>CM051455.1:22105352-22773199 GCA_028274465.1 Plantago ovata | reverse complement strand
GTTAAAATAATTAATAAATTAAATAAATTAAATTGTTGAAAACACCACTAAGATGTTCTTGGTCAAAATTCTCGTATGCTTAACCGGGGGTTGTATAACATTATGACCGAAACTACTTAGTAATTTGAATATTCAAGGGACTCGAAGATTACAAAATGTCAGAGTGATTCTTATTGGCTAAGCTAAATTATGAAGGTGGACCAAGATACTGTGAGTTATAATTAAAGAGATAAACAATTTGGTGAATGGTGATAGAATGCACATGGCATGAAATAGAGCACGTGGGAAATATTGTTTGAATAGTGATCTTTAATAAGTGACACGAATCCGGCAAAGTTGAAAGCTTTATTATTCCAAACCCAACCACTAATGCGACCACACTATATTGGTTTTCCACCTATTCATTTGACTTATATGTTAACGCGGTTTTCGTATTTATTTGTAATACGAAAATAGAGTACTGTATATATGTTTGATTTAATTTTAAAGATTATTTTGCAGTTCATTTCAAATTTCTTTAACTGAAGTTCATACTTTAACATTTAAATTAAATTTATTGTTATTCATCTGAATTAAATATAGCGATATTCTATATTCTTTTCATTTAAAAATACTACTATATTAAATTTAATTTCGTTCAGGCAAAGAGATCATACCATTAATTATTAGAAATCGGAATACCTACTGTACTGTAGCTATTTGACATTGTATTACTTGAAAATCAGAGCTAATTACGTTATGGAAGTCACAACCATTAGGCTCCCAAAAAACACAACTTTGAAAGTTTAAATACATGGCCATTCTAATTTACATGTCCCACTAGTGTGGGTGGGTTTTGAATTTTTCCTTCTGTTTACACCCAGCCACCTCTATACTTTCTCCATTTTCTAAATAAATAAATAAATACATATTACTTTCAAAAAGATTATAACTTAATTGTGATTTTAAGTGTATAATCATTTAAATTTTAAATTCATAAAACTCCACAAAACATTTATTCATTTTTAAATATTTTTTCAAAAAAACTCATGCAATAGTAGACATGAAACTTTTAAGAGTATAGAGGTAGTTTGTTTTTAGGTTTTTTTTTACATCTAGCGCCCCTACTAGACGACTCAATTACGTTTAGGTCTCTCTTAGTCAAACTATTACATCTAGGTCCAAAATTTCGAAATATCTTTGACCAACTTATGGATTACTGTTCAATATCATCACTCCAAACATGGCCTTAAAATTTTTCATTTTTTGTATCCTTTTTTTTTTTTTTTGCTTCTTCTTCAATCTGATCGGAGCTTGAAAGCTCCGGTCGGAGCTTTGAATCTCCGACCTAGATCGGAGCTGTAAAGCTCCCACCTGGTCGGGCTTTACAGCTCCGACCTTAGTCGGAGCTTTATAGCTCTAAGGTCGGTGCTTTACAGCTCAGACTAGATTGGATCTGTTATCTCCGTGTAAAGTCAAAGTTGTGGGTTTACATGTAATTAAATCGACTAACGGGGGAGATGGGTGTAATTGTTTGACTAACGAGGGCCTACTGTAATAAAATCGACTAAAATGGGTGCTAGATGTAAGAAGCCCTTGTTTTTATACATATAGTACAGTTTTTCTCAAAGTTGTATTTCCCTGAACTTTATGCTGCTTTTATTGTTCTAGATGACTAGGTTCTTAGATTAATTTTTTAATGACGTTGGAAATCTGGGACCTAGAGGACCTTTTGGGTGCGCAGTGGGTAAATTCCACGGGCCTACGTAATATCATGTAAGCCACATAAGCCAAATTAAGCCGTAACAAGTTTAAACATGCTCGGTTTAGAAGACATAGATCCCAAAAATTCGCTCCATGTGAGATTAAAATCTGGGACCTAGAGGATATTATTCTCTCGTTTTAACTAATTGAGCTACCCTTACGGATTAGGTTATTAGCTTTTATTGTTATTAAACTGTTAGCACTAATTTAGCTAATTAATTTACTAAATACATCTAAATAAAAGCCAATTTATCATCTATTTAATCAACTCCCAACTATCTAATTAGATACCAACTAGTTTTTCTAATAGAAATTTCACATTAATTTAATTTATTGCATCAACATGTTACATGGAACAAATAGAGTATCCTAATCCATCCAGTTACCCAAAGGAAAGTTCCTTGCTCCTTGTTTCCTGGTATCTATGCAAATAAAGTAAACAGGAAAGAACGCGTTTAGGTGTCGGCTTCACACCTCACGGGAAGCATAGTACTAGGAGTTGTAATTAATTACTACTACCAATTTACCCCCCTAATTGTCACGTTGTTAACGTCTTGGTCCCTGGTCCAATTTCTAACACGTACTACTACATTAGTAATAATAATTATGTTATTCAACCTTAAGAAATTACTTGACCGGCATGGTTTATTAAATAATATTTAGGTATTTTATTGTATATAGTATTTCTTTTTCTTTTTTTCATGAAAACAAATAACTAAATAAGTGACCATGACATGCCAAAAGTATTCAAACATTGAAGTTGGCTCTTGGCTCTGAGATTAGAATCGGGTTCCCTCATGTGTTCTTACTAAAATGTCCAAGAAATTTCCAGGAAATGTCATAAACCACACACATGTATTTAATACATGATGATTAGATGATTAGGCCTTAGGGTTGAGCGGTTCAGAATCGGACCGGTATGGACCGGATCAAGTTTTTATTTTTTGGAGGATCGAATACGGTCCGGTCCAGAACCGGAAAAATACGAGTCGGTCCGGTCCAAGACAGGTATGGACAGTATCGATTAAATAAATAAATAAATAAAAAAAGAAATAGAAAGAGACCATGACACGTTCATGTAGTACAGTAGTACTACACATTGGTGAACGAGAGGTGCAGGGTTCTGTGACGTCCCAGTATTAACTACCGCGTGAATAACATTAATATTGCGTTTGATTTTTTAAAATATATTTTTATATTCAACTTAATCAAGTAAGAATAATTTATTTATGTTTCTTAAGCGTAGATTACGAAACTGATACTATGAATAAGTATATGCAACTACCTAACTATATGTGTACTACTTTGTGAAAATTAAGAATTGTTGGGGTTTATTCATAAATTACTTGGGAGGGGTTAAATTGCAAATTGGTAAAATCTCAAAGACACAAGCGTGTCTTCTTCTTCACTTCACTGCAGATCACTTTACCCCTTTTCCGTCTTCACCCCACTAGAAGTATCGATCGATCTTTTACTTGATGGCTACAGCAAGCTACAACGTGTCTCTAGAAGCTGCGTCGATTCCTTAACAGGATCGATTTCAGCTGATGATTCACCACTCTGCAAGCTTCTTGGAGACCAAGTATATCTCCAGTGCACACCACGCATCACTACTCTGTTCTTCCACTATAAGTAGACCCATTCCCATACACATTTTCTCATGTCCAAACCAATTCTCATTACCCCAATCACAGATAGAGTAATTTAGGAGCTGAAAAGATCCGAGCGAAAGAGAAGTACTTACAGGTACTCTCTTAATTTGGTTTATTCAATTATATTTTCTGTTGATTTTAATTTCCCCCTTTTAACAAAAACATGGATTTATGATATGATTTCTATTTTTTCTGAATTTAATGGTATTGTGTTTCGCTTATCACCTACTGAAACTCTGGCGAATTTTTCATACTTCACAGTTCCATAATTTCGATACTAAAGTCATGCTTCAAAGTAACTATTAGGAAAATTTTGATTATTATATGAAGGTTTCTGATTGTTGTTGATTTCAGTTTCTATACAGACTAAGTTACTAGAAAAAAGAAATAATGCTTTTGTCAAAAGTAGTTATTTTCACATTTGAGTTTATCAACATGTTTCTCTGGCATGTTAATAGCTTGTTAATTGGTTAATACATATTTTGGCCAGGAAAGCTTTTTCAGTTAATGCATAAAACTGTTTGGTCAAGGTGAGGATTCCAGAGCCTTCTTAACCTCCCTCTCTGAATCGTTCTGATTTTCCATCTAGTTTGTATCCGTTCTTGTGTAAACTTGTTTTTCTTTCTTACATGGATTCCAGACAAGTTCCTGTTGGGTTTATATTAAACCAGTATCCAAACCGGCCCCTAGAACTTTAGCATATAGCTACCGGGCGGTAAAGCCCGCGTCGGTTTAAGCTATATCGCTCAGATTCTACCGATTGGAGTTGGCTACGCTTTACGTTCCAATAAACATGTACCTAGGCATGTTTCATGTCCTGTTAACCTACGAGGTCGCTCCTCGCCTGGTCGAATAAGGTTGTACAATTTCAAAGGAGAAGGTGGTTTGATTACATGGTTACTTGCATGTTTCTGAATTCCATTTGCTTTCATCATTGATCATATTCTCGTCCTCAATTGTTGTTGTTTTTGCGTTTGCACATTATCCTCACTAAGTCACCATAGACTTACCCTCTCTTGTTTTCCTTTCTCCATAATCGGTAAAGAGATAAAGTGCGTGTACATTTGAATGTGTGCTTACTACATACTTGCTTGAATTAAGACGACTTGTTTGCGTGTTGGAGTGTAAAATTAATGTTCAGCTTGGCCTCTGTTTCCTAAAGTTCCTGAATAAATTTGTAATACATAGTTGTGTTTATGTTTCACTTAAATAAAAATCTTGTGTTATTGGTACTACTGTCTTGATTATTGCCTGGCCGTCCCTAATGACATTCCGAAAGTTAGAAATTCTACTTGTACGAATGTTATAGGTGGATGACACCCCGACAGTAAGCATGGTGCTTGCGGTAGGGGCGTCACAGACTCACAGGGTGGTATCAGAGTGAGAATATCCGGAACTGTAGGAACTAAGTGCCATCAGGGGCAAATTGTTGCACCGTATTAACGGTGGGAGCCACCTCTTGAGCCTGGAGGGGGGCGTCACAGACTCACAGGGTGGTATCAGAGTGAGAATATCCGGAACTGTAGGAACTAAGTGCCATCAGGGGCAAATTGTTGCACCGTATTAACGGTGGGAGCCACCTCTTGAGCCTGGAGGGGCCACATCTAGAATCTTGCACGGATGGTTGGTCTCGGGACAGTGCGCAACGAGGACGTTGCGCAATTTAAGAGGGGGGTGATTGTAACACCCCATATTTCAGAGGTTTAAAAGGGTGAGAACGCTACTCATGTAAACAAGGTGCACTTTTCATTTCTTGAAACCATCGAGAAGAACTTCAGAGTTAAGCGTGCTTGCTTTGGAGCAATTATAGGATGGGTGACCTATTGGGAAGTTCCCAGTGCGCGGGTTAGAACACATGTCGGTCTGTGGGGCCAACAAATAACCCCGGAGAGCTGTCCAGGAGTAACCACGGGCCGGGTCTCGACCCATTTGTGGGTCGGGTCGTTACAGGTTCGATCCCTAACGGAGACATAAGGCGGTTTAGATATGGAGATATAAGGTGATATAAAATATTTGTATAAAAGTAGTGTATGCTTAGTTGTAATATTTGCCGTTAAAAAAAAATAAAATCATATGGTTTATGAACACGTATAAAATAATTTGACCAATTGATAATAGGTTCATAGAAGAATTTGACCAATTGATCAATTGATAGTATAGTACTAGTAGATGATGTTAGTAGGCCTAATGTCTAAAAAGAAAAGAAAAAAGTTAGTAGGCCTCGCCCTTTGTAGTCCCAGCATTTGCGGTCCGGGAGTTTAAATCCATTAAAAATGGGTGGATAATGGTATCCCTCGAAGTTCTTCCGGAAGCCCATTATGGGGGTTAGTGGGCTACACTGCAATCCCGATTCCCGAATGCAGCGATCATTCTCATTTTGTTTCATTCATTGATAATTATAGCTATTTCTATTTCTATTTATATCAATAAAATTAAGATAATAAAGTGACAACTGGCAAGAGATATGAGTTCAGGTGATTTAATGAATTCGGATTTACCATCTGAAATTCGGGTGGAGTATATATGCACATAAGACGCGGAGAATTCAGAAGATCTCAATTTCTAGCCTTGTGGTCATGGATGTTAAAATGCCAATGGGTGAGTCATTCCTTAATATTGCTTTGTCTGTTAAATCACACATAGCGGATATCATGGAAAATGCAAATCACATGGAAAGAGTAAAGTGTATGATTCAAATAAGGTTGGCGGAGGTGGGTTAAATACATAGTGCACCCCTGATGGAGCCCCTCTTTACACTTTTATTCCTCTTAGTTCAATAATTATATTCAACACATTTTGCCGAACAATGTTGACTGGATAGGTCAAGAAAACTTTGTCCGGTTTGAAAGCTTCTAGATTCTCAAGAGATTTGAGGACAACCTCAATTAGATCATCAACATATTCATTGGTATTTCCTCATCTTTCAATGATTGTAATGCATGAAAACACCTAAGATCATTCACATTTGTGTCTTGTAAATTGGCTGGCTGGTAAACAAGATGGATGTTGAATCCATCAGCACTAGCAACATTTTTTAACTCAGGATCAACATCATCTATGTGTGCCCTGCAGTTGTCTTGTTGGATTAATATATCACTGCAAATACCTTCAGGCCATCGAGCCTTTACAACAAGTAAAATTTGTGATAAATTTGTGTTAAACTATCAGTTAGTGTTGGATTCAATATACTTGAATTATACCGCAATAAACTTGAATAGCTCATATATAAAGAAAAAAAACAGAGAACCTGATGTAAATAAATAAATAAAAAAATAGAAGTTTATATAAAGAACAAAATAGAACCTGATGTAAAGGAAAAAAACGAAACCTGATATAAAGAGAAAAAAAAATAGAACCTGAGTCACTAGGCAATTTTGGGTGACTTCTCTTGTCACATATTCAATTGGCTTTGTCTCCAATGT
Organism: Plantago ovata; assembly: GCA_028274465.1. Lineage (NCBI taxonomy): Eukaryota > Viridiplantae > Streptophyta > Magnoliopsida > Lamiales > Plantaginaceae > Plantago > Plantago ovata. The sequence continues at coordinate 22,766,382 of CM051455.1, read as the reverse complement.
TCCCTTAGGTATGTTTTTGCTTTTTCTTTTTGTCGGTACCTTCTCAATGAAAGGAAACATGCTTATCTTTCCATCAAATAGCATCTCTCCATTTTCATCATAGATAGGTCTTGCTACTGCACACATAAATATGACTTTTGTGATGAATCTTTTGCTTTTACAAGTCCTATGAACGGGCTCTTCTCCTGGGAGAATATAATACCTTAGTGATTCTTTTGTGAGGTAGAACCACTTCTCACCGATGTGAATTATGTGTTGCATGATCTTGAACTTGACAGCGTGAAAACTAGGATCAACATGCAAGTGCTTAAGAGAAAAGGCTAGCCTATCTAACATGCCTTCAAATGTTAAAGCTCGCTTGGTTGAGTTTGTATGAGGTTTGAGCAGCCCCTGCTTAAGCCATCTCCAACATGTAGATCTACTTATCTTGAGTCTTGTGGATAGCGTCCCCAAAGATTTTCTAATTTCTGGGAGTTTTAGGTTCAAGAATTTATCCCCGTCTAATTTCACTATTTTGCTCCTTAAGTTGGATTCTTGATTGTGCAACCAAATTGGTTCTCTTTGACTTACTTGTTGTTTTGCTTTTGCCCAAATTGTTATGATGCTTCTCTTGGTCCTCCCATATTTGGAAGGAGCCTCCTGCATCTTTTCAGGAGTCACCTTCAAGTTCTTAGAGTTTTTTAGAAGAAACTGTGCAATCTTGTTTCTATCGTCATCAATAAGGTTTTTACTGCCCATTTTGAGGTTTGGTACTGTACTTTTGTGGCTTCAAAGAAACTGTGGATATATGCTACTGTTGGTTCTGTTTTGGCAAGAAGTAAATCTGGTATTGCTGGTTTTGTTTGTATATATGGAGCCAATGCCATTTTGAGTTTAGCTAGATTGTAAAATGTGGATTGGTGGGAAATTTTGTATATTTTGGAGCCAAATTTATGTTTCTATTTTGATGTAATGCAAATGTATAAGGTACAGTAGTTGTGTATCCTGTATTGGTGGAAAATTGTAAAAGTTTGGAGCCAAATTCCTCTGTACACAGTATATGGCTTGGTATATTCAAACTTTTATTCAGTTCTTGCATTATTTTATTCATTTCCATATAATATACATGGATTGACCGGAGGGAAATGTCTAAGTTACTAATGATACTTTAATTAAGTAAGTTGTCGCCATATTGTGGGCATACAGTAAAATGTTACCTTTCCTTAAAATTGATGATTTTCACCACTTGAGAAAAGGACTTAAAGAAATGGATGAAGTATAAAATAGGGACTTATTTTGCAATAATTTTCAGATTACTTTAAATTCAAATAAGTTATGTGGGTTAATTATAAATAATTTATAAACAATTTTGTAAAATAAAATATTTTAGAGTCAAATGTGTAATAAAGAGAAATTGATGGTGTCTGTACTTGTACAAAATTGAAATTTTTAATGAGGGTAAACTTGTACTTTTCAACTTTTAATTGGAATAAAGTTAAAGTTGTGTGACTGAATGTACTTTTCTCGAGAAAAAGAAGTTGTAAAATTAATGCTAAAAAACAACTTTTATTGCACTAATGTATTTGCAAATACACGCTTAGTGTATTTGTACTTAGAGTGTCAAATATTAAATTTTTTGCTTCAATAATAAAAGGCCAAAGAATTGTTGGCAACTTAATAATAGAGATTTTCAAGTTTACACTTCCATTTAGTAATAAATCAGAATTTTCAAGTTTACACACTTCCATTTCATATTCTCATAATTAGTTAGACAATTTTTTTCATGAATAATAATTGTATCTTTATATTGGTTGATGTCAAGTGAAATAAAGAATATAAGTGGACTTTGGGGTCCGTTTCAAAAAAAAATAAAATTGAACTTTGGGGTGTTCAAGTTCCAGTCTTTGAGGTGGTGTTCAAGTTCCAGTCCAAACTAAAAAATGAACAAAAAGCGGACCGATAATTCCCGTTCGGTATGAGCTTGATAAATCCTAAATCAGTTTCAATTCTTAGAAAATTTACAATTTCGATTTCTGGTTCAGTTTGGGTGTAAACCCGAAATATGCCGGTCTGGACCGAACAACCGATAAATCTAAGTATACCCGCTATAAGTATGAAGTAGTAGTAGTATTATGTACTAGCCGCAAGAGAAGTACCTAAGTTTAACAGTTGTTCCGGTACCTACTACTCATAATATATTACAAAATTAATAGCAGTTGTAAAAGATAATTTTAAAAGTTATATTACAAAATATAATAATTAAATTTGTATAATATAATTTTTGTTATTATCTTTTTTATAATTAATTATAATTAATCTGAATTCAAAAGAAACTAAAAAAAATCTACGAAATAAATTTCGAGGGAGTACGAGTAATTTTATCACTCCTACTGACGAGACTGGTGGGAGATGGGAAAATTTGTCTACTTTTTCTGAGAGTTTGTAATTTTATCACTCCTAACTCCTACAGTACTAATATCATCATCATATTTTTAATAATATTTGATTATCATATCATAATAATATAATATCATCGACTCTCTCTCTCTCTCTCTCGTCTGGTCTGTCTGTTTCTTTCTTTCTTCCTTTAGCTACTCCCGCTTTGCTCCGCCCTCTCTTCTCCGAGGGTTTCCTTTTCTCTTTTCCTTTTTTTTTTTTCCTTTTTTTTTCTTCTTCCCCAACTCGGAACCCTAATTAAATCTGTATCTATATTATTAGTATTTTTGCTTTTCAAATTTTGCAATTCTGTATTTATCTGGAAGAGATAACAGAAAGAGATGCAGCAGCAACAGCATCAGAATAATAACAGATTGAAGCAATATCAGCAACAAGCTCTAATGCAGCAATCTCTTTACCATCCCGGTCTTCTTGCTCCTCCTCCTCCTCCTCCACCTCAGGTTTCTCTTTTCCTCTAACATTTTTATTTTATTTACTAGTAGTTTTTTTCTCTCTTTCATCAGATAATTTATCGAATTAATTTACTGGTTTATGCTTAAATTTTGCTGTAAGATATCAAAATATTAGTGTGACTTGATTTTATACTAGGAGGTAGCGATGGATTGTTTAGCTGCATTCACACTGATATCATGTTTTGTGCGAGCTTGTTGTAGAGAATTATTAGCGGCTAAGCTCCAGTCAAATATAGAGCATTCGTCTGAACAGGTAACTCTGGCAGCCAGGGTTGGGCATTGTGTAGTAGTATAACATGTTAAGTGGATATATATGGGGTGGTTCGTATGGGCACCGGGCCGAAGCATTGTGTAGTATAACATTCTAGGTTTATATGTGGGCAGGAGAGGAGGGCGCGTTGTGGAGGTCTGCCCACAGTAATATTTAAAAAATAATTTTTGTAATGGCTAATTATTATTGATTTTCCAGACTTTCACCTATGTGGACTTTGGGATTAATTCTATTTATGTAACTTCAAATCCTATGGGTCTAATGGAGTTGCGTGCTTACCTCTCTCACTAAGCTTAACTAACTATCGAGTTCGACAAAATAATGACGTACCGAATTTGGATTGTTACGCGAATTTCCTGGCTTTTGATTCAAGAAAGAAATGTTTGATGCCTTCTTCTTTATCTTTTGTTTGGATTTGCGTAAGAATCAAGCAAGATGCAAATCTATGCTTTCATTTTCATCAATTCATGAATGAGAGTCTAAATTCTCTTATTTGTGATTTCCACATCCTTGATAAATGATGAATCCTTGATAAGATTGTTAATTGCTGAGGTGCTACTTGACATTTTTTGCCTTTGCATAATGTAGTTATTGATGGTAGCTTTCGCAAATGTTTGGATAGTAAACTGACTTGTATCTGTCAGATTTATGTTTCCTTTTAACTTTTCTTTGGGACGGAGGATTACCCTGTGAAAATCTGTAATATGAAGGACACTATATTTGAAGTTGACCTGTTTGAATTGAACTTCATAGTGATTTTTTTCAGGAAACTCTCTTTATGTTTTAATCAACTCAGATTTAAATTTCCATGATACCCGCCCCTATTTTCCTTGCCATAAGATCTGTAATCCTATGAAACTTTGGCCGCGATGCAGATTGAGCCTATTCTGAGTGGGAATCTGCCACCTGGATTTGATTCAGCTACATGCCGCAGTGTGTGAGTTTCTTTTATTCAACTTTCAGTTCTACTCTCTTCTTCCATTTACATTTATGGCTTCTCCAGGGTTTCCTCCACCCTGTGAATAATATTTGTTACCATGTGGATTAATGTATGTGACATGGGTTGTTGACAATGGTGGTAAATTATCACTGGCAGTTTATATCACAGTGCACCAAAAACAAGTTTAACAATCAAACTTTCAAATATTTTAAGTTTGAGGAGTTCCAAGCTACTCTAAAATTGGCCCATCTTGTATTTGTCGTGTGTTTATGAGGAAAATATTAGGATTTTGAACTAGGTGGGGGAATAGAGCGTTAGATGGGAAGTACAGAGTTGTGGACATAGAATATTCTTTTTAACAGTTAGGTTGGATAAAAACTCAGTTGCAGAGACAGTGTGCTGCCTGTGGCTCATCTGATAGTTAATTACAGTTGTTTGGTGTCAACCTTAAATTTCCCATCTTCTTAAAATCCACAAGTAGATTTTACGTCAGGTTTATAACTATGTTTTCGTCAACGGGATATGCTCTTTGATTTGGAGGTGATATTTCTATGATGATTAAAAGGTTCACTCTTGAATAAAACTTAAATCAGTTTAAACTGTGAATAAAACCAAATACAAGAACCCTACATTATTTGGCTTGAAGCAGGCACAATATTATTTGGCTTATTGCCCCTTTCTTTTTTTTTTTAAACCTCTTATTTTTGTTGACCTTCTCCACATTTAGCACATATGCTGTATAGGTTCTATAGGATGCATGGCGTATCATGCATCTAACTGTTATTTTGACAAAATATGAAATTTTCTTTTAACCATAGTTTGATTCAATGTAGGTATGTTGGAAATATCCACCCTCAAGTAACAGAACCTCTTCTGCAAGAGGTTTTCGCTAGTACTGGTCCTCTTGAAGGGTGCAAACTCATCCGAAAGAGAAGGTGTGTGACAAGCCAGAATGTTACTGAATACAAAATTTTGAAGAAAATAACACCCAATTATTTCTCTTACTGTCTGACCTTTCCTTTGCATGTTGAATATATATTTCATTCCATTAAGCATGAAACAAGGTTTGCTTATCTATTCTTGGCATAGATCTGTATTAAGTGTCAACCATTTAAGTTTTATGATTGGAACTTTCTGATGCTCATGCTATTATTTTATGTACAACCGTGAATGTTTTCTTGGATCTGATTCATAATTGATTACTGATTGTTGTGATACTGCTGGTGATAATAGTTTTGTTTTAGTAACAGCCTGCCCTGTACATCATGTATGCGTCTGGCTGAATTATTTGAAATGCAATGAAGATTTGGTTCTGCTCTTTTCTTAACAAAAATAAATAAATAATTAAATAAATAAAATAATAATAAAATAATAAAAATTTGCACTGATGTCATTTTTTTTTTTGGCTGTGTACCTTAGTAGATGATCCTGTGCTAGAGAACAGATAATGGAACTTTCTTTATTTCCTGCAGCATAGTACAGTTGCATGTATATATTTAAGTTCTTATGGAATGCGACTTTTTATTGTTTCTTTTTTAAAGTGGAAAGACTTGTGTTTCTGAATGATAGGATTGAGTTTACTGTCTCCTGTAATGAGCGTGCCATCTCTTTGTGATGCAGTCATCCTATGGATTTGTGGACTACTTCGACCGCCGGTCAGCAACTCTTGCTATTGTATCTCTTAATGGGAGGCAATTGTAAGTAAAATACAGTAGTAAATTATTGTTAGGAGAGTAATTTCTGGTATCTGATTTGGAGCTTGCAGGTTTGGGCAACCCATAAAGGTTAACTGGGCATATGCTAGTGCACAGAGAGAGGACACATCAGGTATGTTTGTGTATTCTATAGACCAAGTTATCTTTTTTTTTGTTGTTGTTGCACGAATTACGACCCGTAGCTTTAATATTTTATGTTAACTTGGTGCCACAGGCCACTTCAACGTTTTTGTTGGTGATCTTAGCCCAGAGGTTACGGATGCCACCTTATATGCATGCTTCTCTGTCTATTCTACTTGCTCGTAAGTTTAATGCTAATTCCCGTTCCTCTCAGTCTGAACACTTACTGGAACAACTCATTTTTGACCAATATGTTGTTGCAGCGATGCAAGGGTAATGTGGGATCAGAAGACTGGCCGTTCGAGAGGCTTTGGTTTTGTTTCTTTTCGTAGTCAACAGGTAAGATGATGGCCTTTTGTTCTTTTCTCCCCTTCATTAAGCAATGCATCTGTTAATATTGTCTTTTTTTCTTTGTTGGGTCTACCTACCGCTGCCAGGATGCTCAAAGTGCCATAAATGATTTAAATGGTGAGTTATTTTCTCATCCTTTTACTTCTTGCCTCCCCCTCCCTTCCGTTCTTAGGTTTTTGTGGTGTGTGTTTTTGGGTTGTTTGGGGGTTGGGGGAGGGGAGTCGGGCTTAAGCCATCTTTAGTAACTGAGAGAGGCTGTTTCCAATTTACCTATCACCGAAAACGGGTCTGGTTTACCATCTTCCACTTCATGCATTAAGCAAAGAGGGTTTTGAGTCCATGAGAGCCATTCTTTGTTTCTACTGGTTCTCTTGAGCATTCTTTTGACCTTCTTGGTGGGTGTGAAATCAATATAGTGAAACTTATTTTTTGGGCATATTTTGGTGTGACCCATGTACATTAGAAATAGTGAGATGGAGAAGTTGATACTAGACAACTTTCATTATTGCGATAACATGGTGACAAGATGTGCGTTTTGGTTGATATCTTAGTTCTGATTTTGTTTATTCACTTGATCCAGGGAAGTGGCTTGGAAGTAGACAAATCCGCTGCAACTGGGCTACGAAAGGTGCTGGGATGGCCGATGAACAACAGAACTCAGATTCCAAAACCGTAGTGGAATTAACGAATGGAGCATCGGGTTTGTTTTCCCTCAGTATTCATTTTGCATATTGCGCTATGTAACATATGTTTCTGCCTGTTAATTATTAAATAGGTCTACCTCCCATGAATATGATGGTCTGAATGTATTTTATGTAAGTTCATGGATGTGTTAACTGTTAAGTTTCTGGTAATTCAAATTGCACACATAAATTTTCAGCTAAGAGATTGCACTAAATGTTTTCATGAGTGTGAACTCGGTGTCAAATGTATTAACATGCTCAGGATAGCAATTGATTGAGTATTTGTCAATACATGTTCATGCTTTTAAGTGTAACTGTCATGCAGAAGATGGCCAAGAAAAGAGGAATGAAGAGGCTCCAGAAAATAATCCCCAGTATACCACTGTCTATGTTGGCAATCTTGCTCCTGAGGTGAGCAAATTTCAGGCCTGACATGATCTGTTGAGATTTAATTACTATACTTTTGGGGAACAGTGAAAATTTCTTTATCAAAAATATGTTCTGAACTTTGGGCTCAGTTCTGAAATTGGTTGCAAGTGTACACATTTTTGACTTAAATCATCTTGCAGGTCACTTCTGCTGATCTCCATCGGCAGTTCCATTCACTTGGAGTTGGTGTAATTGAAGATGTCCGTATCCAAAGGGACAAAGGTTTTGGGTTTGTACGGTACAGCAGCCATGCTGAAGCTGGCCGTGCTATCCAGATGGGCAATGCTAAAATTCTGTATGGAAAGGCGCTGAAGGTATATGTTGTGTGTTTGTTTGATAAAATGACATTTCAATCAAAAAATGAATAGCGTCTATTTAATGTGTCATGATTCTTGTTATGCTGGTGAGCTGGTCTATTTTATACCTATTACTAAAAAAGGACATCATGGAAGTCCTCTGGGTCTGGGAGACTGGGACAGGTGTATTTTATATCCCTATTATGATTCCTCAATTTACTGGGATGGTGCTTTAATTGTTTACTTGAGTAAATTTAACCTCTATGTGTGAATTCATGATTTCTAATGTATGGCAGACAATTCATTTTATTTCTCTATCGTGGCTTCTCAACATTACGGGGATGCTTTAATTATTCACTTAAGCAAATGTTTACCGCTGGGCTGTACATAACTCTGTGAAACCCGGGTGCAGTTGTGCATAACCTCTGTTCCAGTGAATATTTGTTATCTTATTTCTTATTTGTTTCTGATAATTTCTCATTGCCTGTTCGTAGTCTAAGTGGTGAGTAAGTGGTTTCTTTTGATAGTCTGAATGCATTATGAGATTGACAAATAGAGGAAAAATGCATTATAGGGTCATAATTCCTTGTCAATGGGAACCAATAGAGAACTATTTGGGTATTGTTTGGTCGGCGTCGCTTCATATGGATCAATTTACAGCTAAATCATGACAAAAGGATGAAGAATGTATCAAATCTGCAATTTCAAGGCATTAGGTTCGCTTTTAAAATTACTTTCAGAAGATAGGTTTTGTCTCATAAGATTATAATGCTGGACATTGCACGACTTTAATGACAGTAAAAGTAGTCGTTTGGAGCTTACTCTACCAGGCGTTCCTCTTTATCAGTTCTAGGTTCAGTCAATTTTCTTATTAAGCTTGATAGCACCATGTATGCACTTGTGAACTTGGCATAATATATTAGCATCTATTTTCTGCATAGTTGTCTCATGTTTGTACTCCTAGTTATCTTTACTCTGCTAGCTCCATGTCCACTTGTACATTTTCTGTGAATCTTAAGTATCTAACCAACATGTTTGCCCATCTTGCAGTGCTCGTGGGGCAGCAAGCCTACTCCTCCAGGGACAAGTTCTTCCCCTCTACCTCCACCCACTGCACAAATCATGCCATTGCCCGGTTTTACATCTGCAGATCTTGCTGTCTATGAACGGCAGTTTGCTTTGGCAAAAATGAGTGGTGCGCCAGCATTGATGCATGCACAGGGTCAGCGACTTGGCTCCAACCAGGGTATCTATGATGGTGGGTATTCGAGCATGCCTGCGACTCAGCCACCCATGTATTACCAGTAATATACTAAAAACATCTTGTCGTGCACGACGACGTTTATGTAATAATATATTACCAGTACATGTAACTTTCCTTCCTTTTTTTTTTTTTTTTTCCCCTCTTTTTTCTTCATTTGTAACATACTGTATATCTATCTCTACTGTCCCAGCCTGTGGGAGTGTAGCTTGTATTTTTATGTATTTTCTTATTGGGGATCATGTATTTAACCTTAACTTTTCGACCACATTTCTGGTGTGAGTTGGATTAACCCCTGAAAACTGTCAACGGGGTTTCGACATGTAACCCATAATTCTCAGTATCTTAATGGATTTTAGTAATACTAAGATGTGAGTTATCTTCTTACTAATCTCTGGTTATAATTTGAGGGACCAGTTACGATCCGAGTAGTTTTGCTATGGTTCATTCATATTAGCTACTGTAGTTCATATGTTGAATTAGCTCATCTCTAGACTCTAGATGATGGGGCTGTACTACTAATTGGTTACAGTTACACATCCTATTGGAAATCCAGTGCGCATTTACTTCTTAGGTAGCACGTGGTGGTAAGTTATAATATAATGTCTTTTCATATATTAAAATTAGCTAGGAAAAACAAATTGAAACTCCATTCCACGCCAGGGCCAGGGTGGAACCCCCTCCCCCGACACAAAAGAAGGGTAGAATTTATGTTTTTTTAAAATTTTTAGAGATAATTTTTATAATTTTTTAAATTTTTACCTCCCTCTAGAACTTTTAAAAAATGATGTATATATAATTTCACCCCCTAATATTATATTTTGATTCTGCCCTTGCCCACTCTGGTTGAAAGAATATCCTAAATTCCACATTTGTGTAGTAACATCACTAGAAGATGTGGGATTGGATTTTAATTAAACATACTTATCTTTAGTTTTTGAGTTTCACGAAAGAATTATTTCAAAAAACCTTGTGGAATGGGTTTTAACAAAACATAATTTAACATTAGAATTTTACGAATATATTTTAAACAAAGTAGTGTTTTCTTATCTTATCAGTTATCAGTCGATTTATTAGCTGAATACTATTAGTAGTAAGTTTCAACTTTCAAGCGAAAGGTTAATTAATTTCTCTTCTTGGTCAGCATTTATTGGGTGACATGGGCATGGGCAATTAGTTTAGCTTTGTTGCATACAACGTAATCAAAGATGTCTCGTGTGACAAAAATGAATCAGCTTCTGGTGAACATTGGTAATAGATTTGTGTCCTCTGTTCGATCATCAATAGTTTTCTTTTCCCGTGTGCTATGTCGAAACCAGGTTCGCGTTTTCCTTTCTCTTCTTCAATCTAAATTTGTAGTATATTTTTCTATTTTCAACGTTTCTTTAAAAACTTTTTGCAAAAAAAAAATTAAAAAAAATTTATTATAATCATTAGCCCCACCATCTCACCATACAATACATGATGCAACTATATTTACAATTTTTTATCATCCACTCACTCTTCTTTAATACTTCATCCGATTTTTAATAATTATCGTTTTAGTTTTTTCACTATTTGAAAAATACTTGTCGTTTTACATTTTTCAAGAAAGACTTTCATCATAATTAAGACATTTTATTGAATTTCATGTCATTTAGAAGCTTCCAATTGGTTGAAGTATCATAATTACTTGTAATTATTGCAGTATATTTATAAAATCAATGAATTGAATGAGATGTATCAAAATGTGTGAAAATCCTAAAACGACAATTAAAAAATCAAAGGGAGTATAATAATATCTCACTAACCATTTTTTTTCATTATTTATTCAACTAGTACTTGTACCACACATTACTTTTTTTCATTCTTTACTCAAATAATACTCCCATTAACAGTCAATTTACTTAAATATTATACATTATGAGAAATTTGTGAAGGAATGAAGGAGTTCGAGAATTATGGAGGTTTCTATTTTCACAAAATCAACTAGAGACTAAATTAGAAAATACACACCTAAAAGACTTGAACAATTAAATACTTAGGCTGATCACTATGGTGTTGTTCACCACCAGTTCACGACACAGTTCACAGGCTTGTGAACAAGATTTCTTCTGTTGTGGCAGTTCGTCAGCAATTTCACCAAGTCCATTTGTCCATTTCACATAACAAACACGCCACTGAGTGGCGTGTTGTTCACGGTGAGAGTGGTGGTCCAGCTGATTATTTATTTTTTCCTTTTTTAAGATGTCTTCAATATTCTACATAAAAATACATTAAATTTTTTTAAAAATTATCAATATTCATATTTTGTTTTTCTCTATAAATAGGCACCAATGTTGACTATTTTTCAACTATCCCTTCTCAATCTATATTTTCTTTCTTAACTAAATTTAAAATACCTCTCTACTTCAAAATCATTTTTCTCCTTCAAAATATTAATTACCATAAAAATACAAATTATAATTTAAATTAAAAAAATAAAATAAATAAATTCCTGAACTAAAATAAACCAGTTCACCATAACAGGCTAGTGAACTGAAATGTTTAACATCACTAGAAGCAAAAAAGTGTGGTGAACTATAGTTCATACCGTTCACCATATTGAGCAGCCTTTTATGCACACTATGGTGTTGTTCACCACCAGTTCACTACACAGTTCACAGGCTTGTGAACAAAATTTCTTATGTTGTGGCTGTTTATCAGCAATTTCACCAAGTCCATTTGTCCATTTCACAGAACAAACACGCCTGGGTGGCGTGTTGTTCACTGTGAAAGTGGTGGTCCAGCTGATTATTTATTTTTTCCTTTTTAAGACGTCTTCACTATTTTACATAAAAATATATTAAAAAATTCAAATTTTTTTTATTGTCAATATTCATATTTTGTTTTTCTCTATAAATAGACACCAATGTTGACTATTTTCCAACCATCCCTCCTCAATCTCTATTTTCTTTCTTAACTAAATTTAAAATACTTCTCTCTGCTGCAAAATTATTTTTCTCCTTAAAATATTAATTACCATAAAAATACAAACTATAATTTAAATTAAAAACTTAAAAAAATTAAAAAATAATTTCATGAACTAAAATAAACCAGTTCATTATAACAATCTAGTGAACTGAAATGTTATTCACACAGTTCACTAGAACCAAAAAATTTGTGGTGAACTACATTATGCATTTCACCATAGTGTGCAGTGTATAACAAATTTAACTTTGAGGAAACATGAAATAGAGAAGATTGGGATCGAGTATCAAATTCACTTCCACTTGTAACTTTAAGACAATTGTAAGTATCATCCACCCACACGAACTCACTTCTGATAAACTGTTTACTGTTATGCACCCATTTCAACGTTGAAGTCCTCCATGTCCACATCCTTTACTGTTATGCACCCATTTCAACGTTGAAGTCCTCCATGTCCACATCCACAAGAGTCGAACTACTGCTAGTAGTATTATTAGAGAAAAATTGTACTTGTAATTACCATTAGTACTAACAATAAGAAAATCCCAACTCTAGAACTAGTAGTACAATTACTTTATAAGTGATTCCCCAACTTTTGTCCTAAAATACAAGTGCTGATCAATGATTTGATATTTCTACTTTCCCATTTCTTTAGTCCTTTTCCCTTCTCCCATCATTTCTTTTGGTATAGCATGTGTAGGCCCTGTGGACCCCAACCTTCAATTCTCAAATTATTGCAATTTGGACAACTTCACCGTCTCCTCCACCACCACCACCGTCGCGTCGCCACCACTAACGGCGGCGAAACAATTTTTGAAGTTTTTCAATTCAATAATCCTCTTAGTAGTAAAACAAGAAACTTAACAAGTCGAGGGTTTTTATTTTCCCCATTAATTATTCTCAAGCAAAATTGGTTTACATACATGATACACATAACAGACATTACGCAGAAAACAGAGAGGAAATCGGCTTCTTCTTGTTTCTCGATTTCTCACCATCATCATCTTCATACTTGCAAAAGTCGTCGTCGTATTATATTTACTCTAGTTAGAATAACAGCACCACTTCCTGCTAGCTCGTAACACTGTAACAGTAGTATTACCCGGCTAGCTAAAAGCTAAACCCAATTATTTCTCGTCTTTTCTTTTCTTTTAGCTTTTTTTTTTTTTTTAAATTGTTATGGCAGTAGAGTACTAAATTGCCAAAATTCCAGTAGTGAACATTTGGCCACCATTAGTATACGGCGAGGTAGCAACTTCAACAGCTCTAATCGTAGTAGCTTTCTCCGAGCTACACTTGTCTGTGCGCTCGTCCACCACCATCTGCCTGTACCTACACTCTGTGCTGCAAAACGCCTTCTCTCCCCTGATTCATCACAATTCACAATCACAGTCAGTTTTTACTCAATTCATTAACAAAGTGAACTAGGAATTGTAATTACTGAATTGAGAAAGTGAATTAGGAATTGTAATTTTACCTGTACATGTAAATGTCCTTGTCATGAAGCTTCTTATGGCACAAATTGCACGAGCTAAGGAAATCCGGTGGCGGAACGCGGCCGTAATCGCTGATCTTCGGCGGAGATATGTGAAAAACACTCGGCCGCCTGTTCGACGACGACGACACCGTTTTGTGTATTCTGAACGGATTCCGATCATCGCCTTTCCTACCGTCCCCATACACCTTCGTGTACGACTCGTTGGGTCCATGGCAGGTGACGATGGTCCGATACTCCTCGAAGCTTTCGGTCACCATTTCCTCAGAATTCCTGGAGCAATTCTTCACCGGAATTGGACTCGATCGGCTGAGGCTGCGAGTGAATAGCGCTCGATTGGCCGGAATCTCGCCGGCGGAATTATCAAGTGCGGCAACTATGCCTAATCCGACAGCTCCGAGATCGAAGGGCTTGGGAGATTGAGGTTTGGGGCTAACTGTGGCGGATCTGTTGGAAGTCGGAGAGAGCGATCCGGTGAGGATTCCGATCATTGGCTTAGGTTTCGTCTTTCCTAGCATATCGAAGAGAAGTAGAGAAGTGGAGCTTCTGGTACTTGAGCTTCTCTTCCTTTCTCAATCTCAGAGAAATAAGAATGGAGTTGTGAAAGTGTGAGAGGAGAGGAGTATTTGAGGAGGTGAAGAAGAAGAAGAAGAAGAAGTGTGTGAGATTTTGAGGAATATGGTAATTTAAAGTTGATGATGGAGTTGTTGGACTTAGCCCATGGTTTGGTTTGAAATTTTGCCCCTACTATTTTCATTTTTTCCTTTTTATTATTTTTTTTCTTTCCCTTTTGTTGTTTTCCAAAAACAATGGGAAGTTTAGAAAGCAACACTTTGGGCAGATATTTCACTATTAAGAAAAATACTTTTGCTATTTATGATGTGCACCTTTTTTATTTTGTTAAAGTATGTTTTTTCCCATTCATTATATATAACAAAAAGAAGTATTTTGTATTTTTTTTTTGAAAGAAAGTATTTGTATTTTAATTTAGCATTTGAGTGGTATTTTCTAAGTATCACTATATGCTATTATTGATGGTTTAGTTTGCTAATGTTCAACTTGTTCGAAAGGCATTTCAGTTGAACTCGATCCAATTTTTAAACTTGTTTTATTACAATTTTCACTATTCTTAAATTTTTTTGTCATAACAGTTGATAATTTTGTCTTTTCTTAAACATCAAACCTAGCTACCGTACACCTACTCCTACCCTACTACTTTACATCGTTAAACCAACCAATCCTGGCAAATCATTTGATGGTTTTTTATAGGGCTGCTCAAATGATCCGGATCCGCTGATCCGGTCCGTTTATCCGCATTTATGGATCGGATCAATCCGATCCGTTGGCTAACGGATCGGATAACGGATTGCATTTATTATGATCCGCGAATAACGGATCGGATTGATCCGATCCGCGGATACCCGTGGATCATCCGGTTTTTTTTTTTTTTTTTTATATATATAAGACTATATATAGCAAAGGAAAGGGAAAAGTAAAACTTATATTTTTTAGTTATGTTTGTATTCCATAAATATTAGTTGACTCATAAATAACTTGTTAGATGCATATTTTGCAAATCTGAAGATTTTGAGGTTGTTAGAAATATGTATCTTCTTGTCTCCATCCCATGTATTGTCGATCTTGGTGATTCGGTATCTTAGAATTCCGTCTACAATGGAGCAAGTACATATTGAATATAATTTTACACCATAATTTATTTTACAAAAAAATATTAAAAAATTAAAAGAGCGGATAACGGATCGGACTTGGACTTATCCGTATCCGTACGGATCGATCCGCAATCCGATCCGTCCAGAACGGATCGGATCACGGATTAAATTTGTTATGATCCGTTTGACCGGATATCCGGTCAAATGGATTGGATCGATCCCTATCCGGTCCGTGCACATCACTTTTTTAATTTTGATATAAATAGCTTTTGCTTATAAGCAACACAATTAGTTCTAAGCTAACTTAATTATATAATTTGCATTATTACAATACTACTTCCAATATACTACTCAGAATATTTTTAGACTAAATAAAGTTGCTTCTTCCAATAAGTTGGAATCGCAAGGCACATAACGTATCGAAATAATAATGCAGTCCCCATCAATCACCTGAATTTCTTAGTATTAATTAATTAAACAAAGTGTCAAGATAGTTTGATTTGTTTACACAATGATCTCAGGATGCATAATTGATTTGAAACCACTTTATTCTATGATTATTTTTAATAGTATTAAACTGGATTCCGAAGTCTTTTTTATTTTTATTTTTTTCCAATAGATGTCACTTGTCAGTGGACAATATATTTAATTTATGTCCACGTCCAATGATTGGGACCCGATCCCCAAACCGGGCCCCATCTGCCCGTTTTCTGACTCAGCCAAGATTCCGATGACTTGACGTTACCGGAGTTTGTTCTCATATGTAAATTGCAATCTCCTACCATATGTATCTGCACCTAACCATCCGAAGTCTCAAATCTTACATTTGTGGTCCTCATATTAAAACGTCTTCGCAGTGTCGTACCTCACATTGTTTAGGTGTACCATGGTCCATCTTAACTTGAAAGGTACGATGTTGAACAATTTCAAACTCGCATGAGCTTGTCTTGTGCATGATGTATTTTTTTTTCCAACAAAATATGGAGATAACATATTTTATTTGTCTCATATTACTTGCTCCTTACTCTATAGAAATTAGTTTAAGAAAATTAAACTTTTATGAGTTTGTGCTGATCTCAGGTCTGCTCAAAAGAATTATGAGAAGTGGAGTCTGGTGGAGGAACAAATCTTGAAACAAAAATAAAAAATTCATTGGCTTCAATGCGGTGATGGCAATAACCGTTATTTCCATGCGAGTTTGAAGTCTAAATCTTATTCTTCTATTTCAGTCATGTATGACCATAATGGGCGTAAACTGGAAAGTAAGGATGAGATAAAAGGTGAGGTTCTGAATTTTTACAAGGGGCTGCTAGGTACTACTGTTCCTACTACACTCGCTGTTGATATGAATGTTGTTAGAGCTGGAGTTGTCCTTTCTGGAGCGCAGAGAATTCAGCTCATTAGGCCTATTACTGTTGTGGAGATACATGATGCTCTTTGGTCTATTGGGGAGAATAAAGCGCCTGGGACTGATGGATTTTCAGCCGGTTTTTAAAAGTCTGCCTGGGGTATAATTGGTGCTGACATAGTAGAGGTTGTGCAGATGTTCTTCTTTAATGGTAAACTTCTGAAAAGTCTTAATACTACCCTTATAACTCTTCTCCCTAAGTCTCAAAATGCTAATAAATCCGAGACTATAGACCTATTGCTTGTTGTAATGTGCTATACAAAATTATCTCTAAAGTAATTACAACAAGGATGAGTGAGGTGATGAGCTATTTGGTTGGGGAAGAGCAAGCAGCTTTTGTTCCCGGGAGATACATACATGATAACACTATTCTAGCTCAGGAAATCATCCGGGGCTATGGGAGAAGGAATATTTCTGCTCGTTGCATGGTGAAAATGGATCTCCAAAAGGCCTATGATTTTGTTTTTTTTAATAGTTGAACTATTACAAAACTAGTAATAAACTATAAATAATCTCGCATTTGACGAGAATTGAACCTATGACCTCTAGTGTCATGACACCTCAGTCTAACCAATTGAGCTAGACCTCATTGGTTAGGCCTATGATTTTGTTCACTGGGCTTTTATTGATCAATTGTTGCACTTATTTGGTTTTCCCTCTCAATTTTTTGATTGGATAATGGTTGGCCTCACCACTGTCACCTATCAGATTAATATAAATGGAGAGCTTACTGAGCCGTTTATGGGAGGTAAAGGGATACGCCAAGGTGACCCTATTTCCCCATATCTCTTTGTGCTATGCATGGAATATTTATCCAGATTGATGAAGCCATTTACTGATTCAGCTTTTCGGTTCCATCCAAATTGTAGCAGACTTGGGATAACGCACTTAATCTTTGCGGATGACTTACTTTTCTTTTGCAAAGGAAATATTAAGTCATTTACTGCATTGTTGGAGAAGTTTGAATTGTTTAGTAAGACTTCAGGTTTGATTGCTAATCGGAGGAAAAGCGAAGTTTATTTTGCAGGGGTCAAACTGGATATATTACGGTACAGTCAGCTGCAAGAGGGCCAACTGCCTTTTAGATATCTTGGTACCCCTCTTACTTCTAAAAGAATGGCCATTGCGCATTACCAACCACTGCTGGAGAAGATGACGGGTAAGATAAATCATTGGACGTCGAAGTTACTTAGTTATGGGGGACGACTTCAATTAATTCAAAGTGTCTTATATTCAGTCCAGAACTATTGGTGCCAAATCTTTTATTTTCCAAAGAGAGTGATGAAGGCAGTTGAGGCCATACGT
This sequence comes from Plantago ovata, assembly GCA_028274465.1. Taxonomy (NCBI): domain Eukaryota; kingdom Viridiplantae; phylum Streptophyta; class Magnoliopsida; order Lamiales; family Plantaginaceae; genus Plantago; species Plantago ovata. The sequence continues at coordinate 22,748,601 of CM051455.1, read as the reverse complement.
AGGAGGTTTCTTTGGACAGGAACTGTGGGTGATAGCAGAAAATCTCTTATTTCTTAGGACTCAATTTGTAGGCCTAAAAAAGAGGGGGGTTTGGGGCTGATTTATCTACCCAGTTGGAATAAACTCTCCTATATAAAGCTATTGTGGGCTGTTCAACACAAAAAAGAGAAGCTATGGGTGAAATGGCTTAATGAATTCTATGTGAAGAATCAAGAGTTAAAACAAATGGAGGCTCATGTACAGTCTTCATTTCTGTTTAAGAAGTTAATGAAGTGCAAGAACTGGTTGTATCATTCTGGACATTGAAGTGAGGTAATGGATGCAGACTTATTTAAAAAATAGGTGGTGTATTTGCGGTCGGGAATAGCGCCTGTCAGCTGGAAGGAAATGGTACTCAATAATAAGAGTGCACCCAGGGCTACTTTTTGTACTTGGATGACTCTTTGGGGTAGATTAGCTGTGAAAGAGAGGCTGGCCAGATTCAATGTCCCTGTTGATCTGTTGTGCGTATTCTGTAATGTTGCTGTTGAAAACCACGATCATCTTTTTTTCAACTGCAGCTTCACTTCTAAAATTTGGACTACACTTTTGAGTTGGTTGGGACTGCAGTATCCGGTATGTAGCTGGGCGGAAACGGTACAGAAAGTGTGCATACAGGTTAAAGGTAGGAGTCCCAGGAGTCGAGTTTTTAAGGTTCTTGTGACAGAATTGATTTATACTATCTGGATCGAGAGGAACATGCGTATCTTTCAAGGAAAAAGCATGGACTGCAATCTTCTATTACAGAATACTGTGAGGAGAGCTGTGGGCAGATGCTCTATGGATCCCGAACTTTCCTTATTTTGTAATAGTTTGCCTCTTTTGCCAGTGATACAGTAGGTTTGTTTTGTGTGTAGTTTAGAACTTTTGTTTGTCTGTTTGCTTTAGTATGTGTACTGGCTGTTTTAGTTTATTGATTTAATTGATAGATATGAAGTAACTAATAAAATTGTGAGATGATATATAAGGTGTTATTTTAAAACGGCAAATCTTACAATTACTCCTATATGAAGATCTTATACCACCTTATATCTCCACGCTCCACACTTAAACCATCTTATGACTCTGTCAGGGATCGAACCCTGCACCTCTACTTCACCATCCTAGCTCCCTTCCGTTGGACCACCTTATAACTGCAGGTGTTAATTTCATTAATGATTTGTTGAGCACATTAAGTTTACACTATAATAAATTGTTTCAAATACATGATAATTTTGTTTTACAAGCCTCTCATTTCTTGCAAAACGGGATGCATGCTAGTAAACTGCCAAACTGGCGAATTATTGGGAATACATGCATAAACATTTAAATCTTGAATTACCTTCGTGTCATACATCGAAGTTATGGGAGGATAGTGCAAATATGATCTCCGGTGAGATAGGATCGAAAATTTCCCAATTCCCACTATGTTATGTCATCTCCACACGGAGAGCTTAATTATTACAAATCCCACTAGCAGAGTGGGCCCGTTGGTTTAATTTTCATGTCTACATTTTCTTGACTAAAAGCCCACTTTGGGATGGACCCATGAGCTTTAGCAATGAAAGCGATTTATTGTAAATGGTGCTGATGAATTCTCATCACTCACAGTCAGAGAGACATAGAGTGGAGCTGTTGTGTTGGAGATACCGAAATTGCCCTTGGCAGTGTCCAACTTTTTACCAAATCTTGGAAGTTGGAACTCTTTAAAATATATTATTCTTTCTCATAAAGTTATTTATTCAGTATACTTTAAAGTATTATTGTACCGGAATAAATACACTAAATATTCACACCAATTTTAATTTTAAACATTCAATAATAAGTTATTGATAAGTGTTAAGTATCAACAACGATCGCATAAGGTTGATCTCATTTTATCTCTCAATTTAGTAAAGTTAAATTTAATTCATCTGAAATATTGTGTTCATTTCACTATGTGTTTGATTGAAATGTTGTGTTCATTTCAGACAAAATCTGCAATATGTTTAATTGAAAGGATGTGTTTAATTTATTTATTTATATATATATATATATATATATACACCACTTCTAGAGATGGAAGAAGAATAATATGAAGTCAAACATAATTCTTATGTTCAGTTAAAATATTTTCAGATGAATCAAACAGAGTTTATTGGATATTGAAATTTATGTGTATTTTCAATTCCAAATTGAACTCAAAATCTAATGTCTAGTGGTAATCCCAATTTGATTTTTTTTATTGACAAGTAGTACGTACTAACCCTTTCACCTTGAATTCAGTTTAAATTTATTAAATTGAATTCAATTTAAATTTATTGAATTCAGTTAAGTTCAGTTAAATGCATTTTCAAATTAAATTTATTTCTTAGGGTTTCTTAAATCTAACACCCATTTTAGTCGATTTTATTACAAATGGACCCTCGTTGGTGAAGCAATTACATCCAACTTCCCTGTTAGTCGATTTAATTACATCCAGGCCCACGAATTTGACTTTTGGCGAACTAAATCAATGAAAATAAATTTTTACCCTTGGTCAAATATTGAACTTTGATTGTGACCAAACATCTTCAATTTTCAGATAATTACACATTTGTCTCAAATCTTTTTAATTTCACCAATTTGACACTTAATAATTCAACATAAGGCATATAACTTTTTTAAATTTCAAAATTGACTCAAATATTATTGCAAACTGAACCCTAATAATTTTATATCTTAATAGTAACCCAAAAAGATTTAAAAAAAAACCCAGGAGACAGTCGGAGCTGTACATCTCCGACCTGATCGGAGTTGTTAGCTCCGATTAATCGGAAAGAAGAAGAAGGAAGAAGAAGGAGGAGGAAAGTAAAAAAAAAAAGAAAAAATGTTAAGACCATGTTTGGTTTGAAGATATTGAAAATTAAGCCTTAAATTGGTCAAAGCAATTTTAGGATTTTGGAACTAGATGTAATAGTTTGACTAAGATGGGTGTATCTGTAATTGAGTCGTCTAGTATAGATAGTAGACGTAAAAAACCCTATTTCTTATGGATTCAATTCAGTTTATAAATTTGCATTCATTCAAATGTAACAAAACCTAATACTACTATTGTCGTTTTAATTTTTTCACTATTCGAAAAATACTTGTCGTTTTACATTTTTCGAAAAAAACCTTCATCATAATTAATACGTTTTGTTGAATTTAATGTCATTTAGAAGTATCATAATTATTTGTAATTATCGCAGTATATTTATAAAACCAATAAATTGAATGAGATGTATTAAAATGTGTGAAAATTCTAAAACGACAATTAAAAAAATAGAAAGGAGTAACAGTTAACACAACACCTAAAATGAAGAATAATACCCCATGGATGACGACGTCTTCTCCACTCTCACTCATCCTGAAGATATCCGCCCTTAGATTCTTAAGGTCAGGTACATTCGCTTTAGTACATTGCCCTTACCTATACTATATCTGAGTCTCTCTCTAACTGGTCCATTGGCAAACAGGAGGCCTCCTCTCACCATCAATTCACCATCCACTAATCAATCATGAAGGAGCTTAGATCTGAAATTTGGATAAACCCTACCGTTCCACATATATTTGAATATTAGGTTATTAGTACATAAAATCAAGATGTAGTTTAGCCAAGGTTATAAGTTTGATATAGGTAGAATTATAATATGGTAAAAGACTAGTGTACTACAGTTACACTAGGTGTAGATTTAAATTTTTTTTACATTATTTCCCTCATTGCTTTTGCTCGACAATGATAAAACCTAATGTTGAATTGGGCAACATAGTTCATAACAATGTGAGTACCACATTTGCATCATCCTCAAATCTTACGCTTGCATGTCTATCTTTAGCAAAACAAATAGATAAACCCCAACTGGGGCTTTCTATTATGAGGTCGGCTTCGTACCGACCTAAATGTAGGTCTTTATTATATATTTCATTCTAATTTATTAAATTTTGATAAAAATATATAAATGTGCAGTTATACCCCTACTTTCAAAAAATTCATTTAAATAATTTAAATAAGTTCTTACTATTTTATAAGTATTAAATTAAAAATACAAATTTACTTTAACTAAAATTAAAATTAACCAATATATATCAAATTAATTTCAACAACAATTCAATGGAATATTCGTTTTCCATAATCTAATTGCACTAGCTATCAACATTTGTAGAGGACAATAACAGAGACTTATTTTTTAGCTACGAAGTATATTATTTATAAGTGTTCGATAGTTTATGTATCATTAAAATGGATAAATTAATTGTGATCAATTAATTTTGATTTGTGATTAATATTAATTAATAAGGTTTACGTATATGTAATCATATAAATTGAAATTAAGGGCATTATAGTTAATTTGTATTTTTGTGGTGATTTTTAATGTTAAAGAAAATTAATTATAATCCATCGTACCAAAAATGACTTTGAACCGAAATGAATGGATGAGATTAAATTAAGCGCCACATGGCAACTATTGAATGAAGACCTGAGTTTAGGTCGGTACAGAGCCGACCTGAGAATAGAAAGTCCCAACTCTCTTCGTACTCTCTAAATCTTCCTATTTGCTATTGTTAGAATAAGTTTAAAAAAATTAAAAATAGTAAAGAGTTTGAAAAAAGTTTGTAGGGGTATAAACTTAAACTTTAAGTAATTATATATGTAAAATTAAGTAATTATATATGTAAAACTACCATTTATAATTTTATTCTAAATTCTTATCTATTTTTAATTATTTTTTGAAAATTATACTGTCAAATAGAACAAAGGGAGTAACAAAAGGTGCGTGAGAGTTGATAAACGTCATTCACCTACCTTATCTTAATAAGTTATATAATATATGTTTGACAAAATGAACCGATAAGGTGATTGGTAACTGGTTAGTCACATTGTTTTAAAAAAGTTACACATTGTATTTTTGACAAAACAAATTGTTAACAGAACTAAAAATTGATAAGGTGACTGGTAGCTGACGAGTCACCTTATTTAATTTGAATAAGCTACATAGTGTATGTTTGAACAAAAAAAAAACAAATTGATAAGATGACTGGTAGCTAGCTAAGTCACCTTATTTTTAGTAAGATACATAGTGTATGTTTGAAAAAACGAACTTATAAGGTGACTGGTAATTGGTTAATCACCATATTTTTAATAAATTTCATAGAACAATTTTATTAAATTAGTCACCTTATTAAAATTTACATAACAATATAATTATGGTCAAATTAGATTTAGATGAAATAAAAGTGACCTCAAACACACCAATAGAGTAGCTTCTAAAATGAATTACTTTATTATTGACATTAGCAAACAAATTATAGACGAACGATTAAATAAAGTGAAATTACTTTATTAATTAATAATTAAGTGAGTGATTGGTTAGTGATTACCAAACTCACACTAAAATGCAACTTAATATACGTATCACGAAAAAACAAATTAACCAAAGTGGTGAGAGTCAAATTAATAGACATGTTTTTAAAGAACCACTACTTATTTCAGTATCTCATTACATTTTAGCAGCAAGGAACGACGATCTTTATGAAATCTCCCGAAGTATATACTCCACTACTTACTGTATACTACTACTACAGAGTAGTAGTAGTACTTAATATACTTAATAAAAAGAAAAGAAAAGCAACTAGTTGATGAAAACGCACCCACTGATTTATGATCATTGTATTGATTAAAGTAAAACAACTTTACCATCAATTAACAACACTTTTTCCATATTTTGATTAACTGATTGTTTATTGTGAAAGACGACATCGATAAGTCGTGAAGAAAATAAATACTAGCTGGTTTTGGCTAACCAGCATTACATGTCCACAACGGCCCAAAACACTTATTACAAAAGCACGCACTTAAAGTTTACTTAATTCACTTGAGAGTTGCGTATCAGTATGTTGTTAGCAATACTACATATTACTACTTCTAAAATAAAACAAAGCGGAGTGGGTTATTCGTCGTTACGCTAAATTTGCAATTTATTGCTGCTTTTTAATTCTTCTCTTTTTGTCCAAGTGGTTTGTGGTCGGAGCCATAAGGTGGTATAGTGCTATGGAGTTGGAGAAAAAAGTAGAGGTGTAGAGTTTGTTGACCGAGTGTAAGTGTAAGAATAGAAGTAATATTTTTCGTTTGAGGAAAAAGGAAAAAAAGGTAGTTCGTGCTCTGCAAACGCATCAATATAGTTGTGTCATGTTACAAACTTACGATCACTGAAATGTAATGCAACTACAGTCTACAGATACAGAATTACACAATCAGGGGCGGCTCAAGCCCTGTGCAGTCAGCCCAACTGCACAGGGACTCATAATATTTGGGGCCTCATTTTAATCTTGTGTAATGGGTATATATTTATGTGTATGTTAAAAGTTCTGAGAAATGTCATGTCAAGTGGTGACAATATATGGTTTAAGTGTCTTGCTATATATTAGGCCTCGAGTTTGAAACTTATGATGAACATTTTTCTATTTATTTTTTTTAAATCTACTTCCACAATTATTATTTGGAGTCTATTATGAATTTTGACACATGTCGTCTAAAAGTTAAAGTTAGGGCCGACCCTCTACACAATACACCAAGAATAATGCCTTTTTTATTTTACTATTACTGAAATGCCTTTTCAAATGTGTCAGTGAATAATAAACATATGTAACGTATAACGGTGCATAGATTAATTACATTTATAGTCTGTAAGTTATGCAATAAACTTTTATGCCATCATAGGGCGATAGTGGTATTGCAGGGTATGAGTGTGTTGTGGCTTTGAGGGGCAGTAAATTAATATATGATGCGTACGGTATGGTCCCAACTCCCGCACTGCCGTCGCCGTTGCTTACTTGCTTTGGCCCCCCATCCCAACGCCATAACTCCTTACCCGACCCGACTATATTTTATGGAGTCGTGGGAATATAAAATGTTTCGATTTTTTTCTTAATGTTGTTTTACTCTCATAGTATTGGCCAAAACAAATATAAAAAATTATGAGACGTAAAATTACGAAGGCAAAGTGTATAGTGTTAAAATAAATTTTTATTCCATTATTATTTCATCACGGTGAGATGGAAAAACAAAACATTTGGATACTTTTACCTCGAATTTGCATATATATAGATGTGGGAGTTGGCCCAGGCTAGAATATTTGCATAGTTGATCTTGTGAAGATTTAAAGTATAAACCATGAAGACATACCTTACATTTGAGGGGCTGAACCCTGAACATACATGGCACCCTATGTGGGGTGGGATTGTATAATTTATTAATTAGTAGTATCTTTTTTTGGACAAGGGATTTGTTTGTATAACATTGAGAATCTAATGTTTTTTCCTCGTCGTCTGTTAATAAAATGTGATATAATCAAATAAAGATGCACACACATAGTTTTTCTTTTAACGCTTGCCTTGGTCCCCTCACTACAATAGTAGTACAATGTTTCGAACTTATGATTAAATTTTATTCCCTTTTATAAACAAGTAATAAATGATCGATGACTCACCAAACTACATTGATAGATGCATAGCTAGTTCGATGTATACAACAAAGATGGGATATGCATGTCACACGAGAAAATGGTCCATACATTCATTTAAAAGGTTATATTCTTATATATCTAATTTGTTTTTTCATATACATGGACTTTTAGCAAAATAAAAATATTAATCATATAGTTTCGCCCATGCCTATAATATGAGTAATAGACACACTATTGAAATTGAGAGCAAGATCAATGGATTTGCAGAAAAAGATGGAAGAAAATAAGAAAGAACACGTGGTTTTGTTGAGATCGTGCAGTACATACCATGATGTGGTATCTCATTCAGGTTCTTCGGAACTTTGTGGCGTGTCCAAGGATTTACAATCACCCCTGACAATTAAAAAAGTGTATGCAAAAGGCAACCAATAAATTTGAAAAGAGAATTTTAAAAAGAAAAGAAAAAGACCTGCAAAAGTCTAAGGGGTCCTTTGTTTCGCTTCTGGGTGCATGTTGTAGCCGTTTTTGTGTCGTGTTGTGGTCAACGTATTGTTCTCAATTTTGTCTTTTAAGTTCTCCAGTTGGTATGGGTTCAAGTTATGTTCTCGTTGTGGTTGTAAGTTGTTCGTTTTTTATTTTGTTTGTATTCTCAAGAGTATTTCTCATGCTCTTTGTAAGATTTTGATTTTTTAATAAAAGTTTGGCCGTTACCAAAAACAGTTGAAGGAAAAAAGAAAAAAGAAACACAAAAGAATTCATGCGAACCAAGAAAGACGAAATAGCTGTGAAACGAAGTAAAACAATGACTTAGGACGTACAAAACGGACTAGAAGCACCAAAGAGCATATGGAGGGAATTTTGAAAGTCCTAGAACACCCAGTTGCGGAGCACTGGATCACGATTGGTACCAATTAGTACGATTAGGGTTCTTTTCTACAATAGCTCAACAATTCACACCAAATTCTTATCCTTTCGTTGTTATATTATTTTTAGTTAATTGTTTTAGGATTCTTGTAATATGTACGATTCCACATAGATCAGCATCAATAATTAGATTACTCGTCAAGAAGTAGTGTAACATTGAGCGGCTATAAATGCGCTAGCCCCGTTGCTCTGTGTCACCACAACCCCCTTAGCTTTCTTTCCAAAATACACGAGTTTTTCTTTTGCAAAACTTAATTTCTTTTAGCATACCACGAATTTACGTGGTGCGCATCCAAATGATATTTCGACTATAAGAGAAAAGGAGAAAAAAAGAGTATATTTCACAATTGATTTTTGCAGTATTGGAACCTATGAATTCAAACTGAATCATGACAATTTCATAAAACAAATTATGCGATAATAAATTGAAGAGTAATAACTAAAATAAATGCGAAGAAATAAGTTATTATGTGAACAAAAATAATGCAAGTAATTTACTGAGACTGAAGAGTAAAATCGAAAATAAATTGTACTCCGTACTACTCCCTCAATTTCTTTTAAAATTATTATACTAATTTCCATTTACTTTTTCCTAAATCTTAGTAATATTAAAAGTTCAATAATTGTTATTGACAAACCGTTTCTTCCTTTTCATCTCTATCTCTCTCTTATCTTATTAGAACAAAAAAAATTATATAGAATTATAAACATTTATAGTTTAAAAAATAAAATTTTGAAAATCAACCATTTCCTTAATACTGTATGTATTATGCGTGAAAACAATTAAATCTACTTGTGAAAAATAAAAAAATGGTGGGAGTACAAATCTACAATGTTTTCAAGTCCACTCTACCGAGGTTAAGAATGGGACACATTTGTAGTATTGATTAGTTTTAAATCAATGTGAAGCGACATGACCGAGACATCTCCAATTTATTTCACTCTCTTTGACAATCGTTCACTGATACTCCAACAAGTGTGAAGGAAATATTATTTGCATTATTTAAATATCGTTTCCAAAAAAAAATAAAAATCGTTTATTTATTTTCTTTCGTTTTTGGTTAAATGTGACGTGTCTTGATTTTGACACCGTTTTGTCAACTTTGATAAATTAATTGGCATATGATATTCATGTGCGTAAATTTAAATTAACCTTTACATTATGGAGTATTTTTTATACCACAATAAATTAATTTTGAATTCATTCGGTTTAGTTCACATTTGTTTTTGTTTCGTATAAGGACTTGGTCTCTCAAACATAATCATTCAAATAAGTTGTTTTTTAAATTTTGAAGTATATTATCAGTTACCTTGTACTTTTACTTTGTCAAAGACAGAAATAAAATGGATGGATATAAACAAGACCAATTGCTAGTTTCATTAGTTTCAGCAACACAAATGCTAGTATAATTAGTTTAAGCATCATAAGTGCTAGTTTCAGCCACAAAAATGCTAATTTCAGCAATACGAATGCTAATTTCATTCGTTTCAGCATCACAAGTAAACACAAAAAAAGTTAGTTTCATAGATTCAACAACAGAGATGCTAGTTTCATTAGTTTCAGCAATAAAAATGCTAGTTTCATTAGTTTATGTGTATAAATATTAATTAGTTAAAAAATAGTTAAAGATAATTAGCTAGTAATTAATTAACACTAATGGATGTCAAAAACAGCATCAGAACGAGAAAAATGGAGTCCAGTAAGCAATTGAGATCCAAATTGATTAGATTTTAGGGCACCAAAAGATAGAATGACCTTTTTTGTAATAGGTTTTTAAATTTTAGGGTACAAAAAAATAGAATGACCTTTTTTGTAAGAGATTTTTTAAGGTGGTTATTTTAGCAATTAGATGCTCTAGAGTGGTTACTTTATGTAATGGTTCCTTTATGTAATTTTCATGTAATTTTCTGTTGTCCAATTGTCATGTGTTTGGAAACTCGTCCGGACCTATAAAATATCGAACACTACTTGCTTATTAGTGTGGACCAACATAAAATTAAGGAATCCTAAAATTAATGTCATAATCTCCAATTGTATCAAATTTCTAGAAAAAAAGAAAAATAATACCAGTAAAGATAAAAAATTAAAAAACATAAACATCTCATTGTACGACTAAGATTAAAATATGACATAAATTATTGTGAAAGTTCATTATCAGCTCGTAAATATTACTATTAATTAATTAATTAATTAAAGTTAGGTGGAATTAGCCTACTCAGATTAGTAGAGAAACAATTAGTGACTCCGTCCCACAGTAAATTATTCATTTTGACTTTTTTTGGTTAACAGTTTTCAAATTTGATCCCAATTACTGTTAACCTATAATGATAGAGTATTTGGCGAAATCATATTATGGAAATATAAAACTTAAATTTTCATAATATAATTTTATTAAATATTTTATCATTATAGTATAAAACTCTTCGAGAGTTAAAATTGAAATTGAAATCTGTTAACCGAAAAAAATTAAACTGGATAATTTCTACCGGAGAGAGTATTAAAAAGAAAAAACTGTAGTACAATTAAGGAGCAGATCTACACACCATTGATAATTACCTGTGAATATTGAACAGTATACTTATATGTCCCATTCATTTTTTTACGTATTCTTTTTGGTCCGTCCCAATTAATTCGTACGTTTCTATTTTTAGAAGTTACCCCACATTCCATTCTATATTAATAAATCAATATCAAACAAAATCTCTAAATAAAAACCGTGCAAAAATCAAAAGTAGACTTATCATCGGGACGGAGGGAGTAAAATTTATTTAAACGATGAATATCCCACAGACTGACTTCTTAGTTCTAACTTCTAAGGTAGTTTAACGACTTGAGTACTTGCAGAATTAATTAGTACTGTATTACTTATAATTTTATTCATTTATAACATAGTAGTAACAAAAACAGACATATATTATTAACACATTTAACAAGATGATGTGAACATCAACTTGTATAGTGTATGCTACTCTATGAGGTTTTGTAACTCTATTCATTTTTCGGAAAAGATCAATGATTTCAATTCTACTCCTATCATTCTGGTAGAATCAATTTGGACAGTGAATGCTTAACGAGATGTAATAACAAATTCCTTTTAACACTCCAAAATGTATTAAGTATATATCAAACATGTTTAAGTAAATGACACATATTTTGGGGATGATCACATTCCTGAACTTGAGAATTGGTATCCACTATATCGGCATAATAAAATGAATGATCAACTTACCAGAATTTCTAGGTGAAAATAATGAATCTTACAAAGTTTAGAGCATGGAATACATATTGGTAGATATCATTCAAATTAGTAGATGGTGAAGGGTTTAATGGTTTAATCGTCAACAAGAAGACAACGTTGCGACTCTCAAGTGCAATGTTAAAACCGAAAAAAGAAATTTAAAAAGCGGGTCCCCGAGCCCGACCAGAAAACCGTTGGAAACGGCCGAATAGACGTTGGGCCATCCTGCATTCCTGCCCAATAACCACCGAAGCTAGTCAAAATCCGGTGGAAACCGGCGAGTCAGAAACCATTAAACCGCAGGTTATAGAGATTTGGGGCAATTGTAAACCAAAATTTTATAATGTTTTGCAAATATAGCCAAGAACACCATATATCATTCTCAACGTGAATTTGCTTCAGTGAAGAAGTAGATTAAAGTTTCTGTACAAATTTTGTTTATGTCCAGTGGTTCAATTTCTAACACGTCCTATGCAGTCCAAAATCATAGGAGATTGGTTCGTCTAGCTTTGTTGAAAAGATACTGAAAGACTCTAAAAGATACTATCCGATATATGTCCTATATTCTCTCTTAGATATTTATATTTATTTGTTATTTACTTGTTGGCTAAGAAAAGTACACTATCAGTCGTTCTTATCTTCTTTAATATTTCACATTGCAAGTCAAATAATACTCATTAAGAACCTTCAACAGGTTTATATTGCAAGTCAAATAATACTCATTAAGAACCTTCAACAGGTTTATATATCTATCTTCTTGATGTTATCTTATCTTGAAAGTTGATCCAAAATAATTGGAATCTGTGTTCAAGAGCAACGTACTAGAAAAACACTTGATAACAGCCCAACATAGATGTTTAAAACAATCACATGGGGCGGTAAAACACTCATGATCAAGCTAAACACATTCAAGAGCAACATACTATAGAAAACATCGGGCGAAAAACCAACATAGATGCATAAACAATCACAAAGCACAATAAAACTTTCAAAAACGAACTAACAAGAACCATTTGCTAAAAGTCGATGTATAAATATACAACCATAGAAATTAAAACGATCACAAAACTCCTTAAAAATTTCACGACGGACTAAAAACACTCATGGTTATGTTAAAAACATTCAAGAACAACATGGCAACATAGATTCTTAAAAACAATCACAAAATGCATTATAACATTAAGGAACGTACTAAAAACATTTCCGAACAATTTACTAAAAAGCAATGCAGAACAGAATCATGACAACATATAAGGTAAAAATTATCACAAAGCTCCACTAAACTTTCAGGGACGTACTTAAAACAGCCACAAACGTGTTTAAACCCATAAGGAACAAATTAAATACAACTTTAAAATTCTGTGAACCACAAACAAACATCTATATATTTTAAAACAAATTACACACAGGTTTAAAACTGTTAGCAACAAACTAAAAACATTCTAGCATCAAGAATTAGAGCATTTGTATCCGTTCGGAGCCATTAAACATGAAACATAATCTATTAAGGTCCTCACTCCATTAAGGTTACAACACAAAGTCTACCTATCAGAACTAAAGGAATCATCTACCTAACATATACGTTTTTCAACTTCCAATTGCTAGATGAATTTCCAGATCCACATATTTAAGATATGCTCCAGAAGCATTATCATAATAAATAATAATAATAATAACAATAACAATAATAATAATGACATACTATTTTGGCAAAGAGCTATTTTGGTGTTATTGATGGACATCTGACGTCACGTTACAGTTTGAGTCCTCGGCATGTGGCTCTTCTTAGTTGTGTCCGTGCACCCCATGCGCATGATTTCTTGTTCACCATTCCTATTGATGGGTTGGGCCAACGGATGAACCCACGTCAGTTCCGTGCAATGTTGGGTTATCGTCTGGCGGTCCCTTTGTTCCCTGAGGGCTCCCTTTGCCCGAGTTGTCATGTGCGTCGGATCGACCAGTGGGGTGACCAAGGTGTTCACTGTAATCTGCAATAAGACAGATTCTCTTTTGCACCCCAAACATCTTTCTGTTAGTCACTCCAATATTAGGAGTGGTTTATTTTTCTAGACTAAGTTTTGTATTCAGAAAGAGGTAGGAGCACAGCTTGTCTCTCGACTTCCTTCCAATTTTGTGTGATAATAAAAGTCTAGTTTAAAAAAGAAAAAATAATATTAATAATAATATAGTAGCAGATTTGGTGGCATTGCATCAAGGCTTGGTTTTGGCTTTGCAATTGCAGTTGAGTGCTTTGGAAATTCAAACCGAGTCATCTCATCTGCACGAAGATTCAGGTGCCAGGTGCTAGTGGAGCAGATTAGAGAGATGTTTAGGAAGTTTCAGCAATGTCACCTAGTTTTCCAGTACAGAGAAAGCAACCAGACAACATACTTTTTGGTCAAGCTTGGTAGTGGCCTGATTCAAGATGAAAATTGCCCGAAACTTGTGCTTCAACCTTTTGCTAATCAAAATTATGTTTCTAGTTTGGGACTACTGCCCTGCGTGGGTGGTAAATAATGCTCTCGTACATTCTTCGGTTCGTCTAGCTAAGTCTGATGAGACCCAAGATATGCTTGTATGAACTCGTAGCTAGTCTAGTAATATATAGGTACTTATTCAAAAAATAAAATAAATAAGCACTGATGAAAATAAATAATACCAGTAGGAATTTTTTTATTTTGAACATGAAAATCTAACTTCATTACTCCTAATCATACACTACTCCATTACCAGTTTACCACACCTTATAACTTCAAGTACATACCTATCAAACCTTATGCCTCGGAGTCCGAAATCCAAACCCAGGATCTCTGACCTCTCGTTTGCGTCTAATTTGTGTTTTCTGCGTCTAATTTGGTTTTTGGCAACTTACGAAGATTTTTAGGCTTATATATAGTAATCTGGCTGATCGCAAATCTAGTTTTGTTGACCGCAAACCGGTTCAAAGCTACTACACTTGATTTTCATAACCTTATGGAAAGTGCTGATTTTTATAGGATAATGAAGTAGCAATTGTGGAGTCGAACAAAAGCTAGGCCATCTCTTCTTCAGATATTAAAAATTTTATGTGACAAGTAATTTGGCCCCCATTTAGATATTAAGAAATGCTTATATTTACAAACCGATATTTCATTTTCCAATCTGTCTCCACCATTGTCTGATGATCAGAAAAAATGAACTTCTTGAATACAACCCATAATCATCTAGATATCCAAGGCCGAGTTCCCTGAAGATGAATCCCTCCGACTAAAACATGTACTTGCACTCTACGAAAATTAGCCATGAAATGTGCCTTGGCCATTTTCGTCATGTAACCCAATTTGCAGCCTAGCATTGAATGTGTAAAGTAGCATGTACGTCTGAAAATCAGTCTGTATGGACTGAACTAAGCTCCAATGAGGGATGGTCAATTACAGGTCTATTATCACATAAATATAAATCACAGAACTTCACTGTCCATCTAAGGTCCCTAGGGCCTCCTTCAGAAGCCGTTGTGCTTCTTCTCTTCTCCTATCAAACCAAAAAAGAAGCAAGAGGTCATGAGATAGGAAGCAAACCAAGACATTATTGATACCCAATGGAATTAAAAAAGCGAACAGTTCCGTTCTTGCAACACCTTCCAGTTGCTCACATTCTCTTTTAAAAAACAAAGGGTATTAGATGCTGTTCCTATTTATTAAAATCTTAAAAGTTTCATTAATAAAGCAACTCTCAATCGACCATGGACAAGGACTATGATCTATAGCAAACCAACAAAGGTGCCTCAACAAACCAAGTGCTATCGCCCTCTCTTTTTAAAAAAAGGAAAGGTATTAGATGTTGTTCCCATTTCAGTTTTAGAATCTTAAATGTTACATGCATAGAGCACCTCTCAAAAGGGCACTGACAAGGACTATAAGCCATCGCAGAGTAAGGTGACTCAACCTATCCATTCTTTCACAATATTTTGCCAGACTTAATTTGAGAAGCATAAAGCATACAAACATATAATCTCATGGATTAAGTCCATTACTAAATTGCGAACGAGCAACTTCTTGGTCGTCGATTTCAAATTATGAGTCAAAACCAAGTTCACCGAGATGATAAAATGCAAAAGGCCAGTGTCGTGTCACATTCACATCAAATTAAGGAACAGAAACAATTAGGACAGTACCTCCTGATGTCCTCAATAGCTTGTTTGCGCCGCTGTATCTGGAGTTCAAGGATATGGATCAGAGTTGCTCTAGCCTGAGAGAACAAGGGAAGCATCAATAACACAGTACACAAAAGCAAAAGCTTGATAATGTGAAATGGATTAAATTTATTAAAATCAAAAGCATTAATCAACTCAACAAACCTGGTGAGGGCGCAGTGCATTGAGAAGGTGATGTAAATTCTTGAAAATGAGCGAAACATCTTCTACTCTCCTAGCATATTGTGATGGTCTTTCAACAAGTACATCAGCAAGCTCCAGCAAATGCAGTTGTAATTCTCTATTAAGAGACCTCAGCTCTTTCTTGAAATCTGATGTAAATGAAATTGTTACATTCCTCATAAATTTGAGCAACAGGCATTATCATTTAGGTATCTAACGATGGATTTTAATCTACATAGTTTTCTGACGAGATTGAATAAAAACTTCTCCGATATGAATAGGAAGTATCAATTAGGCCACAGCCCGTAACCAAAGATCTCTACCACAGGTAAAACATCAGTGCTGTAAAGTTCCCATGAATCACCAAGCCAATTCCCATATACAAATTTTGCAACTTCTTCTCCCTCCTTATACTAATTAGGTTGCTGGGGTTTATGTAGACCAACTTATACAAGCTCCAACCTTTTCAACTTAATAATTTCAGGTAGATGTTATATCTGCTACACTGAAATTAAACTTATTACAAAAATGTATAAGTTGGAAAGAATAAGTTATTGCAAACACCCACCAAATCACATCACATCGTCTACATCATAACTCCAAAAAGTAGCTCTAGCCTAGCTGACATTGCTTACCCACTAACACTAATTGTAGATCACCAGTCACAAAAAAGATACTACTCATTATTATCATAATAACTTCCAGGTATGAACATAAATGGTGACAAATAAACTTTTATTGAAAATTTCTTACAAACTCTCCCAGTATTCTAAATTTGGGGGTTTGTTTTTTAGTGGTTTCATAGCCTAAAGAACCACAGGATGTTGGTAATGACTATATTAGGATGAAACAAAACTCAAGTTTTGAGTAAAACATTTGGAATTCTGATCATGCAGCATCCTAGTGTCATTGACCAAATTGTTCATTATCATATTCAATCAAGATAAAAAAGTACTTCCTCCGGTCACTTCGAAGAGCCCCAATTGGTTTTGTTGACGTTTTCAATGTCCGGTTTGACCTCAAATTGATCAATTCATTATGAAAAAAAATAATTTTAAAAGTTATATAATAAAAATATAAGAAGTGTACTTTCGTAATATAATTGTTAAATTTATTTATTTCCACAATAAATTATGATTAATTTAAGGTCAAACCGGACATCGACTTAGTTCCCATCATTTTCACACACTAAACGACCCCCACAAGACAAGAATAGTTGCGAATTTATACAATATAAATAAATCATGATAGGCTAGGATCCTTATTCTACTTGTCACAATCCATGCTATGGCAAATCATTGCAACAACCAAACTTGGTAGGTTCAAAACCAATTACACCTTGTGTAACTCCTAGTTGATTGGACCTTGTCTAATAATCAGATGTCCCCTAACTATTCTCTCGCTATGGTGAAAAGACATAGTAGGTTAAACCACAATCTTAAACGGTGACTACCATGTCCCTATGAAAAGATCCATATCCACGTGGCTGAGAGCAAACACTATGGTGAAATACTCTTTAATGAAGTGGCAGGGCAGCCTTTCAATTACGAGGGTGACATCATTCATCAAATGAGATTTAAATTAAAATTTGGGGAACTTTTATCGGGATACTAGTCGCTAGACCAAGATCAACAACAAATTACTGGGTGCCGCCTACCCAAAAAATTAGCTGACCGACAAGTAATGGGCGCCGCCTACCCATGCATAAAATAGTGTACGCTAATGCTACATAAATTAAAATAATTCACATAGACATTTATCCGTATAAAGGCAAATAATTGTGAGTTAAATTTGCAAGATAAATAATTCATCTTATTATATATTCCAAAATATATTTTAAAATGTTGTATTTCTGCAACATAACATTTTACATTTTGCAACATGTTGTATGTCTGTGAGTTTTGAAAGTCCAGGGGCTGTTTCAGTGATACATAACACTGCAGAGGCTGCTAGTGCAATAAGACAGATTCTCTGTCAAATTGCAACAGAAGTCCCTGCTTTGTGGCTTTCCCAGAAGGTCCTCCTATGTCCCTGATCACCATGATCAAAAATTGGACCTTGGTGGGTTACGGCGGAAGCGACAGAGATTGATCACTATGGTCAATCTCAAATCTGTTCATTTCTTCATCTCTGTTAGACAGGGATGAAGGTGGGTTTCTGCCGGACAGGTCGACCGCCATGAAGGTGGGTTTCTGCGGCATTGACGGGATATAATTCCGCCATGGCCTTCAACCTGCAACTCGGAGCTTTAAATTATTTATTTATTTATTTGAAATCAAATCTCAGTTTGGATTTTGCAAATGAATCAACAGTCAGATTAAATAACCTAGTTCGATTATGCAAATTGTCGATCTTCTGCTAACTATGATTGTAAGTTTTGAGATTCCTTTTTAATTAAAAAAGGAGGAAGGAAAAAGAGGGTACAGTTCATAAGTCCAAAATACACATATCCCTCTTGACAAACAGATCCCAGCAACTCGGTATCGTCTGATTCCAAATCAATCAAAACCCATTCGCTTGTTTGTTAAGAAGGATATTGAGAGTTGAAAACAGTCTACATTGTCATCTTAAGCCTCAAACCCACAGCTCAGTACATAATTATGATTACTGTTCAAACCCAGTTTAGCAATCATAAAACTGCTCGTTTTGCATTTAATAATGGAATTATTAATCTTGAATTTTAGCTCACAATAAAATGCAAATATTTACATTCATTGAAATTAGATCGGCCCTGGTACAACTGTTGGGAAATTAGAATACGGACCCTAGGTTCAGGCAGCAGAAGTTTAAAATTTTAGTAATGGCCAGACCTTTAAGAAAGAAACATGTTGTTGAAAGCCACATCCAAATCCTCTATTATGTTTCCACACGACCCATCACATCCTTGAAATCTGCATCCAGCTTGATTGCTAACCCTTTTCTAATACTAGGAATTGATTAAGGTGGAGCATTAATTTTCCTTTCTTTTTCAGACCGAGAAAGTAATACAGTGCGTATTTGACAAAGCTGGCTCAAGAAGAGAAAAGACATAGAAAAGTTGTATTTTATGTATATCAGTTAAAGCAACTCAAAGTAGTTCTGGTATCAAAACAAAAATAACAAGCTCTCCTATATCTAAGCCTTTATTCTCTCATTTTGTGTTCATATATACATTCATTATCAGAATAATGATCTAGCCATTACAAAAATTTTAAACTTCCGTTTCCTGAACCTAGGGTCCGTATTCCAATTTCCCAACAGTATTTAGTATAGATGAATAATAGAAAGACTATAAAGATCGAGATTCTGCAGTCCAATCTGATTGCCAGTGTCATAAAGAAACACATCAAACTTTCTTTAGATAGCAACAAGTTAAGAAGATGCACGTAGAAAACCTAAAACCCCCGTTTTTAACGCATCAAAGTTTGTAATGATATATACAGCTTTATGTTATCAGAGGAAAGAAATGCTATGTGACCATCACAATATTTCACCACTATAACAATTTCACTGACACAAATTAGGAAAATCGGTTCTTTTATTGCAGCACCTCAAGAAGGGAACACCGAAATCGGGAGAAATACAAAGAAAAAATCATGACATGCCAAATTGTAGTAAACATATAACACAAACTAGATTTTAACTGCCATTTACAGCATACTACGATTTTGAACACATACTACAGAACATAGTATGAGAGTACAATACCAATATTTGGCCCCTTAGGATACAGCTGGCGCACTCCCTGCTCTTCTAGATCCGGAAGAATATCATCTGTCTACAAAAGAATCACAGAGCACTGAGTTAGGAATGACAAAGTATGTCTTCCTGACACATTCTGCTTCTTTGGAGAAAGGTTAAAAGGATGGTTTATCATGAAATGCTTTACTAGGAATTGCACCAGCTACGTAATGGGTATAGGTGGCTGGTTCTATGCCTGCTTCTAAATACTTCATGAAGTGGTAAGTTCTTGAGCAACGACTTCTATTACAAGTATAATTACTAAACCATTATCTTCCAACTGCGACATTTGCATTCAGTCTTCTAGGGACAAATATATCTACACTAACAAGGCTATGTTCACCTTATCAGCGAGCATAAAAGCTAAATCAGCTTATTTTACACTTCAACCAAATAACTATATTATGTAAATGCCTAGCGTTTAGATGATCATAAAGCTACTCCAACTAATTTATTGAAAGACATGATAGCTTATTGGTTTTTGGATTCGATTTAACAAATTAACAGCTTATCGGCTAACTTACCAGGAACAAATTAGAGCTACGAGGCAGCATAACGAGTCATTTTACTAAACAGATTAATACGCAGACAGAAACAGATACCAGTAACCAGATTCCCAAATTTTCATCATCAATTCAAATTCAAAATTCTCGGCCAGCATTCCTAATGTCATTATGTACATCCATTTGAATTTATTTGATAGAACGAAGATGATAAACGCATCAGTATACCGAATTGAAGGATTTTCAATCGGTGCCCTAACTTTCTCCCCGGAATCTAATAAGATAGTTCATCAGTAGAATATAGGAAAGAGACAATCGGTTACCGTATAATTGGCACCGTAGAGAACATAAGTGCCTTGAATAGGAGGCGGTGGCGCCGGGGCGGAGTCAGGGTTGTCGGCGTAATCTTTGTACAGTTTGTAGTACGGCGGTGGCGGAGGATATGTTGCCGCCATATTCTCAGCTAATCGTCACAGATTGAGAAGCAACGAGCTCTTTCCAGTTCAGTTATCGTGCAAATGTGCAATACGGACCTCCTTTTACTCTGTCGGTGCAATGTTACCCGAAATGAATAGTTTGAGCTAGAGAAGGAGTCGGCCCAATAGTAAGTTGACTGGAGTCTGGACAAAACTTTTTATGTTATGGGCCAAAAGATGGAGTCCAACAGGCCTAGATTGAAATTAATTGCTCATCTGCAAATTACTTCAACCCTAATACTATCTTGCTTCGTCTCTCCATTCAGCATACTTCTTCAGCGGCTAAGCGTCTCGGTACTGAACAAAATCAATCAAACAATGGTAATGTCGCTATGTTTCACTCGATTAATCTTTTTCTATTCACCACTTCATTCTTATTTATTTTCGCAATTTTTGGTTAATTTTTCTGCAGACTTTCAAGCGAAGAAATGGCGGACGCAACAAGCATGGCCGTGGCCACACCAAATTCATTCGCTGCTCCAACTGCGGCAAATGCTGCCCTAAGGTCTGTCTCCTTTCAGCTGATTTTCACCGTTTCATCTGTTTGGCTATTGTGATATTTGTGTATCTATGAATTGTAGCTCTGCATTAGTAGATCGAGCTGTAATTAGGATGATTCAATTAATCAAATCGTTGAATTGCCTTCATGATTATCTACCTGGCTGAGTTAATTTAGCATTCGGCTCAATAATTCTTATTTGCAGATTGATAAAAAAAAAAGTTGCTAAGTATTGAATTAAGATCTATTACATGGTTCGATGAATTGCTAGTTTTGCAATTGAGCTACTGTTGTTTTTTTATGGATGGAGAGATTGTATGCAGTAGTTGAGTTATTTTCGACCTTTTTTATAATAGGATAAGGCCATCAAGAGGTTCCTTGTGAGGAACATTGTTGAGCAAGCTGCTGTGAGAGATGTTCAGGAAGCCTGTGCTTTCGAATGTAAGTTTGTATTGTTCTTAGTTATTGCTACTCCGTAATCATTAATCACACCCTTCCCGGTTCATGTTCTTTGATCAGAATTCATTGTAAGAGGTTGATTATTATCTAATATTTTTCCTGTTCAATATGATTCAGCATACACTCTCCCCAAGCTCTATCTGAAGATGCAGTACTGTGTTTCCTGCGCCATTCACTCAAAGGTTGTCAGGGTCAGGTCCACCACTGATAGGAGGAACCGTGAGCCCCCGCAGCGTTTTAGGCGCCCAAGAGTGAG
The DNA here is from genome assembly GCA_028274465.1 of Plantago ovata. Lineage (NCBI taxonomy): Eukaryota > Viridiplantae > Streptophyta > Magnoliopsida > Lamiales > Plantaginaceae > Plantago > Plantago ovata. The sequence continues at coordinate 22,726,690 of CM051455.1, read as the reverse complement.
TTTCTATACTGTGTTTATTTTCTCCTTGTTGGGTACTCCTAGTTGCTAGCATATCATTTTGTTTAAAGTTTTATTTCTTTGTTCTGCCGTTGTAATTCTCCATAAAAAACAAACAAACTGTATGCTGTTAATCCATTTTATGCTCCTTTGTGCACTCTCACTATTACAAGATATTATCACCCCATCATTAGTTGAGACTGCCCTGTATCTAATCCAAGAGTACAATTTCCTTCAGTGAATCTTGCAATTTACGAAATACAATACTAGTTGTTTGGCTTATTTTCTGTTAACCCCCAGAACAGGCCTGAGACTTGTGCATATTGTTGGAAGATTTTCCCCCACATTCTTTGTGCTCATGTTAATTTCGAACAGTTTATCCCACCCCTGAAGATTGACTAAATTGATTCATCTTCTTTCCATGTAAATTGTTTTTTCTTCCAAAGTCTTCATTTTGTTGATTCTGACCTCATTTTTAATCATTACCGTATCTTGTTACTTTTACTCGTATATCCTCGAACATTTCACTAACCTGGATTTTGTTACTCTTTACAGGATGACATGCCAAAACCTGGCCAACCTCCACGTGTTGGTGGTGCACCTGCTGCTGCCCGTACTTAAATTTTCCGCTAGGACAAATGATATACTATTTCTCTGATATGTGAAACTATGCTGTCATTTGTTATGTTGAACTATATGACATTGCTTATAAGTTATGACAATGGCTGCACATTATCTGCAAACTTAAATTTGTGTTAAGTTCAGCCAAGTTTTTGAGTTAAATTGGTTTTGTTTATCGACTTTGTTACTTGGCTAGTGCCGCATGCCATTTCCTGCCGTTATATGATCGTTGCCGTGTGAAATAAACTATTTTCGTTGATATTCAGATCTTTAATACTTGTACTTCTTTATTTGAAAAAGTTACTAAGCATTCTGGAAATCCTTAAATCCCTAAACCTACATTACATTTGATTTCATTTGACTGGGTTTTAAACTTTTATAATGTTTTATATACCTTTTTTAGATTAGTTGAAGTTGAAATACACGAGCTCTCTGATGAGTCCCTCCTGTGACCTTGCCAATTACCAAGCATCAATCGAAGTCAAATTGCAAGCCAAACGTCCTAACATAATTCATACGCAAAGTATTTGCTTCATCATCGAGCATCCCAAATTACAATCAACATCACTAACTAATGTACAAGCAGGCTCTACTTCAATTGACAAATGACAAGTGACAGAGGCAAAGATCATCCCTAAACTGCTCTTGGAAGCATCATTGACATGCATCAGTTGATTTATTATATGGAGTGAAATTGAAAAAGAAAAAGAAAAGAGTATGTGAGAGTTATTTGATGCTTGATAAATTTTATTTAGATTTGACTGATTATGACATGTGGTGAGATAATGTGGCCAGTAGAAAATTATATATATGTGAACTTCTCACCTCGTGAAATTAATTCCAATAATCTATTTGTTCTTTAAACATTTAATCATACAGTAAAAAATCTATAAAGTAATTCTTTTTTTTTTTTTTGGAACTGAAAGAGATCATCTCATTAATTTCCAAAAGCTTTACAAAGCAATAAGGCCGACTTCGTCCAGGCCATCCTAATAACCACAAAATCCAGGTAAAAACACAGCAAAACTAAACTCTAGGCTATAAAATACAGTACTTTAGGCAGCACATTCAATCAAAAATCAATCTATATAAGGGATCCTTCAGGGCCGGGTACAACGTGCTCCGCTGCACAGTCCTCTGTATGATCTGTCTGATCATCTCGTTGACATCGATCACTCTATGTTGGAAAATATGTTCAATTCTTGTTTTCCAAATCTCATAAACACTTTCAGCTAAGAGCCCCTTGATTAACTTGGCTTTCCGGCCCTTGCCCTTTGCTCTTCTGCTTAATTTGCATATACTGGTTTCCCAAGTCGTCGAGGTGAAGTCTGAACGCACCCATCGCATCACAGCAGTTAGTACAGCCTTTGTGCTTGCGCACTTGAAGAATAAATGCTCGATGTTTTCCATATTTCCACAGTAGCAACATGTTCCATCTGTGTGTATGCCAAATCTTTGAAGTCGATCTTTGGTTGCAAGGCGCTGGAGTAGGCAGAGCCACAAGATAAAGATGGCCCTGGGTCGAGCCATGCTGTGAAGGATCAGATCCCTCCATGCTCTAAAGTACTAATACTTTATAAAAGAATAAACTACTTTAGTAATAAAAATACTCGGTCCCAACTTGTGACTAGTTATAAATAAGAACAAACTCCACATTGTGATATTCCATGACTTTTTGAAGTCCCGTCTTAAAGAATTATACCTCCATATAGTAATTAGTTGCATACATAAATAAATAAATAAATATGTGTATGTGTTACAGATAACATAAAATTTGATATCCAAAGTACTTGTGCAAAGTTGTATATGAAAGAGGCTTTAAATTTTGAGTTACAATCACATCTTTTGACTTGCATGTGCTTAGTAACTCATTTACATGCATGTAGGCCTTCTTGTTGATCCCAAAACAATATTAACTTGTTAAATGTGCTTAAAGTCTATTGGTATGAAACATTTTGTACTTCTACACTATCACCATCTGGATCATCCCTGTTTGTATCTTGTGTAATTGATTCAACGATTTCATCATCACTTCAGACACTCACAAATTGTTGCTCCTCTGGGTGACCAAGAAAGACATCCATTTCCATCTTCTTGTTGTAATGCAATTGTTTAATATGACAAACAAGTTTAACATGTATTTTGACAAACTTAAACAGTATATAGAATATTATTTTGCTAGAAAAAAAGTATATATAACACTCTATTTAGGAATAAACTTTTTATAAAAAGACAAAATGTGGGAGTAACAAACTTATGGTACAAAATGGACGGAGTAGAAAACATATGGTATATTTTGGAAGATTTTTCCACGATATTACTGTAGGGAGTTTTACTGTATATCTTAATATGATAAAATTCAAGCATGATACAAATTGTGCTTCACCTAGTCCATTTTATTCGTAATTTGAGTAACACTTTGTATACGAATTTGCTAGATGTTGGAATCTCATTGACCAACACCTATTCAAGGCAGGAGATCACGTACTCTTTTTGTAAAGTACACTGATATATATATGTATTTAAATATGTCTTGTAACATAGAATGAGGATACTTACATTTTAATATTTTGTTTTGGTTTTAGATAATACACACAAATGTCATTTTGTATTTTATTTAATGGTTATTTTTGCGGAATATATTGCTTATATTGTTCGTTTTTCTAACCGGGAGTAACACTAGATCAAATAAATGTTTTGTAAAGTTTGATAAACTTATGGAGTGTGATTGAACAACTTATAGATTTGAGGTCATGACTGCAATTATATGAAAGTTGGTGATTTGGTGATGAAAGTGGCATTCAAAGGATTCAATCGGGACCTTTAGATGAGAACGGTACAAACTGATCCACTGGTTGTTGTTGCTCACACGCCAATAGTACAATACTACCTCTGTTTCAATTACTACTTTTCCGAGCTCACGCTATATTGAAATCTTAAATTTTTTTAGCCTTTTGTTTTTCGCTTGCAGATCCTTTCTAAGTAAAAATCCGACTTGGAAAGTCCCCATTTTGAGTTTTTTCTTTTGTGGTTTCATGGACTTTAGTCAACTTAGACTAAGGGATAGTGGCCTTTTATAGGGCTATTTTCACCCTTCTCTTTGAGTAAAAATCCGACTTTGCTTTGCAAGTATGTGGGATGCCCTCTATGCGTACTTTATCAGGTATGATTCTCTGAACTTTTGTGCTATCTGGACCACATCTTTAAATTACTTGCCACTTGTCCGAAATGACATAAGGTGTAGGAGGTTTGCTAGGGGTAGCATGAATTGACGGAATGGTACTCAGGGCTTTGTTTGTGAGATGGTGCCGGTAAGGAATAATAAGCGAGTGATTGATGATGATAAAGGAGGTTTGTTAAGGCCCCTGTTGTTGTCTGCTTAAGATGTGGGCGTGTTTTTTTATTATTTTTAAAGTGAAATATTCATAGCAAATTAGGAAATAACGTTAGGTACAAACCGTACTGAGGAAATAATATTGTCTAGACTTAATAAATTACATAGCCAACTCGAGGATATATTCCAAACAAAAGTAAAAGCATGATCATTTAGGCAAGAGTTTGGACTGCTGCTTCCAAACGTCTGTTTCCTTCCTTCATTGGCAAGATAATCTGCTACCACGTTGCATTCTCTGTACACAAAACAAGCTTGGACTGATTGCAATCTCTTGATTCTAGAAATGGCGTCCTCCAGGATTTCTTGATGATGGACCCCGACTGCTTTCCTCCTGTTTATGCAAGATATCAGAGTTTTGGAGTCAGGTTGAATTATGAGTTGTCACAGGAAGTGCGGTCACACAACATAAGTCCAAATTTTAGCGCAAAGAATTCTGCTAGGCAGGCATCAACACGTCCAAGGAATTGAGATCCAGCAACCATAAACTGTCCATTACTGTCTCTTACAATTGCTCATGCTCCTGCTAAACCTGTTAAAGGATCATGAGATCCATCTATTTTTAGACAAACGGTTCCTGGAGGAGGAGGTGTCCATTTGCATATTTTTGGGGTTTTTAAAGTTGTCGTATTATGAGGGTTCAAGCTCTCATTGCCTCTAATTAGGTATCTAAACCTGGCTTTGATTTGATTGGGTTCAATGGTCTTATTTGCAAAACAAATTTCATTTCTGACTTGCCAAAGTAACTTGGTGGTCGTGTTTTGTTACTATTGTGTATATGATGGGGTTTGGTTGGTCTAGTATTTCGAATATTCATGATTAGTATTTGCATATTTGGTTGTGGTGTAATCCCTGGCCTTGAAATATTGGTTATGTTGTTGTTTGGGTAGGGGGTTTTAGAGGGAAGTCGGAGTTTGTTCAATGTATCTCTTTTGTAATTGTTCCGGAGCATTTATGATGCTCTTTCATTAATAAAAATCTTTTTTGTTGTTTTAAATAAAAATTGTTCATGCTTTCGCTCTATGTGATGTTGGATATTTCGTGAAATGAGAATAGTGATCTTATTTGACGTGATAATTCTATATAGAGTTTCTATATATTCGAGAAAATAATATTTAGTTGATTTCCTTTTAATCATTTAGAAATTTATTATTTCCAGTTGAAATCCGACTTGGTTACTTAGTGCACACAAATTTTTTACATAATATACAATTGTTTATTACAATGAAAGTTGCTAAACGAACCTAATAAATACATCTACGTGCCAAACTTGGGATCGAAGGGACTGAAAAGGTAAGGGGCGTTGAGCTAAGCGATAAAAAATGCAATTCACCCCATCATGATAGGTTTCTTTGGTCCATGAAAATTCAAGGTGTGTGAAGGTTAATGTTCTGGATCTGCAATCCTCTGGGTGTTACTTCGTGAAAGCTAATTAACAGCATGGGATGAAGATTTTCTCGTGTGATCCAGGAGTGAGGAATCGCAGGTGAGTCAAGTCATAATACTCATAACATTTTTGTCTCAAATTACCATTAACTACAAACAGGGCGAAGCCAGGATTTGATAACGCCTAGGGCCAAATTTGTTAAGATTTCTTTTTCTTAATAATGATAATAAACAAAAAAATTTAAACAAAATTTTTGAAACAAAATTTTGTTGGATATTTTACCAATATAACTATTTTCTTTTTTGTAAAATTATAGAATTTTATTGAATTCATGACCAATATATCCAAATTTTATTCAAAAATTAACTTATTTTACAACATTTAAGATTAACAAATAATATTGGGTATGACACATATTTAATTTATTTTGAAAATATACAAATAATTTTTTTTTTACACTAAAATACATATAATTTTTTTAATTTTTTTAATTTGGTGGGGATGGGTAGGACCATGGCCCTACTCTCCCTCTACATAGCTTCGCCCCTGACTACAAACCATGGAAATCAAGTTTCTAGAATTATATAAGATATATAATTTGATTATAAAATCGTTTCAATCTGGATTCAGAAAAGATACAGCTCCAGATCGAGAACAATAGTGACTAATCATTCTCAATTAACGCTTGCGTACTAGATATAAAGATAGTGATTCAATGGGACATGCACTAAACCAGAACTGAAATAATGATATTACTATATAACTTTAATGTATAGTTGGACAAAGCAAAAATTACAAATTACATGTCCTAGCCATATTTGGAAATCTGGACTAGCTAGTAAAAACTCTCTTCTTCATCCCAACTAAAACACTAAAAACGAAGGCAAAAGAAGTCGATGGTCACATGAAAAATCGCTCCATCCACTCTATATAGTTTCAGAAGAAGAAGAAAATGAAAAATATTAAGAAGTGAAATGGAAAATAGATCCATACTTACTAACTAAACCCAGTGTTACAATTATTATATATTATGTATGTATATATAAGTTGATCATCGCAATTCACAAGCTAATAAAATCTCCAAAACTCCTGACCAAAAAAAGGAGCTAAGCAGATTTCTATTAATTAGCTATATTGTGACAGGCATTAATAATTATCGATCTTGTGCAGTTGTGCTTGTGCTTGGGATTAAAAATTCCAAAGAAATGAACCATGTGTGGAATATTCCTGATCACAATTATTTTCAGGCCAATAATCCACGTTGGGCAAAGGTGGTGGCAAGTAATAATCCCCTGATAAATAATCGTCAAATCCCGGAAATAACCCGTAAGCATCGTGGATATTACTACTACTCTCCGCAGTACCCAACGTCAAAAACTGATCCAAGAACGAATTATCCAGTGGCATTTCCGTACTTTCTCCTTCCATTTGATGCTGTACTACTGATGACGATACCCCACCCGAAACCGACGCACAAGGCGACTGTACCAACACATCACCCGATGATGTTGTATCCGAGAAACCCGAGTCCATATTTACAACCCGACCCGGATCCTCGTGGGCGAACCGGGTCGCCGCTACTTGGATCTCCGCTGGAGTCATGGTCCGCCCGTTTGCGATTTCGGGCGGGTTGTCTGGAAAATTGAACTTCGCGTTGGAGCCACGGAGGCAGTAGAGAGCCGCGTCGAACGCACGCGCCGCTTTCACAGCGGTGTCGTATGAGCCGAGCCAGATACGTTCACGGCTATTTGGGAGTCGGATTTCGGAGACGTACTTTCCCCACTTCCGCTTTCGGACACCCTTGTACTTACAAGAAGATGAAGATGAAGGTGTGTCGGATAAGGTTAACTCGATCTTTTTCTCTTTGTGATTGGACAGTGATGATTTCACCATGTTAAGTTTGATGATCAAGCTGCTGCTGCAAGAGTGTTGTTTTTGTGTTTGAAGAGTGTTGAGAGAGAGTATTGGGAATGTTGTGTTGGAGATGTGGGAAAAAGGCGGCTTCTGGAGTGTATATATACTTAGAGGCCAGTGGGGGCCGCGTGAGTGAAATGAAGAGTAATGGACTAATTGTGTTGACGTGGACAGGTGGGTCAAGGCTCAGGGCGTGTTGATTTTCATTCAGGCTTTTGAATTGCAAACTGATGTAACACGTGGGATTAAATAATCTCATTTCATTCGATTGATTTAGTAATAATAAAAAAATAATTAAGTTCACTGTATTTGTATACTTCACATGCGGATAATTCTAGTTTTCGCCCTCAACGTTAAGACAACTTCAATTTTCGTCCCTGAGAAGTGAGATCGATCCATTGTGTAAATTTTCTTCATTGGAGTATTGTTTAGTTTTGATATGATATTAGTAGAGTATTACAAATGATAGGACTGAGTATATACAGTTCAATATCGTAAGAAAATGAAAATCACCTACTTCGAGAAATAGAGTATGTAACATTTTAGTTACGATAATGAGACTACAATTAAAAATTTGTTCATCTTCATAGTTTATAGTTTAGTTTAATTGGTTGTATAACTAGTAAGTCCAATGTTGGACATGTCATATGTTGGAAAGCGAGAAAAACTAATTTATCAACATAAGTTAGTAATAATCATATTCTAGCAATAAGAAAAAAAAAAACTAAAGAAGTGATGAAATAGGCGAGAGAAAAATATCATCCATCCACATCGGTAGAATTCAACATAGATTTTAAACTCACCACCCCGGTTCGTGAGGAACCAAGAGTGGCCAATGAATGGGAATTTGTGCTAGTTTCTTTCTTTCATTTTCTTTTTAATTCTCCTTTTTATGCGATTTTTTAAAAATTTATTCTCAATTTTCTTCTTAGACTTCTTTTACTTATACTCATCCGTTTTTTTTTAGATTCTATACGTTTGCTTTTGGATCGGAGTTTTAGGAGGTTTTATATAATGAGTTTAGTGTGTTGGTTTAGTGGGAGGACCCACAATAAAGTTGTGAGATAAAGATTCGTTAAAAATAGAAACGTATAGAATCCAAAGAAACGGACAAAATGAAATACGTATAGAATTAAAAAAAAAACGGATGAGTATAATTTTACTAAATCAACCCCTTGGAAGCCATGTATTGGTTGATCATTTTTTTTTCTCTCGGCAATTGAAGAAATTGCCAAACTCTAACTTATCAATCAATGGAGTATATAATAAGAAAATTTTGAATTACTAACTCTCACCATCATTTGAATTTTATCCATTTAATTTTAATTCAAAATGAGTTTTTCTATTATTTAAACATTTTAGGTTCAAATGCTATTGTTACTTAACTTTTTCATGCCAATTTTTTTTAATAATCTTTTTCATATTGGTGAGTCGTATTCTTTATTCTCTCGAAATTTTATTTTGGTAGCAGTATAGATGGATAGAGGTCAGAGGACGTTTATCAATCAATGTTCCCAGATGATATAGGGAGTATTTGAGATATATTTTGTTTGGTCAACGCGGTAAGGGGATTGTTTGGGTGATAAAATAGTGGATCGAGAGAGAAAGCACGTGTGGAAAATGTAGTACCTCGTGGACAAATTTGGAATGGACGAAGAAGGATGAAGAGGGACCGGAACTTTTGCTTTACTGCTGAGTTTATTAATAAAAATAAATTGGGAATACTTAATTAATTAATAGCATGTGCGTCATCTGTTGATAACTTGGAAGCTGGAACTACAGAAGCACCCAACTCACTTCACAGTTCACTCACTCTCTACTCTACAGATTATAATTATTTCTAAGATTCTCATGAACAATCCAACAATTATTAGAATTTCATAAGAGTGTACTTGTAAGCAATATATAATTATTGCCGGGGCAGAACAGATCTGGGGTTTAATATTTTCAGGAGAAATTAAATACTATATATATTCTATCAAAAAAAAAAAAAAAAAACTATATATATTAATGATTGTGGATGTTTTCTGAGGTTAAAATTTGCAAAATTCAAAATTGTATTACCTTTTTTTATTTTGGGGGAAGGCCGGAAGAGGAGATGTGAGTGATTGTAAGAGCATTAGTTGTAAAAATTGTAAAATGTACTTTAATTCAAATTTGAGAATAACTCTTAAAAAAAAAAAAAAACACGCAAAAGATCAATCAATATTTATGTGTAATTTCTTTTTCCTAATAAAGAATTTTTTAGTGTGTAATTTCTTTTTCCTAATTACAAATATGTAATGAAACACAAAAGATAAATCAATATTTATGTGCATTTTTTTGGAATCAGCAAAATGTTATTAATAATAACCAACATCAACATTACAAAAATAAGTTGCTAAAAGGATTACACCCAAAAGAATCCACCAACCCAACCAACAAAGGAAAAAGAGATGACAATATCCATCAAACGTTATGGGGTAAAACTTAACCACTTTTTTCGTCTAGTATAAATTACCACTAGTGGTAATCCAAGAGTCTAAAAGTTACGAGATTAAGAGCATATCAAGTTAAGATCGAGAGGACAAATTTCAAACGATGCTAGTTTAGAGAACTAAGCGAGCGCTTGAAGATGTTTCTTTCCGAACCCGACACCAAACACTATTTGTGATACCAAAATGCTAGTATGATTGTTACATAAATCAATTCCAAGACCAATATCATGAACAATAAATAATCACATAAATCCATGCGCCATAACCAGATGCATAAATAGAGTCGAATAAACAGAGCTAAATGAGCCAACTTTTTAAAAGGCAAAATGCCAAAATGTATTAATCACCAAAAAGTTGAAACGATACGACATTAGGGTACATAATAGATGCACAACACCATCTAAACCTCAAAAAACAAACACGAAGATTGATAAAGATATTAGACATGAGCAAATCGCATGACAAAGCTTGACCCACCCCCTCTTTTAGTATGACTATATTATTAGCAAGAATCAAAGATTAAGGGGGTGACGAGTTTGAAAGTCAACTATAGCCAAGATTAGAGGAGCGGAATTCCTTTCGTAACAATAAGTCAATCCTTCCGAAAATGAAAAGATATAATTAATGACAAAAAAATCATTACAAGAGTGGTCCAGTAAGTGTACAAAAATTTTCTTTTTGTCAAAATAAGAAATAAATTTCTAGTACAAGCCTAGTTTTGCACAAGCCTAATTTACTTGTCCTAATCTCGTGCAATTTTTTTCTTTTTCATTGGTATTAGTATTCATTTTAACATCTAACCAAGTAATGTCATATCCTTTTTATTTAGAATGCGGATCAATGATATTTTTTACATTTACAATGTTTGAATTCAACACCTTATTAAATTTAACTCAAATTTATTATTACTTGATCTAACAACAACTACTACTACTTAGAGCATTCATTATTATGATTGATGTTTAATTGGAACTTTAAACATATATATAAGCTCCAAAAAGTCCATCTCGAATTAAAAACTCCGATGGTTTGAGGCTTGATTATGGATTCTATGTGGGTTCCATATATATGACACACGTCACTCCATTATTACATTTCATATTAAAAAATAAAAATAAATAGTAGCCTAAAAAAAGCCTCTATTTGAAACATTTTGAGGCTTAAATGAGAATTTAAACTCCAAATAATCCCCAAATAAACCTCCATAAGGAGTTCTCTTAGACCATCTCCAACCATAAGACTCAAGACTACATTTTTTATTCTTTCACTCATAATGCCATAAGACCCAAATCCCTCTTCATCTCCAACCATAAAACTCAAATATACATTTTTTATTCTTTCCTTTTTCATTAACATTATTCTTTATAGAATAACTTACTATCTTATGTTATTTTAAATTATTAGTTAATTAAAATAAAGATAAGAAAATCTAAAAAATTATAATAATGTAGAAAAAATACAATATTTGATAATAACTTATTATCTTATATTCTTTTAAATTGTTAGGTAATGTGTTGCGTCTTTTTATTGCAAGTGTATTTTTTATTATTGAATCGAACATTTTTATTATATTATCATAGTGGTATTTTATATTTTATACAATATATTAAATAATAAATCAATTTAAAGAAAAAAATGAAAATATAAATATAAATATAAAAAAAACAAGATTTAAATTAATAGAAACAAAACTGAAATTAAAATAAAAGAAACAAGTTAGAAGAAAACAAACAAATAAAAGAAACAAATAAAATGGAAATAAAAAGAAAAAGGAAAAAATAATAAAATATTGCATAAGATGAGTTTTATGTGAGAAGATTCATCTTTTGCATAAGATGATAAGACCCACTTTTTCACTACTCCAACCATGAGTCTCATAAGTCTTCTTATGCATAAAACCATCGTAATACTCATTGTTGGAGATGTTATTAGTATGTCATGCATTTATTCACTTCCACGGATATGGGTGAAAAACAAGATGGAAAAAGTACCAGATCCAGTTCATAGCATGAGCCTCCAATAAGGTAATAAGAAATGTCAAATTAGTGTTTATTGCTCACCTTTTAATTTTTATGTACACTACTAACCAGAGTGTTCATTTCGTCAGCTACTCCCCAGGTGTTTGAAAATTTCATGGCTAGCTCTAAATTACATAACTTTGTTTTTTTTTTTTCACAGAGACAATATGAGAAATGATCCCGATGATACATCAGGACAATTACATCCTTTAACCTTACCACACCAACGGATCTAAGGCAGACAGTGCAAAGCCTCCGAATATCATTATTAGTACTAGCAACCTTGATAACCCATTGCTCAACCACCACACACCAAACGAATGGCATAGTCAAGTAAGAAGCCATCCAGGAAACCCACCATGCATGCAGTTCACCAGGAAGCGCCATTAAGTGAAAGTTTTGTAAAAATCAATTTTAAATGTCAGAAAAATTAATGTCACTTCTATTTGTTGGGCATACTTTTACTTTTCTAAGTACCAATTAATGAAACTAAGAAAATGACTCCGAGTAGGGAGGGAACTACTACAGAACACAATCTTTTAAGTATAGCAGTGTATGGGCCTTCCCACCAAATTAAACATCTAGTAAATGCTTTATTTTCAACTGCTATTTTGAAAATAGATTATATATATAGTGGCTTTTTTTCTCACTAAATAACCAACATTTTTTATTTTTCTAAAAACTTTAGTACATTCTGCAGCTTTCAAACGGCTGAAAAAGGGCGAAGAGAGGTGTGAATGATTGATTGTTATCTCATTGTCTGATTTTATTTTTTCAATAAAGTATAATTCCTCCATTTTTGTTACAAAGTTCCTATTTAATGAAATGTATTTATATTTAACCGCACATTACTACTAAATTATAAGTATGTAGTAATTCTTTTAAAAAAAATACGAGAAAAATTGGCATCGTAAATATATTTTGTTGGTGTATATGCGGATACCACGTGATTCATGTACAGTTACTTAGTTCAAACAATATAATATTGAAGTAGTAATCACGCAAAATAAATATTATTTACAATTTCACTTTATTCAAATTATTGTAAAGTACACCATATCTCACATATTCCGTAACTTCTATTGGAGGAACGTGGGTAGTGGAAAGATGATATAATTTGGCAATGCTAACCATTTCAAGGTAAATTTGGTAATGCAAAAAATTGGTCTCACAGCTATCTTTTGTGAGAGAAAAACATGTTTCGTTTTATAATTAGTATAAATATAATTAAATTTCATAAGTTAATAGTATTTTTAATAATTTAAAAAAAAAATCAATATAATTTAGATGTAATATAAGGTCAATTAAACATGTACACATACAATGAATCGATCAAAGAGAAACTTTATAAAAAAAGAAAGAAGTATTTATAATCAGTTTTTTCAAACACCTAATTATTAGATAGCAAAATAAAAAAACAGTTTACATTATTCCAAAAATGTTTTTTATTATTCTATTTTTAATGACATTTTGTATACACGTTAAATTCTCTATTTAAAACAGCTTTTGTAACAACACTCCATTAAACGAGACTCGATGCTCTGGGCCAGCCGCCAGTGTGGTTGCTTTTGAATTGGAATTTCACTGATATGATATTATTGTTCGTTATGGGTCGAAATCCGCCCATGTTTAATTTTAAAATTGTCCAAAAAACCCTTCATTGGCAGAGGAGAGCGATGCATGGTCTAGCTACTTACATATCATATGACATTTGTAATTTACTCCACTTCCCTTTAACTGATATAGTATGAGATGCGATACCTTTGACATCTGGGAGGTTCGTCGGGAGGTTTTGCGTTTGATTTGGTTGTTTATTATTTTGGAGTAGTTATGTTGGATGCTTGTGTGTGGAAATTTTTGGATGTATTCGTAAGAATATTTTCAGGGGCAGACCCAAGATTTGGAGTTAGGGAGTATCACTACGTACATGACTTTTCGAAAGTTTGGTGGGTCAAAACTTGAAATGTACATATTACCTATAAAATTTGAAAAATAGTAGATGCTGCCTATAAAAAAAAAAGAAGGGTAGGGGGGACGCCTCCACCTGCCCCGGTCACCCCTAAGTATTTACCATACGTTTTGTACTGAAATTAGTTGTCCTTTTTAATAAAAAAATTTCTGTTTAAAAAAAATGTTTATATGAGTTTCAACATCATCGAAACATACCGACTTCCGTTTACATAAAATGACAACTTGGATTTGGGACTTGGAACCTTTTTTTTTTACAACTTGTATTATCTCTGATGTATCATGGGAATCAATTCGGATAGTCACATGACCCCACCCCCACCCGCAAACACTTTGTAAATTTCTGTTGTGATGGAATAAATGACATCCTTCATTAAAAAAAAAAAATCGAAAGATTTAGAAGAAACGATGAATTTACAAAGAAATTCCAGCTCCTAGGTAGGTTTATATATGACTTCTTGAAGGACTTTGACTTAGGCCGGATATATTTGACGACACGGAATGTACAAAGACACGTGGCGTAGATGGATATAGTATAATAATTTAATTTAAGATACTAATCTTAGTTAGTACTAGTTAGCAAAGCAAGACCGAGACTGAGAGTCTGAGACCAATTTGAAGTATTCTGTACGCGTCGTGCATGGGAACATGCTTAATTACATGCATCATGCATGCAGTAAAAATAATACTACTATACTAGAACGACGGACCAACCAAAGAACTTACCAAATACAGTAGGCATATCCATATGATCGTTATTCCAGTCTTCACTGTCGTTTACTCGATCTATCAGTCTTCATTTCTCTAAGGTGAGGATTTAAGACTAGTAACGGAAAATTAGATGAGAGGAAAATAGCAGCCTGCCTTTCTTGTTTCCCCACCCGGAACTAGGAGACGTCACGAGTTCAATTTTTAAATGGGATATATATATTTTTTTCTATCTATGTATTAAATGTCTATCAAGGTTCTTATAAGATGAAAGAACTACATCTTATCCACCAGCTCAAACTGTTGGAGAGGTGTAATACCCTAATATCCCCCGTCCAAGGGTGGAGCCAAGAATCAAACACAGGTGAGGCGCAAATTATAAAAAAAATTAAAAGCTACAACAGCAAGTAGTAATGCCTGTCAAAATGTGGCAATACAATTACGTATCTTAGAAATGCAAGTTTATTACAATTGACCCCGACGGTTAGCCATCATTTGAAACCTATCAATCACAACTTCATTTGTAACACGACTAAATATATATTTTTCAACATAAACGGTAAACCACAAGATTATCATTCATCCACTTATTGCTCATTCGATTTCGAAGCCGATTCTTCACAATATTCATCACAGAAAATGCTCTTTCAACGTTAGCGGTTGCAACCGGAAAAATCAAGGCTAAAGTGACAAGTCGGTAAATTAAGAGGTATTTGATATTTCTTTAATTAAGTTTCAACCATTCTTTGAGCTACATCACCAATTCCCTTGAGACTTGCAGTATCTCTCCATACATGTCCATATCCATTTTGAAGTTTCTAAGTTGGTTCGGCGATACCAAAAGCTCTATCTCTTCAAAATTTCTAGGGTAAATCTTTGCAAACTGAACTAACTTTTCAACATTGAAAGCTTGAAAAGAACTGTTTGGGTTCAAACAAGAAGCACATAGCAACAACTCGGTATTTACCTCATCGAAACGACCATTCAACTCAACCAATTGCAAATCCCAAAACTGTATTAAACACCTCAACAAGATAACAATGAGAGTTAGTCATCTCTTGAGACTTCCTCTTTGGTCTCTTTCCACTCACATAAGCATCATCCATTTCAGGCACATCAATCTTATGTTTTGCACAAAACAAAGAGACAACATTCAACAAATTTGTAAAGCCACCATCTCTCATTCCTTAAAGTCTTTTCTTACACACATTTACTTGATTCATATCATTCACAATATCTTGATCTTTTCTTTGCAATGCCATGCACAAGTCATTTGTAATTCCCAATATTGATTTCATCACGTGCAAATCAAAAGCAAAGTCAAAGCATAACATGTCCCGTAGTAATCATGAAGCTTCACCATTTGATTAGATAAAGTTCCATCTTTCACAATCATACGAAGCACATCAATATTTGAATTAAATAATGTAATCATGTTCAAGATAGTACCGTAATGCTATCTCCAACGTGTATCAGTTGGACGAATGACGGTTCTTTCTTGATTCGATCCTCGCCCACTAGCAATTTCTTCATTTTCCAATGCTTCAACAATTCTGGCAGCTTGTTGTTCTCGTAAAACATCTCTTCTCGTGCACGACCCCCCAACCACATTTACCACATTAGTGACTAAAACAAAAAGTTCACATATCCGGATGTGATTTTTTGTCATGGCTACAAGAGCGAGTTGAAGCTGATGTGCAAAACAATGAACATAATATGTTGTTTTATTCTCATTCAAGATAAGAGCCTTCAACCCATTAAATTCCCCTCTCATGTTACTTGCTCCATCATAACCTTGTCCACGCAACATGGATATATTCAGTCCATGTGAATTCAAGAGCTCTTCTAGGGAACCTTTAAGTGTGATAGCACTTATAGATTCGATATGTTTAAATCCCAATATTCTCTCAACCACACACCTTTTTTGAATCAACAAATCTTAGAATAACAGTCATTCGTTCCTTTGTCGACATATCTCGAGAATCATCAAGAAGAACGCTAAAATACCCATTAGTGGCCCGAAGATCTTCAATTATCATTTTTTTTGTTTCATGTGCACAACCCTTCACAATGTATTTTTGAATAGAAGGAGATGTTAGCTGGAGATTTCTAGGGGCATTTTTAAGGGTTGACTCTTCCAACATCCTCATTATGGCTTGCAAGAAATTTCATAACTTCAAGAAAATTACCTTGGTTGGTGGACTTATCAGATTCGTCGTGGCCACGGAAAGCAAGTACTTGTTTCAAAAGCAATCTAACAACATCAACTGATGCTTCTGATCTGCGTTTATATTCCACTTTCACATCTTCCGTCACTTTAACAATCACTGGCTCAATATGTTGCTTCTCATTAAGTAGATCTTTACATCTATCATGAACAAGGCCATGAGAAATTCCCTGCTGTGTACGAAGTTGTTCTTTGATCTTCCAATTTCGATTGCTTATTCCAACGCACGTATCACCCCCTGCTTGCTCACCATTATCAGTTTTGAAAAGGTAACAATAGAGGCAAAAAGCAGCATCCTCAGGTATGCTATACTCCAACCAAGGAAACTCATTGAACCAACTATGGTTAAACCTTCGCATTTTTCCATCAATTTCTCTTTGGGGGGAAGGACTTCAAATTAGGTTGTCAAGGACCATCTAATAAGTACTTTCTTCTAACACTCTCACGAATATTAGGATGATAATCACTGATTCGAGTTCGCTTTCCTGGGTCGGAAGGAAGTTCATGTAACTCTACATTTTCATGAAATATTTGTGGTTGCTCATTCAAGACTTCAGTCTCTAAAGAAGTAAATTGTGAACTACTTTCGAGATTCGCCGCATAACTTGTGTTAGGCAAGGACGATGCGGCTTCGACTGCTTTTTGAAATACCTCAACAATGACATACTTCTATCTTTTGTAATAAATTTTCTTCTATCTTGATAAGTTGACGTACTCTAATAAAATTTATAGTAAGTACTAAGTAGTAAAATAACAAAACAAAAATCGTACGGACATTCAAGGGAAAAAAACACAAAACAGAATTAGAATTTAGAAACAAAACATCTACAAACTAATTCTCAACTCAATCCCTTAATCTCATAATTAAATAATCATAAAATAAACTAGCTAATTGTTCAAAAGAAAGGGATTGAGCATTAGAGTTGTGACTTTTCCACAATTCAGTCCAGAATTCAACCTACTCGAATCGAAATTTACAAACTATGTAACAAAAAGAAAAAAAAGAGAAGCTGGATTATTACCTACTACACACAGGAATTCAAGCCATGTTCTTCAAGATCAGCAAAGGGAGAAATCAAGAGCAAAGGTAGATGATGGGGTTGCAGTGCCGATGTGTAAATTGATGTTGTTTGCGGTTTGCCGACGTTGTGGAAAGGAAAAGGTGAAGCCGCGTATGAGAATGTGTTAATGTGTGGTTGTGATCACCAATAGATATTTTGGTAAAACAAAAAAAAAATTACTAGGGGTATAATAGGAACTTCATGGCCAAATTTGTAGCAAGCTCTGATCGGAGCAGCAGCAAGCTCCTATTTGGAGCTTGATGTTGGCTCCAAATCGGAGCTTGCTACCTCCGATTTGGAGCTTGCTGCTGGCTCCAAATCGGAGCTTGCAATAAGCTCCGGTCGGAGCTGCTGCTCCAGATCGGAGACACTGTCTCCGATCTGGAGGCTGGTATCGGATTCCGGTACCGGAATCCGGTACCTTTGAAGAAAAAGAAGATGATCAAAAAAAATTAAAATAAAATAAAATTTGGGACTTGTTTTGAATTTTAAATTTGTGGGGGTTTAATTTACAATAATACTTGAGACCTTTTTACAATTTAAATAAGTTATGTGGGTTTATTTTATATTAAATAGTGTTAATATTGTGGAATAGAAAAGTTTTGAGGCAAATGTGTAATAAACATAAATTTAGGTTGTTTGGGCTTTATTGAAATCTGATAATTATGCAGGGGAACAATTGTACTTTCAAGACTTTAATTCGGGAAAAGTCAAGATCGTGGGCGTATATGTAATTGTTTCAATTTAACAGGGAAATTTATGTAATTGTTGATCTAAAGAGGTAAAATCCGTAATTGATGAATCTAAGAGGGGGTCTGGATGTAATTCGCCCATGTTTGTATCTATGTTTGGTCCATATCCATTTATATGGATAATGATCATATCCAAACTACATGTAACATTTTATCCACTTTTGTGGATATCTTTTGTAGTGGATATGAATCAATCTAGTTTTAAGTGGATATATCCACATTCAAACTTCAATTTAACCAAACAAATCATCTCATAAAGTGTATCCTTGAATAATTTACTAAAGAAAAAAAAAACAATTTCCCATATCAACAGTCACGGCACAGGCTCCAGCGATTCAAGCAATTGCCCATTAAATTGAATAACCTTGAACCAACAAATTAATTCTCCATTAAATTGAACAACTCAAAAATGATAGAACAAGAAACAGGTGGCATATTTATTTTCCCAATTCACATTTCAACTTGTTCAAAAACATAGCTACGAATTACTTGGTAGTGAAGGAGCACAAGCTGTTTCAGCAAGCGAAGGAGATTTTCCACGGCGGAGCACCATGAGTCCGGCTGAGATCAGTGAGTTGATGCTGGTGAACCGGAATTTGCCGAGTCAAGCTCTTTTGAAGTCTGTGGTTTTGGCTTTGAACTCGACATGGAAGAAACGAAATTGGATAATAGCTAGTTGGCAACTTGTTAACACGGTAAGAAACGAAATTGTCAGGCCTAGCTTTTTTTAAGTCTGTGATTTGTTTGAAGCCCAACTAGCTACTGGTGGAGAGTGTGTAGTATCTACTATTTATCTAGCTTAAGTCTTAGATGTATCTATGTTTTGACATTATCCATTTAATTAGATAAAAAAAATTAGATAGAAAGTAGATATGAGTTGAACTAGATATTAATTAGAGAATGAGACTTTATCAATATCTATTTAATTGGATATAATTGCCAGGCTTAGTGATGCCAAAAGAAAAATCGTGAGGGCTTAGGCCCAAAGCGGACCATATGAACCATCGAAATGTGCTTGGTCACCCATGCGTATATAACTTCTCGGTCCGTTGGACCAGGGCGTTACAAGTGGTATCAGAGCGAGATCATCCGAAATTGCAGTAATTAAGATACCAAAAGCAATATCGTGAGGGCATAGCCCCAAAGCGGACAATATCATATCATTGAGACGTCCCTCGTCACCCATGCGTAACTTCTCGGTCCGTTGGGCCAGGGCGTTACAAGTGGTATCAGAGCGGGATCATCCGAAATTGCAGGAACTAAGTGCCATCCGAGGCCAAGTGCTACATTGTATCAACGGTGGGAGCCACCTCTTGAGCTCGGAGGGCCCACCTAACATCTTGTACGGATGGTTGGTCACGGGATACCAAAAGCAAACCCGTTAGGGCTTAGGTCCAAAGCGGACAATATCATACCATCGGGATGTGCGTCGTCACCATGCGTAAATTCTTGATCCGTTGGGCCAAGGCATTACAAGTGGTATCAGAGCGGGATCATCCGGTATTGCAGGAACTAAGTGTCATCCGTGGCAGAGTGCTACACCGTATCAACTGTGGGAGCCACCTCTTGAGCTCGAAGGGGCAACCTCTAAAATCCTGCACGGATGGTTGGTCCCGGTACAACTTGTACCCTCCTAAGTCTCGACGAGGACGTCGATAATTTAAGGGGGTATATTGTAGTACCCTATATTCCACACAACTTAAGAGTGGAAGGGAATAAGGGTATATATGTGTAGTCCAACACTCTTCATGATATGAGGACTTTTGGGCGATACCAAAAGCAAAACCGTGAGGGCTTAGGCCTAAAGCAGACAATAGCATACCATCGAAGATGTTCTTGGTCAGTGGTCACCCATGCGTAACTTCTCGGTCCGTTGGACCGGGGCGGTACAAGAGGTGCGGAGTTTAATAATTTATATTAATTTTTCAATACGATCCCACACTCGTGGACGATTTGAAATGGTA
Source organism: Plantago ovata (assembly GCA_028274465.1). Lineage (NCBI taxonomy): Eukaryota > Viridiplantae > Streptophyta > Magnoliopsida > Lamiales > Plantaginaceae > Plantago > Plantago ovata. Next base: position 22,706,205 of record CM051455.1, on the reverse strand, counting down.
TTAAACCGATGTTTTGTTTGGACATTACATTAGGCTGAATCAAATAATCTCTAATTATTAGCGGAATCTTTGCAATCGGAGATTTGCTTCACAAAATTATTATTACTCCACACTGATACTGAATAGTTTTTATTAAGTCTAAGATTTGGTCGAGATTTGTCATTAATTAAATAAATAAATTAATATTGATACTGTACTTAATTACGCTAGAGGTAAATACTACAGTACAAGTACTCTTGTCGTATGATTACCCATTACGCGTGTTTTTTGCTTTTCAAACAGAATTTTGACCCGTCTTGTACGTGACTTGAGTTGAGACTCAGAGAGCTATAGGGAATGTTTTTATGTACGGAAAATTTAATTATTTTGTCCACAATTTCTATAACAACCATAGCTTTCGGTCGTGTGTGAATATATGAATACGATTAAAAATGGTCATAATTTGTGCCAACATAAATTTTGTCTATCTCGTGATTTCAAAACTGTCTCGCTACCAGATGTCATTTCACATATACATAATCACCCGTAGAATGTTCTCAATAAATATGGGTACTGTAACTGACCGTATAATGTGAAGTTGTGAACTAGTCTAGTCTAGTATTAAAAAGTTACAAAACCCAACATTACTTGCTTGCAAGTGCCAGTTTGTTGAACCCAAATTTCTGGAAAAATTAGAACCGGGTCTCTCTGGTCTACTGCTGGGCCGACTGCTACAGTGTGTGTGGGTTGACAATTGGGAGAGGTCTAGTGTAGTATGATATTGAAATTTTGTACAAAAAAGTCGTATGAAATAGTATACTTCGTAGTTTAGTAGGGTGATTTTTTTTATTTTATTTGTTTTTGGTTTTTCCTTGAACAAATTGTGGTGTTGAAATCCCAATTATAATGTGCTGTTCCACATTGTTTGTGAAAAATTAAAAGTACATAAGTTATAACATCTTCATACTGAGAACTAAAATGGCATGACGTCCCTCAACTTTTTTTTTTATTTAAATGACATTTGAACCCGCAACTTCTACCCTTTAAATGTGCACTGAGTGAATTCCTCACACGTCGACGTAATAACTTGCAGACCACGTTAATCAAGTTAAAACCGCAAGAAATTATGATAAATTCGGATTCAGAATAAATAAACTACCATAAAACCCGCTCCCGTCGAGTTTGATTCTACAAGTCTCCATTTTTGTTCCAAGAGATTCCGTGTTTCATTAAAAATTGTAGTAGGTGCTTAATGAATATACAAGTATTAAATGTTGACTGTTATCCTTAAAGAAAAAGCGGTATTTGACTTGTTAGGAAGGGAAACTGTGACAGTTACGTTCAAAGTTTTGTGGCTAATTTATATTACATGATGTTTCCCGGGAAAGAAAATAAGAGCCTTATCCTGAGAACTTCTCATTGCGAAAGTTCGAAGCAGGGTATACCTGGTCTGGATAAAGGGAACAAATTAAACATTAATTTAATTATGTTGTTTTATTTTGCCGGACAATTTCAAAGTGATTTGATAAACCTCCGTGTAATGTAAACAAGGCCACTCCCTGGTCTTTTGTTCCTATTCGATTTTGACATTTTACTTCTCCATTTCGATTTTTTGGTGGCATATGTCAATTGACTAACTATATTTAATTAATTGGTTTCATCGTTTAAACTGGTGCAGTCCATGGAATTACTGAATACTGAATCCTATGTTCTTCCATTCTCAAGTTTCAAATGAAATTACACTCCTAAATTACTCCGCCATCCCCATCTCCGTCCCTGTTCTAACTGCCTTGAGTGAGGCTCTTACAACAAATGGGGTAAGAAGGTGTGAAAGCTAGTTCAAATTATGCTAAGGAACGAGTTTTATTAAAACTATTATTATTATTAATTTTTTTTTTTATAAACTCACATCATTCATTCATTCAAATAATGTATATTGAGAAGCATTATAAGGGATGCTTCGATACGACACCTGATTTTCATCCTGATCTAGCAGACATTTAAGCCACAAAGGGCAATTTTGTTCATCAAACAGTTCAGGTGTTCCAAAACACTTAACACTAGGACATAGACTCGATAACAGGCTCGAAATTGAACTAGGTCTCAACGACTCATGTTTTATTCTAGCTACAATCTCCTGATCTGCCACCTCAGGAGGATTTATTGCTGCTTGCTCTAGTTGCTGGTTACTAACTTGGATTCTAGAACTACTCCCTCTTTTTGCCAGGACATTTGCTATCTGGTTCTCTTCCCGGTACACAAAACATGCTTTTACTTCTTTTCCTTGCTTCAGATCATCAATTTGATTTATGATCTCCTTGTGTTGCTAAGTGACTAGTTCCTGCCTGTTGATGCAATCAATAGCAAATTTCGAATCAGATTGAATAATAATTCTATCAACACATTTTAAGGAGGCTAAGTATAGACCGATTTTGATTGCCATGAGTTATGCCATATTATGAGTAGTTTTACCTATATAAGCAGCTATTGCTATTGTCATTTTACCTGTAGAATCTATTAATACACATCCAATACCTGCAAAACCTAATTCCTGTAACTTAGATCCATCTGTACTTATACATGTATATCCAGGGGGAGTATTTTTCCAATGGCAGGGAACTTTAATATGAATCTTTTGTTGAGTCTTACTGTCTTACTTCCTGATGCTGCAAAAGTTTCCCAAGTTAATTTATGTAGTTCTCTTCTCAAATGAAAGAAAGAGATTTTGGTGCCACTAAAAATATATGCATTTCTTGCATTCCAAATCAACCATAAGGCATTAAGTGCAATTATTTGTTCTGGACTATCTGAATTCATGTGAAACACAATATTTTGTAAATTAAGGTCTAAATTACCTGAGAATACTACCTGTCTGAAAAAGGCAAATGCTGAACATTCAAACAACTGAACAAGATGTGTTGTAAGGTTTCCTTTTCATTTTGGCAGAGAGCACATGCATCAGAATTTAAAATATGATGTTTAACTAATCTATCCCTAGTAGGCAGTTTATTAGGTGGCAGGGCAGTCCATAAGAAGAGTTTTATTCTAGCTAAGACTCTTATCTTGCAAAGCCTAGCCCAAGGCAATTGTGGTTGAATATTGTCCTGCAAAAGTTGATTAGTTGTATTGACAGTAAAATTTCCACTATTAGTCAATCTCCAAATCAAATTGTCCTCTCTATTTTGTTGAGATGTGGGAATGGTTATAATTTCTTCAACTAATTCACAAGGGATATAAGGAATGAGTTGGAGTTTGCTACATCAACCAATCCAATAGACGTGGAAAATTGCAATTTTGGTCCTCTAAGTGACCATCCATCGCGAATACGTTCCCAAGTGAATTGAAAAAATGCAAATACAGTCCCCAACGATATAAATCAATAAATTTATTTAGAATACCCATTCGTGGACACTTAGGTGTTATTGAAGATTGAGCTGGAAAATAAAAAAATCTAATAAAAATGAAAAAATAAAAAAGAAGAACTAATTAATAACAATTTAAAAAAAATTAAAAATGAAGCTTGGAGCCTTGGACGGTGGCGGAGCTCCGCCATTGACGGAGCTTCAAGCTCCGTCCTAAGGCGGAGCAGAGCTAAGCTCCACCAGTGGAGCTGTAAGCTCCACCATTGACAGGGCTTAAAGCTTCGTCTTAAGGAGGAGCATATCCGCCATTGACGGAGCTTGAAGCTCCACCCAAGGCGGGTCTCTGCCAGTGTAGCGGAGCTCACTGCTTCTGTAATTTAGGTTTGTTATTTTTTTTTTTAATAATTACTAATTAAGTTTTATATTTAAAAAAAAAAAAGTGTCAATTTTCCTTTCAAATTCCACCTCACAAGCCACACATCACACCACATCAGCAATACATATAAAATACAGGATCAAATACACAAAAAAGACTGTTTTTGCATATTTTAAAGTCACTTGGGACCAAGTTCAAGGGGGACTAGGAGTTAAGTGACCAAAATTGTAATTTTCCCAACATCCATTTATAACTATTGACATGTGTATGATTGAAAGGATGGGATTGAAAGCCAAGGGAGAGAAAAACCGTTAATTTGTTATACTCTTTTATAGTTTATATCTTTTATTAATATATTTTTTTAACGGTCGAACCTAACTATGTTATTCCTATAATTATGTCTAAACCAACTTTATGAATCCGTCGGGGTTTGAAACTTCGTCATGTGCTACTTCAGCACCCTTAGTTTGTTATATCGAGTAAGAAACCGAGCCGCTTGTGAAATTTTTATTTATTTATTTATTATTTATTATTTTTTTTTGAATTGGTTTCTAGATTGCTGTATGTATATATAGACTTAATAATTACGAGCATCTGAGTATCTGACAACTGCTTGAAATCACAATTCACAGAGTTTGTGAGTAATTATCTAGGAGAGAGTAGAGAACAAGTCCCTGTTTGCTATTGTTGATTGATGAGCTCTTCAGGTATTTCTTGCGTGCTTTCTAAATTTCTTGTACTAGTGAAGCAGTTTCCGGTCCTCCGTGCACGTAGGAACATTCCGTTCCGAAGCACGTAAATTTGTGTCACTCTGTTGCTAATTTGATTTGTAGCTGAGTTAGGGTTTTTAATCACAAATTGGGGATAATCAATAGACTTCCAAATTGATCATTGATTGTTTGTCTGGAGGATCGAGCGTCCACAACCTTAACGACCACAACTTAAAATGGGACAACCATCTTCAACTTATGAAACAATCAAACAAATAGGGTTTTAAAGCCATTTTACTTTAGTCCATTATTTAAAAACGAATGAATAAAATGAATCTTTGACGCATCAGGAATGAACCAAATAATCGTGATTTTGTATCGTTTCAATTTCTGCAGGTGGTTCGTGGATCATTTACAAACCTGAAACAAATATCGGCGTCAAATTATCATCTACATTTCTGTGAATGCAGGATAATGAAAACAGAGTTGAACTCAAGTAATATGGATGGATCATAGGCCATGCTTTGGTAGTTTTTGCCATGTACTTGTGCAAGAGCAGACTAAGGTAGTGTTTGCAAATACTTATCAAAATTAATTATGAGTTGATTTTGCTTAAACTTTTAAAAAAACTGATTTTAAGAAAAAATACGAGGTGTTTTCTATGATCATTAAAAGTTGAAATTAAGCAACGTATTAGTGTTTAGTTGAAATTAAAATAATCACTTAAATAGTAATATATATTACTCATCTGTTTTTTTGGATTCTATACATTTGCTTTTGGATCGAAGTTTTAGGAGATTTATATAATGAGTGTAGTGTGTTGGTTTAGAGGCAGGACCCACAATAAAGTTGTGAGATAAAGATTTGTAAAAAATGGAAACGTATAGAATCCAGAAAAACGGACGAAAATGGAATACGTATAGAATCCAGAAAAACAGATGAGTACTTTATTTACCATTTTCTTACATTTCCTATTTATATGATGCTTTAAGCACTAAAATCACCTCACTTGATGCTTTTGGCTTACAGTGGTTAGTTTGCTTAATTTTAGAGAAGCAACTGCAAAAGCAGAAAAATCAAACACTAAAAAATTGCTTAAACATGTGGAAAGCAAATAATCACTCTTAATAAGCATTTGCAAACACTAACTTAGTGGTGTTTGCAACAATTTAACTTATCCAGCTTATCACTTATTTTAAGCAGAAACAGCTTTTTGAGTGTTTGCAATAGCTTATAAGCTGCTTAATTCTCTTAAATTAAGATGGATAAGTTGACGTTGGAGAAGTTGGGTTGTACCTCCTTCAGCAGCTTCTCCTTAAATGAAGCTGAAACTGGATTTTAGTTGTTTTTGTCCAAAAAGTTAGGTTTGCAAACACTACTACTACTTATCTAAATTTTAAGTAGTAATTTTTTGCAAACACCCATCAAATTCTTTAATAAGCCAACTTTACCAAATTCTACTTAAATTAAACCACTTATTTTAAGTTGAAACTCTTGAAAACACCCCTAACAATAAACTGGAGTCAATGAATTACTACCATCAATAGAGTGGGATTTTGTCACCACAAACAATTATAAATACGTACAAGAATCTTGCATCATAGGGTATCAAATTACGAAGCTATACAACGCCTCATTGAAGATTGATCTTCAAGGACACATCAGGTCCAGCATGGGACGCATTCCAATCATCACCTATATCTAATATTCTAGGTAAGCATTAAATTTACAGCAACCTGCATCTTATACTACTACTCACTTTCTGCCCACAAGGGCAATGTCTCTCTCTTACAATCAGTTTCGGGCGTTAATAATGCCCACGCGAGGAACAAGTTAGCGATTAAATGATGTAGCCGAGTTGTCATCGTAATGTCCTCTCCATCCGTTACCACTGTCAGACCCACTGCACGCTTGGTTCGGGACTGGCAACTGGCCTAGGTCACCATCCAAGCTCATTTGCTGTACTTCTGCAGATGAGAGTATCTTTATGCTCTGAACACAGCTCACAAATTCCCTGCAAGAAACAATGGTTAGTACGGAATATTTGGAGACTTTGATCTTTTAGTGTCAGATGAATTAGTTCAAGGATACTTACTCCCACGGGTCGTCTCCAACTAGTAGTATATCGTTTTCATGATCTACGTAGACAAGTTTCCATTCGTTCCTCTGTGGATCTTCCAATAGCCCTTCGATTCCAAACATGCGAGCAAGATCATTTCGGAGTTCGTCGTACCCGGTGTAACGTGTCACGTCTATGGTTCTACCCACGGAGCCGCGTTTTTGAACCTTCACAGAATTAGGAACATATCAGAAACTAGAATGATATCCAACAATATGAGACAATACGTAACTCTAATGCACTGATAAGGGTAAATATAAAAACAAGTACGCAGAATACGTTCAATCAAACACACAAAATTGATTAATTTAAAAGAACACACACAAAAAGGGGGGAAAAACTCGCAAATGAAGCCATTCTAAAAGAGAGCAGTCTTACAAAGTACAAACAAATCATACTGCTATCATACTGGCTGACTTACAGTTAAACAAACCTATCAACAATATTTTGGGCAAAAAAGAAACGACAAATTCTTATACAACTACACAAGTATCAAATTAACAATGAACTTCCACTCCGTAATATGTAACAAGAATATTGTTTCTCACTAAATTCTACACAGGTGCATAATGCATGTATACACAACTCACAAGTGTGTGTAGATGTGTATGTGTTTGCGAGTAAAATGGCAGGGAGAGTAGAATAGAAACCTTGGTGTAAGTTCGCATGCGTTGAGTTTGGTTTGGCCACAATCCACCGTTCGGAACACCTGTATCATTGACAGCAGCATCATTCGAGCCCCCTGCTTTAAAGGACATAGCCTGGACCCCAAACGACTGTGAATTGATTCCGGAGGACATTTCAGTATCAATATCCCTTGGTGTACCACTGTAATTTGATAGCAAGTTTTGAATATCCTTTCCAGCATCATAACCTCTTGACAACAAAGCATCAGGTGCTAAGCCATCAACTATTGTGGCAAAAGGAAGATTGCCCCGCGTATGTGACTGAACATCATTATCCAAGCTGGTCAATGGAAAATTCTGCTGCAACCCACCCGCATCTAGGCAATATGATGTTGCAGATGATGAAGCATCCAACTGATCAGTGACAACACCCTTGTATTTCGGCTGCTCTGCTTTGGAGCCATGAAAATCGTTCTTCATTCGTGCATCGAAACTCCCACGGTTCTCTTGGGCCAAATTAGTATTATGATGAACATTGTTATCTTGGAATGTGGTTTGCCCTGTTGAGTTCTTCATGAAGCTTTGTTGCGAAATCTGAATGCTATTTTTAGGTGAGGTCGAACAGGATGGGGCTTCAGCATCAGTATGTAGAGAGTGGCTCCTGGATGTAACTTGAGTCTTTTGTTGGGCCTGGAACTGGTTGAGAGGAAATTGTGGTGATTGCATATGGGTAGTGGATGGAAAGGAAGTTGCACTTGATCTTTGCGTGGAGGGAGATAGAAGTGGGCTTTGTTGGCGTTGTGGGACTTGATGTTTCTGAGACTCCAACAAGGGGTTTATCTGGGCCGATAACAGCTGTTGTTGATGTTGATGTTGCTGTTGATGTTGCTGTTGTTGTTGATGTTGCTGTTGTTGCTGCTGTTGCTGTTGTTGCTGCTGTTGTTGTTGCTGTTGCTGTTGCTGCTGTTGTTGTTGTTGCTGTTGCTGCTGTAGTCGCTGGAGAAGTTGCAATTGTAGCTGCTGTTCTGAAAGACCTGCTTGCACTTGTGGCCTCTGAGCTAAGCTTTGCTGCAAAAGTTGTAACTGAATGTTCTGTTGCTGAGATCTCTGCAAAAGGCCAGATTGTCGTTCAACCTGTTGCTGCTGAGCGAGCAAGTCCTGAGTCATTGATGACATAGGAAATGAGGTTTTGTTCCCTGATGGTGGTTCGCTTTGCAACACTTGAGTGTTTCCTGTCAGAATCTGTTGCTGCTGAAGCTGAGAGTACCCTCCTGTTTGTTGTGCCTGTGAGTACTGTTTCCCTGTTTGGTCAGAAATTACACCAGCTGTTACAGAAGGGAGTTGTTGCTGATGATGAACATTAGGTTGTTGTAATACACGTTGCTGCTGCTGCTGCAAGGGGAACTGTTGCCGATATTGTGTCTGAGGGTTAGTTTGCGAATTTAACATTTGCTGCTGAGTGCTACTTTGGGGATTCAACATTTGCTGCAGCTGCTGTTGTGGCCACGAGATGGTCGACTGCTGGAGTTGGGTGACCTGCTGGTTTGCAATACTTGGCTTGCTAGAAGGAAGATTATTATGTGTGGCCAAAGCCGGGGACTGGAAGTTTAACAGTTTTGAATGGTTATCGGTGCTATGGTTATCCTGAGAAAGCATGTTAGCATACATTGCAGCTTGATTAGGCGACATATGATGAGTCTGTTGCATGCTCATCCATTGGTCAAGACTCAGTCCAGGAAACATCGAGCTCGAAGCATCTTTCATGCCAAACTCTTCTGTAATCCAGGGCATGCCTCTTTTAAATATATTCTCTATGTCTGTATCATCATCTGCAAGAGGCACAATCGTATGAATAAAAGTCAGAAAAGATGCCCACCAAAGCTATAAGTTAGAAGTTGAAAAGATGGTCTCAAATGACACCATGTCTAGAACCACAAGCACATACATAGGTTATGCATTGCATCATTTATGTACATTTTCTACACTCCAGACCGTAAAATAAGGAACTAATTAGGGGACGCTTCTTTCCTTTGACAAGCAAATTAAAATGTAATCTACACAGAGACAAAGATTATGTACCTGGGTAACCTGGAATTTTGGGGAACTTCGGACGGAAAAATGGTGGGGGGCATATGTAGAATGGAGTGACAACAGGTTCAATTTCCCAGATTGAGACCCGGCTAGGACGTTCTCCAGCCGTTGATTCATCCCATCCGACCTAACAATAAGCAATCACAAATTTGAAACAAGTCCCATTTTTTAGGGAAAATAAGTAATGAATCAATGCATATGTGCTTCTACCTGAAGATTTCTCCATTGTGAACCTTTCCATCTTACTGGATCCAAATCACTTGTACCAGTAACCGTACCAACATATCTACGCACACCAGACTCCTCAGTCTCAAACATCATCCTAAATCGCATTCCCAGTGAAACTTGTGTGTACATTGCTTTATTATACTTTGCTAGTGGAATCACAAACTCCGCAGGACTCGTCCTGTCAATACAATTATTACAATGCAATAAGCAATGTATGATACTTTCAACTCCAGACGTATAAACAAAAAAAAAATAACAGAAAAAAAAAAGAAGGAATTAGTTAAAACCTTGGATTGTAAAAGATGGTAAAAGGGCTGCTATTTGCCGCAGCATGAGCTGCAGCAGCAAGGATTCCAATGTGCATGCTGTCACTTGATATAACAGATGACGAAAGTGGGGATTGCTGTCTATTAGCTCTCCTTATACCCAGGAGGAGTTGTGACTTTTCATCCCTACATATAGTTTAACAGACTCAGATGAAAGGTGGAGAAAAAGAAAGAATATCCAATTACAGTTGTATAGAATTTTCACGTACCTTATGAACAGAACAGCATCACCTGCTATGAGCCTTTTTGAGCTAACAAAAACACTCCAACCAGTTGTCAATAGGTGTCTCTTGGGCTGACCTGAAATTCATCAGAAATATTTCATACATTTGTTGTGTGAATAGCGGTACTCAAGTAAATGGATATGAATACAATTGTTTGACTGACACTTCTCCCATCCACTCATCCGTTTTTTTAGATTGTTTACGTTTGCCTTTGGAACGGTTTTTAGTTTTTAAGGAGGTTGGTATAATGTGTGTAGTGTTTGAGTTAGTGGCAGGACCCACAATAAAGTTGTGAGATAAAAGATTGCCAAAAAATGAAACGTAAACAATCTAAAGAAATGGACTAAAATGGAATACGTAAACAATCTAAAAAAACAGATGAGTAATTTATACTAAAAGATAACAAGTCATCTTACTTGAGCTGAAATTTTTTAAATCAAAGAACAATAAATAAATCCTATGTGAACACTAAATACTTGGTCAATTACCCAAAAGAAATGGGATACTTGATCATTAACATAAATTTATTGATGAGGATAATTATCTATATCAACAAGCCTAGGTATAAACTTTGGGCCCTGTAATATGTGTACTACTCCCCTCCTATCTTTTTTTATTTTAAGTTTTAGCTTGTTTCGAGTTCAATTATTACACTATATAAGGCTAACTTTTTCCAACTTTAATGTACAACTACCAATCAAATTCAATATTCAAATAAAATATTCCATGGGAAAGTGAAAAAGTATAAGTTAGACTAATAAAAGTACCTAAAACTTCAAATATTTAAGATAAACTCAACTTGGCTAATACTTAAAATAAAAAAGATAGGAGGTAGTAGTAACCAATAGCAGTAACAATAATAACAGTTTCACAACAAAGATTAAACTGACTGCAACATTAATTCCAGGATAATCAACTGTTAAGCTTGTAATGTCTTACAATGTATTAGACGCTTCTAGTCCTAAGTCCTAACCAATTAGTAACAAAATGCACAAGCAGCAGCATTCTTTCACTATTTTTCGTTACCTTCATGGTAAAGTAATTCGATGAAATAAATGCAAGAATATAGAGAATAAAGTACCTCTGTATATATGTCTGAATGTCCATGTTTGGTCATGCAGATCTTTAGCTGTCAACTCCTGAGCTGGAGGTTGCATTGAGAAATCCTAAAAAAATGGTTATATGGTAAGGAGAACTTAAAGATAATAAAACTTAATATACTCATCTCATCAATTTCTATAAACTAAATGGAACTATTATTCGTTTACCAGAGGTGGAAAGATCTTCTCAGCAGCTCTACGGGGAACAGAAAACCCACCGTGAGTGCTGGTATCACTTGCTGTAAGAGTTTTGCAAAAGAACTCAGCCGGTTGCCTGTTGCTCTTAAGTCCAATATCAGACACAAGTAAAGCCTCCTGGTCGTACTGAAGGATCAAGAAAATTTAAAAACATGTAAGCTCAGATATAATAGTATCAAAATCCAGAATTGTTGACAGATTGCAAAATTGTTAATAAAGTATGAAATTAACATAAAATGTTAGTAGTACAGAATACCTTATTGACAGGTTGGAGAGTCATCTGAGCATACACCTCATCCGTTTCAGTATCAGCCTGGTGAAGATAATAGTACATCAAATGACCAGATTGAAATAGAGGATTGGAGGAAATGATGTCTGTGTTTTTAAACACAAGAAAATTATTTGTTATACTCTGATTTGCAACAGAAGAAGAAGTTTACATGCTATTATGATCTAAAGAGCGACTCAAACGGCAATAAAACTGAAGGGGTGGTTACTACGGTCAAGAGCTTAGAAGTGCTGAAGTTTACAGAAAGCTGTGAAACTGAGTTCATAGATGTTAAATTTTTTTTTCTAGAAATAGTCCGAAGTTGTTGCGAACGCATGGTAAAATGCTCCAAGTAATGAATATCAAGCTGAGACATCTCTTGTGTGTGTGTGTGTGAATTGAAGCGCAAACATACAAATCTAGCTAGTTACTTATCCTAGAAATTTCATGCAAAAAAACTAAAGAACTTGCCATACATGTAATGTGACATTATGGAGCATGCAGACCAACTTAGAAGGAAGATTTGGATAACTCGGGATGTCATCAATCTTTTTATGCATGGAAGCTGCCACCTGAAATTAGAAAAAAAGACGGATAAACCTTAAAACAGAATCATAAATGGACAATAGACTTCAGTTACTGTATTGCACACAACATACTTGTTCGCTGTGACCTTGAGGAAAATAAACCACAAGACTTCCAGCAGGTGGCAGTGAAACCAACGGACCGGCGCAAGCATGCCATAATTCAGAGTTGATCAACTTCTTTTCACCTATAGAGACATATTGTTACAGCTGATGGTTCAAAAGCAAAAACACATTCCTTAAATGTGAGATAGATATTCCAGTGTATCATGATTGCTTTGTCAATCAACTCCGGAAATCCAGCTTTTCCAAATGCTTATTGAAAACTGACAATATCTTATTTCCAGCCTAAGTTAATTTGAAAAAAGCTGAGTTTTCTTTTAATCATCTAATCACACTTAATTAATCCAGCTTAGAGATCTTAAATTTTTAGTCAAATCCGGTTGTTTCTAACTGATAAACAAACGCCGAATAACAACAAAGTTAACAGGGGAAAAAGTTCAGAAACCCAAATATATACGATTCAAATAAAATCAAATCTTGATCTACAGCAAGTTTCAACAGATATAGAAATTTCAACAAACAGTTCGTGTGCATGAAAATTTGTAGACTATGGAAACGAAAGTGAGTTAAATTAAACATACCTTCTCCAGAATTTGCTGCCACAAACCCATTAGCTGGAATCTTCATTATCTCCAACTTACTGTCCACACAATCAAACTAATCTTTGCCCCAAACCAAAAAATCCACCAAACTTTTCTCCAATCCTCAAAATACTCTCCTAAAACTCTCACAAATGCATAAAAAAGAATCAATCATTCACACTCCACAGGTAGCTTATTGCCAAATGTAATCCAACCCCCATTACTCAATAATCATTCCCAACTGAACCTCACATTCACCAAATCACTTCTCTTGAAACAAACAAACAAACAGACAAATAAACAAAAACCTCAGCAAGCAGCCACAGGGAAGAAGCTCAAACTAGCTAGATTTCCTTTCCAGGTGAGAAAACGAACTTGTCGTGGAACTGAGCAGCTTAGATCACGGGGGTGCTGGGAGGAGGTAAGGGAATCTCAAGACTCGCCGGAGAAAACGACGGCAGTGAAAACGGAGGAGGTTTTTTTTTTTTTTCTTTCTTTGTTGGTTTGTTTAAGAGCAAATTGATAATGATACTACAATACTACTACAGGCAAAATATTAATAAGTGTGTCTACAAAAAACAAGGAACCAGCAAAGGCTTATATTATCATCATCTACTCATCTTTGTGTTTGTGGCAAATAATCATTACTTTACTTGACCTGTGTATGGAGTATGTATTTGTATGTTGTTGGATCAAGAAATAAAAATAAATAATAATAATAATACTTTTAAGTAATTAATAAAAATGTCAGTGGGGTGTTTTGGAGAAGAGAAGAGAAGACTGGAGAGAAAGGAAACTACAGGTAAGCAAAGCCGACATAAAACGGATTGGGAGGGGGAGAGTTGAAATCAAATGCAAGGTTAGTAGTTGTAGGATATTAATTGCGTGTTTTGCTCTTTCCAGACACTTTTTTTCTTTTCTTAATTTGAGTACATAGTGGTTAATGTACTGTTGTTATGGCGTCTAATCCTTACTTGCTTCTAATGTAATCCCATTTTTGCTTATTCGTTTGTTTAATCATTAATTTTTAATTAGTTAATTATAATATACATTACATTACAGGCGCATAAATCAGCTATGTTTTCGGGTCCTTGAATTGACATCTTTATCTTATCTTAGTCTATAACCAAAAATAAAATAAATATGGTACATGAATCTATGGCTAATATATTCATTATTAATAATTAACTATCTTGTCAGCTTCTATACCTTTTTTTCTTCATAAAATAAATTAGTTTCCCAATTTACTAGATTTCCTTCTAAACACAATATACTTGTAAGATTAAAGCAAGCAGGTGAAAATCTTGATTTTTCTAAATTATAGAAAACTCCACATCACCTTAGTACATTTTGGGTAACTTTAGACACTTGGATATACTAATAGGTACTTATGGTTTTAACTTTTAGTTCGATAAAAACATGAATTTTATAATAATAGTTTTAATTTTAATACTTTAATTGTAGTTTTGGACTGATTAATTTTTAAGGTAAATTTGGAATGAAAAATGTGGAGGATACAAATGCACACGTCCATCAGTGTATGTAAAACTGGTCAATGGAAACAAAAGTAGTTTTGTTGTTCATATAAAAGGTAGTAAAACTTAATAGACCAACAGGTTTCTATATCACCAAGTACTTGACTTTATAGAACATAAATAAAGCAGGTGACCTAGTTTCTACATTTAGCAATTTCGATATCAAATAAGTTACACAGGCCCAAGTCACCCAAGAAAGATTAACCAGGTAAAAGAAAAAAGAAAAATACAGTACTGTAGTAGAGAGAGAGTAGTAAATTGGGAGGTTATTTATTCTCTATAGAACACGAATTGGTGAGATAGGGGCCCTCCGTCTGCTTTCCAGCCCTTTTCCGCCCTCTTGGCACCATCGGAAAATCGAATTCTAAAATACTTCTACTTCATAAATTATCAAAAAAACATTCATACATTTCGTAATATTTCGAAAATAAAATAAAAACATATAAAGAATAAAATGTTTCAAACATTTCAAATTCCTTGTTTATTTCACCTTAATGAGTTAAAAAGAGAGGTGATTCTATACTTTTAGTTTAAATGAAAACTTTTTGTGAAAATTTAGAAAATCAATGCATATTCTACTCCACTAGACAATATCGGTGGTCAAGAGTAATTCCGCCCATAACTATTTTGGGTTTGCATAAAGTGGGATTTTGGCGTATAAAATTTAACCGTTTAAAAAAAAAAAAAAAAAAAAAAAAAAGGAGGGGAGGTGTTATGTAAGTATGTAACGCCCTGGCCACTAATCGACCGAAGCCTCGACCCTTTGGACCAGTGCGGTTACTCCCGAAATGTTCTTCGGGGTGATATGTTGCCCCACAGACCAACACGTGTTCTAATCCGCAGACTATGTGCTCACTCGTGCGCGCGCCGGGAACTTCTCAGTAGGTCGTCCATCCTAAAATCGCTCCAGAGCAAGCACGCTTAATTCAGATGTTCTTCTACGTGGATTCCCGAAAAAAAAGGTACACCTTGTTGACATGAGTAGCGTCTCAACCTCTTTAAACCTCTGAATTTTTTGGCGTTACATGTTAGGCCCCTAATTTCTGGGGCGTTACATGTTCATATAAAATGTTTTTTCCTGATTTTTAGAAAATACTACACTTACTCTTTTTAAATCTCAGTTAAGTGTTATTGGTGCTTAATACAGGAGTTGAGAAGCATAAATATTTACAGTAGAGACTACTACCATCTAGCACTAGGTATGGCACGAATTTAATTCCCTTTGATCACAATTTGTGGAAGCTTAGAATCAAGAGTTCAAGACAAGAGCTTCTTGAACAAATGAAATTCTATGAAATTCTTTCATTTATTCTAAACGATATAATTAAATATTGGATTCCGCTTACTCTCAAGTCTCACCAAACTGTTTTATATTTTTAATTATAAAGGGCTTGAAAGCTAATCCCTCCCAAGTCCCATCCCACTTAATTATTTTCGTCATATTTATTTTCTTACGTGTTTTCTTTATTTACCTTTTTTTAAGCGCTTTTTTATAAATTTGACCAATTATTAAGATAATATAACACTCATTAAAATCATATGAAAATAGAAAGAAAAACATAATCAATTTATGGGGACGGAGGGAGGAAGTAATTAAATTTTGGTATAAGGAAGATGCAGTTGCCTTTCTTAGGAGAATATATCTTTTGCATAAAGTGTACGTATTTTAAATTAAGTCTTGTATGTATAGTTTAATAATGAAGTTTGGTTTGGCCACATTGAAGAACATCGAGTAATCATGTGCCTTTTGCTCAGCCTGCATTTAAATATAACCTGAGTAACCCGAGTAATAATGGTCCTGTGATCCCATCACACATACGGAGTAGTTAGCCTTATGGTCGAATTAATGTAAATATTCTTACTAACAATGAGACGATTATAAGTTCAACAATTTAATGTCATAGTAGTACTTTTCATGCATTAAGTACGGTAGAGAAGACTACTCCTGCATATGTTAGAGATCATATGTTAGAGATCAATTGCAGTCTTGAGACTCAGTTGGCAGTTTTGGAAGACCTTGCTTCAAAGGCAATCTTGACTTGAAAGTTAATCCGTTGTCTTGAAATTTGAAATTAAAGCCCAAGACGGTCAACCCCTCTCCCCCCCCCCCTCCCACACCAACTCGGGTCCGTCCATGGTCAAACTTGGTTAAAGGGTCAAATCTCGTATCAAACCCTCTAGAGTCTTACTCTACGAAAGGCTCTTGGATACCAAATTAAAGCTTTTTAAAGGTCGTCATATCATACGCACAAAAAAACAATAATTTCAAGAATATTTACGGGAAAATTTCAGATATTGTCCTCTAATGTGTACTATGTCCAGATATTGTCCTTTAATGTGTCTGTTATCAAATATCGTCCTGTAATGTGTCTAGAATTCCACTCTACGTCCTCCACGTCATCACATGGTTCATTTTGAAGGAAACCTCATAAAAGATGAACCAAATTATTCACTTCAAATTACTAAGACTGGAGTGAACTTTTTATATTTTAAAGAACTTAATTATGAATAAACATATCAACAACCATGTAATACACTTGTTTTCATCCTTTTTTTCACGTCTTTTATTCTTTCAGCATGTTTGGCTCTCTATTAGAAAGGCCTCTGGCCCTGTACAAAATGCATGTCACGTTTGGCTCTCTATTATAGAGGCCCAGCTCACTATTCATACTATTCATTAGGCATTTCTCATTTTTCACTTTCACTTTCTCTCTCTAGGGACAGAGAATTCTCTGTCCACTCCACCCTTTTCTCCGCCGTTCGAAGCTTCCGGCCAATTTTCCGGTCATCTCCGGCCTGATTTCATGAAACGGAATACATGGTTGTGAACGTCTTTTTCCGATCTACAACCCTATCGGAGCCATTTTCCGATTAGGTGACGGAAAAAAAAACCGGTGACTCTCCGGCGGCGTTGAATCGGCAATTTTTTGGTACGTTTGCTCCTTATATGGATTGATCTTGCTAATTTGTGTTGGAATTGGTTATGTTTATATGAATTCGAATTAGGGTTTCGAATTTTTGAGGATTTGTGTACTGGTTTTGGTTTAGCCCCGAATTTGCTTTTATTGAAGTGATGGTGTTCGAAATTTTCTTCACTGCACTAAATTCAATTCGAGTTGTAGTTAGGGTTCTCTTTTTGTTTGGATTTCATGTGCAGTTTGCTTATGTGATAGTGATGTTGTTGGAATTGATCTTCAATAAAGTTTGTTGTCAATCTTGTGATTTCTCCAGTCGACTTCCATTTTTGTTCTGACTTTACAGTGAATTTTGTAAACTGTGAATTGGAATTTGATTATTATCTTTAGATTGGGTTTACTGTAAATTCGTTTTACGTTGAGTTGTCAGGCAATTTAATTATGTTGAATGTGGCTCGTTTATGAGTGATAATTACAGTGAACGAAATTTTGCTGATACTGAAATCGTTACTGTGGCCTTACTGTGAAAATTATTTTTCTTAACTGAGAGAGAAATGCATAGGAATTGTTGGTTGGGATAGAATATCAGTTGGCAGTTGTTGAATTTTATTATCTGTGAATGTAGTTGTCACTTGACTTATGGATATTCTGAATTGTCTTTCTTTTTCCGGTTGCGATGAAATTGGTGCTGCCTAAACTACGTTAACTGAATGTACGAGGATGATAGCTTTGAGTGGGCGAAATAATTTTCCCTTATGTTGCCGGCGGTGAATGCTTTGGCAGCCAGGGTATTGAAGGGCAGTGGTGATATTCTACGTAAGGTGAGTACTGCGTTTACATTGAAAATATATTTTTTCTTCGATCATTTATCCATTACTATCCAATTACTATCCAAGTGTTTACATATTAACTTATATTTTTGCAGGAATGAAACCATTCGTAACTTGGTGTGGCTATTGGTGAACTCATCAATACGCAACCATGGCGCGTGGCCCTTGCTTAGAAAATTGCGAGAGGCCTTTCTAACCGAAATATAGTAGAGAGCCAAACATGCATGTTGTTAATGTGATGTTCCCTTGTTTGCGTGATATAGTGTGGTTGGCTGTGATGATTTTACATTTCCATGAGTTTTTCTTTAAAAAAAAAAAAGGCTTCTTTCCACTTTATAAGAGCATCACCTTATCTTGGTGTGGCGATAATCGTAAAGGTTATCAGCAGCCATGGCGGGTGCCGTAGAAGGTTTGTGAAGTAGTCAAATGTGGATCAAGAAAGTAATTATTGATCTGAGCCACCATAGGTATTTGCATCATTTATATGTGAGCAGCCATCGCGGCTGCAGTTGCTCAATGCCCCATAATTAAGCAGCGTTTCACCAATGGCCTTTTCTAGCAAACACCAGCGTCTAGAGACTCAATTCAAGCAAGTTTCACGTAATGTTGGTCCGACATGGTACATTGAGGAGGAAACCGGTGATCTCATAATCCCACCGCATGCCAACAGAGAAAATGAAATAATCGAACAAATTGCTTTTCCTTGTTATCAGCAGATGACGGCTATGTTTGGCAAATGGGTTGATTGATGTCGTTCCTTTATAAAAGTTGGTGTGCACTTCGATTGTATTGTGTGATACAATGTTTTAGTCATGTGACATCAAACACCGCTACTGCCTTTCCATTTCATTTGAACATTCCTTACTTATTGCAATAAAAAATAAATTTTTATCCGCCCCTTCCCTACTTGTTGCAATTAGTTTTTTTTTATACTAATTTCATAATATTAAATTAAAGTATTTAAAAAAATAAAATTAGGAGACTACATTTCAAAATCAGATTGTAAAAAAAAAAAAAAAAAATTATTTACACAAATTTAATAATATTAAATTTAATTATAAAACAAATAATAAAAAAAAAACAAATTTAGGAGAGTACATTTAAAAATCAGATTTTTAATTGACTCCAATTTCTTTCATATTATTTCATCTAATATAAAAATACAATTCTCAACCAAATCTACTCATTTTTCAATACATTCTCCCACAATCCCAATACAACTAACTTTAACTAACTATAATTAATAAATCATTCAATCATCCAATCATCACCTATCAGCATCACTCCTATTAATATTTTTCATATATCTTAATACTTTTTACTAACTCAAACACAAATCTAATTTCACAAAACCCTCTCAACAGTAATTCCTATTCACATTTCCGGTTATATTCAAAAGCCCTCTCACTAATGCTAAGCCAAACATGTTGTTTATTTTCATTTTTCTTCTCTTTTTTCTTTTCTTTTTTTTTTTTTTTTTTTTTTTTAATTCATTTTTCACTCCTTCTCCCTTCACGTCTTCTTTGATTCTTCTTTGTGTAATTCTTTTATTTAATGTTTTTATTAATCAAAATTTTCAAGCTATTCACTAAGATAAATAGACTAAGTATTTTTTTTTTATATCACCAAAAGATATTAAGTTTTGTTTGTATAAAAGTTACTATTCCCATGTTTCCTCCAAAAATCTGGAAACTAAATAAATCTAATACACTCTTTCAAAGTCCAAACCACAAACTTTACATACAAGTGAATCAATTATTCCAAACTAAACAGTCTAGCTAAAGTTGAGAGCTTTTTATGAAAAACGTTCCATAAGAACATCATTTTAGGATTGATGTGTATTAAGATTCTAACATGATTTATAAGGAAGAAATTGATTAGGGCTTTCGGAATGAATAGGAAATCAGAGTGAAAGGATGAAGAATACGTTTGGGTAATTAGGTTTGTTGATTCTTACCCCTTACTAGGAGTATATTTTATAGTTAAGTTCCTTAAAATATATAAAAGTCACTTTGGTCCTTGGTTATTTGAAATAAATAATTTGGTCCATCTTTTATAAGTTATCCGTCAAAATGGATCATGTGATGATGTGGAGGACATAGAGTGGAATTTTAGACACATTACAGGACGATATCCGATAACATACACATTAAAATATAATTTATATTTGGACAGAGTACACATTTGAGGACAGTATTTGAAATTTTCTCAATATTTACTTATTTTAGTTCCATCGATTTCATATTCTTACTACTACTTCGAAACTGTTTTTTTCGTCAGAACAGAACTTAATTGAATAAAGTTGAACTTAACTAAATTTATTTGAAGTATAAAATACAAATAAACAAATCAAAACAGAACTGAACTGAACTAAATGTATCTGAATAGAATTGAACTGAACAGAGAATAATAAATTTTTGAACATAATTAAATTGGATTGAAAATAATGAATTTTCAAAGATATCAAAAAAAATTGAAGTTTAAAAAAACATAAAGATTAGTACTCATCTGTTTTTCTGGATTCTATGCGTATTCCATTTTTGTCCGTTTTTTTTTATTTTATACGTTTCTATTTTAGTCAAATCTTTATATCACAACTTTATTGTGGATCCTGCCACTATACCAACATACTACAATCATTATATAAACCTTCTAAAACTCCGATTCAAAAGCAAACGTATAGAATCCAGAAAAATGGATGAGTAATTATATCGATGGGAACACAATTCCATTTCCACCTTTTTCACAAACTCAAGTATGAATTTGATGATTACACCTGTTCCTCTCACTCATTGGACCACTGGGCGGAAAAAACTGGAGGGATTCATATATACGTTGGAAGTCAAGTCATCATCATACGTGGGAAATCTGAACTGGAGTACTACTAATCTTAACCTTAACGTTCTACTATAAAATATGCAGTATATAGATGCTGCTGGATTGATTATCAATTATCACTGCCCGATAGTTGGAATACGTCTAACGAATTAAAATGCTTCAAACTTCGCTATCCTAGGTATAAGTTCATATTTCATAAGGTATCAACCATCACATGATCTGACCAAGCTTTGTTAATCTCCTAAAAATAAGGTTCGAATACATGTCTTGTTGATTTTAAGGATTGGAACTTGGAAGTATGATATATAATACTTCAAGGTAGAACACTTGGAACGTTTGTGGACATATAACAACAAATGACTGCATTTTCACCTCATCAACCATAAAGAGAAAATCTCATTGAGCTATACGACATAACATATTACAAATTTTCTTTTAAATGGGATTATTTATTTATTTATGTATTTGCATAAACATCTCAATTATATTGAATCTGGAAGAAGACTGCAGTGTGTCATGCATATATTTTGGGCTGGCCTGGAAAGTGACAAATCAGTATCAAAATTGATTAATGTTAATCTTGCGGTGGGCTAAGTGTCCCACCCAATAATTTAGACTAATGACCTGTACGATTTCCGGACAAGTTTTATCTGTTTTCATTTCTAATCACAGGTTCACTGCCTGGCCTGGACGCAAATCAATCATCCTCTAATTTTCTGTCAATTTTCATAATTTTAAGAGATTCCACATTTAAGGTACCAGCACTATTTCTAAAAAAATATTCCAATAGTAATCACACGTGTTATATGCAATGTATCTTAGAGCATAAATGTTTAAAAGTTATAGCATGTTATAAAAAATAGTGTATAAGTAGGAGTAGACTAGTTAAATATATCGTTTAAAAACATTATATATGCAATGTCTCTTGCACTTGCGATTATAAAAATGGGATGGAGATTGATTTTTGGGATTGGATCTCCGAGAGCTTCGTCATAGGTAAAAAAAAAAAAATTCCCTCCCTTCACCTATTTGTTCCTTGGAATCCTTTCTTATAGTAAAATATAATAGTGGTTGGCTGAATCAAATCAAATCGTAGTTACTTATTCCTTTACCTCGGAATCTCATCGTATCGAAACAAATTTGACAACAATGCAAAGCATGATCAGATGTGCTGACTCTGAGTCCGATGATCTAAGTGCTCATTTTCAAAGTGACAGGTTAATTGGACACAAACCATTTTACAAAGCACTATTAAAAGCTAGAAGTATACTCCTAGCTTGGAACTAGAGTAGAGGGAGACATGACATGACTAACGCTTTCGTACTCGCTTCAAATTCATATATGCTCACGACAGACATGATTGATTGCTAATGCGCATTTACATTTGTTGCAAAATGCCAATGCTCCATTTCCTAAATACACTAAAGTTTATTCCATGTCTACTATACATGAATATTCTCCAGTTTCAAAATCGATCATGAAGTACTCTTTATCACACTCACAATCTAAATTCTATATTTACAAAATTTGAGTCTTCTAAGAGTCCACATGCATCATCGAGAGGAAAAAAAAAAAAATTCGATTAAACTATCAAATGGATCATTAACGGATTAGAAATGGATCATGTGCTCATTTAATGTTCTCAAAACCAAGTTATAACATTTTTAATGAGTCTTAATTAAATTTTTACATAGTAACTTTCGCAAATCGTGTGAAACGAAAAGGTATATATGTCTTCCAATATAATCGTATTGAACATTGTCATGGTGCATGCTTGAGCTTTAGCTAGCCTTAAGATCTATTTAACTTTAGAATATAAATGATGGAACGGGTACGTAAATTAAAAGAAAGTGTATTGTATGTCACCACACCAATCTTATCATGGTGGGTGACAATTTTAGGAAGATTACAAAGTGTCTTTCTTTAATGGCATCTTGTCAAAATTAAATTAGAGCATTAGGAAAGAAGTGAAATAATATATGCTCATTTTTTGATAACATTCGAATAATTGCAAGTTTCTCTCCCCCTCCCCCCTTAAAATAAATAAATAAATAAATAACATTTGAATAACCTTGTCTAAAGTCTCTTGTAAAAATAAATAAATATAATTAAAAAGTATTTTAATGGTACTCACGGGTTGGATTGACATGACTTGGGTTTAAACTCCTTATGTTGTTACTTCTCATTCTAAGGGACTGAATTATTTGATTTATTCCTTGATTCAGTTGTGCTGAGTTGGTGTAAGTTCTCATTCTAAGGGACTGAATTATTTGATTTATTCCTTGATTCAGTTGTGTTGAGTTGGTATAAGTGTAAAACTCAAGTAATATGGAGAAATTTACATATGTCCCCGCTAGATGCCCTCATTACATTTAAGTCCATATTAGATCATATATTACGTTTAAGTCCAAAAGCCAAAAAAAGGGCACGATCCATTTGGTGATGACAACCAAACATGGCCGGCCTTAGGTTTTTAGATTTTTCTTTTTCCTTTTCCCTCTATTCTTTCTCCATTTTCTCTTTCTTTCTTTTACTTTTTATTTTTGTCTTCTATAATTCGGTACTAGAGTCCCATTAAGCTACGAATGGAGCTTTTTACATAGCTCCAGCTAGAGGTGTTATCTGGGTCGTCCGTAGAACAGCCCGGCCCGGACAGCCCGCCAAATTTAAAAGCCCGGAACATCCCGTTTAAAATGAGCCCGGAACAGCCCGTGAACATTTAAAGCAGTGGGCTATATGGGCCTTACTCCTAGTGGCCCGCGATAGCCCGGCCCGCGAACACTTAAACCCGGGTGACAGCCCGGGACCGTCACAGCCCGTGGCCCGTAACAGCCCGTCACGTTTAGCCCGTGTAGCCCGCGTATTTGGTCTGATTATAAAATTATATATTATAAATTTACATATAAATACCTTATTTTAGTTAATGAAAATGAGTTAATAATACTGTCCGGGCCGAGCTGAATAGTTGAAGTTGAAGACTAATGAGTATGCAAGTATTTTCATGGTAGTTTCTTCACCAATTCATTCGATCAGCTATTATTATTATTATTACTATGAATGTAATTCTATGATATTATTCATAGTTTATCAACTATTATTAAGTTGTGCACTTGCTATTTAGCTACAAGTTCCAACCAAGTGTTTGCTTGATTACTTTTATACAATTTGAATGTAATATACAAAAAGAAGGAGATTGAATGGCCCATTTAGAAGTTAAACGAGCAGCCCATTTAACGCATACACGTGACGGCCCGCCAAAAAGCCCATTTTTAAAGCATAAACGTTTTGACCCGGTAAACAGCCCATTTAAAAGCATAATTGTGTCAGCTCGGGACAACCCGTTAACAGCCCGGCCCGTCACATTTATAAATGTTACATGGGCCGGGCCGGGCCTCAATATCTTTTAAAAAGCCCGGCCCGGCCCGGGTAAAAAATGGCCCGCGACAGCCCGCCTCTTAAATGTAGCGGGCTAAAGCGGGCTGTAACAGCCCGGCCCGAGCTCGGCCCGGTTACCACCTCTAGCTCCAGCTGGAGCTATTTTCATGTTTTTGATGTTGTGGTTTATTTGAAATTGAAAGTTTATTAGGGATTATTTTACAATAAAATTTGAGATCATTTTGAAATTTTACAAATTTATAGGTGTTATGTCGAGAGATTTAGTGTTAATTTGGGAAAATTGAAAACATTTGAGGCAAATGTGTAATATATCAGAATTGTATGTGTTTAGTCAAAGTCAAAATAAAATATTTCAACGGGGGCAAAATAGTACTTTTCAGGTTTTAGTTCGTAAAATGTCAAATTCGTGGACTCAGATATAATTAAATCAATCTAAGAAGGAAGGTAAACGTAATACTTGAACTAACAGGGACCCAGATGTAAAAAATAATAATCTAACACGGGGTCTATGTAAGAATCTTGTAGTAAATATGGTACTCATGGTTCAATGAACGCAATTTACGATCTCTTGTGGTTGTATGATATTTTATCTTGAGTTGGACATTGGTTATTGACCTTGTCTTTCAGTCTATAACTATATCATCAAATTGCTTGCCACTTGCCCTTTTATGGGCATAGGGTGTAAATTATTTTCGAAAATGGGCTAAGTTAAAATATTGAGCGTTTTGAAATTGACGGTTGAGAACTTATGTTAAAAATTCTTACTGATAGAAGTTCATTTGGTGAAGAATTACTAGTTGCTTTCGATGGTACGTACGGTTCATGCTTTGGGTTGGATGTGGTTGTTCTGGAGGCTTAGATTAATTAGGGTGTATATTGCCACACTGTAATGTATTTCAGAGGTGTGGTTTTCCATTGTAATTGGGTACTGCATTTAGAAGTGGTTACGAGTTGATGTATATCTAAGAGTATTTACAATACTCTTTTGTAGTTAAAGTTGTGTTTTATTATTGAAAAACTGTTTTGACATTAAAAATTTAAAAGTATTTTAATGGCGTTTAATTATTTAAACAGATAATTCTTTTTCTTAACACTTTTTACATTTTGCTTGCTTTTTGTTAACTGTTTACGTCTTTTGTTTGTCATTTTAGAGCATTTTCACGATTTTGTCTTTTGATGTTGTTTGCGTATTTTTCGTAAAACAGTCCGACATGGAAGCTTTTTGGAGTCTTTTGTGCGTCGTTTGCTTGAGGAGCAGTGCATAGGGGGTCATGTCCGAATAAAAACAAGCTTTGGAGGATGGAAAACGGAAGAGAAATGATGAGAACGAAGAAAATAGCTCTCGGGGCTAGAAGGAGTGGCATAGCGACACCAAATGTTAGCGCCAGAGCGGTTATGTGGGCATGGATTTTGTAGTCTTTCTTTTTTTGAATCTCGAATCCATTTATTTTTCCTATATAAAATTGTATATATGACAGTTTCTTTTCATTATTCATACATTCCAAGTCTGAAAAACCTTTAGAACCTCTTGTATATTAGGATTTGGTTTGATTTTCCTATTTCATTTTCAATGTGTTTGTGTGTTTAAACTCAACTACTGGCTCGTAACACCGATACGAGACTTTGTACGGTGTCGTTTCCAAGTTTCTTAATCGAAGTATTAGTTTTAGCACATTGCTTTACCGACAAACACAGATTTACTAGTTGCTTACTGTAACGACCCGACCCAGTAATGGGCCGAGACCCCGCCCAACGGGCCAACAAGGTTACTGCGGACTAACCCACACACGTCTCATTGGTATGATATTGTCCGCTTTGGGCATGAGCCCGCACGAATTTACTTTTGGAATCACCCAAAACGCCTCGTACCATGTAAGAGTGGTGGTCTAACATATATACCATTTATTCCACTCACTCTTAAGCGATGTGGGATGTGGGGTATTACATACTACCCCTTAAATTCTCGAGGTCCTCGTCGAGACTTGGGGGTCACAATCTGTCCCGAGACCTAGCGGTGGCCCCTACGGCCTCAAGAGGTGGCTCCCACCGCCCATACAGTGTAGCACTTTTCCCCGTATGGCACTTAGGTCCTGTAATTCCGGATAGTTCGGCTCTGATACCACTTGTAACGACCCGGCCCACTAATGGGCCGAGACCCTACCCAACGGGCCGACGAGGTTACTCCTGGACATCTCTGTGAGGTGATATGCTGGCCCTACAGACCAACACGGGTTCTAATCCGCACACTTTGTCCTCACTCGTATGCACACCAGGAACTTCCCAGTGGGTCACCCATCATAGAATTGCTCCAGAGCAATCACGCTTAACTTTAAAATTCTTCTAGGTAGATTCACGAAAAGAAAAGTACACCTTATTGGTATGAATAGCGTTCTCAATCCCGTTAAACTCTCTGAAATATGGGGCGTTACACTTACTTTGATTCATTGGTGTTTCCGTTGATTTTATAGTGTGTTGATCTTATACTTACTCACAGGTGTCGATTTTGTCTTTACCCAGAAAACCAGTGTGTCGATAATTGTTCTTAAAATGACGTATCTTAGTCATTTTGTGTGTGAATGATCCTAGCTACATGTATGTTTACTGTCGATTTAGTTTGTCTTATTTGAAAAACCACCGAAAGGATGGCCTGTTTAACTTTTGCAATCAAAAGACGATTTGTCTTATCTTCGCTAATCAGTCCTTGATAGATTCCAACCCGAGAATTTAGCAAATAGGGTACCTTATTTGAGCACATCATAAATCCCCCAGTTGGTCTCACATGTGACTCACACAAAATCAAGTTTGAGTAAAACCAACATGAAGTACGTATGCTCATTTTTTAGTCTCCTTTTCTTAGGTTTTCTTTGTTTTTGGCTTTAATCAAGTGTGGGTAGTATTAATTCTAATTTTTTTTTATTATGGCTAATTTCATATACTGTATATGTAGCTACATTTTGCAATTTATATCACAAAGGTAGCTTAACTTTTATTTTATAACAAAACTAGTTATACTTTCTAATCATTATCACAAAGCTAGGTATACTCTTTTTCTTATCAAATAACCTTCTCTAATTGCTAGATTTCATCACATGACTCGCTTAACTTGAAAAATTCATAATTATTTATTACAAACAGATATGTGAGGGTCTGATTGATCTCAAATTAATCTCAAATCATCTTGAAAAAGTCATAAAAAAGTTAAATGTTAAGTATAATATCATAACACAAACAATTAGGTGATAATTTAAATCAAATAGTTTCTTTAAAGTGTCAATAAAATGGAGCGCTAAATTTAGGTATGAAGCAATATGTTCAACTGGATTATTTCCAATATTGATTCGCTCTTAGTATCATTAGATTCAATTTTAATAAAACATTTGTAGAGAGAATTAAATGTTAGGAAATAAAAATGGGATAGAGATTGAGGTATAAAATGACAATAATTGTATGCTAGTTGTGTGTAAGTTTTATTAATCTAAGTTAGCAAGTATTAAAAGAAAATTTAGCAAGTGGAGATGATTATTTGATAAGAAAATAAGTAAAGATAGTTTTGTGATAGAATTTTGAAAGTAGAGCAAATTATGTGATAAAATAAATGTATAGCTAAATATGTGATATAAGTTGCAAAGTATATATATGTGAAATTAGCCCTTTTCATTATGCGAAGTCTCCACGTGTGCATGAGGTTCAATCTCTGTCCCTTGATAATTTCCAATGTGATAAATTGAAAAGGTATACAATTGGAATAGTCGTTGCAATAAATTATCAAAATTTATGAATACAACCACTTTACTCTGTCTATATTGGACATGACACACACTGAAGTACAAAAAATGAAATATTACTGTGTTCTAGTTGAACTTCTTCTTCATTTTTCTTTTATTTTTTCTTTAATTCCATGTAAGAAGTTTTCTATTTGCATGTTTATAAAGATATACACCATCATCGTAATTGCAATTGGCATGGTGCTAATTAAACATGTTATGGTAGTTGGTTTTCTTTTAGTTTTCTTCCCTGAAGGAGAGCTTGAGCTAGGATGTCAAATGATGTTGGCACATGGTCATCATATAAGGTGATAATTAAAGTGATTTCTAAGTAATGAGATATAAATCTATTATCTCATAAACAACATGATGTAATTTACTAACCAAATAGATGAAATTTTATACTGCAGGTTGATAGTTGCTCCTCAATGAACTCAAAGCTCCATACTGTTATAACTACCTTAAATGTCGTTTATTTTAGTTGGATCTAGGAAGGGGGCCAGACCAGACCAGATGTCCGTCTACATATTTTTTGGACCTAAACAAATGCCGTGTATTTTGAAACAATATATGGCTGATATTCACACAATCACAATAGTCATGTACGTACGTACTAATTACACGGATCTAATAATTGATATAAACTTCACAACTTTCTGCATTGTTACGTTGGAATATCTTACCAAATCAGATTACTAATTAGACTAACTTAATGATCATGGAATATTTTACCGAATTTAGATTATGAGTCATGACCACATATATAAATCATCATCAAAGACTTCCCTAAAATGAGGTAACAAAGCCTAGCGTATCAAGCCACAAAGGATCTCAACCAACAAAACGTTGACATATGTATGTGCGTGTTTTCTCGTTCTTATATTTGTGTTTTTTTCTTCTTGTTTTTTTTTCAAAAAAATATTATTGATCTATTATCACAAGTAATACCAAATTATCAAATGTTCTCGACTTAAGCCTTCCTACCGCCCACCTGATTAAGCCATTAAGGTGTTGTTTGATTTATAATTGAGAACTCCATCGGTTTAAGTTAAATTTATTTAGTTAAAATTTATACTACGTATAAGTTTAATTTAGTTTTTGTTTTCTTTTTTTAAATTAATGAATCAAACGGAGAATTAAATAGCTTGATAAATTCTGCATTAAGTCTGTGGAGAATCGAGAAGCCACGGCAAAATGAGTGTGATTTGTGAACCACTCAGGGTCATGTAAGTTGTAACATTCATTCAGGTTGTCAAACAAAATCTCCATTCATATTTCTCCTCTATTCTTTTTTTCTCTCATGTTATCAACCAAGGGACAAAATAGGGCTCACAGTCGCACAAATTTGGTATAGCATCATCAGGAATTCTGGATCAATATCTCTATCTATGAAATTTATTGCAGCAGCTAGCATTATAATTTATAAGGTGGGGTTCAATCAATAATCTTCCGCACTGTGTCTTCTTGGCAATCTGCAACTGTAGAATATTTATTAATTATAATAATGCATGTATCAAAATAATGGGTAGAGATTGATCAATGTACCACATACATCATCATGAACATTTGATTTGATCCTCTTTAATAATCTCAGTTTAGTGTAATGTGATAGTATTTTCTAGAATTAATGACAGCTCCAAAGCTGGATATCATATCTCAATTGATTTCCCATTAAGGTAAAAAGTAGCTTTTAGTTTATGTGATATGATCATTAGATTAGAATGGAATATATATTAGTAGCATTATAATATTACATGAGCATGGGATCTAGCGGAACATTGTTCACTTTACATATTTCACTGCCCATACTGCGATCATAAAATGGAATAAAATATGGAAGGGGGACGCCGAAAAAAGAATAATAATGATAAATTAGGTTAGATTAGATTGGACGTTTTAAAAAAAAAATGATGATTAGATATTTTGTGGAATAGCACAATTACAATTAGTTAATTTTATCTCAATTGCAATTATATTAAATTTAGTTCAAATTTATTAGTGGTGTGTTCGGCATCATCATATCAGTTACTTTATTTAACAGTTTGATTAAAATAAGTTTGTTTGGTTACTTATAAGATGGTTGTTTGAAAAATTATTCTATGTAACTTAATTAGCTAACAGTTTCACCTTATTAGTTTTCAGTGATCACCTAATCACCTTACCAGCTGCCAATCACTTCGTGTTGCCAAACAAACACTAAATTCAGTTCATTTAAAAAAAATTCAGGCGAATCAAACATTGACTTAGGCTGATAGGGTTGGATACGAAGTGGATAATTTGGGTTAGGTTATTTAAGTTCGGGTACTAATCCGCATTACCCATTCATGTACCCCGAAATTTTCGGGTGCCCATTAATTACCCGAATCCCATATACATTTAATTTGGTAATATATATGAATTATAAAATGGGGGATTTACTTACCTATCATCAGCCGATAATATCCAAAAATACTTCACTAAATATATCTATGAAATCTGGTGAGAGAACCGCCACACCATGAATTGACGCCTTCAGTGATGGTGGGCATAATTGATTCAGATTTGATTGAGGGAGACGAAGTGTTACTACCACTTTGTTATGGCAAAAAATGGCGTCTGTAGTAGGATGATCCAGATTTAATGGATTATCAAGCCCTAAATTTTCCCTTTTTTTTAAAATTAGAACTTATTTTATTAACATGGTATACCCGACCGGGTAATGATTTAGGTACCCAAAAGGTAATAAAAACCTAACCTAATCTACTCAAACCCGACCGAGTCGAGTACCAAAATACCCGACCCGAATGCCCAACCCTACTGCTATGCATAATTATTATAATGTTGCCACTAGTTCGAAGTTGATTGGTTAGTAACGGTTGACTGATCGGTTTCAATCAGTTTGGTAGTAATTTAACTGAATGGTATATGATTGAACACAAGTTCCAGGTTGACACTAAAAAATATTATATAAGAAATATTAAATCTAACATAGATGTGGTTGTTGTGCGGTATTTATAGGAAATGTGAGGGGACCAATTCCTCAAAAGGCCAAAACCGAAAGTATGTCTTCTTCGTAGTTCTTCGTAGGATCATGACATGTGTCTCGTTCTTAAGATATATACTGTCCGGACCTCTGATAGTTTGTCCATGAACTTCAGCCACCTTCAATTCGAATTAGAAGTGTACGTGGGTCTGAGCTGACCATCGCTTTTATTGCGTCCGAAGGGAAACCTTCAAACGCTAGACCAAGTACCTGCTAGCTAATGAGACCGAATTGAAAATATTTTGTGGTGTAATTCATTTGGTAAGTAGGTCCAATTTATTTGACAATTTGGTAAAAAAAACTGTCGATAATTAGGCTAAGCCCTCGGGACATAGGCATTGTGGCCCATCCTTGATCATATCAACTACAACTTCATGTTATAATTACATTGGCCTAACATATACTTGTACTACTTTTTTATCACAATGTTAGTTCAGTTTTATTGAGTTAATTTCTTAGTCTAGTTGTATGCAAACAAATCCCAGTGTGGAGAAATCTACGTACAACACTATTACGATACAACTTATCACGTACGTTCATGTATTTAATTTGTTTGGCGTATATACCCAACTTATTATTTCACATCTATAAAACAGCTCTCATCCACATATTGTTTGTTTTTCCCTTCTTTTTCAAGATATAAATTAATTAATTATCTGCCAAATTCAACTAACATTATCGAATTATAAAATGTACTAAATGGCCTCTTTATTCATAGACAAAGAGCAATTAAAGGACACCGAATAATTCTAGATTAGGTATCCTAGCTAATCCATTCTTTAGACAGTTTAAGACGATTCACAACAGCTCCAATAAAATTGATTCTTTGCTTAAATATTGGCAAAAATTTAAAACATTTGTTAAAAGTTTAACAAATCAGATTACCTAAAAGTTGTATGAATCACCTAAAAACATAGGGAACACTCTTCACATGCCTAAACTTATGCATGCCAAAAACTTTTTTAGTGTATCAATCATTAATTTATATACTATATTTAGAATATGTGGTTATTAAAATTATTATTTATATTTATATTAAATCACTTAAAGGGAATCTGATTTTAGTGAATTGTTAAATACATACTAAAATATTATCGGGAACAAGTTTAAAACGATTTTAGTGAAATTTTTATAGGAAAACTGTATTGGGTGCTCATGCTGCTAATATATAAAAACCTCCGATTTGGCAAATATTCTTGAACTCAAGTCTACGCGTTAGGTTTTATTAGAAAAATGTACGTACATCAAGTATTTTTAATTTTATAGCCACTATATATTGAGTATTGACAGTATACAATACGGTAGTACGGAGTATGTATTAAACACAATTTGCTGCTATATCTGGCACACCACCACCTTAATTCCCAACCAGATCTCGATTAATTAACTTAATTGCTCAAGATATACATATTAAACTGGTACTGCTAATTAATTTTGTTACGTGGTTTCAATCAGGAAACCTACATGATAAATTAATTAATTTATACATGTGAGATTAATTGCTATCAAAATGAACAAACAAGCATCTAATCTCACGGCACACACAAAGGGCTTCACGAGACAATGTCTGGCTCACTATATCGCTTTTGTTCAAGCCATGCGATGATTTTAAGTTACACTAATAAACATCGATGAATTAATTAATATTGCATAAACCAGTTACTGTAATTGAATTTACAAACACACAGTCAGCAGTACTTATAGATACAAAGCTGTTTCCGAATTTATGTTATGTGCTATATTTTTCAGGTTCATGTACTATGTTGTACTTTAAATTTAAAACTCATGATCTACGGCCAAAATAAAACTCTTAATTTTGCAATAATTTAGGGGGACAAAAAATATACATATAACACCGACAGAATATCCAATGCATCAAGGAAATTCCCTTCTCTTAAGTGTTTGGCCAATTTAATTCCTAACAGTTTCCTGGGAAGTTTCATGTACATGCATGCGCTATTATTGTTCCCCATGTGAATATTTAGTCACAGAAGAAGGAAATATTTATATATGCAAGTCTTTCGGACTCACTCGAGTCAAGTAGTTGCCAATTTAAACATAGCTAAGACTACCTTACACTTGCATGCATTTGTGTGTATATATATAATTTGTTAAGTACTCCTTGGTGTTGTTGGATTCATGACCTACAGCACAAGAAGTTTATCAAAAATAAAATATGTAAAAGTCCTAAAAAGTGAAAAATAATTAATTTAAGCAGAAATTATTAGTGTTTGATATTTCAATTGAAACATCGCTTAAAATTACAGAACTAGAAGTACCATTTACTTGTATCTCTATTTTTTACGTTTATATATATTTTTTTGGAGAAGTTGCATCACAACTCACAAGTCGTAAAATAAAACAACCCAAATACATAAAACACTTAAAGAAAAATACCTTTCTAAGCATTTGCAAAAGACACCAACTATACTGTAGGTTAGGAGAAGGCTGAGAAGCAAAGCAAAAGCGTATAGTTATATGAGGCCCACTAGAACAAAAGCGCACGTTCATGAAGTGGCCCAGTTCATTTGTTCAGCCCATAACCCAATCCCCAAAAAAGAAAACAGACAAAATACCAGTTAATCATCCTCATTTTCTGCTTCTGATCGCAAAAGAACACTGGAAATTCTGGAATATATTCTATGAATCATCACCAAATACTTCCAAAGCTTTAATGGAATCGGGGGATGGTGTTGTCGAAATAGACCGCCTGGAGGTTGATTTGTTGCAACACGGAGACGACGACGAACCGATCCTCTACACGGCGTCGTTTGAAGAAGCGGAAGAGGAATTCGTCAAGTATCAGAGTGCTCGATGGGTGATGTACTCTCTGCTGCTGATACTGGCGTGGGGTATAGGTTTGTTGATGATCTTGTATTTGCCAGTTAGGAGGTACATATGCCGGAAAGATGTTCGATCTCGTAAACTCTATATCACTGATAATGCAATTGTTTACAAGGTAATTCCATTTCCTGACTTGATTTTTGTTTGTTTGATTAGTTTTTTACATTCTGTAACTTGATTATGACTATTGTATAGCTGTAATAGTTACCTGGTGATTATTTGTTAAAATTTCAACTAAGCAGAACTAGCTGATATGAGCTGATTGATTTGTAAACTAATAAGGAAAGGTAGGTGAAATTGAGAAATGATTTGTATTAACTGGTAAGAAAAGGTAGGTGAAAATGAAATTGATTGCTGAATTGAATTGATGTATTTTTTAGCATATTAAGTGATAAGTTACTTTGCTGAAAATGGAATATAAGGAATCGATACAATAAGCTAACATATTTCTCAATAAGCTAGATGGAGTTAAATTTTCATATGCTAAGCTGCACATTTGCACAATATAATTATTTTGGTCAAACGGTCAAATAAGCTAATTCGACTATTAAGCTAGATGATAATTGATAAGCACATCCGTAAAGTTATTGTTATAGTAGTATTATCATCAAGTATGTATATACTGTAGTGTGGAAAACTTGCTTGTTCAGTGTTTTATAAACCATTAAGTTTCTGTAAGTGATCACTGGTATTTTTTCAAAAGGATGAACAGTTTCTAATCTCCTGGATGTTAGTCAGCGTGCATGACATGTGTGTTTGTACCTGGCTTTTGAATTTGTAGTTTATACTGATCAATGCTGGTTTATGGTTAATTAGGTAGTTAGGCCAGTGCCGTTTCCATGTTTTGGAAATCTCAAGAAAGAGAAGTATGTTTTGCTACCTTCGGTGGCGGATGTTGTGATAGAGCAAGGTATGGTCTGTGTTATGTTCTTCTCTCTCTCTCTTTTTTTTTTCTTTTTTCTTTCTATTGGGTGGGAGATTTATCCGAGTTTGAGGTCTGGGTACTTGTTAGTTAGTTGCATTTGTGAATGAAAGAATGCATGCAGTAGTGTGAAATGGGCATTGTCAATCAATGGCCCATTATGATTTCTGATGCTGAAGCCTGAAGCATTGCCTCAATTTATAGGCAATAGACGTCGTGTCTCAACCACATGAAATTTAATGCTATAGCTCCACAGTTTGACTCCTGAAATGTGAAACCACATGCAAAAACTCATATGAGGCCAAAATCGCTACACGAATAAATCTTTTTGAAGAGGAGGCTTTTACACCCTCCGGATGTCATAGAAATTAGGTAGACTGGACAGTTGAATCAGGTAGACTTTGAAGCAGCAATTCCCCACGTTCACCTGTCCCTATCTTGTGGCCCAACGAAGTGAGTTGTGAGAATAGGGTATTTAGAACGTTGATATGTTCGGTCACTGATGTGGATTCCAACATCCAGAGGGTGTAAAAGCCTCCTCTTCAAGAAGATTTTGTCGTGTAGTGTTTAGCCTCATATGAGTTTGTGCATATGGTTTCATATTTCAGGAGTCAAATGGTGAGGCTATAGCATTTAATTTCATGCGGCCGAGACACGCGTCTATTGCCTACAAATTATCCTAGACAAAAGAATTCAGTCTCATATCCTTCTTTCTCCTTTTAATAAAAAGAGTGTGTTTCTTCTATTGTGAGGTATAGTAAAATAGGTCTATCCTTGCATTAGAGAGTGTTGTAATCCCTTTCATAGTGATATGTTTCACAGCCTTGTCCATGGTTTTTCTCCCTACTTGGGAGTTTTCCACATAAAATATCGTGCCTTATTTTTCGCTCTTTATCATTTTATCTAACAAATTATGCCATCCATTAACGCTCCCGCATCGCATACCGCCTAGCCAGCATTGGAGGTGCTGGAACAATCATAAAGGATTCATCAGAAGCTACCATTAACTGCGCATACTATTCTTTAATTCTTTACTACAGTTGTCTCTCACTCTCTTTTTTTTTTTTTTTGTCCCATGTTTCCTGCATATTAAGATTGTTTCTGCAAATGCTTATGAAAAGTACTTATCTGCTTCTAAAGTTGTCTTATGGAGATATTTAAGTGTTTGCTAATCGAACTTTTGCGTTAGATTTCTCTAAAATTTAGCAGAAACAGTAACAATCCGAAGCAGCTAAGCAGCCTATGTGATGTGTGATGCTCAGTACTGCTTTAAGCTGTGCCCTCCATTTTCAATACGTAATATCTTCCATATTTAAATTTAAACTTTAAACAAAATACTAAGATATGCTTTTAGCTGTTTTTTTTAACAATTAAATACCAAACACCATCAACTTATATTTATAAAGTAATGAGGAACTTCACAATTAAGTAAAATCAGATAATTGATTTCAATAAGCATTTGCAAACACAAACTAAATAAATGAGAGAAATTTTTGGATATTCTGGGGTTTTATTTTGTGTTTTGGACCCTTAACTAGGAAACGTATGTCTGTGTGAATGTGTGATGGATGATACAAGTGATCATCAACTAATGACTAGAAATATCTAATTATCCAAGTAAATTACAGCTAGTTTTTTTCTTTCTTTTTTCTTTTTCAAAAAAATTGAGACTGGGAGTGCTTACTGTTCCATGTAAATGCTGAACATAAGAGTCCTTTTAGCACACTAACTAGATAGAAATTCTTGACCTTGTAATATGTAAATCTCATAACAACATTGGTTCTTTCTCAGGATACATCCAGTCCCTGTTTGGTGTTTACTCTATTCGAATAGAGAATACTGGAGTTAGAAGGCCACCAAGTGATGATCTTCAGATCCAAGGTGTTTTCGATCCTCATGCTTTCAGAAAGGTATTGTGAGTATCAAAACCCTCATGATCCACGGAAAATTTCTCTTAAGACTCACTAGGGATACACACTTTTTCCCCACCCTTCTGATACTTTCTGCAGGCAGTTCTGATGCGCTTATCGAATATGAGAGATGAGTTTTCCGCTAGACAAGTTTCCACCACCGAAGATGTTTCAACTCCAAAGATGGGTTATTCTTCAGTTGCACATGTATGTGAAGTTACTGTAACCAAAGTAATAGTCTATAGACAATAGTGTTCCCTGTACTATGATTGTTTATCTCACCTGCCTTTATTCATCCTATGTTAAACATGTACCGCTCTCTCAAATACGTGTGCATACAAGACACCCCTCTCTTTATTCTCTTCCCTTAGTGTTCTCCTGGTGTTTGCAGATGTCCCCATCAAGGCCTGATTCCTTTTCTCCTCTTTTTGAAGCGGCAGTTTTGCAAAAGTTAGAGGAGGTGGGCAGTTCTGTTAAGGTTAGTCTAATTAGAATTATGTTAGAATATACTCTTTTTTGGCATATGATACTTATGGGGGATATCTTGCAGAGAGTTGAAACTTTTATGGATGAGCAGAGCCCTCAAACACATAAATTTACTGATTGAGGTAGAACTCCATACGAATGCGGCAGCATCAGAGTGAGAATTACTCCAGCTTACAAAGCCCTTTGTTCTGAGCAAACCGAGTAGCCAGAGAAATATGCAAAATCCTCAGTTCTGAATTTTGAAAGAAGGTATATATAACGGAATTCGAGATTTGAGATGCTACAAGTTTTGTAAAGTCCTTTCTTCAACGCACCTTTTATTTGTGTTGTGGAGAATTGATGTAGTATCAGTTAGCAGCGAAACACTGGAAGTATTTGAATATGTGGTTGTAGAGCTCTCGTAACTAGCCGATAGCTATTTGTTCTATGACATCCAGAGCAGATAAATGTTTTGGTGGTAAATAGATCGAGGAATTCTGTGCTGCAAACCTAATCTCTTCTGTTTTGCACAACGAGAGAAGCTTATCGCCGCCACAGCGTTCCTGTAGTGGATTGCTGTTATAAATTGAATGTGAACGTATTTTATTTTCTTGGTAGGGTGCTCGAGCTAGTCTGCTCTCTGCTCCTATCATGTACAGTATACATACTGTGATACTCAATTCTCAGACGCATTTTGTCTTTCTTATTGTGTTCTACTGTAGGGCCACTACTTTATTAAGATGAAGCTTGATTAGCAGCTTTTATGTTTTGATCTGGTCTTGTTCATGCTGAATCACATTTTATAATGGAAGAATTCATCTCTTGTTTTCATCTTGAAAAGCTCGAATGCTCTGTGTCAAAGCCAACCATGTGATCTTAACCTTTACACTGATCTTTTAGGCTAACTGTTCTAACTCTTCAGTGTTTACATGTTCCAGCTGGTACAACCGTTCAAGTATTCCTGTTTATTGCCACATGAAATGAGGTAATGTTGCATGTTTATAACTGCCAGCAATTAGGTGCATAGTGTTAACTGTTAAGATAATCAACATCATGCTACATGCTACTAGTAACATGGACTTGGAAGTGGATATAAATGCTGGTAGTTGTATTGTATGTCTTTCTTTTCCTTGACCCGCCTAGCTATCCTCATTGTCAACCATGCTTAAATAGTTCTATTCCAGAAGATTGTACTGTTTGGTTGTCATTTTCTCTAACTGGTACCCGCTTCCTTTGAGCGTTTAATGTTGATTGAGAGAAACTTCTCAGGTGTATTGCCAGTATTGGTTGATGATTATGACTTATGAGTCTATGCTACAACCGTGTTTCACTTTATTGAGTTACTTTAGGCCCCCATTAGTTTTTTCGTGAAGATCTCTCACTTTGCTGAACCTTGGACCTTTACCTGTTTATGTTCAAATGCACACTGTTGATTACTTGGTAGTACTATACTGATACTAGTAGTATATACAACTCTATATGCACAGTAGAAAAATTGGATATTTGCCATTTTAGGTGTTCCAGTGAAGTCTTCATTTTTTTTTTTTTACTTATTTATCTAATTATTTTGCACAATACTAACCCGATCACATATGGATGAAATTTCTCTAGGACGGAGGAGTATTACAATTGGGTGAAATTTTGCTAATGAATGCTTATTGTCGAAACTTGCTTAAAAATGCTCCAACTCCAAAGTCCCCTGTCACTGGATTTAGATGGACCACTAAAGGCCGGTATTAGCTCAGAGTCAACATAAGATTTATTAGGGTAGACCCAGATTAAAATCTCCTGACAAGTCTTAGTTCTACACTGTCACTCCTATCACTAAGAATTTAAAACCCAACTTTAATACTAGACTGTTTTCTTGTGGTGAAAAATTGTAGTCCGTGGTTGGTTCGGGTGGATTGTATTTGTGGTATGTTACTTTATTTCATCGTAAGTTGGGAAATGTATTTTAATTTCATTGAACTGTTTTTATTCTGATATATAATCTTTATCTCTCATACTCTCATACCAATAAAAAAGTTTAAACTAATTAACACATTTTGTGGATTTGCCAACTTAAGAGGGAGTATAATTTATGACGTATTGCATGGTATTTAAACGTATCACATGCGTTAGGTAAGCTTGATATTCAAGATTTATTATGAACCTACTGTATCCTTTTGTCTGCATTTGTGATCATGGACTTATGTGTAGGCCTCGTAATTTGGGCTTGATCATGAGCCAATCCGGAGCAAATTCGGTCCCATTTTTTCCTTTCAGTTTGATTGGGTCCGATCTGGACTGAATCGGATCGGTGTGGATCTATATGGATCCGATACCAAAACTTTATTTGTGATGAATTTTTATTTTTTGGATCAGATCCGGAGTGGTTAGATCGGATCTAGACCTTGTTAGAAAATTTTGAATTTGGTCCAACAAGAATATCCAATCCATACGGATCCGAACCAATGGTGGATGTGGACTGGTCCGGATCGGACTGATACAATTGCCAGGCTCAATTATGTCGCTAACTATATGTGGACTATAGGGCGGATCCAAGATGTGGGTGGGGAGGTTAGAGTAAGTGAAATCTTAAATGTAGAAAAATTAGTGAACCTAGGTCTACGTGGTCTTGGTCAATGACTCATTGGGTCCATGAACAAGAATTTTGCAGACCTCCTCGGGATGTGAATATATAAACAAGTTTTCTGTTAACCGGAACCTATTTATCTTAAATTTCTTGTTTTCATTCATGTTATTTGATGCGAAACTATAACCTTTCCCTAATTCTCTTCCATTCTTTGAGACGCACACGCCAGAAAAAGAGTGCTCATTGCAAAATTTCGAATTTCTAATGAAGATTGAAAAGAAAAGTTCAATCAACTCCCTTTGGATACAAAGTTGTGGTCAAATTGGGTCAGCTGTATGTCACATTTTGGTTTATACTATAATACATGATCCTTTGAAATTTATCATATAGTACATGATCTTTTGACTTTTCATTTTTCTTTTTCTGAAACCATTGTACACAAACAAACAAAAAAACAAAGGAGTTACAACTTTGAGGTCGTTTCAGTACGCGAATGTACACCCAAATAAATTTTGACTTTCAATTGTGGTTGGTTAGATGAATTCCCAACATTTCCATATTAATCACATTTTTCTGTTTTATTAGAGTTAAAAAAAAGTATATTCCATAGATTAAGATATTGAAGGCTTGTTTGGAAGTGAATTATGAGGGTGGATATTGAATTTTGAAATATAAAAATTAAATTTTAAAATCCAAAGCCTCTTCCATAGTCCACTCCGAAAGACAAAAACACTCCCTGTGCTATATAAGGAGTTAGGACATACTCTTATCTAGCTACCCAATCGAATCGTGTTCATCATCTTATACGATTTGATTAACAAAGATAAAATAGTAAACTCATAAGATGTCTCGATCACTGCTTACAACATTGAACTTTATATTAATTTGTCCCCTATGTAGAGTGACAACTATGATAGGCCACACCGCAAGTACCCAACCTAAAATTTAATACCTAAGGCTCGTTTCGATAAGTTATAGATGCATTATTTCCCAACTTATCTTTATAGCATTGGCTGTACAAATTAAATTTGGATTACATAGGCCAAGCAAGAGAGATTGACATTTGTGGTCATTAGAGCTCTAGTTGCAATTTTTAAAGCCCCTCCCTATCTTATATCTTATACTGCATTATATATAGATTAAAATTGAGAAAATTGGAATAAAAACCAACAACATCAGAAATACTAAATTCACCAACTTCAGGAATTTTATATTCTTTGAACTCCACAAAAGTTGAATCCTAAACATGAGACACCCTAAAAAACTTCATACAAACGAGAGCTTATTTAACCTTCTCTATCTCTTCATTGTCCATATGGCACCACAAATATACTCCACGTGTAATTTTTTATCACTAATGTATTAAAAAAAATAGAAGACCTCTAATTATGGTGTGTAAAGTTGACATCGTAAACAAATATAAAACTTAATTAATATCAATATTTAGGAAAATATTATAGTGTTGTGCCAGCCTTTTCTTTTTTTTTTCTTCTTTTGAATACGGCCAATCTAACCTACTCCTACTACACTGAACCACATCTCATCTCAACTTTACTTATCTTATGA
Source organism: Plantago ovata (assembly GCA_028274465.1). Taxonomy (NCBI): domain Eukaryota; kingdom Viridiplantae; phylum Streptophyta; class Magnoliopsida; order Lamiales; family Plantaginaceae; genus Plantago; species Plantago ovata. The sequence continues at coordinate 22,664,788 of CM051455.1, read as the reverse complement.
AGCGAACGTCCTAAAATTTGAATATTCCCAACAATGAACCATGTCTCATCTCATGTAGTGTACTTCACCGCTTTAAGATGCAGATTATAACCATTTTCAACACTGTGCCACGTCTCATCTCAACATTACTTAGTGTAGGAGTAGTTGTAATATTTTCCGTTTCAAAAATAAAATAAAATTATGAAGCGAACATCCTAAAATTTGAGATTTGCTAAATGCACATTCAAACTTAATTGAATTGACTCGCAACATTGTTTTGTCATGTTCGGTTCATCTAAACTTCATGCTTTTGCTTAGTTAGTTTACGTCATAATTTGCTATAGTTTGATTATAGTTGCTTGTAATGTATGATTTGCACTATAAGTATGATTTAGTTGCAAATGTTACATCGGAGTAATTATATAGAGAGGCTAGCCTTTCCTATTATATAGGAAAGGCCTGGTTTTTATATACACAAAACCACTTATCAACCGGATCAGCGGTTTTGGGGAGAAATTAAATCGGCCGGTTTAGTATAAATAGGTCAAAAACACGCAAAATCACAGAAACCCTGAAACACATAGTTGAACGTGCACTGCGTGTTTTTCGCTTTTCTCTCTGCAAATCGATCAAATCTCACCGCGATTTCACGGGAAATTCACCGATCAAAGCTCCTCTTCACAACATATCATCCGACAACGCTTCCATGGATGTTAATCAGGTGAATCAAGCAATAAGCATCTGATTTCTATACGTTTTGCAATTGTATTTTGCTGTTTTCCTAATTCATCTCTATTTTTTATGATTCAATGTTGTTTTCCTGATTATTCAACCGAATTGTGGTCGGAATTGATGTTCAAAACGTTCAGATTCATCCGAAAACGCTTCCATGGATGTTAATCAGGTGAATCAAGCAGCAATCATCTGATTTCTATACGTTTTTGCGATTGTATTTTGCTGTTTTCCTCATTCATCTCTATTTTTTCTGATTCAATGTTGTGTTCCTGATTATTCATCGAATTGCGGTCGGAATTGATGTTCAAAACGTTCAGATTCAACTGGTAAAATACTCGAAGCACCAAACCAAAACTTGTGAAGAAGGAAGATTTTCAGATCTGGAAATTATTGAATAAATTGAATCAAAACAGCAAAATCCGTAAGTTATTATATACTTTTAAGCCTTTCTGTTATGGTTTGATCTGTATGTAGTATGTTTGTGCATATTTTTATTTGATAACGGCAGGTTATGGTTTTAAAATGTCGTTTTATGGTTTTAATCGACGTTGTTATAATACTTTTAAGCCTCGTTGTTGCTTGTTTTTAGTTTGTCTACTATGTTTCTGCATTTATTCATTGAATCATGACGTATTATTGTTTTTAATATGCATAGTATAGTTTTAAGAGTTGTTTTATGGTTAATTGCAGTTTCTACGATAGTCTGATTGTTACCATTCTAACCATAGTACATGTTACGCGTTTAAGGTCTCCTAGTTATGGTTTTATGTTATGTTGTTATGCTTTTACACAACACATTTATATGTTCATTATAAGTTATGGTTCTAGCAACGTTGTTATCGTATCTTACATTATTCGGAATGTTATGAATATATATTTAAGGTTCATGTTATGCTTTTCAATATGTTGTGTTATGGTTTTAAGCAATGTTGTTATGGTATTCTACTTATTCAACATGTTTTTTGTTCTAAGACTTTGTGTTATGGTTTTAAGATAGCTTTATAAGACAATTCGTTATGCGTTTGAAAACTATTATTTTATATTTCTCTATATTAGAGTTTGAAGGACGCCTATTATGGTTTAAAGTATGATGGTTGTGGTTTTAGAAACTGATCTTACAGTATATTTACAATTGGCAACTAGTTTAGAATTGGTTTAAGATTCTTACAGTTATACTTCAAAAAGAACTTGTTTTAACGCCTCCTATTTCACTGGATGAATAAAATGCATGTAATTTCAACATCCTCATGATGTTGTGGTTTTAAAAGTAGATATTAATTATGATTTAAAATAATGTCAGTTGATTTTTTTATGGCTGACACTTGTTAAGCTTGTGAGTCATGTGGTTATGATTTTAAGTGCACCCGCTTATGGCTTGAAGGCATTTTGTTGTAGTTTGAGGTTTTGATTCTATGAATTTTAGTAATATCAGTTAATATTTTCATGTTGTCAACTGGTATATTCTTTAGGTATGTTGTTATGATTTTACTAGATCATGGTATGTTTTACATGACCGTATTATGGTTTTAAGCATGTAAATGAACAAAAAATTTAAAGGAATGCATGTTTTTCAGAAACAAAAGGATGAAGATTCAGAATTTTATCACCTCTACCGTATGATGAAGATGCTAGGCTGACTACTATTTTATGAAGAGATGGAATGATGAAGGAGGACTACAAGTTGTTTGGAGAAGTTGTGATATTTTTGACACCGCGTACAACCTCATATGGTTGCATCAGAAACACCAATTTTGTTGATTCAAAGATCAAGAACAAGCTTACTTGCAAGAAGCCAGTTGCTTCAAAGATCAACAACAAATTTACTCGCAAGAACCCAATTCAAAGACTCATATCCAGTTTGTATCAGAAACACCACATGAACGCTTGTTGTAATTTTGTTGCTTTCATAATACTAGTTTTAAAAACTTTAATTGACTGAATGTTTCAGTCCTGATATGACTACATTATTCAATTTTATATTAGTTGGCATGGTATCATATATCTCATATAGCAATTGGTGTGGTTATAAGTACCATTGTTCTGGTTTTATGTATCCAGGTTGTTGTTTCAAGTACCCACCGTTTTGCCGTTCTAAGAACTCAAATTAAGATTGTAATGGAGAACGGTTGTTGTAATTTTGTTGCTTTGATAATACTAGTTTTAGGGACTTCAATTGACTAACTGTTTCAATCTTTACATGAATGAAGTATTCAATTTTACACTAGTTTATTGCATGGTTTCATGACTTTACATTGCGCCTTAAAAAGGTATAACAAAAGCTCTTAGAAGTATAACATAGAATATTAAAACCATATCATCGTTAACTATTATGAAAATCCCTTAAAACCATAACATGATTTATTAAAAGTATTAACATATAACCAGTTGGTGTAGTTATCAGTACTCTTATTGTGGTTAAGTACATACATTTTTTTAAGTACCCACTATCCAAATCATACACTACATTTTTTTAAGTACTCTTATCGTCCAAAAACACATCACAAAAGCCCTACTTCTTCAGAATTTTGTTGGTTATTATCTTAACTCACATTTTTTTAATCACTCGGTCAATTGTGCTTGGTTCTTTAGAATTTTTACCAACTGCAACAGCAACAACTATACCAACAGTCGCAACACCTTGTCTCTTAAAATCATAATAAGACGTGTTAAAACTATAATGTATACATTTAAAACAATATCATAGATTAAAAACAATAACCAGAACATATAAGAGTTGCACATTAAACCACTGCTTAAAACCATACATAAACTTATCGTTCAAAAGGCAAAAACTAATTGTTCAAATCAGAAATTACTTCAAATAAAATCCAAATAATCACTTTTGTCCAGGAAATTATTACAAATTCTACTTCTTCAAAATATTGTTGACTTTTAACGTAACTCGCAAATTATGTAGCTTTCGTTTAATTGTCCCCATATCTTCATAATCTAAAACACCAGCAGCTGCACAACCAACAATTATACGAACAGCAAGAGCATCTTGCCTCTTCTTTGATCTTCTGTCCCTACAGTATCAGAAACATCAACAACTACAAAAAAGAAAAACGCAAAACATCAGCACCACATTTAAAAGCACAAAATCACACCTTAAACAATAACATAATCCCTTAATTATATAGCATGATCCCTTAAAACTATAACAGTACATCGTAATCCTTTCAACAAGAAAACTAAAGTAGCATAACATTACACCCCCCCCCAACCCCCTAAAAACCATAACGTAAGACCTTATATAAGAGGATATCTTCAAACTTCAACAACACAACATCAACATCTAAAAACGTACTATCACATATAATCCCTTAAAAGAATAACAGGATCCCTTAAAACCATAACAATGGACCTTCACTTTTTCAACTTCAAAACTAAGGTAGGATATATAATGATACACCCCCTAAAAATCATAACATAAACACTTACAAATCATAAGACGACTTAATTATAAAAACAACAACAACATAGTTACAGAAGCATAAACATCACACAACCCTTAAATCTTAACAATAGGTGTTAAACTATAACATAATCCCTTAAAACGCATAACACAATTTTTCAGAAACACAAACGAACTCAGAAAACAAAAACACATTGCAAATAAATATAAATTAATAAGCAACAAAAAAAACTTTAAAAAAAGCACAAAATTAAACAAACTTACTATCAACATCATCGCGAAACCTTGAAGTCTTCGTCCTTCTCGTTCTCTTCACCGGAACGTTCAAATCATCTTTGGAAACTGTTGTCTTCTTAGTCATGATGATTTATCTTCAGTAAAACCCTAGATCTCAACATGAAAATCAGTTTTAGAAAAACCCTAGATCTAAACTGGAAAACACAAATTGAAGGAGAGCAAAACGATTGAAGAAACCAATCGAAGAAACATAGTGTTTAGAGAAATCAATCGAAGTAAGATAGACCGATCATTGATTTGTTGAAGAAAGAGAAAGATTGAGGAAGAAGAAAAAGAATTTTTGAGAGAGAAAAAGTAGATTCACGCAGTAAACACATTCAACTATGTGTTTTTCTGTATGGCAACATGTATTTATATGCTAAAGAAAACCGGGTTTATCATAAAAATCGGCCAGCCAATCGGTCCAAATCAAAACCAGCGAGTTTTTGCAAAACCAGGCCTTTCCATAATTTTAGGAAAGGCTGGCCTCCCCATAGACTTTAGCTACATCATATATACATAATTAACTTTCATGTTAGGATTTGCACTATAAGTATGATTTAGTTGCCTTCATGTTATCATCTTGAATAAACAATTTCAATAGACGGTCTCTTTTTATTCCGCGTACTCTTAACACTTGTGCCCAACCTTGCGAAATGGACTTTTAATGCGGACTTCACTGGCGGTGTTTGTGATGATGTTCTTTTAAATTTGTAATGTCGTTTGTATCCATCACTTTGATATGTATGTTCGATATTGATTATTAATGTGATATTATATTCATTGAAAAAAAACTTTCCTGATTTATAAAAAAGGGGAAGGAATTCATTTAAACCAAACTTTTCTATATGAGGTTTGGACGACGTTTGGTGAACAAGGGGCCAATCATATCTGTGTTTACTACAACTTCACCAAAAGGCCACTCAAATGAACCAAAGTTGAAAAGAAGAAAACACACAGTAAAAAATTATTCTATACAGTTTCAACATTGAACGATTTTTAATTGGTTGATGTGATCTAAATTTCTAATATGAATGAGCAGCCAATCTTGTCAATTGAATGTTCAAATTGTAATCACTAAACAAATATGCTACATATGCCAAATTATCTACAGTATAAATTTAAATATTAAACCATCTTGTGTCCAGAAATGAAAAAAATAAAAATAAAAAATAAATTCTAGTCTAATCTCCAGTGAATAACTCACTCCTATATAAAGAGTCCAGTACTCCAGTAGTTTGGTTTGTTGGAACAGCAGCTATATATTTATTAAAAAATATTAATAATTAAAAAATATATATTGTCCCTATACGTAGACAAACATTTTTTCTGGTCGTAGATGGCTTAGATGCTCTGCCTAATTTGTTTTGTTGCACACATAAGCCCCAGATAGAGAGAGATACACACTATAACGAGTCAGATACTATTAGAACTAAAATGAGTAAAATATAAAATAAAAAAACACGTTAGCAGCAAATGTGAAATGTCAAATAGCAACAAATTAAAACACCACACACAACCAAACGGTACCGTTTCAATCCTCTCATATCTTCTTTCTTCTCTTTCTTCAGATTCAATCAATCAAAAATGGCTGTCTCGTTAATTTCACCACCCTCATTATAAAAGCTCCACACATACATCACTCTCTCTCTACTACTACTACAGAGAACATAATGTGTATGTAAATGTAACCAATAGATACAAATTCATCGGCAAAAACCTTCTCCTTCGTCTTCGTCTGCTAATACGCATCGGTATTGACGTTTTACAGAGAGAGACTCACACATTTGTGCTGTTAAAAAGTTTCAGTAGCTGAAACATAGAGTAACAATGGCGGCGGCGCAATCGGTGGTGTGCTCGTGGCTAGTGGCCGCATGCATGTCAGTCGCTTGCGACAAGGATGTCACGACGTCGTTGAATCCGTCGTCGCGCCGCCGTAGAAGAGCAGCGGTAGCTGCCAAATGCGGCACGAATTTGTCAGGTTTCAGGAACCTAATGAGCTCCTGTTTAGCTTTCGAGCCTTGCGATCGGTTTGCTGAGTCTTCGTCATCGGAGTTTCTGTTCGGATTGGGATCGAGGAGTGCTGTTCCGCTGCATCGCAGGCGTAGGAAGGTTCATACTCCAGTTGTTCGCTCTGGTATATTCTATCTCCCTCGTGATGTTTAGTTGGATAGTTTTGCTGTGATGGAGCTGATTTTGTCATGTTTTGTTTAATTTGTCTCGTGAAGTGGATTGTCTCACTTTCTCCATTAGCTGCTATTTTGTTCTGTTATCATTTTATTTATTTTTAAAATATCTGGTATCTGATATTAAGTTAATTAAATCTGTGGTCATGATCATACTATTCCGATTCATAGATTGAATGAAATTAGTGTTCATTAGTTTGTTGTTATCTACGGGTGTATTAATTCCTTAAGTAGCTGATGTATTTGTCGGTCATGGTTTATGCATGAAGCGTGTTATTAGGTTTGTTTCACTTTCTGTTTGAAAATGATATATATGAAACGCAAAGCAAAATAACATGGTTATGAATGCGTGTAAACTGCAGTCAGGTTCCAGGGTGGGTGAAGTTGTGTTCAGTTAGGTTTGTTAGTCTATAATCTATATTGTAGGTTGCAATTTCCTAATCCCAACATTGTTTGGTATACTATTGAGTACAGTTGGATCAGTTGGTTGTTCATGTTGTTGTGACTTTTCATTCCATGTGAACTGGTATACTTAGGAACTTTAACCATAGTAATTCACGGTTTAACGGTGCTTCAGTTTTTTTTTTTTTTTTAATGAAAAGAACTTTAACCATGGTAATTTATGATTAACGGTGCTTCAGTTATTTAACCTTTTCGTATATGGCATTTTTTTAAGTGCTCAATTGTTGGAAATTATCATGCACTGATGTAGTTTTATTTAGCTGTTCCTTATGTTACTGACTGTTATGAGTACTGTGTAGGAGAGACGATGGCAGTGCCTTTGCATCCTGCTGGGGAAGCTACGATCAAGAGAAAACCAGCGGTGAAGCAAAGGCGAGTGGTTGTGACAGGTATGGGTGTGGAGACGCCCATTGGTCATGATCCAGATGCCTTTTACAATAATCTGCTTGACGGTGTCAGTGGCATTACCGAGATAGAGGCTTTCGATTGTTCTCAGTATCCAACTGTATGTCTTAGTTGTAGCCTCATATTCACTGTTCGTGTCCTGAGGCTATCATTTTGATTAGAAAGGATTTAAATGCAGAGAATCGCTGGAGAGATCAAGTCGTTCTCAACAGATGGATGGGTTGCACCTAAACTTTCCAAAAGAATGGACAGGTTCATGCTTTACATGCTGACAGCAGGGAAAAAGGCATTGGCGGATGCAGGAATCACAGATGATGTCATGGATGGATTAAACAAGTCAAAGTGTGGTGTACTTATTGGCTCTGCCATGGGTGGTATGAAGGTAAGATTTAACTCTTCTGGCATTAAGGGTTTCAGTCAAACTTTGCATGAATACATGATCTTATTTCCTTCTTTGACTAGTCAGTATTCTGTTGCTAGTGTGCTTTTGGAGTTCCATTTGCAGCTGTAAATGTAATTATCTCAAAATTTAGCTGTTGTTTGATTTTCTTATGTATTGCTATTTTCGTGCATGATGCAGACTAGCACATCCTTACTCTGAAGGAAACAGAATAGCTTATATTTATCACCTGTAATTATTCTAGTTATGGATTTTCGAAGTTATAGTTGGTCTCTTGTTTCTAAAATAAATGTATTGAAAAGGTGAATCATGAAAGTTCTTCTAGTAATTTCAGTTGAGAGACTCTTCTTGCACATCATGTAGTGTGGGTTTATGGATTTGCTACTCACAGTTGCTTCAATATTTGGACAGGTTTTTAATGATGCTATTGAGGCTTTGCGGATATCTTATAAGAAGATGAATCCATTTTGCGTACCTTTTGCGACGACAAACATGGGTTCTGCCATCCTCGCCATGGACCTGGTAAAACAATTGATTTTCTATTTTCCTTCAACAGCTTGAAATCTTTTTGACTGTTTCATGCTTACCTTGATTACCTCTCTTGATACAGGGGTGGATGGGCCCAAACTACTCAATATCTACTGCTTGTGCAACTAGTAACTTCTGTATACTGAATGCTGCAAACCACATCATCAGGGGCGAAGCTGTAAGCCGTTTCTTCTCTTTCTGGCTATTAACTTGAGCATCCAACCCATTGGATTGTGTAGTTTCTTCAAATTATCAAAAGCCTACATGACTCAGATGCATGCTGTTGTTTATTGACATTTTGCAGGATATGATGCTTTGTGGAGGCTCAGATGCGGCGATTATACCGATTGGTAACAGTCTTTTTCTTAAATCATCTAATTATTAAAGCTTCTTTTCAGAGAATTAACAGCCAAGTCCAAGATGTTGACCATCTGATTCAATGCCCTCATGTAAGCAGGATTGGGAGGCTTTGTCGCATGCAGAGCATTGTCACAGAGGAATACTGATCCTTCTAAAGCCTCACGTCCGTGGGATAGTGTAATGTTCTTACTTTTATGGCAGTTGGTGGAAAAACTGTGTGAATTAGAATGCTAATTATTGATGTATTGATGTCACCTGCTTAATCATCAGAAATGTTTTCTGCTGATTTCATAATCTGGACCATTGTGTTTACCTACTAGACTATGGTAGTCACAGAAAGCGCACTTATCAATCCTGGGAATTGAATATTTAGAACAGGAAGAACAATAGATTTTATACCCTGTACTGCAACACAGGAAGAAAAATGGTTTTAGCCTCAGAAATCATTGATCATAAGTTTCACTCCTCTAATTTTTGCTTGTTTTACTAATCTTCATTATCTTGGACAGAATCGTGATGGATTTGTCATGGGAGAAGGGGCTGGAGTGCTGCTTCTGGAAGAACTTGAACATGCTAAGGTATGCTGTGATTTGGGCATATAGTTATATTTTTCATGTAGATGAAATATCTGTTGATGGATTATTAAGAATCAATTTCCGGACTACTTTTTTATGAGCAGAAAAGAGGTGCTACAATCTATGCTGAGTTTCTTGGTGGAAGCTTCACCTGTGATGCATATCACATGACAGAGCCTCACCCAGATGGTACACAACTTGCATGCCTTTTTTTTTTTTTTTTTTTGGCTTGAAACATTAAATCTAACTACCCTACTCCTACTCCTATATCACCTTATAACTCCAGAACTTGCATGCATTGTTTAAAGATTAGCAGATTACCAAAGTTTCTTAAACATGCGGTTAGTGGGAATGTGGGATCATACTTATATTTGGTGCGATATTGTGAGCGGCAGAATGTTAATTGTTGTTGATGACGCGTTGGCATTTTTTGTTTTGAGCACTTCTGCTGAAGTGTCATGAAGGCACTGAATTGTAGGGCTAAGTGCAAGAATGATTTCCACCTACAACCAACATACATGGTGTCACCTATTATTCATGAGGTCACTGGAAGCTTGATCCACCCTCTTAGTTTGACTTACTAACATGGACTACAGTGACCAATTTCCGCGTACAGCATCTCTTTCTTTTGAAAATTCAAAGGCAGAACAGACCCTTGATTCCTCACTTTATTCAGAAAACATTATTCAAGTGAGTAATTAGATTGGTGCGGACTGTGCTGATGTTGAAGTTGCTTAGAACCAGAATTAGTTATTCTTTCTTTTCCTGTTTGTGATCCCAGGATACAATGTGTTCCGCCACATTGCGTAATCTTTTTTCTGTAATTCTAAGAAATTTGGGTTTCTGTTGATGTAATTAGATTGCTGAGACATAATTTTGACCCCATTGACACTATGTCCAAACAGGAAAAGGTGTCATTCTGTGCATAGAGAAGGCTCTGGCCCAGTCGGGGGTTTCCAAGGAAGATGTGAATTATATAAACGCACACGCAACATCTACTCCAGCTGGCGATCTGAAGGAGTACCAAGCGCTAATGAGTTGTTTTGGGCAAAATCCAGAGGTTTAAATACATACTATTGCTCAAATGTACAGTTGATTACAGATGTAAACATCTAATGCATTCCTAATTCTTTTATTATACAGCTACGGGTGAACTCCACAAAATCTATGATTGGTCACCTTCTTGGTGCAGCTGGTGCCGTGGAGGCTGTTGCAACTGTGCAGGTGCTTTTCATGTTTAATAGTAATTTATAGAATGCTGCTGACAGTGTCTCATTCTCTCTTTCTTTCTTTTTTTTTTGTTGTTGTCGACACCTGGTCTCTTTGTATAATAGTGAAATTCCACTGAAAAATATGTCAACAATATGTGCTTTTATCTTCAGTCCATTCATCCCTACTCTTTTCTTCTCAAAATCCAACTCTGGATATAACCGTGTCCGTATGTTACATTATGTCTCCACCAGTGAATTAAGATAGGCCAGGAAACTGTGAATTGGATTTGAAAAGCTTTTGTTATCCATTCTCTGTCCTTCCCAGCGGACTGGGTTTACTTTGTATGGAACTGTAAACATGATACTTCCTGAAATTTGCATCCTGAGTGTAAAAAAGGAGGTTGGATGTCGTACCAATTCATATACAAGGTCCACAATCAATTGCTAAGTTAGTCCTTATCCTCTTGTAGGCTATTCGAACAGGCTGGGTTCATCCAAATATCAACCTTGAAAATCCAGACGATGGCGTGGTATGTTTTCACCCCTAATTCTTTTCCGTAAATTACAGCCCGTGGTAGTTTTTTTTGTCTTTCTTTTTGTTATGCTCTTTTTGTTCATATTTAACAACCGAACATAGTGAACAAGTACATTGAGTTCGACAGGGGAAATAAATGTACTAATCCAAATCTGTAATGTATCTGAACTTTCAGTACTTTACAACACTATTCCACATCGTTCTTTGATGCATTTATTTGTCAGCATTTATCATCGAAAGTGCCATATTGTTGTGAAGTTGGCTAAAAGCTGAATACTATATGGACCACATCCAGGATACGAAGGTTCTTGTGGGAGAAACAAAGGAAAGACTGGATATTAAGGTGGCGTTGTCAAATTCATTTGGATTTGGTGGTCATAACTCCTCTATTCTATTTGCTCCATATCGGTAGCTTTGGCCTCAGAATACAGTAAAGGTATTATTGTGGACTATACTGATCATGTACTGAGTTTATGCTGGAATTTTATCGCATTTCATTTTTGCCATTTCACCTAATAATAAGACAGTTTTGCTGCCTCTGCAGTGCTTTTTCTATGGTTTTCTTACTCCCCATGCGACAAATACAGGTAGACCGATAGTAAGGCAGCACCCTTCAAGTTTAAAGTGGCAACAAAACTTGTTATCGACAGTGTTGTGATACGGGGTGATACTTCTCACCTTTGGTAGAGATCTAATGTAATGTCCTTGTGACAACAAATCCTTGTTCTAGATCCAATTATATTGTGGAAATATGACGAGGAATTGCCTGTGTATAATTAATTTTTGGCACAGGTTACTTTCATGACAAGATGTCAAGATCGGTGAGTCTCGAATTTTACTTAACTGTGGTACCCTTTAACACAGTTCCTCAGCCACATATGTCAGTAATGCACAACCTTTAGTTACTCTACGATCATTATTATTCTCACTTCTTCCGGAAGACCAACTTGAAGCTTAGCCATCTTTCCACATTGACATATTCACTCCACATCTAGCTGTGTTATTCGCATCAATTCATTTCCCATAAGATTAAATAGAATCAAATCTATGTTTTCAAATGAATGTTATTTATCCTTGAAAAACCTGTTGCAAATATATATCAATATAAAAAACTATACATTCGGTATGTACAGGAGAATCATACCAATAATTTTGTGCAACACTAGTATTTTCGTGCATTTTCTTCATTTGAAAATTGACAGTTCTATATAACCACCCAAATAAGAAAACGGGTATTCCAAGATGGGACACCTTTTAACTTCCAGAAACCCCTGGCATCATCCTTAATAAAGTAGATGCAAGATTAGTACTAACAACCATTTCTGAACAATTACCATTTCCCAAAATAAATAGAAAGTTGATAAAACCAAACACTTGACAATCAAACATGGGACAAAACAGTATTCTGAACTAATCTACGAAAGTGCAAGCTTTATTACAATCATCTATCTCTTCTTGCTAGCTCCCTTCCTTTTTCCTTTCTTGAACATGGCTCCCTTCATAGAAAGAGCACTCTTGACACTTTGCCCTTCTAGCTTCTTGGTCAACTTCACAACCTGTGCCATGCCTTTTCTAGCAGCTGCTCTATGCTCCGGCCTTCGACTCACCATTTTCCGATCAAGTGGCCAATATGCATAAGGTTCAAGTTTGTCCTTTCTCTTAATGTCACCAGCCGCCTTCTTACTTGCATACTCCTTACCTGTGTATGCCCATCCTGCCTCAGAAGTCTTTCTCCGCTTTAGATCTTTCCTTGAGCCTCGAGACAAATGACTTTCAGCTTCGCTTCGTCCGTCTTCTGCAGCCTCATCATCTATCTCTCTCTTTGGCTTCTTATCAACTTTTCTCTTGCCTTCTTCGTGAATTATTAGACGCCCTTCAGAATCCATCTCTGGTTCATCATCTGACTCGGACTTCTTTCTTGCACCTGTGGATCGGAGAGCAGATCTTGTTCTCTGGCCATCAAGTAAATCAAGGGGATCATCATTTGATTGGTCGAATAAGTCGTCTTGCAAGCTCTTTGTCTCGCCACGTTTTCTCTTAAGCCTGATTGTGTCATGACTAGCTGTTAGTTCTAAAAGAACAGGCGGCGGAATAATTCGTGTATCTAAACTGTATTAGTAGAAATATCATATTCATCCAGATATATTTTAATGACCTTTGTGCTGAAGAAAACTTGTTGTGTCGACCAGAAATACCTCTCCCATCAACAGGTTCACCAGCACCATGAATTGTTTCCTCATCATCAATGTCAGAAAATATTTTCGTATGATTCCATTTGCTCATCCTGCCAAGAAATAGATAAGTTACAACAGTGTCCTTTGCAAGATGGCTCAACAAAGGGCCTGGCACACATTCACCCACATGGATACGTAGATACGTAACAATAAAGCTAAACCTTTTTTTTTTCTTTTTTTGGTTTTGTGCTTGCATACGTTCACCAAATCAGCATTACTAGCCCGATGACTAGCAAGAACACACAAAAAAAGGGGTACTAGAGCAATGAAGATAACAACACTTCTGAATATGTTACGTTAGTATTCCAAAATTTTCCAATCGAATGTAATAGTCGATAGGTTCACGATTCTTTCAAATGGGTTGAGGTTTAAGGTTTTGGATTAAAGATTAGCTAGACTTCCCTCTTGTTCATCTAATTCGATTTAGGATGAATAGATTTGTTGGTATTGCTTCACTATGTACTCATCATGTGTGGAGGCAACAAGACATATGTTTGATGTACTTTAAGCAATGTAGAGTATTACATGGACTGTTTGGGAGTCAATGTTGTGAGTCTATATTGCAATTGGGTAGAGTTGATGAATAATAGGGACTAGCTACTACGTGTCTTTGTAGTAATTAAGCTAATGATCAAGTTGTTCCAATTTGTTTTATTTCTTCTTGTATAAATTTTAATAAAATACATAGTATATAATTTCCATAGTATATCAATGTTGGACGGATGAAATTTTTATGTATTGATTAAGATATAGTACAACTTCTATTAAATAATATAAATAAATAATAAGTCCATTATTTGCAACACCCTCTTTATTACAGTTTTCAAATATGCCAGAAGTAATAACATAGTAAACTCTACATGCACTATAAATTCATGCGGTTCAGATTATTTTGTCAAATATTTCTCAGGTCAAACTAATAAATTTATTCTGAGCTAAGTGGCTCAAAATCTAGGGGCGCTACAATATCACCCTTCCTTAAAGGAATTTGGATCTTAATTGTCACTCGATTTGCTGTTTTCTCTGTTTACTAATCAAATTCCTTGTCAGTTTCAATTAATTTTAGTTACTTTCCTGAAATTGTTAATTTTAATGAGCTTCTCACCAGTTGGTCACAATAATTTTTATTTATTTTTTTATTTTTTTATTTTTTGCGACAACAACAATTGGTGTTAGTATTCCAAAATTATTGAGCTTTAAAAGCCCCACTTTCTCCACTTTATATCTCAAAACTTGGAAGGCAGACACGCTTGATGGAGATGCACTAGATTTTGTTTATAATAAAATTTTAGCATGTATAAATGCTGTCCTACATGATATATGCTACAACAAAATATAAGACAATAAGGTAATGGCAAATAGGTCGTGTGGTATATCCGAAATTATTGTGAAAACAATGCACCTGGATGTTGTGGCTTTGGACAGAACGGATTTGGACTCTATAGATCTATCGGCCCTGTTCCTTTCTTTCCGCTCCTTGAGCTGAATAGAGATAAATGAGAAAATTGCACAAAGTTTTCTACCAGAAATGAAAAGGTAACAAACAAATTCAACTTGGATTAACACAAACCTTCCTTATATTAGTTAGGAGTTTCATATGTTCTTCAGGCATGACTTCTTTCACGGCATTGAGGCCACACTTATTTACAAGCATCTCAAGGAGCTGTTTGACCTACAGACAAGTAACACATGAGACCAAAATGCTCACAAATAAAAGGTCAAAGCAGGTTCGAGTTGGAGTACAATCATAAATATTGCATCTATAAGCATACTCGAGATTGGCTTCATTTTGCCCCATTAAGTTCAGCCTGTGCAAAGTGCCCCCTATAGTGTGTGATTTGCCCACTTGTATTAAAATTTTGCAATCCTATACAAGGGAAAATGATACCTGATTTGAAATTTCAAGGGGCAAATCACACATGCAAATCACACAAAAGTTCAATTGTTCAAAAGGTAAGTTATACACATGGAAACTCTAAAAGAGAATTTCACACAATAGGCAAAGCACCAAACTAGGGGGCAAATCGCTTTTTGCCTATGAAGTAAAATAATGAATATGCATTACAAGAACCATAAAGCAAAATAGATTACCTTTGCCTTAAAGTGATTTCTAGAGCTGTCTTGCCAGTTCAACAAACACTCTACCATGCTTCGCAAATGTGTATGCAATCCCTCAGCTTGTGATTTGGCTACCAATACCTTAAGCAAGCCTAAATTTGCCTGCAAGGAATGCAAACATTAGGTAATTAAAAGGAGCCAAACAACAAAAACTATTTGCACTGTGTATCACATTTTTATTTAAAATATAGGTATACCTTAATTACTTCTTTGTTTTGCCTCTGCATTAAAAGCAAAGTGGAAGGTAGGATGTCATAAGCAGCAGAAACAAGATCAGAGAACTCATAAGCCAAACGAGCTAAGCCCTTCATTGCAGCACTTATCATATGAGGAGTTTCACTGGCTAGTCCTCCAGCCACCTGAAGTTATAGAGAGAAGAGACAAGATTACTACATGGAGAAATGGTGGATGTGTGTATCGACAGGTGTCAGAATACATTACCATGTTAAAAAGCTTGTGTAAGTTCCCTTTTTCAGCACCATTTTCATCTTCATATGCATGACCTATGTGGACGAGAATTTCATATGCTCTATTTCTTGTTTTTTTGTTAGCCTGACAAGAAAAATACATAATATATTAATAAATATTAAATATATAATAATTCAAATGGAAAATAAATTTTAGTTCTTGTTAGACACATATAAGTGCTTAGGTGGGCCATTACATGAGTTGAATATACTAAGGCTCATGTAACAACCCTAAATTAACCAATAATTTATTATCCAGCTCAATCCCAACTCTCAATGTCGCACATGCGCGCGTACACTGCAGATTGGAAGAAATGGTGGTCGACTCCTTTCACTAGTGATCCAACCTTCATCCCCTATTCCTCATCTTCCATCTTTTCCAACTTAATTGCCAACAGAAGATAAGCAAATAAGTCAACGGTTTCGATCACCCCTAACCTGAAAGAACGCGGATTCCACACCAGAACCCGTGTTGTTTCGGGACACAGTCAGCAGCCTTTTAGGCTAGTCCGGAAACATAGCTAATCCAATGTGGGGTATGAGTTAAAAAATAAATCCAATAAACAAAGAATCAGTAACTAGTTAGAGATACAATATATCTTAAGACGAATGGGTGATACCACATGGAAACACAGCATCCATTGGCAACCCATTTCTGCTATCTAACTGTATCCAATAGCTAATTATTAGCAACTTTTGCAAGGTCATTCATGTAACAAGCAATATCTTTACGCAAACTTTGAGCCCTTAGCCAGACTGGTTGAATAAGAGAATGAGATTCACATAACAGTTCATTAGCACCGAGGGTTGAGGTACTGATCCCTAACCAAAATACAGAGTTGAACCAGATGTAAGAAAAGCATAGGCCGGCCTAGAGGCTAGAGGTATAGTATATGAACCAAATAAAAGTAATTCAATTTTCTAATCAAATCCCAGCCAATATAACCACAAAGCGGGAAAATCAAAGAAATAACGTACCTCCTTCAGTGCTAGTACAATTTCCGGAAGGAAAGAAACATTGATTTTGTGCCTTGTTTCGGATCCTTCCTACAGACAAAAATGAAAGATCAAATAAACCAATCCCAATCATGAGATTTATTAATGAATTCTTTATACATGCTTTTTGCAAGGGCTTAAGAAGTGTGTTGCATTACGGAAGCTAAAGAAATGAATGGGACAGACAAAAAATGGAACCCTAAAGAAGTGAGGGAGTATAATGTAAGACAAGAGGTATAAGCATCTATTACCTTAGAAGCATGTAAGATCAAGAAGTATACGCAATCAAGTCTATGACGTTTAGCCGAAATATGACAAGAAGGTAACACTTCAATCATCAAATTCCCCAATTCTTTGAGTTTTCTTGAAGTGTATTCATCAGACAACTGGACACAAGAATTTGAGTCGTAAGAGCAAATGTGAGAAAAAGAAACAAACAAAAAATATACATATAAATGAAAACGGGGCCCTATCTTTCAAATAAAAAACAAAAAGGACTGCAACCTATAGAGCCAATCATCTGTTCAATCCAAACAGAAACCAATTTCAGTACTTCAGTTTAATATGCCAGTGTCTAAACAAATAAAACCATTAATCCAGGAAGGAAAAGGAAATGGTTGGGAATTTGTTGGCTTTTTTTCCATCAAATGGTGTTCAAATAATTCAGACCCAAAATTCAAAAATCCGATCTGATAAACCAATTCGACCCAATACAAAGCAAAATGTACAGATCAAGGGTTTCTCGGATGGAGGCTATCAAATCTGAAAACCCGTGAATATCCTAATGACATACAAAAGGTTGTTTCAATTATTTAATTTAGTTTATCATAATATTTTCAATTTTAAATTTGACTTTTTGATGCATGTAATGATGCGACAAAAAAAAAAAAAAAAAGTTTTAGATTATAGGACTATCGTATGAATCCAATCCATAATTGTATTTAAAAGCAACTAGAGAATGCTTCCCTAATTATCATCTTTGGGGAAGTGTCGAGCAGTTCAGTGTTAAAATTGAAGAAACTGCTATCTGAATTCATTTAGAAGGCTTATTTACCATTCAATCAACCTAGAACCGTGTTATTTGAAAATGACATCATTCTAGCATCACTTAGAGAAGTGGTCAAACAAAAAGATATCATTTTTGCAAAAAATGTACTCCCTATGTCCCACAAAACACTACCCACTAAAATTAGTGTGGAGTTTCAG
The DNA here is from genome assembly GCA_028274465.1 of Plantago ovata. NCBI lineage: Eukaryota > Viridiplantae > Streptophyta > Magnoliopsida > Lamiales > Plantaginaceae > Plantago > Plantago ovata. The sequence continues at coordinate 22,646,700 of CM051455.1, read as the reverse complement.
GAGAAATATTAAATTAACAAAAGAAATGAAAAGTTAATGAGGTAGGTTTTTTAATTGGAATGTGTTAAAGCGAAGTGCGGTGGTAAAGTTGTAACATTGTCATGAAAAATAATAAAGTTTTTAATATGAGGGGTAGCTTGCTTTTATGGTAATGGCTAATGGGTAAAGTTGTGGGCCATCCAAAAAGGAAAGTGAGTAAAGTTTTGTGCGGCGGAGGGAGTAGAAAATTTGTTACCTACCCAAATGAAGCAGTGGTTCAAACTTTTTAAACTACACATGCTAGAAACTCTGATAATTACATAGACTACCTGAAGTATCAAAGAAAGGACTCTGTAAGCCTTTTTCTGGATGAAACCATTAGCTTCCTGAAATACGGAAAACATTAAGCATTAACTTAAACTTACATGGAAACTCGAGAATCTAGCAACAAATACAAAATAGATCATAGCAGTAAGTAAAAATGTAGACAAACCCCCAATGCAGGTCTTATTGCTTCGAGTAGCAAGTCGATTTCCTCTGAATTCAAACCAGGTAGAAGTGAAACGGCAAGGTCAAATAGCTGTGCCCTGTAAAGAGAAGAAGCTAATTTAATTATTTCATAATGTGCTGTCGGATTCCAGTTCATTACCAGTGGTCAGTGGAACAAGAGCTGTAAGGGCTAAGAAGGTTAACGTGCACGAATACAAACTAAACAACACACCTTTCTATTGAGAGTGAATCTTTCTGTGATAAGTTATCAACTTTCATTCGATCACGAACATCAGAATTCACAGACTCTGAAGCATCCCGGGTGACTTCCAGAAGCTTTTTCATCATTTCTTTGAAAAAACGTGAAACCACTTTTTTATCCGCTATTGAAGCAAATTCACCAATCGTTTTCTGCAATAAATAAGCAGGTTGAAACTATTTAAAGCCCAATTCATGTGTTGAAATAGTCCTGGAATTTCATAGGTAGCTAAATTCATGATAATTAACTTATACAGAGGTACCTAAAAGGCATATATTTTAATAAGAGAAAATTACATTGTGCACCCCTATGGAGGGCCTCATTACTTTTTTATCTTTCTTAGTTTAACAGTAACATCCAGGCTCCAGCCCCACTTTTCCAAAAAATCGTTGACTGGCTTATAAGCTACTTTCATCCAAACAATTTCATTTTAAAATTTTTTGCTTCTCCATCTTTTCAAACTCTGGTACCGGAGTTGTCAGACGACAGCAGCTCCAATCAGAGCTAGCCGAGCTTGATGAGCTCCAACCCGGAGCTCTTTTTTTGTTTTTTTAATAATTATTTGGACTTGTATTGAAATATAGGGACTTATTTTGCAATAATATTTTAGATTATTTTGAAATATTATGTGGGTTAATTTTAAATAAATTATAGTCAATGTTGTAAATAAAATAAAAATAAAGGGAAAATTATGGTGTTTGGATATGGGCAAAAACTGAAATTTGAATGAGGGCAAATTTGTACTTTCCAACTTATGGATGCAGTTGAGCTATTGACGAGGTAGAAATAAATAAAACCCATCAGAGAATACTAAAACCCAGTCAGCCTCTCAAAGTTTATACTGGATACCTGAATGATGCCACTGATATCCTTGGAGGATTTAGAATGCGCTGCAGAGAGAACAGATAGGAACTTGCGGGCAGAGGATCTCAACACGCCCAAGTTAGCATTTGCAACATCTGAAGTATAGAGTGTCATAGCCCGTTCTTCCGCATTGCTTACTTCACTCCTCAGATTATTCTCATTTCCATCCAGTATTTTCTTATTTTGCTGAATGAGGATCTGTAAACTGGAACATATTACAGCTCGGACATCTGGCTCTTCATGCAGAGCAGTACATAGTGCTTTCTCCAGACCCTTGAAACTCACAGACGTATCAGTGGGGTAGTTGCAAAATGATGGAAGCAGCGACCACAAAGAATATACGATCCCGTCAATACTCCTTGCGGAATGCATATTTCCTTCATTGTTAAGCTGGTCAAAGTATAGCTTTTTAAGTACATAAACATATAGACAAAACATATGTGGAGAGAGTAAAAGATCATAACCATTGTAGACTTCCGTTTCATTGCTTCGATCATGGGTAAAACTGAATCTTTGAAGTATCTCAAATTAGCACCGACAATATACTGTTTTAAAATTGGAAAAAGCCATAGATTGGCTTCAGACATGTCTTCCATTTCCAAATTCAGAGGTAAACGATCCAAAAAACTCTCAGGTCCCATGGCTCTAAGGGCTGCTCCTACGCACTCATGCAACTGCGAAATCAAACAAACAAATAAGTTTACACGGGAAGTAGTCACAAAATATGAATATTTCACCAGAAAAAGTTATTTTCGTTAGCTGGAATCCCAACACTGATTTTCAAAGTGATATATATATCGTGAAGTAGCATAGTGTAAGGCCTATGAAACTAGAATTTCGAAAAAGTTCTTATTTCATCTTACTACATTATGGAGAGAGAACATTGACAATTGCCACATAATAAAGACAAGTCAAACTGCTCTCATGAATCACCTGTTTCCTGAATGTGAAGTCCCCATCTCGCAACTTCTGAATTCCTGCTAAATCCATAAGTGCTGATTTGAACAAGTGATAAGAATGATCCCCTGCATTGCCAAAATTGTACCAGTGAATTTACCAAGAAAAAAAAAAAAAAAAAAAAAAAAGAGAACAAAGCAACACGTCGGAATACACAGGCAACATAGTTGTAGTACCTAATTTCTCAAACATAGTAGAAACGATTTGAAATGACATATTCCAGATACTTTCATAGCGATAATGTAGCAGGCTATTAGTTGTTGCACACAGTTTTTCAATGACAGTTAAGCCAGATTCCATTGTAGCAGTATTGTCCGTAATCAGTCCGACACCCTGTTTGATCAAGTTCTCATCAACACATGTATGTATCAAATCCATATATGTCTTCACTGCTTCTACCAGGGCCTCTTCATGTCCGGAAGTCAAAACATCTGGAAAAAGCCCAAATATGATATGGAGTACACTACATTGAATTAATCTACCCAAACTCTTAATCTGAATGCAGGATATGAAAACTGTGAGGTACCTGTCAGTGCACTGAAGACAACAGGAAGCTTTACAACACATATTTGCCTATCGAGCAAATAAACTGTTTTCATCCCATTGCCAAGCAAGCGAGCAGTGAATGTCATAGTATCAGCAGATGATTCACTTGGACCTAGCATTGAAGCAATTGAGCATAACAAATCAACCAGTAATTCTCCATCAACTTCTTCAACACTATGACGGCAAAGGTTATTGAGCGCATCTGTTATTCGTCTTGTAACAAGGGTCTGTCTTATCTCCAGTAGAGCTTTGTAGTGATTTAAGATTTTACTTAACGAGTTCGACGACATAAAAGGAAGACAAGTTTTAAGTGTATCCAACACGTAAATGACTTCCTGAGCTCCTTTCGTCTGTTCTGGATCATTTCGATTTGATCCTCCAGCAAGCAAAAGAAACCTCTCAAAGACACTAGTTATCGCTTCACTGGCAGGTGCTAACATCGGTCCAAGTGCAGGGACTGAACGGAACTTTTGCAGGACTTCAGAAATGGATGTAGTCGCGCATCTACGGACCTAAATTGAACCCAATCAACTATGTAAGCTTTACACTAAAGAAGAATAAACAAATCTGCATGAAAACTCAGTTCCTAGGCATTTCTTAGAACTTAATGTAATCATATTCATACAACACGACTCAGCTCCTAGCCTACTATTTGTTATTCTTTACAGTAATCAAATCATAACATAGAACTTAACATATGCATCTACTAAGTGATAGAGCGATGAACAAATTTGAGCATGTAAACTCAGCTCCTAGGCATTGCATTTCTTATTATTAAGGCTAATCGCGTCAAACAGAACTTAGGATAGCAACTAGACAGAGGTAGAGAAGAATAAACAAATTTGATCATGAAAACTCAGATCCAGAGAATTTCTAATTTGATAATTAAAACTCAGCTCCTAAGCATTTCAGATTTCATATTATTCAAGGTATGTATGTAAACTTAGCTTATAATATACCCTTACGGTACTGCACATATACACAACCAAATATAATTATAATCTAGGAATCTGAACAACCATCACTAAGTAATCATAAAGCTCAGTAGCTTAAACATACAAATCTGAACATGAAAACTCAGCTCCTAGGCGTTCATAATCTATACGGTACTGCATAAAACTTAATATAAACCATATAGTATACGAATTTGATAATGAAAACTCAATTGATAAAATTTACTGTAAATAGCATAAAACTTAACATAGAATCTACGTAGAGATAGAACAGACCTGTGAACGATCATCCGTGATATAACCAACAACGACGCCGTACAATTGGGAGATGTCAATCCACGCAACCTTATGCCTCAATGTCAACAAAGGCAAAGCAAGCTTCAGCGCCTGTACAATCACATTTACTTCTACAGACTTCGCTAGAAGAATCTTCATCACTAGCTCAGATATATAACTATACTTGCTCTCGAGAACAGCAGGGAAATTGAATCGATGAATGACGAGAGATAGTATCGATAACAGAGAATCGACGAGATGGAGCTGAGGATCGATCGTGGATGATAAGAGGCGTTCGAGAGATGAGCAGGTGGCGCCGAAGTAGGCGACGGCGGTGAGAGGGAGGTTTTGGTCCTTGAGCTCCTGTGACATGGCGCCAATGGCGGCGCAAATGTGGAGGTGGCGTTCGTTTTTAGGGTTACTGAATTTGGAGAGAACCTCGGAGCAGAAGTCAATATCGCCTGAGCGAGGAGATGGCGGTCCGTCCAGCTCCATGATTGCCAGCGAGAAGTGAGAGGCGGCCTTAGGGTTCAGTGGAGGTTTATAAACCAAGCAGAAAAGATTTTGCCAATTTTTGGGGTATTTTCCGTCTTCACTATTCCGTAACACCGTCTACCAATATATGTAATATTACAAATGATATCCCCAAACATCTTTTTATTATAATTTCAATCCTTCAATAGATCGATAAAACTAAAGAAATTGCAATCACGCATAGCCCGCCACATTGTTATTGAATTGAATTTGTCCAACTTATTAAACAATTTTTTGGCACTTTTGATAATATAATTTTTTTTTTAAGTCAAATAATTTTCATAAGAAATACAGTAACATAATAAATGCTCGATAATATAAGATTTTGACTTATGAGTATCAAAGTCATTTAAACTACATCTATTATCGTCAGACTCATTAGAAAACTTGAAGTGAAAAGTCAGAGTTTTAGTTCATAAAGCATCTTCTTGAGCAGTTTGGTTCTACTCATGATTTTTTAAGATGTTGCCTAGTTTGGTGAAGTCTAGGGTCTTCTAAAGCAAAGACTTTCATATTAAACAACTTAAGAAATCTTATGTATTTATTGACCAAATTCTCATTTGAAATGGACTTGCCAAGTAGGGTAGATTTATTTGATAGATCCATGAGCTTAGCAAATAAGTCGGTATGTCCTCATCATCTCTCATCTCCAGGTTTTCAAATTTAGTAGTAAGCAATCTTTTTGCTTGCTTCACTCTTCAGTCACCTTCACAATGACTTTGAATGACTTTGAAGGATATTCCATGATTGTTAGGCCGAGACTGTATGTTGCATCAATCTATGGAAATATGGCTTTTAATGCCTTTTCATTGTTAATAGTAGCTTGCTTTCCCTTTAGAGTGAGTTTCTTTTTGCAAACATGAAGCTTATCTTCTGGAGCCTAATTACCAGTGGAATATAGTGATATTTACAAGCCTCCCACACACCAAAATCAATTGATTTGAGGTAGGTGTGCATACGGGTCGTCCAATAGGCATAGTTTGGGCCATCAAGTACTGACGTCCTGCCATAGTTTAGATTGGTAGATTGCATCATAGTATCAAGTCCAATTACTCACTTGAATGAATAACCAGTTCTTGGTGTCAAATTTAAATGTATAAATGAAACTTGAACTTATACTAGACATAATTAATGTACGTGTTTGGTCTAAGAGTTAAATTAAATCAACAAGAACAGTAAGCAACATAATCCAAAATAATAAATAACTCAGAGAAGTAAAATTATTAAGCAATATCTTTATTGCTTGACGTTGCTTGACGCACTAAAAACATATTACTAGTTTGAATCTTTCTTACAATATTGAATATAAAGAAGAGGACTCATCTAACCACATGTGAAGGTGAGAAGCACCATCTATTCTACCTAGGTGTAAAACACAAAGAACTTCTTGCAGGGTAACAATAGTTTCGTCGTTCTACGTATCTAATGAAGTCGATTTCCTTATGTTTATATAACACTACTCTCACGGTAACTAAGTCTCTTAAGGTCTCCTTTTTTTAAACGACAAATATTACAACTACTCCTACACTACTGCTATACAACATCCTGTACCAACTTATAACTCCCTAAACCATACCTACTATTAAAGGTCTTCTATTGATTGAGCGTAATCACCAAGAAAGTTAATTAGATGTGAGGTCTTTTCTTCTCTTCAATATCTTATAAGATCTCCAATTTTCCACAAACTCTTTTCCTAACTTTACTCGTGTTATTAGACCCTCCTTATCAAATCATGCACATCAAAGACAACTAAAATCGAGAAAATAGTTATTTTGTTAAAAAAAGCAAAATCAATAAATAGAAATTAATTAGATAAGTGTTTATAGAACTATGTTAGATAAGTGTTCATAGAACTATGCAATGGTGTTAAGACAATACCAAAATCAACACCTAATTCTTGAGATTTACACATTCGATATTCGTCACCCGTAAGGATTAAGCATTAATAATTAAAAAAAATGAAAATCTAAACAAAGCTCTCATGCCAACCAAAATAAACAATCCAAAGAACCTACATGCAAACAAAATTGTCGCGACAAGTGGGTTTGGATCTAAAATAAAAGATCTTGTTGGTTAATTGGCGGGTGTATGTTCAATACAAGTGGGTTTGAACTATGGCTAACTGTGGAAGCTATTCAACAAATTAAAGGAAGGCTACTTGGAACTTAATAAGCAAATTCAACTGGTTCCTATCAAACGGTACTGGCCACAAGTGGTTTGAAATAAGTTTGTTTGTTTCTTCACTACTACAAGAAACATCAAGAAAGGCGATAGAAATTTAGCAATGGATCACATCCATTGCTATTAACGATGGAATATCAATAGAAATTTAACGCTCAACTGCTTACCGACGTATAACAACGGAAACACACTTTGCATATAATTATTTAGTAATCCGTTGCTATTCCGTTGTTAGAGTAGCAACGGAATACCATTCCGTCGGTATATTACCAACGGAAAGGTATTATGTTGCTCGTACAGCAAAAGCAAGGCATGCCACCACTACCAGGTTGGTCAGTCCTCAACCTATTATGATATCTTTTGGATCAATGTATTTGTAGGGTGACTTGATGAAATTAGTCTTCGATAACTTTTGGATCTTCGTATTTGTAGGGTGATTTAATGTTTAAATACTTTGGTGTTTTGATAATGCTTTTGTTGATATTAATTTTATGCATATTTGCATGATATTGACTCCCGACTTTCGTGTAGTTTTTACATTAAAAAAAGGGAAATTAACATCTACACCCTCTTTGTTTCATCAATTACGATTCACCCCCTCTTAGAAAAAGAATTACAATATTTCCCTTGTTAACGTGAATCAATTACAAATAGACACACGAATTTGACTATGCGCGAATTAAAACATGAAAATACACTTTTGCCCCTCCTCCAAAATCAGAATTTTAGTTTGACCAAACAACACCAACTTCTATTTATTATAAATTTGCCCCCATTAATTTCTATTTTGCAAAATTGACATACAATTAAGTCACATATTTTATCTAAATTTCAAATTGGACTCAATATTTATTATAAAATTAACTCCAACAAAATCAATACTATAAGGAAAAAAAATATTTTGCACTGAAACTTTTTTGATGTTTCTCAAAATGCACTTGAACCTTTGTTTTATTCTAAATTGCACTAAAAACTTTCACCAAAATTTTCAACTTGCACAAACTTTTAACAGTGTTAAATTTTCCGTTAAACCTTTTTTTTTTTTTTTTTCAAATTACACACAAACCTTTCATTAAAGTTTTCAAAGTACACAGAATTGAGCCATTAGCCCAAAGTAAAGCTTTCAGACTCTATAGGCAAGATCGATTAATTAATCCACCAAAACATACGCTAAGATCCGACGATCTTAACTCACCAAACAGAGCACAAGTCTCAGAAAGTCATCATCATTCATCATCCCAAACTCACCAATAATTAGAGGCCAATATACATGGGGCAATTAAGTGATTTATGTGTTATCATGTTTTAGTACTTACGGAGGATGGTGCAGAAGCTGGTGATGAATGAATACCCTCAAATAGATGGATGTAAGTATGTAAACGGGTCCAAAAGAATTTTTTAATTTTTAAATAATATGTTTTTTCTTTTTTTATTTTTAATCACAACTCCGTTAAAGGGGCTTTACAACCCCCTAATCGGAGCTATTCTGCTCCGATTTGGGGGGCTTAAAAGCTCCATGACCGGAGTTGTAAAAGCTGCGATCAGGGAGCTATTTTGCTCCGATTTGGGAGCTATACAACTCCCTAATCGGAGCATTAACAACTCCGATCAGGGAGATGTATAGCTCTCTCATTGGGGGGAGCTTTACAGCTCCCGATATGGGAGCTGTGTTTTGTCACCGGAATCCGGTGATATAACTAAAAGAAGAAGAAGATAAAAAAAAAAAAGAAGAAGAAGAAGAAGAAGAAAGAAAAAAGGAAGAGAGAAAATGAAAAAAAATAAAATTGTTAAGGCTTGTTTGGTTGGAAGTGAGAAAATAAGGCCACATTATATATCTGGTCAACTCAAGTTGTTTCAATTGGACCTATTTGTAATTCTTTTTGTAAGAGGGGGTGAAACGTGATTAGGGTCCGTAAGAGGGGGCGTGGAAGTAATTTTCCCTTAAAAAATGATTTAAAATAAATTTTAAAAAAACATAAATAAATAAAATTTCATTGTTGTTCCGTCGACGAATAGCGACGGAAACATACATTCCGTCGTTGTAAATGTTCCAGGGAAAAATGGCATTCCGTCTGTAATTCGTCGTTGTTCAGCGATGGACTTTAATTTCATCGGCATAATTTTCAAATAAGAAAAGAAAAGGAAAATTATATAATAATGGGAATCCGTTGCTAATCCATCGTAAAGCCGCGACGGATTACGAATCGGTCAGTAATTGTACTGAACGCATTTCGTTGTTAATCCATCGGCGAAATAGAAACGGAACGACAATTCTGTTGGCAAGTTTTACCGACCACACATTCAACGATGGAATTCTATTCCGTCGCCCGTGTCTTTTTAACAATGGAATTGGTCATATTCCGTTGCTAAAGTGTCGTCGCTAAATTTGATGTTTCTTGTAGTGTCAAAAGTGTGTGCTTTCGCTTGAAAACTATTTAATTCTAGATAAGATCCCCTCAAAAGAAAATCTATTCAAGAGAGGAGTTTTCTTTACTAACAACGATGTGAGTCGTAAAAGTTGTAAGGGAGTGGCGGAAAATTCATGGCATATTACTGGAGGTTGTGATTTTACTAAAAACGTTTAAGCTTCTCTTTTCGATTGGTTGGATAAAGGTGGACTTTGGGATCAAGTGCGGAGGAGTGTTGGAGAATTTCTTATTAATTGGTGCATACTTCGGGAGTAAGGAAAGCTTGGCATGTGTTTTGGTTCGCAACGATTTGGCTAATTTGGAAAGCTAGGAACGACCTTTTGTTCAACGATAAATTTGGACTACTCGGGAGGTCCTTGAGAAGATTAAGTTGTTGACTTGGGCATGGTTAAAATGGAAAGGTCTTTTGAATGTCTTGTTGGAAATATGAACAAAATAATGATGTAATATTAATAATGCATTATGATGTCATATTTACGTGGAGATTATTTCCTAATTATTCGATAATTGAGGAAACTGAATATACAGTTGTAAGCTACTGAGTGAGAGCTTCAATTTGATATATTATACGCCCGAAACAAAGTTTGGGTTAGTGAGGAACAATACCTCAAAGTTGGAAAGTTAATGTGTTTTGTCCCACATTGTAAATAAGTTGTAACTAGTTTATAAGACTAGAGCTTGGACTTGGTGTTCAAGTTGAATAACTAGTGCAAATCCTGGCCAGATTTGTACTTGTTGAAGTGAACTTGTGTATGTGCACGATGCGAGGTACGAAAGGTGAACCGTATTGAGTCAAAACGAGCAGGTTCGCGAGAGTCTTGTTTTGCACCGTTTCTGTTAAACCTCCAAGAGTCTTTTTGCTCCAGCTCCAAGTTTGTAATAGCTGGGAGTTACAAAATATTGAGTAATAATACTTAATTAATTTTGTCATCAAATAGAATCTGTTGCTAGGAGTAGATGATCAGCATTTATTGCTAAGGAGTTACACTTGTGAATGTGTAAGGCTCTTCCCTTACTTTAAATAGAGTCTCCAATTATAGAAGAAAAAACTATATGAACACACCTGAAAATATATGAGAAACATCTTCTTCTACATCCTCCTAAAGCATCACTAAGTATTCGTTCTTGTTCGCGGTGGGTTGCTAGCTTGTGTGGCTAGTAATTCTGGGAATCGTTATATCCTGGAAAGTAGACGTCAACGTCTCCAGCAGCTTGGGTTAGAGGGCGTATTTTACTTTAAGGAACATCATCGATCCACACTTTGTTTCGACAGGTCTAAAGTTGAATAAGGAGAAAAACAGAACCTGGACAGCATTGAAGCGACCCGCTTTCCCACTTCCAAGCGGTCCGCTTCTCCAGAACAGTATCCTGGCAGACTATGAAGCGGCCCGCTTCAGCCATCCCAAGCGGTCCGCTTTGTTGCTGTTTGAAGACAGTTTCTTTTTCCTTTATTTCTTTGCATTTACTATATTGTACAAGTTTATTTATATGTATTTTCGATCCTTATGTACAACATGCCTATCCCTCTCCGGAGCCATGGTTCTTGAAACCTAGACAGTATCTGGATCCTTGATAAGAATTTGGGGCGGTTTGGAGTTGAGCGACGGGAGGCAGAGAGTTGTGTTATTGCTTAAATTTGATCATGGAGAGCTCTTTCAGGGATTGCAGTTTTGGTTTGTCCTCTCAACCAACATTGCGGCTCAGTTTGTTTTGTTGCTTTGGCTTGCGTTTTTTGCTTGTAATTTTTTTCCAAGCATTTCTTATGCTCCGCTGTATTAATAAAATGTTTTTAGCGGCTTAAGAAAATTTGTCACGGCATAGGTTTGCACCTAGCTACAGATTATTCTCATGTACTATACTAATTAAATTAAATCTGCAATATCACTTGCAGCAACAACAACCTACGCGCCACAACATAAATTCAGATTTTTTTTGGTTTGGGTATTTACATAAATAACTCCAAACTATATATTTTTCTTTTATCTCGAACTTAATGGTGCTACCACTTAAAGACACTCAAATATTAAGGTCAGGTGTAGTTTTATAATTATTTCACATGTAAATATTAATATAATTTCAACTCTTTCAAAAGTCAGAATTTATGAAAAGATATAAAATCTATTCATTTATATTAATTATCACATATATATAGTTATCTACTTAACTTTTTTTTTTTTTTTTGAAACAGCCAAAAGAAGTTCAATAAAACTCAAAAAAGTGTACAAGAGTAAGAGGGGTATAGCTCACTCATGATACAAGATGTACCAATAAGCCTCAAGTACAAGAGAGGGTCCAAATAGCCAAAGAGACTACTGGAGAAGATTAAACGGCACGAAACTCAAACAGACTCTAGCTAGTAGCTACGCTATGATCTTCTGGGAATCTAAAACTGAAACTCAGACTGAAATGGCACCCGAACTCCAGAGCAAAGCCTGTGATCCGAAACCAACCGCGAGCCCACACTCCCATAGCTCATGGGGCGATGATGCAGCATCACAACCCCACTTCCAACTCAAAGAAGCGACAGTCAAAAATAAACAGTTCCCGTTTGAAATCAACCCTCGAGTTTCAAAGATTATGTACTTAACTTACGTCAACTATACATGTTCATATAACCATCATACATATCTATGATTTATCATTATATGTCATTTTGAAAGAGAAATGAAATGACAATAGTTCCGCAAACCCTAGATATATACATGCTACTAGTAACATATATTGAACACATGGAAATTCTTTATTTCTTCCATTTTTGACTGATGAAGAGTACAAATTAAACGGGGAACATTAAAAATAAAAATATCCAAAACATACTATTATGTACAGTTTCAAGTCACTAAATGACCAATGACCAATATCCAATCATATTATTCCCACCAACACTTCTATAATCTAAACTACTCCAACAACCTCAGTACAAACCATACACATCTCTGCCGCCGCCGCAACCCACCATCTCCACGGAGGCCCTCGTCCATCTTCCCCCATCCCACAGCCTTACAACGTTACCGTCCAACACCGTCAAATCCTGACCCTTGTACCAACCCATATCCCACATTCTCTCCCTATCTTCACACCACCACCCTAACTTATTATTCTTATCATCCACGTTGTAATTATTCTTCGGCCCCTCAACCTCATCTAATTCCTTCAACTCCTTTTCCTCTTCCTCATAGTACACTCTAAACTTTACTTTGGTACTGCCTTGCCTCTCCAACACTGACACCGTTTTCCTAGAAGACGATGCCACATGCATCTCCAAAGGTGGATGAGAAGGCTCGAGGGAAGCCGACGCGCCATCTCTACCCCTGCAACATGGATCAACTGACGTGGACTTGACTTTCCAGAAGCTGACAGCGGCGGTTACGACGGCGATCCAGACCAAGACGCTGTTAATTACGGCGGTTAATAGGCCGTGGCTGATGTGGTTGAAGTCAAGTGCTTCAAGAGGAGAAGAATCAAATGCAATGTTCATCATCATATTGTTTTTGTTAACAATATAGTACATTTGTCTATCTTTTGGTAGTGGAAGGGAGTTATATGGAACAAGGGTGGGAAATGTGGGCCGTAGGATGAAATACGAGAATGTAGATGCTCAGAATCAAAGAATAATGCCTTTTGTTTACCAGGTTAGATCCGGATATCTTTGTACAGTTCGGAATATGTAATTGTATTTGTGGGCAAGTGGATGTGCTTGATTACACATGTCACGTGATTAGTGGGTGATTTGTGTATGAGGGCCGTATTCGAATTGGTGACCACGAGATCGTTTCTAGTCCCTACTACGTCCAAGCTGTCACTCTAGCTACTAGGTTTGATGTGCATTCGGATGGAATTTTCATTTTATCACCCAGGTATAATTTGAAAAAAAAAAAAAAAAAAACCTACGTGAGTAATTTCGTTTTTAAAACTCTAATAATAATAATAATATGTGGAGCATATAACATTTAAAATATAACACCGTTCGTCAATTCAGCCAGTCAAACAGATGGACATGGATCAAATGGGATCATAGGCCTGGTCACGTGGAACTAGAGTTTTGTTAAAATGTCAAGGCCATAGTCTCAGGCTTATTGGATTAAACCTAGTGAAGATCTAGATCACAGGCTCACAGCGCATATATACATACCGAGGACGTACATTTGAGACACTCATGTCGCCCTCCCACGTTTTGTGAGCACAAGACTTCTTACTGCACGCGCCTCCTACGTTAACCGCTCATTGGAACTTGGAAGTTAAGAAAACATTATGAGAAAGTATAATATACACTTTTCTTTTGTCTAAATCACAACTAATCTAAACAAAAATGTCTAATTTGAATCTCTCCTTTTCCCTTTTATGATTTTTACCAACCGGTTTCCTATTTCTGCACTGTCGACAACAATTGTCATCCTCGGTGAGGTATGGAATTGAGTCATATCAAAGAGTCACGTGTCATGAGGGTACCATATATATAATTTGGACAATTTTGCATTCTTAGCAAAATCACACCAGGTTCCTTAATGTAGAAAGAACCCAAGATGCATCTTGTTTAAGGTTTCCCTCAATTATCATTACCGATATAAGTATAACTAGTGTTCTGCATGGAGTAAAATTCATTTTTTGGCACTCCAAAGTGGGACTTGTCCAATTTATTATACTATAGTGACTATGTTCAATTTATATACTTTATTGTAACATGATTTTCAATTTTGGTAATTTTTCAATTTAATACTAAAAATTGAAAAACACAAAATTAATCTACCTATCGATTTCCGGTGGGTTCTGCACTAGATCGTTATTTAAATATTACAAGCATTTAAATATTAAAAGCACAAAATTAATATATGCGATGAATTTGTGTATCAGCTAGATAGTTATTTAAATATTAAAAGTATAAAATTAATATACCCGTCGATTTTCGACGGGTTGGATTGTGAACTAGTTAATCTTAGGTAAATCGGACCCAAAAAAAAAATCGATTTTGGAGCCATTTTCGTGTGATCTACACAGTTTCCCACCAATTACCTTGATTTTACTTTCATTGTTTTTATAATTATTTTTGTTTTAGTTTTTTCTTTTTACCATTTTTGCTTTTTTTTTTTTTCAAACTCACAACAATATAAAAATATAAGGTTTCAAGTGAACTCATTGTGAGCAAGTTTAAAGCACAAAACTGAAATATTTTCTTTCTATGATCCCAGAACAAAGAAGTCTCGATCTCTGATACGGAGTACAACTTTTAAAAATCCTAGTAGAAAAAGAATACTTAACGCGGTCTTTTTAATCTTGCCACTGAGATAAGTGCAAGTATAGAGTAGTACTCGGTTACTCATATTTCAATACCCCGGTGCTTAGTACTTTAATAATTTTAATACTCAGTCATTTTTTAGTACTCGATACTTGACTCTCTTTTCATTTTAGGGAGTTCCGTTCTAAAATGTAAATTAGCTTTGCCTCTCTTTTCATTTTAGGGAGTTCCGTTTTAAAAATGTAAATTAGCTTTGCCTCTCTTTTTGAGTCAACCCTCAACACTATTCACGTTTTTTGATTTTTAGGCTTTTTTTTTTTTTTTATCTTCTATATTATTTATCTCTTTATAATTCATTATCTCCCTTTCTATTTCTATAACTCCTTTTTACACAACATCATTTTACTTTTCATTACTTTTACTAAACTCTCCAAAATAATTTTCTCTCACTTTCAAATTTTTTTCCTATTCACCTCCCTAACCACCCATTCTAAAAATGAAAGATAAAATGAGAGCCAAACGTTCCGTTAGTATCCTACTAGTTTTAATATCGCGGTACTTAATACATCATTAATTAGTTTTAGTACCTTGATACTTAGTACTTCATTAGTTTTAGACATTTAGTACCCGATACTTAGTACCTCACTAGTTTTAATACTTCGATAATTAGTACCAGACATTTGGTATCCGTTAATTTTAGGATCCGATACTTAATACTTCATCTATTTTATTAGTTACTTCCTAAACTAGAATTCTGACCAAATTTGACAACAAATTACGTCCACATTATACAAGAAATTAATTAATACAATTATATTGTAAAATTAAATGAAGTACAATTTCATAATTTAGTTTCATTTTATATTTATCCAATATAATATAATTTGGATTAGTGTGGTGTCCATTACATGAAGAGAACATTGGATATAAATTTACCATAACTATAACTATTGTATTTGTATAATTGAAAATCAATATAAATTAAAATAGCCCCTTGTTATGATGGAGTGTAGGCAGATTAGTAACAATATATTAAATACTTCTTGAGAGGTTGAGATAATGGTCATTGATAAATGATATATAATATCAGAAATTACACTAAACTAAGAGGACAATTTTAATGAACCAAATGATGGGTTAAAGTATCTAACCATAACATACATCTAACGTTAAACATGTCTGAAACGTTGTGTCTATTACATTGTGTTTTAACACGCAAGTAAGAAGAGAAAATAAGAAAGGAGTCGATTGCATAGTAAATATAAAATGAAGATCAGATCATTTAGACTTTGCTAGAAGAGCAAAAGGGAAAAGAAGTAAAGAACATGAAGTGAAAGGGTCTAGTTTTTTATTATAATTACAAATAAATTCTACATAACATCAAAGTGGTCCCGTAGCTCAGTTGGTTAGAGCGTTGGTCTTATGGCATTGAGAGAGCCGAAGGTCGCGGGTTCGAGCCCCGCCGGGACCAGTATAAATTTAATTTGTTTTTTTGAAGCTGGTAATTGTTGAAGTTGCAGCTTTAAGCCAGAGATTTGGTGCCCATTTTTTAGTTGAATCGGGTTCGTATTTTGTGTCCCGACAATCGCAGGTTTGATTTTTTCCCTGCTGCTTTAACTTGGAGTCTTGGATTTGAAGCGAGTCAAGTTTAGCAATCACCGGTTCGAGTTTGGTTTGGTAACACTGCTTTTAGTCAGAGGGCTTAAACATAAAGTGTAAGCTTTCTGTTGAAATATCAAAGTATTTTTAACCCTCAACCTCCTACATACAACTTTCATGAAAATGAGTTTTAAGAATTAGCACATAGTGGGCATTCTTCTTGTCACACTACAAAATTCATCTTATACTGTATTTTTTATAATTATAACGCGTCTTGAGCATAAAATTGAGACGAATATGATAAACTTAATTAACAATAATGTTTGTGTGAAATAAAAAAGTTTGAAATATTGTTATATTAGTACTCCAAATAACATGAGTACATAGAGCTTACGTCGATACTTTGTACGTTTTCCCATAAGTGTTTGGCGCGAAGGTATAAAATTGTAATAATGTCTATTAGTGGTAGAGATAATTAAATCATAAAAAACTTTAAAAATGATGTTATCTTAATATCAAATTTAATAAATTGAATAAGTAAGATGAAGCGAATACATAAAACTGAATAGATCTACATTATTGAGTAAAAATAATTTTGTTTTATAAAATAATAAATAAAAATGAAGAAAAATTACTTCAACAAAATTCAAATCTACCTATAGAATTTAAACTTTACACTTTATATATAATAATGAAATACGTTCACGCGGAGTTAAAATTTTGTACATTCGTTTCGTTGACAAACGTTGAGCCATCGGGCGCAGTGTCAGTGTGTATGTATTTTTTTGAAACGGCAAATCTATTCTACCCTACACCTACTACTCATTTATCACCTTATAACTCTAAATACACACATACCATCTTATACCTACGTCAGGGTTCGAACCCTGGCCTCTCTTGTGCTACTCCAGTACATCTATCACTCGGCCACCCTTATAACTCCGTCGGTGGGTGCGTATTAGTATTTACATTTTGGTAATCAAAATTAATTACTACTAGTACTGTAATTGTAGTTCTATCTTATTCTATTAGAGCTCGTAAAAGTAAAACATATATATAAATCATGTCTTCTTCTGTCCTCTCATTGTCCGTTCATACTACCAAGACTTATTGAATTTCACTTAGTATCGATTATTTACCTGATCTCCTCAACAGATCGGATTGACTGCACTTTGAATAGCAAAGTCAAATGATTAAGTAAAGACATGATATTTGGTCTGATGATTTGACGGATTATATAATTCATGGCCTGCAGTGCACCAGCCTGGTTGATTGATCGAGTTCCAGTCGAGTCATCGTGGCTATTGACCTCCGATGGATAACAGATCGACATTACTTCTAGTGGATGCACGAATGATGCACCATTGTACTCCGAACTTATCTAACTAAAATTTGTTAATAGCTTTTAGATGATTTTTATACAGATTAGTAAGTTAATTGACTGATAAACTAGTTGGATTTCTATATAATACGTAAAAGAAATCAACTACCGTACCCTTTAGGACCTGTTTAACAAAAGTAGCTGACAAATGTTTTTTCACTGACTTTTTTTATTAATGGGTGTATTGTATGTATTTAACTTGCAAAGTCCATAATTAAAGAGTAACAAAAACTAATGGGGTGGAAAAAAAGAAAAAACATAAATAAACGAATGTGATGGAAATTAATATGCAGTATGTATGTTTGGACTTGCTCATTTGCACTAGATGGGCGTCTCGGCCACTCTGACATTAAAAGAAAGAAAAAAAAAAGGTAAGTCTACCAATTTTTCATCTACTATTTCGCTCCCTTTCCCACTTTTCCTCTTCTAATCGATAAAATAAACTTCTTATAATTTTTTTTGCTCACAATATTTTTTAATATTATATTTATAAATATAGGCTATCACCTACTCATTTTTACTAATCCAAATCTAAATATACTTCTTCGAATCACTTTATTATTCACATTTCAAGACCCCAACCCTTCTCCAGACCCCTCTCACAAATTCTAACCCAAATGTGCGGTACAGCCTATATAATTATTAATGCAACAAGGTCGCCAGCCTATATAATTATTTATTAATTAGTTGGGCTGTTCTCTCTGTCATTCATGGTAGTAGTCATTATTGTATCAAGTTTATATATAATTATGGAAATGATTTGGGTACAGATAAGTTGATCGATGTTAAATTGGATATTAAACACCGTGAGTCCGTCGTGACTGACTATTAAAATCAAAGTTTTCAAGTTCACATAGAGAGCGTCAAACGTTACTATATATGAATGTATGATAATGCAAAATTTCATTTATGAATGTGCCAGTTGATGCAATTAGAATTGGCACCACTACATTAACAAACGTGGTCTAACGGTAGGTTCCCATTGTGAAGTGAAAAGTAAATGCAAATTTCAGTCAACGGTACGTAACGAACGATGTAATGACGTGCATGGGTAAGACATTTTACTATTCGAGACTCAAGAAGTAATGTTTGGGCAGGCTAACTGGCTAAGGGTTAAATCTTAAAAGTGTTTGAGCCGTTAGTTAAATTGCACCTTAAACCAGAAAAAAAGTAAATAGCGGAGTTATAAGGTGTTTCAATGGAAGAGAGTTAAGATGATGACGGAGATGTGCAGATTCGATCATTAGCGGAGACATAAGATGTTTTAGATGTGGAGATTTAAGGTGGTTAAAAATGTTATATAGCAGAGTAAAAAAGTAGATACTATAATTGGGTTGAACAATTATCAGACAAGCTAATCTAAATCATTAGATATTTGATCTAATGTTAATAATAATTTAAAAATTCACCCAAATTTAATAAGGCGAACACCCTCTTACCTTGTTCTCGATTGCATTGTCGTCTTATTAATATTTTAATTAATAGAATATAATAATATTATTATTAAGTAATATATTATTTTTATCCTCAAAAGAATATGAACAAAATTTTAATATTATTTTCTAATTTTCACTTTTACCCTTGGATGAATTTTTATTTTTTAAAATTAAATAATAATTACTTAATTATTAATTAACACAATCTCTAAGGGTGGTCTCTCACGACTCACGGGACTTACTGATCAATACTAATAATATTTCATTAAAGTGTACCGTAAGTAATTGATTGGTCTAACGAGTAAAAAAAGCAGGTCAAGTGATTTTAAGGTATTTTGCATTCCAAATCAGGAGTTATCAATAACCAACGTATAAGTAAAATTTAAAAATCAAACATTGGTAATTTCTTTTTTTAGGCGGTTAAACAATGTTATTATTAACAAAACAAAACACGATCATAAGCTATGCTCCGCTCGCTAAATAAAAGGGAGTTTGGTCTCACAACTGAAACGAAATAGAGCTAACTAGACTAACACCACCAATTCACCTTCCCTCAAATCCAATACGGGAAAAACAGTTGCAAGATTTATTTATTTTTAAAATGCAAAAACGTTTTTATTATTACGAAATCATAAGAATGCTTAAAGAAACTTACAATTGAAGTATACGGGACAAACCTCCAAATCACATAACGTTATCGATAATAAAACCCCAACCTGGTTCGTAATAATACCGAAAACAAAGTCAAAACCTTTACATCCTTTAAAATTCTAAAATTACATGCCGCCTATTCTGCATGCTTAAACAGTTCATTGGTCCAAACACAAGGGAGGTGCGGCCTACGAATCACCTGGAAGAGGCAATTTGCACCTATTAAAAAGGCTAATTTGTCTCGCCGATTAGGTAAAATACACCGGGTAAGTGTGCAAAAGCATGTTTCCCCTGACCGCGTAGAATCTAATGATTTTGGGATCTTAATGATGGGAAGAAAAAAACTAAAGAAACTGACCGCGTAGAAACAGATTACATTATCTGGTGAGAACATTATTATATACAGATCAGTGACCGCTATATATATATTTTTTAAGCATCAAAATTTTATTAAAAAAAAGAAAGCAAGAAATGTTCGGCACAATTACAATGGAGTTCAAAAACCGAAATAAACCGGCTCACAATACATCTTAACCTCGACCATCAGGGCCATCATACAACCACACAAGGATTCAATCTATATCAAAGAATACAATATAACATTTCCAAACCAAATCGAACCTCTAGTATCATCCAAGCCGCATATCCAACCAAATCCACCCGTCAATTCATAAGATGATAACATCTCCACAATTTGTTATGACCGTGCCGCTACTTAGTCCCCGTCTAGTTTGTCCATCCTACTAGCAGGAGGCCAAGAACTCGGGGAGTTTGCAGTTGTACCACTAACTCTTCACTAAGTGTTGTCTCGTTGAATACCAAACGCATTTCTCGTGCAAGGGAAGGGGGACGTCCGTGAGTTAGCAACCTGCTTTCAAGATAGGCGGTGAGGGTCATATATTTCAATGTAAGTCTAAGGGCCACGGGACACTATATATATTAGTATAGTACGAATTACTAATAACTTAACTACCACTCGTACTACAGCGTCAGAATAAAAAACACGAAAAACAAAACCAATGAGCAACATCTTACAATATTGATAATCACATCACATATGATGATATGAATACAGAATATCAACTCGCAAGTCAAAGTTATAATTTATAACTAATAGTCTAATAATAGTAATAATAGGGAGCCCGGATATAGGAAGTTACGAATAGGAACAGTAATTGTTCCGAGGGGCGAAACGCGGAAGTAGGGGTGCATAAATGGCGTCTGCCCCCTTAAAATACTAAAATATGAAAAACAAAATATACTAGTTATTAGACGACAATATTGTGTAACCAAAAGTGTAAATAAAAACTTAAAAAGTATAGTGACAAATCGAGGTGTATGCGGCGGGTGCGGTTAACTTTTTACAAAAATTCAAACCGACTCGTTTATGGCGGGTAGGTTAAATTGTTAACCGCAGCGGGTGAATATTTCGGCTAACCGCTGCGGACGGTTGAATATTTTTGGCGGACGGGTTGACGATTTTACACGTTAAAACAAGTAAATAATAATAAACTAGTCACAATTGTCGAACAATAAAAATAACATGTCACAAAACAATAAACACAACACAAGTGAAATAGTCAAATGTAATGGACTCACAAATCCAATAGCATTAGTACATAAGATCTACAAAGTGATTAACCAAAATCACTAGTTTTAAACTTGAAAAATAAAAGTGTTAAATCATATTCTTAAACAAAAAAATTATGTTTCGAACTTTTGGTTACTGGCTGCATATGAAAATGAGACTATGTCTACATTAATATATATATATATATATATATATATATATATATATATATATATATATATATAAGGCGGGTGGGTGGGTGGCGGATTGTCATCCGCTAAACCGCCACCCACCCACTTCAATTCATGGCAGGTTATTAATAAATAAACTGCGGTGGTTTTTGACAAAATATTTAACTGTCGCGGACGGGCGAAACAGACAATTATTTTTTTATACACGCCCCTATCTACAATGGCGGAGCTAGGAGGATGCAGTGGTGTCACTGGCACCCCTGAAATTTTCGATAATAATCATATACTCCATTCGTCCCGTTAATAATGTGCCGGTTGACTTTTTGAGGTCGACTTTGACCACTAATTACTCTTCAATAGAAAAAATAAATAATAATGTTATAATATTGTGAAAGTTCATAAAGTACTTTTACAATATAATTTTAATAAATATTTTTCTGTTATAGTTTAAGAGTAATATTTGGTGAAACTCAACGTCGATAAATTAAACTAGACATTATTAGCGAGACAATACAACATAAGTAGTAGGAGTAAGATTCCTCAGAATTTGTTTGTGCGATTGGATGAGACTTATACATGTGAGGCGCGGGTGCGAAGCCCTTGTGCCCCAAACTCCATTTATTTTTCTATTATCCAAGTTTATATTTAATTTGTTTTGTCCATTTTGCTTGTTTTAATAAAATCTTGCCTATTTCTTCTCTTTTCTATTTTCATTTGTTTTGCTATTATCCAAGTTTATGTAAAAAAAGCCAAAGTCTAGCTAGGGAGAGGTCAGTCTTTTCTAAATTAATGGAAAAACTTGGTTTTTAACTTACTTTTCGCGGTATGGTTTTAAGAGGTTATTGTGTGGTTTTAAATTGTTAGCATTTAAAGTTTGCGTTATGATTTTAACTCATTTGGTGTGGTTTTAAGAAACTACATTATGGTTTTAAGATGGTTTGTTATAGTTTTAATCGACAATCTAAAATCATTCACAAATATCTGAAAACTATTATTAAACAAGTCAAAAAATGTGAGAATCGCCATTAAAATATCAATGAACAAGTTTACAATAAGCTAATAGAAACATTTTAGTCATTATGATATATGTTGAAACATTCATTGTTTTTTTCGAATAAACTTGTTGGAGAACTTCTGCTTCTTGCCATTTCTTCACCAAACTCGATTGACATCATCATCACCTACTTAAAATCATAACAACTTCCGTCAAACCTACAACAAAGATACTTATAACCATACCATGTCTCCGGCCCTTAAAAGTTAAAACCATACAATGGACAAACCCAACACAGTAGTATTGTATACTTCTTAAAATCACAACAACAGAAATTAAAACCACACTAAAATCTATTAAAACCACAACAGTGGATCCACCATGCTCGAAAATATCCAATATTCAGATTCCTCCTCTTTCTCATCAACGGACACATAATCAAAATACATTGCTTGAAAATATTTATATTCAGAACTATTTCAATCACATTTACAAGTAAACAAATAGGTGACAAATCAAATTTAAACACTATGAGCTGAATTGCTCAAAAATATCAATATTCAGAAAGAGTCTTAAAAACCAGGGTTGTGCATAAAAACCGAAATTGAAAAACCGATCCGAAAACCGCAAAACCGATCCAAACCAATCCGATCCGGTAGTTTCGGTTCGAATTGCGGATCACTAGATTTGTCACTTTCGGTTTTCGGATCGGATCGGATTAAAATCCACGGATTATCGGAGTAATCCGATCCGATCCGATCAAGTAATTATTATTATTTTTTTTAATAAATAACCCACCTAATATAAATACCTTCTAACAAACCCTAACCCTCATTTTCCGCCTCCCTTCTCAGTTCTCCCGTTTCCCTTTCTGCCTTCATTCACGCTTAACCTAGACATCATCAATTCATCTTCCAAGCTTCCTAATCTGCCGATTTCACAAATTCAAAGTGGTAAGTCATTGATTTCGATTGACTGTTTGAATCTGATTCCAAGCTTGAATGTAAATTTTACTTGTTTCGTTCTCAATTGCTCGGGTTATTGACTGTTTGAATCATTTTTTGGTCTCAGGTGGCGATGGTTTGAAGTTCAGGTCGTCTCCGGTGTCTCCCTCTCCGGCCATTGTCGGGTAAGTGTTCATTCCATTGACTCCCTTTTTATTACGTCTATGAGTTTACTTCTCTGCTGGTCTATGTTCAATGTCTCGTGGTTTTGCTGTCTATTTTTTAATGTTTATACTAAATTTTGTATTTTGTATTATTCCAGATTTGAGAATCACCGATGAAGAATCTGCTGCTGAAGCTTAGTTGATGTGCACCTCTTAAAGGTATTTAAGTAGTTAGTTTCCAGATTTGACTCTTGTATTGTTGATGTGCACCTCTTAAAGGTATTGCTGCTGCTGACTCTTGTATTATTCCATGTTTACTAATCTTGTTTATTTGAAGAATCTGTCCATGACTGATGACTCCATGCTTGTTTAATAATTTTGTTCATGTGTTCACTATTCAGGTTCAAGAATCACGGAATCAGGACTCTGCACTTATCAAAGTTTTTGGGAAGGGCTAATATTATGTTTTGTAATGGTTGATATTAGAATTCGAAGTATTGTTTTGTCTTTTCAATTTGATCGATGTAATAACTTTGAACTTGTTACTTGGAAGTTGGAACTGGAAGTTTGAAAGACGATTTAGATCTGTGTTGAAAGTTGAGCTTTATTCATGTTGAATGAAGTCTGTCTGTGTATAAATCCTTTTGAATTTTGATCTTGTTCCTCACTTCTTGTACATTCACATAGATTCATTTTGATTTGGTGAAGTGTTGGGATTTTTGTTAACTAGTGTTAGGCTGTTTATTTTTTGTGTTAGGTTGATTATTATTTTTTTAAAATAATTTTTGGATTAATATGGATTAATCCGAACCGATCCGATTATTTTCGGATTAATCTGAAATCCGATCCGAAATTTCGGATCGAGCGAATCCAGCATTTTTGGATCGGATTAATCCGAAATTCGGATCGAATTTGATCCAATCCGCACCATGCACAACCCTACTTAAAACCACATCATTTGATCTTCAAACCACACTAACCAATCTTAAAACCACACCAGAAAACGAGAGATGAGACAGAAAGTAGATCTAAAGAGACACCAACCAGTCTTAAAACCACACTAGAAAATGAGAGATGAGAGAGAAAGTACATCTGAAAAATAGAGAAAGTAGATCTGAAAAATAGAGAAAGTAGATTTGACTTAGGTGGCGGCAGTGGCATGGAGAGGCGGAGGTGGTATGGTGGCGGTTGTGTGGTGATGGTGGCGGCGGCTGTATGGTGACGGTGGTGGCGGTTGTGTGGTGGTGGTGGTGGCGGGGCTGTGTGGTGGTGGTGGCAGCGTGACTGCGTGAGGAGGAGATAACCTATCATATTGTTAACTTAGACCTCCCCCCCCCCCCCAATTTTGTTGTTGGCTTCGCCAATGCCTAACTATAACTATTCTAGCTGACATTTCCAGTTATGGTTCTCAAACTAGCCACGATCCAAACGTAATGAACCACCATATGTGAACGTCACTCATTTGAAGAATCAAATAGATACAACTCGAATCAATACCATAAAAGCGAGAACCTATTGTATCGGCGGACTTGGTTTTAGAAGTCATGAATGGATTGACAATAAAATGCGTAGGTATACATGTTTCTAGTGATTTTTAAACAAAGTATTTAAGAGCTTCACTAGTTTTTAATCAGAGTATAAGATAAGTGATGACTGAGAATCGAGATCATGCACCAATACACTTATTTTATTTATTTATTTTTGAAACGACCAAAATTTATTCATAACACGCGAGCATAAGGAATAAGGAATGATCGGAAAATTTACACACTTTTGGGAATATTACATCTACCTCCCCTGCTGGAACCTCTAATCACAAATGTTCCTTCCTTAGTTGAACAATTACATATAACCCCATTTTACATATCAAACGTTGACCACCTTATTTCTTTCTCTCCAAGTTTAACAAAACAAACAAGCCCTTAGGTTCTTTTTTCCTTTTTCATTTTTTAAAAACATTTCTTTCTTCTTAATCTTCTAAATACCGGATTCCGGTCAGTCACCGGAATCCGATAGAAGCTCCGGATCGGAGTTGCAAGTAGATCTGGAGCTACAAGCAGCTCCGATCTGGAGCTGTTTGCAGCTCCGATATGGAGCTGTAGCAACTCCCGATCGGAGCTGCAACAGCTCCGATCTGGAGCTGTTTGCAGCTCCTATATGGAGCTGTTAAACAACTTCGGTCCGGAGCTGCTACCGGATTCCGATAGCAGCTAGAAGAAGAAAAAAAAAGATTTAAAAAAAAATTAATTATGGTTGTTTGACTTTTGAAAGAATCAAATATTAGAAGGAGCCTTAATTCGCCTAAAGCCAAGAGCGTGTGGCTCAATGTAATTGATTTAATTTAAGGAGGGAACATATGTAATTGTGAATTTAACGAGAGAAGATATGTAATAAGCTAATCTAACGGGGGTGTTGATGTAATTGGACCTACACTTTTTTATAATAATACTGTATATGTAAATTTCACTCCTAAGTCAGTCCGTACGTGTGGCACTAGTCCTGGTAATTCCAACAACGTATACCGAAGGTTATTTGACTTGAATTAAAAATATATATACTACTACGATTATTACATTTTTCAATTATGAATAGTCGATTTGACTCCAAACTTGAAGTCAGTGTTTAGATTTGTATTCAAGAAGGTCAAATTAATTAATACGAGTACTAATTTATTTAACTAGGTGAAACTCGATCAAAATGTATACTCTTCTACAGTTTCCATTAATTGTTTACTTATGTACTGTCGGGGAGGTACATGGGTTTGGTAAGGTGTGCCCTTATATAACTCATCACACTATTCCTTTACATTTGGCAGAAAGAAGTTATTAAGGGTTACTACAAGTAGGGATAAAAATTAATAACAAAAATCTATTATTTCATGCAAAATTGATAAATTGACAAATAATAATTTTCTAGAATACTGAATGGGTATATGATCATCACGGCAGTACCACCCATGGTTTCATGCGGCATTCAGGGGCGGCGATGCCCTTTTTTTTTTTTTTTTTTTTTTTTGAATTTTTGTCATAGGTAATATTGGTAATATGTATGAATTTTTTTAAGTAATTTTTTTATAGATAATATTTACGATTTTTAAGTCCTCCAATCTTAAATCCTGAGTCCATCCCCTGACGGCATTCCTTTAATTTTCGCAAGTTTAACCGTTGATATATCTCTCTCATACACAGGGGCGAAGCCATGTTGTAATGCTGCCCGTACGTTGCATGGGGTCAGATTTCAAAAAAATATGTAGTAGTAGTATTATTAAGTTTTGAAGTTGGATCATCTCAAAAAAAAAAAAAAGTTTTGAAGTTGGATGTAGGTTAGTTTTTTCGGCTGATCTATAGGCCATTTGTTAGGTTAAGAAGGTGCAATGGTGTAATTAGTTTATTTGTTTATTAATTTGATATTTGTATGATTTTGTTTTTATGTTGTTTAATCTATATTTTATCCGTTTCGCAATAAGGTTAGATTGTTTTCGATATACTTCCTTGGTATAAATTACACTTTTTGATTTTTTTATCCATAATTTTGATCTTTAATTATAAATTACTTTTAAATTATAATAATTAAATATTTAATTTTTTTTATATATTATGAAAATTCAGAGTATGTATATATAATATAATTTTGTTAAATACTTTATCATTATAACTTAAAAGTAGTTTAGTATTAAATATGTTGACCCAAAAAATAAAAGGGGTTATTTACATTACTAGGATAGAGTAAGTATGATGTTATCAAGTTAAACTGTATTTTTGCTTAAATATGATGTCATATTGTTTATGTTTATTTTTTGTAAAAATAAAATATCGTTACTTCTTATAAACTTATTTACATAGACACACGGGTCGATAAAAATTTCTGAATTCGTCCTTGCTTATACAAGTTACGTACCGTCTTAAATTATTTGAGGGAGTATAATCTGGGAAAAAGAATAAAAAAGTAAGTAGTACTACAAGAATCACGAATGGTTCGAGAGATATACGTATACATGAATAAATTTCAATTAATATACATGCAGGAATAAATTTATAAATTCTGTGGAAATTAGCTAGTAGCTAATATGAGTTTGGACCACATGTCCACATCTATCTATAAATAACTCTCAAATCTTACTAAACACGACGCTTTATCTTATGCCAGACATAGTCTATTACACCACCAAGACACATGATGATGGACCCCATACATGTGGGACCCACATGTATGTGTAATAGACTAAGTCTAGCATCTCATAAACCGATAATTAGTTTGAAGAATCCGATTTCATTTTGTTGACTTTTTCGATGTCCAATTTGACATTAAAGTTAATCATAATTCGTTGTGAAAAAATAATTTTAAAAGTTATACTCCCTCTGTTCCGCTACAATTACCCAGTTTGACTTTTTCCGGTCAACAGCTTTCAACTTTGACTCCCGACTACTTTTAAACTATAATGGTAAAATATTTAACAAAATTATATTATGAAAATATAGAACTTAAAGTTTCGTAATATAGTTTTATTAAATATTTTATCATCATAGTTTAAGAGTAATCGAGAGTCAAAGTTGAAAGCTGTTGACCGAAAAAAATCAAAATGAATAATTTGTAGCGGGACAGAGGGAGTATTATGAAAATATAAGAATTGTTGTTCCTATGCAATCACTACAGGAATCATGAGCTACAGTATGAGCTACTTTATTAGCAGAACGTCTGACAAAAGAAAAACTTATTGAAAATGAACTAGTGATTTCTTTGATTGCACGAATGATGTCGCCTGTCTTGGAGAAAACTGGATCTTGCTGCTGCAGCTGCTTGATAATTGCTAGGCAATCCCCTTCTAATTGGACGTTAGCATAACCCAGCTGGTAAGCACGTCTAGCTCCAACAAAGCTGCCTGTGCCTCTGCAATTTCCGGATCAACAATGCCGAGCAAATTTTTTTATTTCCAAGCAGTATTCTGCCAGTGTAATCCCGAACAACATATCCAAGCTTACTTCCAGATTCTGCACTTCCCTGAAACAATTTCAAATATATAATTTCGTATCCCCAACTAGAAATTTGGGTGCATTCCAGCCTAGTAATTAAATTGATATTTCGACTGATTAATTTATTTGTAAAGGGTATAAATTAAGTTGAATTGTGTATGCTAAAGAAGATGAACAGGATACATGTGGGATTTATTGATTTTTTTAGCCATTAAAAAAAAATAAAATGTGGGATTTATTGATTTTTTTAAAGTAACCCCATCAAGTAAACGGAGTACTTTAAAATAAATGTGAATAAAATCAAATGGTGTTTTAGTAAGTAGTTACTATTAATTAATAAGAGGCCTCCAAACTGGAGGAGGTTCTCTAGCTTATAATATAAATTGCCCGAGCATTTTGCTTGTGTCCTCTTTTAGTAAATAAATTTTTAACCGGTTTTTTTTTTCTTCATAATATAATTTATTACACGAACATACTCCAAAATGGAGTACTACTAATCTTAAATTAAATAATGAAGGAAAATTACTCAATAAATCATGCTTGGCGTGGTAATTTGGAGATAATCTTGAATTCAACATGACGGTCATCACATATAATAATTCATTTATTTTAGTAGTTATTTATACTTTTCTGAAGCGCTAAGTCATCCAATACTCCCTAATACCTGTACATTGTTTTTGTGGGAATATTTGTATAATCTAGTTTGAGCGTTCAGATATATAATTTCCTCCAAATTTCATCTCCTTTTCACATTTCAATCCTAATATTCAACTCTCTATAAAAGAAAGATTTCATGTATGCACATATATGTATATACATGTTACTGCATGCTCCATCTAGCTTGCTTAATTTGTGTGCTCGTACATTAATGCATTATACGAATGTTTCTCTGGGTTTTCAAGTCTCTCTGTCTCTGGAATTAAAACTTTCAACATGACAACATGCCTTTTTTATTCTATTGTACTCTATAAGATAGGAGTATATGTGTCATTGGAATTGAAGTATATCGAAGATTACGAGAAATTAGGCAGACTTGTTTGGCAAGAAACGTACGTATTAGAGGAAATTTCACAGATATATTCAAATACTCCCCTATCCCAATAATTTTAACATGTTTTAACATTTTTCAATCTCGTTTGACCCTGTTTGTTTTTCATGAAAATAATATATTTTCAATTGAGATCACTTTAGTTTAAATTGCTCCAGTAAAATTCATATTGCAAATAAATTCAGTTCAAATTTTTTCACATAAATAAACAAATAAACAGAACTTAAATAATTTCATTTACTTTGTAAATTACTTCACTAATTTCACGAATATGCTCATCACATGTATACATTTACATACTCCTTTTTCCTTTGTCCCCCTCCCCCACCCCTTTGTTTTTGCGAACTTCTTTAGTCAAATGTTGAAATAAACTTAAATCTTTGGGGAAAATGTACAGAAACACCCCTCCGTTTGTTGCATTAGCCTCATGCCCACACTTTTTGTTGGAATTTTAGATTTACATATCATTAATTAAATGTATATTTGACAAAATGAACAAATAAGATGAATGATATATAGATGTTAAATTAAGTCACTAAAAATTGATAAAGTGTGACTGGTAGTTGATCAATTAATCATCTTACTTTTTAATATTATACTTTCTAATATTAATAAGATACATAGAATAAATTTTCAAACCAATTAACTTATGTGTGTGTTTGACCTTGATTTGAACTTATATATTTAATTGTTTTATTATAATAAATTTGCTTAGTAAATTACTAGAAACTGCGTCACACTTTACGCGTGTGAAACGTAATCCTGTAAAACATTATTATTTTATTAAATAATATATTGAAATGAATGGAGTAAATATA
The DNA here is from genome assembly GCA_028274465.1 of Plantago ovata. Lineage (NCBI taxonomy): Eukaryota > Viridiplantae > Streptophyta > Magnoliopsida > Lamiales > Plantaginaceae > Plantago > Plantago ovata. Next base: position 22,616,234 of record CM051455.1, on the reverse strand, counting down.
TAATCTTGAAATAATGACTTCAAACGTAACAAAAAAATAATTAATTGAGTAATTGAATTTAACATAAATGGTGTTCTATAAATGTATATAGTTTTTGTAGTTATTACGCAATGAATAGTTTTGAATTAAACGATATTAGACGTACGAAAAATATTCTTCCAATTAGTTAAGAACCATCTGACACATCTGTAGGCTTTAGAACATTTCATCAATTGAATATATTGTCATGTGCATCACTATATATTGCTATTTAAGAATAAAATTAAAATTGAATAAATAAGATCAACGGATTAAACTTGATTGGTAGGTCAATCAATTGGGTAAATTAAGGTATTATATTACTTTAATAATAACATGACTAATTTAAAAAGGTAATCAATCTCACTAATCTGAAACTCTGATTTGATTAGGATGATTGATTTACATTATCGAGATAATATTGTAGACTTGTAGGTTTTTTTTTTTTAAGACTTGTAGTTAAATACGGTCTACTACATGATTATTGATATTTAATATTTCATCTGTTCCATAATAAACTTCCTAGGGCTGACTTTATTTCGAACTTTGACTGCGAATTACTCATACATTACACACTCAAAAAATATAATAAAATTATATTGTGAAAGAAAATCAAGTATATTTTTCAAATATAACTCTTATATATACTAATCATGTGTAATATAAGAGTAATTTGCGGTCAAAATTCGAAAAAAAGTCAACCCTAGGAAGTTTATTATGGAACGGAGGGATTAAAAAAACAATCCACACATATAAACATAGACATATACCAAAGATTTTAATTAATCCACCAAAATGTATATAGTACATAGTTATTTTTTTTTGGCTTGCTTGCATTAGATGACCTATAAGCTCTCGTAAAATAAAGTCGAAACTTCCTCAGAGCTAATTAGTCTACTCACGTGCTACCTGTCCATCCCATAAGTTCTCATCTCCCATGCATATCAAACATTTCCTATATAAATAGACCGGCCCGTTCATCATCCAAGCACGTACAAAAACCATCTTAGCTCAAAGCAATAAACCATAATCACCACAAAATTATCATACCAATACCAAAAACACAAAATCACCCCAAAAATGGCTGTTCACTCCAAGATTGCCATCATTGGTGGCGGAATCAGTGGCATAGCCGCGGCCAAACAGCTTGCCAAATACGATCCCATGGTCTTTGAGGCCACAGACTCCATTGGAGGTGTATGGAAACACTGCTCCTACAAGTCCACCAAGCTCCAAAGCCTTCGTTGCGACTATGAATTCTCAGATTTCCCATGGTCTAGCAGGGATAACAAAGATTTCCCTTCTTACCAGGAAATTCTGGATTACTTGTACTCTTATGCCAAGTACTTTGATGTACTCAAGTTTGTTAAGTTCAATACCAAGGTTGTCGAAATCCGTTACCTTGGAGATGATGAGGATTCGGGCCCCCGAGGTTCGTATGCGAGCTTGTTGCCCGGAAAGCCCGTGTGGGAAGTTGGGGTCCAGACAGGCCAGTCTGATGAACCTATTCAGGTTGTTATATATGTATATATATTTTTTGTTTACTTATATTTAGTTTCTATATATCTATTTTAACTTTGGAAGTAGACTTAATTCTAAATTTGGTTTGAACAATGAATTTACCTGAATTTTCCAAGAATGGATTTCATAAATAATAGAATCAATATAAAATTGTTTTAAACAAAATGCATGCATGCATGCATATGCAAGTATTAAGCACCTAATCTTTTTTACGACTATCAAATTCTGATCATGTTATGAAACAAAATTTCTTGTCATGTAATTATTACATGACTAACAAAATTGTGAATCCATATAATACGGGAAATTTTTATACAAAGGTTGTACATAGCTACACATATGCTGATGAGTACATTTTTTCTTCAATTTGAAGTGGTTCGCTTTTGAATTTGTGGTGATATGTACCGGGAAGTATGGTGATATACCAGCAATACCAAAATTCCCACAAGACAAAGGGCCTGAAATTTTCAAAGGGAAGGTGATGCACACTATTGACTACTGTAAACTCGACGAGGCTGAGTCGACGCAGCTTCTAAAGGGCAAAAAAGTTGTAATATTTGGCTACAAGAAATCTGGTATTGATCTAGCAGTTGAATGTGCGGAAGCAAATGAAGGTACCTAGAATTATAATACTAGCTTATCTGTTACATTTGTGTAGTATACAAATTAATATATACTTCGTACTATATATGTGCTTTGATGCCTATGCATGGATATGGACTTTTAAGTAATAGGAACACAAAATGATGAAAATATGGACTTGGTAGTTATAGATTCTTGATAGTCAATAGAAACTCAAATACTAAACCTTGACAATAAGGAAAACAGCATCCAACAAACTAAGAATTGTCACTATATTCAAAATTGAACCATGCTAGTTCTAAGTTATCATGGGAAATTCTTGAAATCAAGGTTGACATATAAGTCAACTCTGGACTTCAAAGTTCATTCTCTCTGTCTCTATGTTGTAGTAACTTATTAATTTCTAAAAGTATAAGTCTGACAATTCACCTTTGTATTTGTCATTTTCAGTGATACATGTTTCACCTGGAAACAAAGTCAATGAAAACTATACTATATACTCCGTTACAAATACTTACTCATTTTCTAGTGACAGTTACACTGTGAGACATGAATCTGATCACATTATTATTGTATCACAAAGGTGTGGGGTCAATGAGGATAAAACTAATTTTTATCAAAATAGTTTAATTATTAGATACTTGATGCATGTTCAGTCAAGAGTGTCTTAGTATTGATGAATAATTTGATAGACTTCTTCAACTAATTATGAATAAATTAAGAACGTAACAAGAGTCAAGTTCATACTATGTGGAAACTGAGGTTGATTAAGTGAAACAATTTTATGTTATTTTCTCAAAATACAATTCTCTTACTTAAACTAACCTACTACTCGTAGTATTTTTATAATTATAACATGATTTAATACCAATTCTCAAAATCTTACTTGATGCTGATGCCAGTCTTTGTTATACTTTTAGACATTTTATTAGTTGAATACATATTGTATTGTAGGACCAGAAGGGAAGCCCTGCACCATGGTTGTAAGGACCTTACATTGGACAGTTCCACATTACTCAGTCTGGGGTCTCCCATTTTACATTTTCTACTCAACTAGGGCATCTCAATTCCTCCATCCAAGACCTAAGCAAGGCATCTTTAAGACCATCCTATGCCACTTGCTCTCTCCTGTGGTGAGTTTACTTTTACCCTACATGCACATTAGTAACAAAACTGGATTATTAGGAGTAAACTGATAATTTGTGTCTGCATGTAACAGAGAAAGGCCATGTCGAATATAATCGAGTCTTATTTAACCTGGAAGCTTCCGTTGAAGAAGTATGGTCTGAAACCTGAACATCCCTTTGAGGAGGACTACGCGTCCTGCCAAATGGCTATCTTGCCTGAGACATTCTTCCCTTTGGCCGACGAAGGAAAAATTTGTTTCGAAAGAGCTTTATTAAATTGGTGGTTCTGGGAAGGCGGAGTTCAATTTGAAGATGGAAGAAAGTTGGATGCTGATGTTGTGATGCTTGCAACTGGTTTTCAGGGGAAGCAGAAGCTCAAGGCTATAATCCCTGATCCTTTTCGTGATCAGATAGAACACGAATCTGGAATGATGCCGTTATATAGGTATAACACACATGATTTGACACTTACCTTACCTTAAACTTATAACGATATCAACTTAAAACAAATCATAATACATCCTAAATTATCTATGGCAGGGGAACAATCAATCCGAGGATTCCAAATATGGCATTTGTTGGTTATATTGAGAGTGTTGCCAATCTTCACACGGCTGAAATACGCTGCATATGGCTGTCACGACTAGTAGACGAGCAGTTTCATCTTCCAAGTGTTCCTAGAATGCTTAATCAGACGAAACAAGAGATGGAAATCATGAAGAGGACAACTAGGTTTTACAAGAGAAGCTGCATTTCAACTTACAGCATCAATCACACCGACGAGATATGTGAGGAAATGGGATGGAGCTCATGGAGAAAGAACAACTGGATTGCTGAAGCTTTTAGCCCTTACAACAGCCAAGATTACGAAGAGGATAAATAAAGCGTCAATGGCAAACTTCACAGTGGCCATCTTAAGTTCTAACTATAATTATTATTCCTTGTATTACAGATAAATAATATACCAATTGGTTTAATAGTAGTCATTTATTACAGGTAAATAATATACCAATTGGTTTAATAGTAGTCATTGTATGTACCTTTGATAATGTGGATTTCATTAAATGAAATAAAAATGTATGTCATAACCAAAATTGGTTCAGTAGTAAATGAACGTACTTGAAAAAATGTGGATTTGCTAAATGAAATAAAAATGTTGTATGAATGTTATTAATCACCACAGTTTGGTGAGATATGTAGTACACATATATATACAAATCAGAGGAGTAGTGTACAAGTAATAATACTCTACTACATGGAAACTATATCACAGTATCTATACTTTCCTTACTGCTAACACCCCCCTCAAGCAAAGCGTAGGATTAGGACGAACGAGCGAAGCTTGGATCGAAACAGCTCAAACAGAGAGCGCGGAAGACTTTTAGTAAATATATCAGCAATCTGTAGATTGCTGATATATTCTACAGATTCTGTAGAAAGTATTCCATTAGTCACGAGCTCCTGAAGAAAATGATAATCAATATCAATATGTTTGGCTCGTTTGTGAGAAACAGGATTTTGACTGAGAAAGATGGTGCTCTTGTTATCACACAATAATGCTGGTACCTCCACAATGGAAACTTGAAGTTCACGCAAGAGGTTGATGACCCATACAACTTCTGCAGCAGTGTTAGCAAGAGCCCTGTACTCTGACTCGCAACTCGATCGAGCAACTGTAGGTTGCTTCTTAGCACACCAAGAAATCAAATTACCTCCCAGAAAAACAGAATATCCATAAGTGGAACGACGAGTGTCTAAGCAACGAGCCCAATCGGCATCGGAGTAACCAAGTAAACGAGGAGGAGAACCTTTGGTGAAAGACAAACCATGATGGGCAGTCCCTTTTACATAACGCAGAATCCTTTTGACATGGCGAAAATGGTCAATAATAGGGGACTGAAGGTACTGACTGACCGTATTAACAACATATGCCAAATCGGGACGAGTGATCGTGAGATATTGCAATGCTCCAACAAGTGAACGATAGAGTGTGATATCAGGAAAAGGCTCACCATCACTAGTTAATGAGACTCCAGCAGCTAGTGGAGTCGAAACCGGCTTGCAATCCAGCATCTGAGCACGGCTAAGAATGTCATGAGCATATTTAGTATGACTTAGGAAAATGCCATCAGAAGTGTAAGTGACTTCTAAGCCCAGAAATATCCCAATCGCCCGAGATCCTTAATGGCATATTCTGAATTTATTCGTGAAATTATCTTGGTGATCAAGGTAGAATCATTTCCCGTGAGGATAATGTCATCGACATAGACCAATAAGTATAGCAATGAGGTTCCACGGGCAAAAATAAACAAGGAGGGATCAGCCCTACTGCATGAGAAACCCAAGTGAAGTAAAAAATTACTAAACCGTTAGAACCAAGCAGGGGGCGCTTGTTTAAGACCATACAATGCTTTCTTCAATTTGCAGACATGATCTGGGAAGCGAGGATCAATAAATCCCGGAGGCTGCTCCATATAAATATTTTCAGCCAAGTCGCCATTTAGGAAAGCATTTTTAACATCTAGCTGATGCAAATTCCAATGATTCATAACCGCAAAGGAGAGCACAATATGTACCGTGGATGCTTTGATGACGGGACTGAAAGTATGATGATAATCAAAGCCTGGAACTTGAGTAAAGCCTTGTGCAACAAGGCGAGCTTTGTGGCGATCAATAGATCCATCAGACAAGTACTTAGTGCGAAAAACCCATTTTGATCCAATGACATTTGTATTAGAAGGACGAGGAACAAGATCCCAAGTAGCATTATCGTTGAGTTCAGAAAGCTCATCATGCATCGCAGCTAGCCATTCAGGGCTTTTAATAGCTGTTTTTACCCCTTTAGGTTCCGATGAAGTAGAGAGGGCTGCAAGTAAGCCACGAAATTTTGGTATATAGTAATCTTTAAATGACTTGGGATAAAATTTACCAGCTTGTCCCCGAGTTATCATAGAAGGCTCGACATGTTGGGGTGCATCAGGAGAACGATCTCGGATTGGAGATACGGACAAAGGAGAAACATGTTGTGGTGTAGGATCATGTTCATGGAGCAGCGGAGGAGATGGAGCCATAGGTGATGGAGGTGGACTAGACTCACTCGGAGGTGCAAGAGGTGAATTAGGCTCACTTGGAGGTGAACATGGGGAACCAACAAGATTATTTGAGGGACAAACTGTGCACTGCCCAGAAGAAGAGGGTTCAGGAGTTGTGGCAGCGGATGGTGGGTTGGGCAGAGAGTCCACCCGAGCGATTTGATCAAATGATGGATCCAGAAAGGTAGAGACATCCAGGTCCGTTGAAGTGGAAGTATCTGGAGATCCTGTGAAAGGAAAATAAGTTTCGTCAAATTGTGCATGACGAGTGAAATAAACACGGCGGTTTACCGGATCCAAACACCGAAAGCCTTTATGAGTGGTGCTGTAGCCAATAAATATGCCAGGAGCACTTCGCAGTGAAAGCTTGTGTTTGGCATAATCACGCAAACATGGAAAAACGCGGCAACCAAATGCATGAAAATTCTCATAAGTAGGAGAGGCACCAAAAAGTAACTCATATGGAGACTTAAAATGTAAGAGAGGTGACGGTAAGCGATTAATTGTATAAACAGCAGCACTAAATGCGTCAATCCAATAAGATGATGGCATATGAGAGTGAAACAACATAGCAAGCCCAGTCTCTGTAATGTGCCTATGTTTCCGTTCAGCACGACCGTTTTGTGCAGGAGTATATGGGCATGACATTAAGTGGCGAATACCACAAGTTTTGAACTGTTCCTGTATGAGAGAGTTTGTGAATTCTGTCCCCCCATCACTCTGGAAAACTTTAATTTTTCTAGAAAACTGATTCTCCACAAGATTTTGAAATTGCACAAACACCGCATAGAAATCAGACTTATGGCGAAGAGGATACAACCAAGTAAATCGAGAAAAATCATCCATAAATATGACATAATAACGAAAACCAGAGGAAACAACTGGAGCAGGACCCCACAAATCACAATGAATTAAATCCAAAACAAAGGATGAACGTTTCTCATTAACGGAGAACGACAATCGTTTACTTTTAGCTAATTGACAGGGAGAACAAACTTTGGGGTTGGGAAGTAGGGATGAAACTGATAAACTCCCAACTTTATTGAAAAATGAAATAATATCAAAACTGACATGGCCTAATCTGGAGTGCCAAAGAGCAAAAGATCCTTTCAATTTCTGAGACCGCAAAGCAACAAGGAGGGCTGACTGACTTGCTTCCAAAATATATAGTCCATCATCACGCCGTCCTTTAGCGAGAAGGGCCCCTGTTATCCGGTGCTGAATAGTAAACGAATTATCAGTAAAAATCACATCCACTGGAAAATCACGAGTTAACTGGCTAATAGAAAGTAAATTCTTAGTGAGGTCCGGGACAACCAACACATTCAATAAGTTAACAGATTTATGCAACACTTTAGAACCAATATGAGAGATATGCAGTGTGTCACCATTACCTATGACCACACGATTATTACCGGAGTAAGGTACGACGGCATCAAGGGTGGAAGTAGAGGGTGTCATGTGAGCGCTGGCACCCGTGTCGACATACCAATCAGAAGCGAAGTTAGCTGCAGGGTTATTAGAGCCATAGCGATCAGGACATTCATCAGCCCGATGACCAAATGCATGACAGATTTGGCATTTAGGAGGGCCACGACTGCGACCACCATTGTTATTACCTCCACGATTTCGGCTACCATAATTCATGTTATTATTGTGGTAAGAGGTACCACGACGACTACCACGATTTCCACGATAGCCACCACGATTTCCACCTTAGCCACCACGGCTATGATTGAATTGTGAGTTGGTGGTGACAAACGCAGCAGGAGTAGACTCAGTAGAGATGTTGGATTCACGTGACTTCTGAAAGATTTCATAGCTATCTGCCAGGGGAAGAAGGTCCTGAAAGTGTGGTAGAGGAACAGTAGTTATTTGAGTGGAGCAAAAGGCTTGGAAGGATGGACCCAAACCACGTAGAAACCAATGTGACTTGTCCGTTTCATCAACAGGACGACCTATGGCAGTCAATTGATCACAAATTTGCCTAAATTCCTTACCATACTCGTACACCGAGCGAGTACCCTGTTTTATATTCTGAATAATATCCTTCAAACGGATTTCATGAGTTTTGGAGCTATGGCAGAAGGCCGCCTCGAGGGCAAGCCAAACCTCACGAGATGTGCGTTGGCCGACAATTTCAGCCATGGCTTCTTGTGTTAACGTCGAGACTAGCAAGCTGCGAAGAAGCTGATCTTGATCGGTCCAAACAGAAAATTCAGGATTGGGAATAGATTTGTTGTCTGTGCAATTAATGTGTGCAGGGGGAGGCGGGTTAGAGAGATCGATGAACCCGAACTTTTTCTGGACACGGAGCAAAGGCTCAACTTGATCTCGCCTCGCCACATAAGGTAATTGGTGGAGTCAAGTTTAATTGTGAGAAAGTGGATGAGTGAAGTGATAGGGAGAGCTGTATCAGAGGAGGAGGTGGTTTCGGTGCCGCCGGTCATTCTGAAGGTAGAGAAAGGTACTTTGATATTTAGGTTTACAGGCTCGATACCATGTATGAATGTTATTAATCACCACAATTTGGTGAGATATGTAGTACACATATATATACAAATCAGAGGAGTAGTGTACAAGTAATAATACTCTACTACATGGAAACTATATCACAGTATCTATACTTTCCTTACTGCTAACAAATGTATGTCATGATATTCTGCGTCGAATGGATTAAAATTTTTAAACAGAAATCTGGTAAGCAATCTACCAAAAAAGCTTTCCTCATGGTTTGATTATCTTAATTCCACGATCATTGAAATGGACATGAGAACCCAGCATTATTATAAGAACAATATTTGAAATGAGCATTGGTTACCTGAGGCGATTTCATAGCATATCTGCGGCATTTAACCACATATCCTCCCATATAGGTAATAGGTTCACCATATGGTATCTTCCCAGGTAATAGGTTCACCATATGGGCCTGCCGCCTGCATCCTATGCTTCATGGTCCGCAAGTACTCTAGAAGCCTCCAAAGACCGACCATACACTGTCAGAACCCTACCACACGTTATCACACCTGCCCCCTTGCCTTCATATGCACCGCCACTCTCCCTATTACGAGCCCATGCATGATGCGCCCCGCTGGCATCACAAGCGCTGCCACACACCTTTTTCACGACCTTCTTCCTCTTATGCAGGTCCGCGTGTGTCATCTGTACAGGTGCACCCGCGCTCTTGCTCACCCCTAGCTAGTTTGCTCCCTAGCTATATATGCATTTAACCTATTCCAGTTAGCCCAAGTTCACTAGTTCAATCAACTTGAACCTGGTTTGCGCTTTTACTGGTTGTGTGCGTATCCAACCTGCTTCTTCTTCCTCTTCGTCCAAGTCTGGTTTTTCCTTGTCACGATAGTCTTCTACAATCTTTGCTCCGATTAATACCTAGACTAGAATTAGAGCACCGTGTTTAACGCAGTGCCCATATTCGTGTAATCAATAATATATATATATATATATATATATATATATATATATATATATATATATATATATATATATATATATATATATATATATATATATATATATATATATATATATATATATATATATATATATATATACACCTCAAGTCTCACCAAACTTTAATAGATTTCCTTATAAAGTACCTCTCGAACTTAACCCATTAGTATAAAAAACCTACCATACACATTAAGAAATTGTCCTTTGCAACAATATTTTTTCTTTTAACTCGAAGCGTTATGAAGAATTGAAGACACCATTTCAGGTGGAATGAGTGTTAAACGACAAGTCAATCTAATGCTTAAATTAAATTATCAAACTAAGCCTTCATCTGTTTATCCCATAAAAATTGAGGTAGCCAATGACAACCAACATAAATCTTTGCCATATTATCATGTCATGAACCAATTACAAGAATAGGAAACTAAATCTAGACAAATAATCTGATAGTCCTACACGCTACACCTACACAAGTTAAATCTGATGCGAGATCACTTAACCTATATACTGCGGTAGAGTCACTAAGTAGAATACACAGAGCCACATATAAGCAGAGTATACTGCGGCCTCATGAGTCATGACCTTCAAACTCTACTATTTGGTTCCACTCATGGTATTTCAAACCTAACAGGACAGACAGTCAGAATTCTATACAACATGTGTTTTTACTTCTGCAAACCTCTTACAGAAGATTTCAACCATCTACTGGTATACTGCCTTGATGTTTCTTATATTAGTAAATTTGGTGGATACTTCAACACCAACCGTCCAAGAAAATATGTATTTTGATCTCTATAACATATTAAACGATAAGAATTAACAGAAGAATAAACCTCCACTCGTAGCAAACCTAAATTCCAAAAATGAACCATCATTCTTGTAAACTTTTTAATCTTTACCACTGACAGTTTAGAGATTCAGCATTGTTTCAAAAAATTTAACACTCCAAAACTACCCACTAAATAGATAGTAGTGCTTAAACACCTAGCGTGCTTTCTGAAGGATAATATTTTCCTTTGCTTATAGAATATTTATTGAGCAACGGCTCCATCCGATCCAAAACTCCGCTCTAGGACTTTATCAATATTGTATATCTGACCTTTCAAACCTACACGCTATGCTCCAGCAAGCTTCATGGGTAGCGCACGTTAACACTTTGTATGCAATCAAACTAATAAGTCAACACGTTCTATTCGTAATATTGATTAAGCAAAAATATGTTCCAAGATTCTAGAATCTGGTTTTATGGTTGATAGCAGTTTTCACATTTTTAACAACTTGAGAAAGCATCTGTCAGATGGTAGAAGAACAACACATCCTACTGATCTAAAATCTCTAAACAATTTCAAGCAAGGTATCGTGTTGAGAGATGAAAGGCACTACTGCTGCAATTGGGCAGGAATTTGGGATGACAGCATTGGTAGAGACCGTAAAGTTATAGCGCTCTATCTCTCAAGAATATCCACGGACCATGACGACTTCCGGCTTTTCATGTCAATAGCAAGTACAAATTTATAGTTTTTGTTACATTATAGAGTTGTTCCTCATGGTGCTAAAAAAAAGTTAAAAAACAAGGTTTATCCACATGCCAGCAATGTGCAAGAAGGTAATAAAAAGCCTACATAAGAAGAACAACATTGAATTAATGAGGGCCAGGGAAAGTGCAAAATGAGGTAAAAGAGCTGTTTAACAATCGAAAATTGACAATAATAAAAAACATCACACTTGTTCATACATCATACCCCTGACAACGATAGTACATTACCAAATAATTTTACAGACAATATAGTCAGCAGCTCTAAGCATCTAAAACAGAAGCTTATTAACTTTGAAAATATATAAACAAATGGCAACAAAAACGACGGAGGACGACAGAAACAAATGGCAACAAACAATTGGATTGCAAATTAAAATCAAAAAACAAAAAATCAGAATACCTGGATGACAGAAAGCGATGGGAGAAGAGTTGCCGTAGAATCTCCACGATAAATTCTCCAATACAACAAAGGGCAATTGAGTTTTTTCAAAATCAAAATCAATCGGCTGTGAATAACATAGAAGGGGCCATGGATAGATGGTTCAGGCAACGACTACATAAATTCACTCTCCAAAAATTGAAGGTGGATAGTTGTGGCCGGTGGAAAAGGTCTACATAAATAATAAATTGAAGGTGAATGGTTGTGGCCGGTGGTGAAGGTCCTAAAGGGTGAAAGCCTGTTGGGAAGAGAAGCGTTTGTTCATGAATCATTTCTATGCGATTGAACGAACAGAGGCAACGAGCGAATTATTTTTGTATCAAATAAAACCGAATTGGACAAAAGAATTGAATTCTTTTTGTATTATTATGAAATAAAACCGAACCGGCCATATGAATTTGAATCGAACCGGACTATCACCTTCTACCACCACCAAAAGAAGTTTAGAGCAAAAAGGACTTGCTTATGTTGGCAATTGAAAAGACATTGAAGAAACTGAAGTGTATATTGCGGTAGAAGTCTCCCTTAATTACTATGTTCGAGATCTCGTCTCCAAAGCCGTCTCGGACGACCTCCTGAGAAGGGTCAACCCGGGTCTTCTCGGACATTTGACTCGGAGTTGTCTCGGAATAGATATAAAATATGTAAAATTATATATAATAAATACTATACATACTTTATATATTTTGTAGTCTAAAAATAATATATTGGAACAAGTGGGGTGTGATTATAATTTATAAATTTATTGGAGGTTTGAAATCTAAATGAATGAAATCCTTGGATGTTATTTGTAATATACCAAATTGATATGTACTGCTTCTGCTTGTCTGCTTCCCCAAAGCAATCTCATTTTTTATTTTTCACGATTGAAGCCTAGCCTTTCTTCTTCACCTTCCATTTCTCCAATCTCCATCTCCACAAACCCAATCCACCACTCCATGCCTCCATTACTTATGGATTCTTCTCTTCTTCTAGATCAAGATGATCTCTTAACTCTTATGCTTCTTCTCCCAAATTCCATCTCCTTCTTCAAAATTCAGAAACTTTACACTACGTCCCTACCGGAGAAGACCCAAAATAATGGTAGCACCGGAATTTTCAGAAGGAATCACAGTAAGAAAACAGACACACCTGAAGAAGAAGCAGAGCAAGGGACGACGAAGATGATATGAAGCTTGGAGGATATGAAACTCGGGAAGTCAAAAAGACAAAAACCCATGGAGATCAGTTAGTCGATCGATCAAGCAGAAAAGGGAGAGACCGAGAGAGACAGACGAACAAAATACTGAAAATAGCGGCGAGTAATGCTAGGTTTTTTCCTTATTATGCCTTTCCCCCTTTTTTTTTTTCTTTTTTTTAATTCAAAACCGGGTTGACCCGGTTTAACCGCCCAAAACTCGGTAAAATCTCAGGAACCGAGATTTTCCCGAGTTTTTACATAACCGCCCAAAACTCGGTAAAATCCCGGGAACCGAGATTTTCCCGAGTTTTTACATAACCGTCCCGTTAGTGCCTCCGAGAAGCGGTTAAACCGGGTCAACCCGGGTTGACCCGACGAGATCTCGAACATAGCTTAATTATGACAGAAGAATCATATGGACACTACAAAGAACCGGTTAGATAGATTAAACCGAACCGGACTACCAAGGTCTTATTATTTGTTATAATTGAACCAAATCGGACTACCAAAAAAGTAAGAACCGAACCGGACGACCACAAAAACTCTCTCTTATTATATTGTTCAATGACCTGGCCCAAGAAGAAGTGCCGCGGACGCAATCCTAACCCTATAATGGATCCGGCGGCTAGGATTATAGTCGAGTTAGGGCATTTTCTTTAATTTTATGCTAACTTAATCCTATGCCAATTATCTTTTATTGCTAGCTAACTATGATTTTGATTTATTATATAAACTCTGTAATTTCCTACACTTTTTATGAAATTGAGTTGAACATATGATCCTTTTAGATATCAACCTACCGTCTCTTATAGCGCTCCATTGTGCTAGGAGATCGTAGTCCGTAATCGGTAGACCCCGGTTCTTTACTTCTGCTTTATTTTCGCATATTCTCTGTTATGTTGGATTCGCGAGAATATCGAAAGGCGGTATTCCCCGACGTTGTTTGTCTCTGTTTGATTTCCTTTATTTATGTTTTGTACTTTCCGATGATGATCAAGGGAAACATGTTTATGAGCCACTTTCCATTTTCGTGATTGTCCCGTGGCCCAAAGGGGAGAATCATTTTTTGTTTTCTTGCTAAGTCCCCTAAACTTGCATCGAAAGATATGCCCCTCCTTTAGACTTGGCTAAGAGTTGGTGGTACAACTTGCAAACTCTCCTGATCTTGGCCTCTTGCTAGTAGGATGGACATACTAGACGGGACAGCGGGGGAGGGGGTCAAGTAGCGCCACGATCATAACGGTTATGGGGTGCGCTCTCTTCTAAGGTATGGACTCTAAACCTTGATGCTATCCCGGATCACATCATTAAATTTCTTGCACTTGCCCGAAAGAGCATAGGGTGTAGGAGGTTGGCCAGGGGTAGCATCTTACTCGATGAATTGACGGGTCAATGGTGATGATGGAACTTATTTTGATTGAAGTATATTATTGTTGCTGTTGAGCATGCAAGTTCCATGGAGCTGCTCCTGTGTAAAGTATCATGTGGTTTGGCTTGTTCCTACTGCAGTATGGTTTCTGTCAGAATATTGGGATCTAATAAACCTGGTAGTAATGGTTACTGCCGTGTAACTTCTCCTATATTGTTTTATGTGTAATACAACACATTGAGTTGGACTCGGTTGGTTTTTTATTCCGGAGGGTGTTCCGTGTATCACTTTTGTAAGTTGCTTGGAGTATTTCTTATGCTATTTTATCAATAAAAGTTTTTGTTTTTCAAAAAAAAAAAAAAAAAAAAAAAAGAAGATAATTTTCCGACATTGTCTGTCTTTGTTGTTAGACGATTCCTCTATTGTCGTTCCATTCATGTTGGAACACGACCAAACCCCATTTCCGTAACAGATATCTATGAAAAACGCATAATTTACAGTATTATAACGAATTGCCAAAGAACGATCGATCTTGAATCAATTTCAACATCTCACCCTACCTCAAAAACAAAAGTAAACAGGCATATATACCTCAAGCAAGAAAAACTCCACAGCTGAAAGCTAAAATACTAACAACACTGACCCACACAACACATGCGCATAGTAGCTAGGATATACTCCCTCCGTCCCGATGATAAGTCTAAGTTTGCTTTTTGCACGGTTTTTAATGAATAATTTTGTTTGGTAGTGTTATATTAATATTGTATGTAAATGTGGGGTAGTTGATTAAAAAAGTGTGAGATATGAGTGGAGATAAAGAAGTGTAAATGTGGGGTCCATATTTAAAATAATATAGATGGGATGTGGGGTAATTTCCAAAAATGGAAACGTAAAAAATTGATTGGGACGTTCAAAAAAGGAATACGTAAAGAATTGATTGGGACGGAGGGAGTAATGTGCAAAAACATGTTTCCCCTGATCGACCGCGTAGAATCTAATAAAATCATCAACTTTGGGATTTTTAATGATGAGCTAGGAAGAGACGAACTAAAGATACTAACCGCGTAGGAGCAGATGACATTATATATCTGGTGAGAACATTATTATTACATACAGACTATACTATACTATATATAGTACAATTCCAACTACCAAATCACTAATAGATTAAGTAACCACTTGATAGTACAACGTCAGAATCAAAAACAAGAAAGCTAAAAGCCTAAAACCAATGATCACATGCAACACAATAATATTCATAATAATCGCAAGTCAAAGTTATAACTAATATAGATGGACGATTTCGGACTGGGGAGAGGCACGTCGAACAGTACTTGCATTTTGAACACACCTAATTTTATTATATAGTAGTGGAGGTAATTAATAGCTATACAAATATATATCAAGCCGTATGTCAGTGTTCGATAATAAGTAGTTACCTTATCTCTAGCAATTAAAGGGTCCAATAAGGCTGGACGAACATGCCAAACATACTTATCGGATATCGTACAAGCCGAACGGCCAAAAATTAATTTTATTAATAAACGAGACCATAAAGATTAAAAAATGATCAGAAATTTACACTAGATACAACCTTCACTCAAATTAAATATTACTACTACTACATGCTTCAATTATGAATAAGTCGATTTGACTCCAACCTTGAAGTCAAGTGTTTAGATTGTACTCACGAAAGTCAAATTAATAATTTATTTAACTTGATGAAACTATCGTAAGTAGACCGGGTCTTGTTCAGTATATATCCATTATTTAATCTTTACTGGGTGAAACATGACAGATTGACAGGGTGGAAATAACGATGAAAAACTGAGTATATGCCATATGGTCGGGGAGGGGGGATAACATATGTACATGGGTGTGGTAAGGTACCCTTAAATCACTCCATCATGACTCATGAGTCTCATTATATATATATATATACATTGAATCATCGTTTCATTATTATAGGTTTATACCGTGTCTTTAATAGTTTAAGTGGTAGTAAAAATATAAAATAATACTGCATGTATTTGTTAAGAGTACAAACGTAAGAATTTAATGGAATAAAAGAAACCCCTATTCAACCAGTGTATTATTTAACGGATGTGAAATTTAATGTTCTTAGCTTTCACTTTAAAGAAAAGAAAGACAAGAAAGGGAATGTGCTATCAGTCCGCCTGATTTCAAGATTAAAATGTTAGAGAATGCGAGTTATAAGTTGATGCCGTAAAATGGAATTGGAGTGGGGAAGAAGAGGTGCTTGTATAGTATATCTAGTATGTAGTGTAGGTGTTATAAGGTGGTGCAGCGGAAAGGAGCTGAAGTTGTGTAGGAAATGTGCAGGGTTCGATCCCCGGCGGAGACATAAGGTGGTTTAAGTGTGGAGTTATAAGGTGGTTTGAAAATTTGTATATGAATATTATATGATCGAGTAGTTATAATATTTATCGTTTCAAAAAAAATAAAATGTAGTGTAATATTTGCCATTTCAAATTAAAAAAGAAGAAGCTAGAGAGTAACCCATAGGATGTGGGTGTCATACTCATATATACAGTATATAAAATCTATAAGGAAATGTGACCGTGTTACACCGGTTGCAGTAGCATCTAATAAACTCATTCGGCCCTAGAAATACAGCAAAAAGACACTAGCTAAAATTTGGCTTGTTGAGGGAAGTACCCCTAACATTTACTGCAATTAAAAATAAAAATTACTATATTACATGTACTTTGCCTAAAATTTTTGACATTTGATCAACGTAATGCTAATTTTCGCAAGTTTTAATGTTATTTAGTGTGACGCCCCACAAATTCAGAGGTTTAAAAGGGTTAAGAACGCTACTCATGTCAACAAGGTTAAGCGTGTTTGCTCTGGAAGTTCTCGATACGCGCACGAGTGAGGACAAAGTACGCGGATTAGAACACGTGTTGGTCTGTGTGGTCAGCATATCACCCCTGAGAGCATCCAGGAGTAACCGCGCCGCCCCAAAGGATCGGGCCTTCGATCGATTAGTGATCGGGCGTTAGATTTCGACTCCTAATACCAAGTTACGCACCGTCTTGAATTATTTATGGTTGGGGTATATATAATCTGGGAAAAGAATAAAAAAAAAAAAAAAGGAAGTATACTAGAATCACGAATGGTTCAAGATATGGAAATCAATTTTGACGAAGGCTTTAGGAAACTGATCCAAATATCATCCAATTAATATACGTACTACACAGGAATAAATTCTCTGGAAATTACTACTACAGTACCACTAGCTAGCGAATTTGTTTGATGCTAAACGAATACAGGTGGAGACCCTATATTTATTTATTATTGATAATCCTAATTTTGATATTTGATCAAATAATAATGAGACTGTACGTACCGTACCAAAAATAATATAAGTTCTTTTTTACCATACTAATGCTAGCTCTGACCATACTAAAATGCTATCATATAATTATACCGCTCCCCACAGTTTAACCTATTAGGGAGGAAATAAAATTTAATCATTTATATTATATTAGTTATCCAACATATTTTTATCGAAATGGAGTTTCACGGATATGAATATTAAACCTAGCATGTACATATTTATAGCCTAATCTACGCACCATGGTTCATATAGAAAATTAAAGTAGAAGTAAAGAAGTGGCAAAGCCCTAGCAAATTCATATTCGACTAATTATTCTAAATCATAATATAACTTTTTATAAACAGTTAAAGTAATTTCATTAAGAAAATGAAGTACAAGCTCGGAGAAAATTACAAGAAAAAAATACGAACCACCAAACGTTTCAACAGGAAAAGCAACTAAACAACATTCTAAGATAAACTTACTTAATTTCAACCCCTACGAGCCACAAGAAAGAACAAAAAGATTCCAATAAAAACCAAAGGAACAAATGCCACCAAATTTTTTATCACAAGCTCAAGGAGCGCAAAGTGAGTTAAGAAGCGAGAGCAAGTACTATCTCCGATCCGAACCAAGTGAAGTAAATCCGGAATCAACCAAGAGTGAGAAAGACGGATGCTACCTCCGAACCAAATGAAGTAAAGCCGGACCCAGAAAAAAAGTGAGAAAGATGGAACAAACCAAACCCCAAGTGATCAGGGAAAGGCCAACACACACACCCGAACGTGATATGGAAATGGTCATAATATAACTTATTAACAAAATTTTACCCTAATTTTAAATAAGGAAAATCAGTCCACAGATATGTAAATGGCTATACATATCCAATACAATAATACAATACGAGTACAGAAATAGGATTTTTTTTTAATAAAAATAAAAATATAATCATACGGTAACTGTATGGATACCACTATTTTTAATTTAGGAAATTTTTTATTTTACACGTCGTAAACCTTTTCGACAATTTTGAAGTTACATGCAAACCTTTTTTTAATGTCAAAATACACACTAAGCTTTATAAAAAATTTCAAGTTACACAAAAAGTTAACACCGTTAACTTTTCCATCAGTAGAAGGGCAAATATGTCTTCTCACTAGCACATAACACAAACGTGTACCAAATCAGTTGATTATCGTCACTCTATCTTCTTCCGTCTCTTCCCGTGATCAAACGCCCCCTTTCTTCCATCCATGGATCGTGCCTGATCGATGAACGAGTTGGTTTGCTCAAAGTTACACAGCTACATAACTCTTTTGCGACGTCGCACAATCTCGCTCAACGGCTTCAGCTGCATCAACTCTCTAAGGTATTCGAAAACCCTACCCCTTAATGCATCAACTCGTAATCCACATAGTTTTGCCGTCCATTATAGTTTTACTCGTAATCCCGTATTCAACTGATTTTTGTTCATCTTCTTCCCCTCCCTAAACTATCATTGATTGTTTCAAAAAATCAAACTGCAGGGATAGAGTAGGCAATGTCTTGGAAGAAACGGAGTGCTGGAACTAGCATCCCGTGGGGACGAACAGCTCCCGAGTATGGTGAGTGATTAATTTTGTCATCATGTGTTGTTATTCTGAATCCCTTAAAAAATTGAAACTCAGGTATGGATTTATTGTTTGTACGTTTTCTTATTTTTTAGTCAACTTTGATTCTTTCTGTCCCACCTTTAAATGTACCTTTAGGCACGATCCATGGATGGAAGAAAGGGGGCGTTTGATCGCGGGAAGAGACGAAAGAAGATGGACTGACGATAATCAACTGATTTGGTACACGTTTGTGTTACGTGCTAGTGAGAAGACATATTCCCTTCTAGTGACGGAAAAGTTAACTTTTGTGTAACTTGAAATTTTTCGAAAAGGTTAGTGTGTATTTTGACATTAAAAAAAGGTTTGCGTGTAACTTCAAAATCGTAGAAAAGGTTTACGTGTAAAATAAAAATTTTCCTTTAATTTATTTTATTTTTACATTATATTATACTTAAAATATATTAAAAATGTATAATAATCTAATTTACCTCTAATAATTCGATATATTAAAAATAAGATGAATTACAAATTAGTCTGTAAGGGTGTTTTTCTAGTAGGTCAAACAACAATCTTAAGTAGGTCATTAATATCCTCTTTAGTACATAGGCAATGACGTCCTATTTAAGTCACCATTATATCGTAGTCAATGACTTTCTTCTATAAGTGCAATGATCTTTCCAAAGTACCTGACAAATCTTCTCAAGTACCTGAAAATGACAAATGCACGTGAGGAAGTATGATAATGCCGATTTGCCAGAGGTCAAACCGGATATAGACTTTACTTAAAGGAGGTTGATAGCCTTCCTTTTCTAGGTAGTTGGTACGTAGAAGATAGTAAATACTTGATACCTGGATTTGGGGATTTGAGCCATTTTATAGGTATTGGTCTTCCTTAAAGTCAGTTCAATGTCCTCGCGACATATGTCGTCGCCTAGTTCTTCCACGTGTACCTAGTAGGTCCAACATTGACATTAATGGACCTTGCCCAGACCCACCTAAGTGTATCTTCATGAGCATTCCAGAATCTTCCTTTAATTAGACTCCATTTTTCCGTAGCTCAATTTCTTCGTAACTTGTCTCCTTCCCCGATTCATCTAATGTAAAGCGATTAGTAGTTAAGGTACGTACTTAATATTGAGAAACGGAGATCAGTCAAACCTGCAACCGCCTGCTCAACACTCTCCTCTCTCCTCCGGTATTGTCCATCCGTACCTCTCCAATGTCCCTTTCTCCGGACCTTCCTATGTCTTTAGTAGGTATATTATGGGGCCATTGTAAAATTACCTTGAAGGTAAGGACCATCAAGGTATGGAAGAGAGCTAGAGAAGGCTAAGATACTAAGAAGGTCATAATTATAATTATGCTTCTTAGTTCGTCTTAGAGCTTGTAATGCGGACTAGATATATTTTCATATCAACATATAGTCATATTTCTAAAATTTTGTTATACATTAGTATCATATACGGTTAACTTATTACGTAATAGTTACACTCTTGGTGTGGTAATTCGGAGAAAATCTTGAATTTAAGATGATGGTCATCACTTGTAATCTATCTATCTATTAAAGGAGAAAGATTTCAAACTTTCTCCTTAATTCATGCTCTTATTTTTGACATGTGTCACAATCTTCTATTCTTATTGGTCCATTATTTTATTCTTGCCACATGTCTTAAATATATTCATCTAATTTATAATTCTACATTTCACCATATATATTCATTATTTTTATTTTAATATCATCATTCTCAAATAAATATATACATATTAAAAATAGATATTATTATGTTCAAAATGATTTTTAATATATATTATTAATTCATGCTCTTATTTTTTACATGTGCCACAATCTTCTATTCTTATTGGTCTATTATTTTATTTTTGCCACATGTCTTAAATCTATTAATCTAATTTACAATTCTACATTTCACCATATATATTCATTATTTTTATTTTAATATCATTATTCTCAAATAAATATTATTAAAAATAGATATTATTATGTTCAAAACAATTTTTAGTATATATTATGAATTAAAATTATTTGACATTATTATGAAACACGGATACTAAAAGTAATTTAGTTTTGCTATTTGTAAAAAAAATTAATATAAAAAATATAGAAAGATTGAATTAAAGAAATTGTGCAAGTAAACAATTTTTCGATGTAAAAAATAAAGATCTCGTAGATTGTGGATTGTTTTTTTAAGTCTACTATAACCTCAGAGTGCGGGGTCACAAACTCGGCTATTTGGCATTATTATGAAATATGTATACTAAAAGTAATTTAGTTTTGATATTTGTAAAAAATATTATATACAAATCTAGAAAGATTGAATTAAAGAAATTATGCAAGTAAATAATTTTTCTATGTTAAAAATAGAGGTCACGTAGATTGTGGAATTTGTTTTATAAATCTATTATATCCTGAGATCGAGTGCTGAGTCACAAACTCGGCAAAATATTCACCCGTCGCGGTTAATTATTCAACTTACCCGCCATAGACAGGTCGGCTATAATATTGTATCTTCACATTTATTTATTGTACCTATGCACTTAACATATAATTTTATATATTACAAAGTTCAGTTATTTTTCTTCACACATTTTTTTCTCCAAAATATTTTATTTGTATAATTATTTTTCAATAATTTTAGTTTTTTGTATGAATCATTTTAATATTATTTAGTACGAAAAGTATTTAAAATTTATATTAATATTTTTGTATATCTATTAAAGGAGAATATTAAACTTCCTCCATAAAAAAATTATTCTAGAGTAATAGGGTTGGGCTCGGACGGGTAATACAGATTTTGGGTTTAGGATATGATGATTTATTAACATCCCAATCTCCCACAAGATAATTTTAACATTTTTTCTAACATTTTCTTCTATATTAAAATTTAAAACATTATTCATCATTATGTAATCGTAACCCAAATATGTATATATTCTACAAAGGAGGAAGTTTTCATACTTCTTCCTTCAACCACATGGCATTTTCAACTTCACTTTATGTCCATTTTGATTGGTCGAATGTTTTTCACATAGTAAAGTGTCTATTTCACAATAATTCCGAATATTAATTAATTGTGTTCGACATGTCTCTTTTGCAATACTTTATAAGAACACTAAATGCGTTCGACAGTCTATTCCACAATACTTTAGAATACTATTTGCATTTGGTTGGTCTCTTTCTCAATACCTAAGAACACCAACTGTATCCGACGAGTCTATTCACAATATTGTAGAACACTATTATGTTCAGCGGGTCTATTAGATAATTCTTTGAATCACGAACTGTATTTGGGTTTATATCTCAAATTAAACTTCATACCACTAACCGTGATTGACGGGTATATTCCGCAATACATTATACCACTAATTGCGTTTGACGGGTCTATTTGGCACTACATTATAACACTAACTGCGGACGGCGGTCCTATTCACAATACTTTAGAACACTAATTGCATTTGACGGATCAATTCCGCAGTACTTTAGAACATTAATTGTGTTCGGTGGGTCTTTTCGATAATGCATTAAACACAAACTTTACAACACTAAATTCAGTTGGTGGATCTGTCCGCAATACTTAGAACACTATTTAAATATGTTCGACGGGTCTACTTCACAATACTTTGGAACACTAACCGTGGCCGACGGATTTATGACACAATACTTTAGTACACTAATTGTGTTCGATAGGTCTATTGCACAGTACATTAGAACACTAAATTTATTCGCAATACTTTAAAACATTAATTGCGTTTGACGGGTCTATTCTACAATGCTTGAACTACATCTGATGGGTATTCCGCAATACTTTAGATCACTAATTGCGGTTGACGGGGATATTCCACAATAGTTTAAAACACTACTTGCGTTTGACAGGCCTACAATACTTTAAAACATTAATTGTGTTCAACAGATCTATTCACTAATACTTTAAAATACGAACTTTAGAACATTAGATGCGGCCAACAGCTCTATCTCGCAATACTCGAGATACGTTTGACGGGTTTATTTGCCAATACTTTAGAACACTAACTGTGGCCGACAGGTCTATTTCATAATATTTTAGAACACTAACTATTTTCTAATGGTCTGTTGCACAATATTAATTGCATTCGACGGGCCTATTCACATTACTGTAGAATATTAACCGCATTTGACATGTCTATTTGGCAATACTTGAACTATATTTGACGGGTATTCCGCAATACTTTAAAATACTAACATCGATTTACGACGCTATTCCATAATACTATAAAACACTAATTGCGTTGGAAACTCGACGGGTTATTATTATTTGTAAATTTACTATTTCCCGTCGAAACTCGACGGGTTATTTACTAGTAATTCATTTATTTGAGTAGTTATTTATACTTTTCGGAAGCGTTTAGTCATCCAATACTCCTCCCTAGTCCCTAATACTTTTACATTATTTGTATTTGATATATATCCAATCTATACGTTCATGAGCGTTCATATATATAATTTCCTCCTAATTTCATCCCCTTTTCACATTTCAATCATAATATTCAACTCACAAGAAAAGAAAGCTTTTCATGCACATGTATAAATGTTGATAATTACTGCCTGTTTAAATGTAGCTTTGCCTTAATTTGTTTGCTCGTACATTAATGCATACGAATGTTTCTCTGGGTTTTCAAGTCTCTGGAAAACTTTCAACATATGCCTTTTTATTCTAATTGTATACACGATCGAAGATTACAGAAGATGCCAAGAAAATATATAGGCTTGCAGAATTGTTTTGCAAGAAACGAATTTAGAGGAAATTTCCGTTCCACTAATATATTCCAAATAGTAATATTAAGGAATTAAAGGACAAGTAAAAACAATAATGTGTAGAAGAAGGGTACCCCAGAGAATGCATGGTCAGAAAAGTCATTCACTTGTCATATACAGCTTCATGTAAAACACACATCTTTTATCCGATCGACTTTAGTGTACTGTTTGTGTTTGGAACAAAATGATTTGGGTTTTTTTTTTTTTTTTTTTTTTTTTTTGGAACGTAGAAGTTCTTTATATTAAACCAAAAACAGATAAACCAAAAACAGATTAGTACATAAGCCGATCCCATGATCCAGGCTAAACAAAAGGAAAAACGGAATCACAAGTTCACACAAAACTCAAAAACGCAGTAGCACCCGGTAGTCACAAAACATCAATTCCAGCCATCTGTAGCGTCTGCCTAGCACAGCGGGCCAGTCGATTTTCATCCCAAGGTCTGGCAGAAATCCTGTAGGTGGGGGAACGATGCGCACCAGGTCTGTAACACCTCCTTTATCCTTTGTGTAATTAGCTGTCCGCCGTCATGTTAAAAATGATGCTATTTCGCAAACACCATATTGCATAGATAGTCTCAGCCGCTAACATCTTAAGAATCTGCGCGCGCGCGGGCTTTTCCCCTTGGTCGTTCGCAATATCCACTGCAATTCATCACTCCATCCTGTGGGAGTATGAGTAACGTGTAACCATGTCAACAAATCCTTCCAGATTCCAGCCGTGTACAGACACTCAAAGAACAAATGCTGGACTATTTCTTTTTGCGAGCAAAACACACACAACTCATCATTGTTAAGCCCAAATTTGGTTAATCTATCTTTTGTATATAAACAGTCATGGACACACATCCATGTAACAAAAAGAGCTCTGGGCCGTTCTCGATTTGTAAAGAACAGTTTCCGCCAATCTACTGTCGACCGCTCTCCCCTTAGTTCGTGATACATAGCTGCAGTGGGGAATTTCCCGGTATTATCATCTCCTGGCCACACATGGCTGTGCTTTACATGACTCCGCTGTTTAAGGATAGTTTTTAAAGTCCATGAGCACGTTGTTGTTTGCGGTGTATATAAATGGGTTTGTCATTTCAAAACTAATCAACAATGAATGAATTATATAAATGGGTAATTATGAATATACTAAATTATCTGAATTGAACTTATTTATAAAATTGTAATAAATATAAAAAATATTTAAATAAATTTGAACTAAATAAAACTAATTTAAACTAACCTTAATTAGTTTGTCATAATTTATGTTAACTTTGTAATTTTTGTTGATTAAATTATGATGATAATTGATTATACATTTGGACTACATTATTGACATTAGTTGTTAATCCACCAAAATGTATGATAGTTGCGTTGCATTGCATGACCTAAGCTCCCGTAAAATAAAGTGGAAACTTCCCAAGGGCTAATTAGTCTACTCACGTGCTAACTTGTCCATCCCATAAGAGTTCTCATGAGCCAATCTCTCCCATGCATCAAACATTCCTATAAATACCCTGTTCACCCAAGCACGTACAAAACCATCTTAGCTCAAAGCAATAAACCATAATCACCACAAAAAAATCATACCAATACCAAAAACACATACTCACCCCAAAAATGGCTACTCACTCCAAGATTGCCATCATTGGTGGCGGAATCAGTGGCATAGCCGCGGCCAAACAGCTTGCCAAATACGATCCCATGGTCTTTGAGGCCACAGACTCCATTGGAGGTGTATGGAAACACTGCTCCTACAAGTCCACCAAGCTCCAAAGCCTTCGTTGCGACTATGAATTCTCAGATTTCCCATGGTCTAGCAGGGATAACAAAGATTTCCCTTCTTACCAGGAAATTCTGGATTATTTGTACTCTTATGCCAAGTACTTTGATGTACTCAAGTTTGTTAAGTTCAATACCAAGGTTGTCGAAATTCGTTACCTTGGAGATGATGAGGATTCAGTCCCCCGAGGTTCCTATGGGAGCTTGTTGCCCGGAAAGCCCGTGTGGGAAGTTGGGGTCCAGACAGGCCAGTCTGATGAACTTATTCAGGTTGTTATATATTTTGTTACTTAATTTGCAGTTTCTCAATTTTAATAATATTGGAAGTAGACTTCTAAATATGATTTGAACCATTCCATGCATGTTTAAGATATATTTACCTGAATTTTCCAAGAATGGTTTTCTTAATTAATAGAATCAGTAAAACTATATTGAAACAAAGTGCATGCATGCATGTATTAATTAAGCACCTAAGCTTTTAAAACTATCAAATTCTGATGCTATATACACATCTTATGAAACAATTAATATTTCTTGTCATGTTTGTTTCGAAAAAAATAAAAATTTCTTGTCATGTTTACATGACTAACAAAAATGAGAATACATATATATATATATATGGGAAAATTATTAAACAAATTGAAGTTTTTGCACAACTTATTCTGATGGGTACATTTTTGTCTTTAATTTGAAGTGGTTCGCATTCGAATTTGTGGTGATATGTACCGGAAAGTATGGTGATATACCAGCAATACCAAAATTCCCACTAGACAAAGGGCCTGAAATTTTCAAAGGGAAGGTGATGCACTCTCTTGACTACTGCAAACTCGACGAGGCCGAGTCGACTCAGCTTCTAAAGGGCAAGAAAGTTGTAATATTTGGCTACAAGAAATCTGGTATTGATCTAGCAGTTGAATGTGCAGAAGCAAATCAAGGTACCAAGTTCAAGATACTAGAATTATAATACTAGCTTAACTTAGATTGTGTAATATAATTAATATATGTGATTTGATGCCTGTGCATGCATATGGACGTTTAAGTAATAGGAACACAAAATATGGACGTAATTAATATATATTCTTGATGGTCACAAGAAAACTTAAATACTAAAACTACTTGACCATAAGAGAGAAACAGCATCCAACAAACTAAGAATTGTCATTATTCAAAATTGACCCATGTTAGTTCTAAGTTATCATGGGAAATTCTTGAAATCAAGGTTGACATATCAGTCAACTCTGGACTTCAAAGTTCATTCTCTCTGTCTCTATGTTGTAGTAACTTATTAATTTCAAAGAGTATAAGTCTGACAATTCACCTTTGTATTTGTCATTTACTTCAATTTTTAGTGATACATGTTTCACCTGGAAACAGAGTCAATGCTAATTAGCTTTACTATATAGTTACAAATACTTAATTTTATTGTGACATTGTGACAGTTACACTGTGCATGAGACATGGCCATTATTAGTGATGATCAGTGATTGAGTCTGATCACACATTATTATTGTATCACAAAAGTGTGGGGTCAATTGAGCTAAAACTAATTTTTATCAAAATAGTTTAATTATTTGATACTTGATGCATGTTCAGTCAAGAGTGTCTTAGTATTGATGATTAATTTGATAGATTTCATAAACCAATTATGATTAAAGAACAAGAGTCAAGTTCACACTGTGGATATTGAAGTTGATTAAATGAAACAATTTTAAGTTATTTATCTCAGAATACAATTCTATTAGTTTACTAACTTACCAGTAATTTTATAATACTAACATCATTTGATAGTTAATACTACCAATTCTCAAAATCTTCCTTGATGTTGGCCAGTCTAGACATTCTATTAACTAGTGCTACATGTATTATAGGACCAGAAGGGAAGCCCTGCACCATGGTTGTAAGGACCTTACATTGGACAGTTCCACATTACTCAGTTTGGGGTCTCCCATTTTACATTTTCTACTCAACTAGGGCATCCCAATTCCTCCATCCAAGACCTAATCAAGGCATCTTTAGGACCATCCTATGCCACTTGCTCTCTCCTGTGGTGAGTTTTACTTTCACCCTACCTGCTCATTAGTAACAAAATTGGATTATTAGGAGTAAACTGATAGTTTGTGTATCCATGTAACAGAGAAAGGCAATGTCGAATGTAATCGAGTCTTATTTAACCTGGAAGCTTCCGCTGAAGAAGTATGGTCTGAAACCTGAACATCCCTTTGAGGAGGACTACGCGTCCTGCCAAATGGCTATCTTGCCTGAGACGTTCTTCCCTTTGGCTGACGAAGGAAAGATTCTTTTCGAAAGAGCTTTATCAAAGTGGTGGTTCTGGGAAGGCGGGGTTCAATTTGAAGATGGAAGAAAGTTGGATGCTGATGTGGTGATGCTTGCAACTGGTTTTCAGGGGAAGCAGAAGCTCAAGGCTATACTCCCGGATCCTTTTCGTGATCAGATTGAACATGAATCTGGCATGATGCCGCTATATAGGTAGAAGAGACATGATTTGATACTTACCTAGCTTTAAACTTATAACATTATCGACTTAAAAGAAATCATAATACATCCTAAATTCTCTATGGCAGGGGAACAATCAATCCAAGGATCCCAAATATGGCATTTGTTGGTTACATTGAGAGTGTTGCAAATCTTCACACAGCCGAAATACGCTGCATATGGCTATCACGACTAGTAGAAGAGCAGTTTCATCTTCCAGGTGTTCCTAGAATGCTTAATCAGACGAAACAAGAGATGGAAATCATGATGAGGACAACTAGGTTTTACAAGAGAAGCTGCATCTCGACTTACAGCATCAATCATACAGATGAGATATGTGAGGAAATGGGATGGAGCTCATGGAGAAAGAACAACTGGATTGCTGAGGCTTTTAGCCCTTACAACAGTCAAGATTATGAAGAAAATAAATAAGTCATCAATGGCAAACTTCACAATGGCCTATCCCAAGTCCTAACCATAATTATTATTCCTTGTATTACAGATAAATAATAAACCAATTGGTTTAATAGTAGTCATTGTATGTACCTTTGATAATGTGGATTTCATTAAATGAAATAAAAATGTATGTCATAACCAGAAATCTGGTTGCATATGCACAAAAAAGCAATCTACAACAAAAGCTTTCCTCATTTTGATTATTTTCCATGATCATTGAAATGGACATTCAGTGCTCAAAGAACACCTGTAACAGAACGAAAGCATATGAGCATATCCTCTATGAAACGTATACTTGGAAGTAAAATTGTACAGCGAGAAAGATCAAAGGAATATGGAAGTTAGATATCAATCCGTTTCAAGCGCTTTTGAGAAACTTCAAGGTCTCATCAATATGCTTCTCTGGTTGGAATTGATTGTTGTACACGAGTCGACAAACTCCATTCTTGTCTAGAACATATGTCTGCCTTCCAGGCAATGCACCAAAAAGGTCTGATGGGACCCCCCACTCTTTCCTAACCTTGTTACCCTCATCGCTCAGCAGTGTAAATGGTAGTTTGTATTTCTGGGCAAATGCCTGAACCAAATATGCAGTCGGACATAAATTAAACATCAATTGAAAATGCATGAATTATGACTAGTGTTCTGGTCAAGGTAAAAACTAAGAAGTAGAAAAACGCTACTGGAACTTGAAGAGAAAGGGGTTTTGTTTGCAAACTTTTTGAAAACCCAAGGGGTGTTTTGTTACTAAAAATAACACATGTATATTTTGCCAATTGCTGCAAATGACATCGGTATGCTATCATCACTAAACATCACTTCTTAGATTAAGCATGATTACGATTCCCTTGAGCAACTGACTATCACAAGTCACAACTCTGAATTTCCCTTAGAACCTCACCAGATACTCCAAGAGGCCTAATTGAACAATACTATCAAAAGAACAGAATCATACCCAAGTAGATTAAGCATGATTGCGATTTGTGACAGCATTATTAGCAATGACTTTTATTTCTTGAACCCTTTGAAACAGCAACTGGAATAAGATTATACTGAAGGCCAAGCTTAGTAATTTTTAGAAGAAATATAGATGCTTGATTCCCATTATTAGCTGATTAGTCCATAAAGCGAGCAACCAGAAATAGGAACTTGCTGAGAATTTCCCAAAAATGATGGCAGGGACCAGGATGTCACTTGCCAAACTAGAGTACTAGACTATCAAGAACAGAACAAATATCAGTAGATCTCCACATGCACAAATCACCTAATTGTTACTAAATAAATTTTGTAAACTCATTTTGTGCTGACACACGTAACCAGTATGCTGGAAGGTTGGAACAATGTCAAAGAAACTCAAAGTTTCAACAAATCAAGTATCAGATACCTTATGTGATGCTGAACCATCCCCGCTAATCCCAACCACCTCAGCGCCAGCCTTTTTAAATTTTTCGTAGGAGTCCCTGAAGGCACATGCCTGTCAACATTGAGTAAACACAGCCAAGCAATTATTATCTTCCACA
This sequence comes from Plantago ovata, assembly GCA_028274465.1. NCBI lineage: Eukaryota > Viridiplantae > Streptophyta > Magnoliopsida > Lamiales > Plantaginaceae > Plantago > Plantago ovata. The sequence goes on along the minus strand of CM051455.1, from coordinate 22,585,918 downwards.
AACTCATGTCACCAAGTATGCACATCAGTTGCTTCGGAGTTAAAGCCCTATCAAGACAGCATTTCCTTTGGTATTCATGGATTCGGATAATTTAAAGTTTGAACAGTCTACTTAGCACACCACGAAGAGCTTGTCATTTTGAACACATTTTCAATATACTGTCGGGGAACTATTACGATCAAATTCCAGGAAAACTAAGAATGCACTTGTATCTCTTGTCAAATAAAATTAGTTGCTCATCTGGTTTTGATAGTTCCTAACTGGAACAGCATCCACATTCTAACTGAAAATCAAACCAGTACTACTCAAGGCCAATCACGCATGACGCAACCACAAGAAATAATAGATGATCATATTTAGTAGGTCCATTTGTATACGCAACTGTAAATTGTAAGAAATAATCACACCACACCCAAACATAACTCATCAGTGAGGGAGGGTCCATTCCGTATAAGTACCTGTTTGGTGCAACCAGGGGTTTCATCAGCAGGGTAGAAATAAACAACAACTGGCCTCCCTTTGAATTTGGACAAACTAACTGTCTTACCATCCTGATCTTTCAACGTGAATGCTGGTGCCATAGTACCTTCTGTCACCTTTCAACATACAAAACAGCACAAATCATCATCATCACATCCAAAAGGGCTTATCCAAAATTAGAAAAAATTTAGAGTGAACAATGCAATAAGCAACAAATCAAGACTAGGTAAAAACAAAAGACAGAAGACAGCAAGTTTTGTAAATGTACCTTGCAAAGAATGGAAGTTTTAGCAGAACGTGAAGCAGAAGGGAGTGAAATCTTGGAAGCATTACGGAGCTTGATGCCATGAAACTGAGAATGGGAAGACTTTGGGATAATGGAGAAATTCTTGGACAATGTGGGTTTTGCGGTTTGGGATTGGAGTAGAGAGGGGAGAGTGTGATTGATCTGGAGAGAAACTGAAGCCATTTTTGTTTAATTTGTTTGTTAGTGCTTCAGCAGCAAGAAGCTTAATTAGCTTACAGGATAATATATAATTTTGTATTTTGTTTTGGTTGAGAAATTGAAATTGTGTTGTGAAAGTGTGAGAAAGGATAAGAGATTTATGGTCGGAATCGGAAAGAGGGGTTTTGTGGGGAAGAAAGGGTAGATCGGTGTTTAAGGCGTGGACAATTACTCACCCAACAACTCATCATCTCTTTCACAGTTTCACTGCAAAGTTACAGCTTCCAGAAACTCGACTCGTGTGTTTTACTTGCCGCGTGTTTCTGGAAGAAATTTTTTAACTGGGCTGCATAGGTGGTATTGGACTGAAATTTACAGCGGTCCAATACCTTTCCATCAATCCACTAAGCAAAGTCCTATTTGGTGCAAAGCCCACGGGGGTTCCAAGTTCCAACTTCAAGTCAAGTGAATGAAGTTTTATATTTTTTCACATAAAATAAATTGCACAGAACGCCGGTGGCTAGCTAAGTCATAATTTCATCATTTCTTGCTGTTCACCAATCACCTGAGAGAGCACCGAGATTGAGTGATCACCAGTTGGACGGCCAAGGCACGAGACGCATTTTCGATATCCTTTTTTCCAAGTTTCACTGCATAATGGTCTTCTTATCTTGCTTCTCTTTTGATTTGAGCCTTTGAGGATTGCATAATGGTGGTCTTCCTGTATGCGTTTTCATTGTTCTAGCTACATTTCATTTCTGTGATTCTTCACATTAAATCTTGAATCAGTTTTAGGGTTCAAATGCAATTTAGATAAACTGCTATACTTTGCCAAGGCAGGAGTATATGTGCTACACATAGGACTAATTCCACATCTATTTATAAGTTTGAGCTTTTTGTAGAGTTGTAATTTCTAGTATCATATACCCTTGGCTTTCAAGCATGCTACTGTAAATATTTCCTTGAGAATTGCATTGCTTCACATGCTCATTTTTATTTGATAAGTGCACATGCTGATTTATGAATGCAAGAATGTAAGGTCTATTTCAGTTGTGAACGATAGCTTTTTTATCCATCTGTCTGACATATAGATCGAATGTAGCATGTGTAACCCACGCTTTATTTGATAACGAAAAACATGTTACATACACTCTCATTATACATGATTGTCACCTAAACGGAACTTTCATCTCCGTTTTCAGGTATGCTTCATCAAGTGTGATGCTATTGTTGCTGTGAGATTTAGGGAAAAAAAGTTTCCGTGCAGGTATCTACTTTATAGTGTAGAGACACTTTTCTAATAGAATGTCAAGGATAGCAGGCTCTGATACATAGTAACTCAAGAGGGCTAAGCTTTTGCATTTCTAGTAGTATTACTTACAAAGATGAATAATATTACCGGTTTATTTTTCCCCTTCCTGCACCATATACTCTCTCCTGGCTCTGGCTTCTTGACTATACTATTTGTAGTTCATTTACACTTTTTTTCCCTGAAACTATTACACAGAATAACCTCTTACAAATGAATAATAATTACAAAGCCCGCCTGTGTGGTTAGTTTATCTACTTCGTTTAGAAATACTCCTTGTGGAATTCAAACCTTGTAGACGTCTTGTGCGTTAGTTCTTGTGATAGCTTCTTCAGTTCCTTTGCTAAAGTTGGCATTCCACAGTAGAAAACTCCTGATTTGCAGACGAGCATGTTAACAAGAATCTAGGTTGACTATATATTTCAAAAATTCATGTCCATGGATAAGACTGAGCCTGGTAAGTAGTTAATAAGAAAAGGTATATCATGCCAGTAATTTCATCTAAAGTGTATCCACTTATCATTAGTTTCCCATCACTAATCTATAGTATCATTAGGAATTTCAATATTGAAATCTGTTTCTTCTTGTCAAATAGTTCCTATCATTGTAAATTCTAATTTTGTTCTGTCATTAAGTTCTCAGTAGGCATTTTAATGAGTGAAATTGCTTTGATTTCTCAGGTACTCAGAAATCTTGTCACACGTTGTTGATTCATTGTGGGTATGGCTATATAAGTGATCTGGTATAACGTGGGCCTTGGTTTCAAATTTCAATTAGAAGGTGCAAAGATACATGATTTATGGTTGTGGTATATCTTGCTCAGATGTATGCTTACCTACTGTTGAGCATGGATGCTTCCTTGCTACTTTGCCGAACACGTCTCTCCAATCTGGCCTTGCAAAATGTGTTCTTACCTGAAACAGAACGTGAGACATTGCTTGTAAGGTATTTCTACGCACGTTTGTTTTACAGTATTCTTGCTCCCATTGTACTTAATGGGGCAATAGAATTTCTAAGCCTGAGTGGTATTATAGTGCATCGTGCTAGAAATTAGGCTAATAAATCTTACTCTAGTTCCAGATAGGATATCAACTCCATGTTTCGCATGATTCAGAGCTTGCACCATGGTAATGAGAGTTGACCTTGCATCACCCTCTTCGTAGACACTAGTCAGATAATTGTGCATCTCAATTTGACCCTACTCCATTTCAAACACAAAAGTGAGAAATTTAAGTCAGTCTTTCCCTTATATTTCATGTATCTGATAAAGTTAACACTTCTTTGAGTGAGATGAGGAACACCTTGTGATCCATCTCTGCTACTTCATCCATCACTCCTTTGAACCACTCAAAAGACCCAGGTTCCCTGGTTACCCAGTAAAAGTGTGCATTTCTTGTTTTATGTATTTTCTTTTTTCCAATTGATGTGTTGGTTGATGAAGAAATACTGTTTAAGCTGTTATCTGATCCGCTGGCATCAGTGCTCGAGTCCTGAGTGATAACCAGAGTCAGATTGAAACTTTATCCAAAAAAGACTGCTATTGTATAGAAGTATTGCTGGATATATCATACCCCTAGATCTTCTGCTTTTGTGTTGTTCAAGAGATCCTTGAGGATACTAACGAAAGGAGTAGCACCAATTCCAAGTCCTACAAGAAGTAGCACATCATAGTCCTGGTAGTCTTGAGCTGGTGATCCGTAAGGTCCATCAACAAGCAATTTTGGTAGACTGCGCCAATAAAGTTTGCTTATTGAAAACATGCTTATTAAATGAACATGTGAACTGAAAGTATCTTTAGGGAAATTACCCTGTTGGTCGAACATTCCCCAGTTCTCCAAACTTAGCTCGACCAATGACAGATGTTGAACTATTATTCTCGGTAAATACTCGCTTAAGTTCTTGTGTCCAATCTCCCACTGTTCGGATATGAACACTTAGGTAGTTGTCTCCTGGTGCTGAAGTAAGTGAAAACGGATGCCTGGTAAGATGATTAAATCCATTTAGTACATATGGTGTCTTACATTACATATGCTTGCCTGTATACATGAACAGTTCTATAAATATGATCATCATACTTACCATTCAAAGGGGGAGATTTTTGGACACTGCACAAAAACATACTGTCCGCTTTTATATTTGAATCCGTCTGGCTTTGCCATGATCAAGCTGAAGACACCTCCTGGAAGTACAGAAACCTATAATGTCCAGAAAGTCACTTGTAAAGAAATCTGTTTGGTATTTTTCGTATCTTATCTTTTCATTTTCCTTCACTCTCTTTTTCTTTTTGAACTTTGTTATTCACTTATCACCTGAATACAGTTTGTCTCTGAAGTTTTGACCCTGTTGTTTCATATTCTGATTATCAGAATCCGATATAGGGACATAGGGTCAAAACTTTTCAACGAGTAATAGTTATTTCATATTGATACCCATTGTAGATGGTTTTGGCTAATTACCTTCAAAATTCTGACTGGAGACTGTTCTGATCTGCAAGTTCTGAGACTCCGCTCTGCTATGTAAAGAACAAGTGGAACGGATATGTACATCCATGTCTGTTACATAAAACAAACCCATTGGATCAAGTCACTGCAATGACACTAGTGGAGTAGAGTAGCACAGGAGTATATTTTAGTGCTGGCTTACCGTCTTTTTGTACCACTGGTGAACCATGAACAATAAAGTTCCATGGATCAATAACAATATGTAGACCAGACCAAGTAGGTGATGGGAATACCAGAAGGCATTGAATCCTGTTAGTCTGTTAAACGGTCGTGGCAACTTTACACCATTTTTTCTGAAGCTTCTTGTTGCTAGTGTAAAGACAATTGCCATTAATACTACCATGGAAATTCCTGTCACTCCCACATAACCGCTCAATAGTCCACCATAGCTGGGTTTTACTCCATCGAAATCAGAAGCTATTAACTCAAATTCTTCTGATGATGATCTTATAATTCGGGGGAAATCACATGTTAAATGGATTCCCGCATGGATCAAGACCCCAAATCCTATAGCATACGCGATCACCTGCATGAAAAGACACTTGATCAGGGAGAGTTCCAAGTACTAATCTGAGATTCATCATATGCAACTTGTTTATTTCAGAGTATCTTTGTATTTGAAGAACATTGCACCAGATGTTCCTGTCTAGAACTTGGAAATTAAGACATTCTGAGCCTAGTTCTTGAAACAGCAAGGAATTCTATGCAATGACAATAACTAAATGGAGGAACTTATCGTGTTTTTCACCTTGTGGAAGTTAATGTTGTCATCGAAAGGGATGAACAGCCTGGCCCTCGAAGATCTTAGCCATGTTAATATATTGCGGCAAACAGGTAAAAGAATCAAGGCCATGTTGAGTTTCAGTGTCTCTGCCGCTCCCTTGGCTGTTGTTAAGCAATATCCCATTACCTGAAACGCGTCCTTTTGTCTGTATTGCAAGAATTTCCAGGTGAAAAGTCCAGCCATGATCAGAACCCACAGCAGCAATATCCAGCCTCTTTGCCAGTTGTCTAATATGTGGCACTTGAGAGTGGATCCAATTTTTTTCACTATATTCCTGCTCTTAAGGCTACCAATGTTCGGGCTCCAACCTACAGGACTTGTTGTGCTGAGAGGCCTGCTGTAGTTCATGTAATTGTCCCTTTGCAGAAGAAGTGTTTCCAACTGCCATAACTGAGGAAGATGAGGTATTAGTTTCTGTTTAGCAACTTGTAATACAGTACTTTTTTTTTTTTTTTGCCACAACTGAGGTTTGTTGATATAATAAGGCAGGCAATCTAAGTTCGTTTTTTTTCTTTTTCTTTTTTTTTCCAGCAGTTCAGCATCGAAAAAGCTTTCTTGTTTATTACAGTCTATGTTGTCTGATTGAACAAACTGCATATCCTTCCTATTTGACAATTGACAGATTACTCTGATTTTATTCTTTGCAGAACTGAAGCTGATCCCTAGTCTAATTCTCAACAAAACACAACCCTTGAAGTTCTGTTCTAGCGCTCAAGTTCGCATATCATTTACCACCCAGTCGAGATTTCAAGCTGGGGCGAAAAAGAAGTAACGTGTACCTCAATGTAGCCAAGGTGATCTTGATCAAGCTCTTCCATTATTAGAGAAGCATACTCCTTTGCACGTTCTTTCAAATTGGACAGATTATTTGCAGATGCACTTAACATTATTAGCTGTTCAAACAACACAGCACCAACCACATTAGTAAACTTACAAGACTTGTTAAAATAAAAAATAAACAGAATGTAACTGGTCTTAACTAAATGATGATCAGTTCACTAGTCATTAACAATGATTTGGTCATAACAATAACTATATAGAAGTAATTAATTGTAAGCACGTCCTAAACAGTTCTTGAAAATGAAAACATTCTGCTACATTAAAAAAAGTAGTTAGTCTAAAAGTCTTAACTTAACAAGGAGACTAAAACAAAATGACAACATGTCCATTTTCAGTTAGGTGAAGAATGATGACAAAGGATTAAAGAATTAGCTAACAAGTTTGTCTAAAGATGTTAAGTAATTAGATACAATATGGTTTGACCTACATCTTGCTTTTTCTTTATTATCATCATCTTTTTTATAAGAATTTCACCAAGAAAAAAGAAAAAAAAAAAATTACCTCTTGCACTTCATCTTTTGTGATCTTTCCATCTCCATTCCTATCTGCCCTGCATTATCAACAACATCTAAAATTAGCTTTGTTTGAGTCACAAAATCTTCTTTACAGAGTCCTTATTTTGGAGCTAGAGAGTAAAATTAGAACAGGGGACCATTTCAATTTTTAGCATCTGGATTTAATAACTTGCCTGTTTGGGATTTTCCAAAGTTTGGGGCAGTTCAACTTGCGAGCTAAAATGAGGTAAAGCTAAATTCATTTACTTGATTCCACCAAATAAAAGGAAACAGGATATTTCAAAAGTAGAGAAGACGGTGAAAATAAAGACTACTCCGAAGTGTCATGAATATTTTCTTTTTCCTTTCTGGTCAGAGTTGGTACTCAGAAACTACACGTATTTGGGCTTCTAATATTGTATAATCGGTGGCGTATTTAGCTTACAAGAAAAGGGGTCCTATTTATCGTACAATTTTAAGCTTTAAAGAAAAGCGTTTCTAGCGTTAAAAGAAAAAACTTAGTACTTGAGTTAATGTTGGTCTGAAATTCGGAATGTGGAGAAAGTTGAATATAATTCGAAATATCACCGGTAACGGAGAAAAAGGAAAACGGGTATGATAAAAATAAAATGTTCATCGGACAAAAAACAGTGATAACTAAATCTGAAGTGAGACTTGCGTTATCTAATAAAATAAAACAAAATATAAGGAGGAAACTATACAAATTAGTTGAAATTGTTCGTAGTTTAGTTGGGAAAATTCACTTGCAAGTTGCAACGCATGTTTTACAGTTTAACTAGAATTCAAAAGTCATGGTAGGGGAAAAGAATTTCAATCTTGCGGTCTCTTTGGCATGCAAAAAAGTCCTTCAAAATTAGCCTACAACCTAAGGAAAGAAAATGATGATGATGACATAACATCATTAACATGCATTGTGGAGTTTGGTAAAAAAGAAAAGGTGAAAATCATAATCAATTAATCATAACATTAATCAAGTAAAGAAGTTTAAGAGTTGGTTTTGCATGCGGAGAGACATACATACATGTCAAAGAAAATCTGTAGACGAGCGTCAAAACTGTGGTCTGATATTTCCATCCAAAACTCATGAAGCTCCTCCTTTGTTATCTTCGTCGTCCTCTGCCGCCTCCGCCTCACCAGTGCGTCGAATACCCCCACCGCAAACTCCTTCGACTCTCCCATACCTTCATACATTCCCAAAAAAACAAAAATCAGATAATAATATTTCCTATTCCAAAAACTTAAGTAGCAATATTTCAACCAAAATGTATTTAAAATGTTAGGAAAAAAAAAGAAGAAGAAAGACCTATGCATTCGCCAAAGTTGTCTCTAGAAAGCAAACCATCTTCCGCCAACTTAACAAAACGCGCCTCCACGCGCTTCCATAGCTTGTCACCATCAGCTTCTCCACCTATACTCTTACTAATAAATCTCAACCCACGCAAAGCTCTCTGTGCACTAGACTTATCTCTAATCAACTTGGCCTTATTTTTCATCACCTCACGCGCCGTTGCCACAGCAGCCTCATGCTGCTCATCATCAGTCGACCTCCGCCTCGAAAACATTCTCAGCATCTTTGACGCTGCCGACGTGCTCCGCTGCAGGAACCCGTTTGACGAAGTTGACGTGCTCCTCTGCACCGCGGAAGTGCTACGTGGTAGGAAACTGTTCCCCACCGGCTCAATACCGCATAATGCGACAGAATCGCGGCCTAGCTCCAGCGTCACTTCGACCATTTCGTCATGATTGTTTCGTCGTAGATCATTGAGGAAAATAGGCAGCATTGCTCCTCCCAATAGTTCTGGTTCGTGGAAGTCGGAGGAGTGGCTGTATTTGGAGGAGCTAGCGCGTGATGGAGTCGTCATGCTAATACAGTAGTCTAGGAAATATATATTGATGTGTTTTATGGTAGACGTAAACACAAGCTAAGAGTGGTACTACACGTCTATGGATTAAAAGTTTTTAGAACAAGCTAAGATTGAGAATTTGAAGAGAAGAGGATTGAAAGATTGATTGATTGAAGAACACGCCTTGGAGGTGAAATGGAGTTGGAGAGAGGGTTAAAAGAGGCACCTCTCAACCAACTGAACAACACATTCTTCTCTCTTGTTTTTTCTTTTCTCTCTCCCTATATATATAAGTAAGCACTGCAGTACTGTTGTTAACTTGTTACTCCTGTTTTTTCTTAAATTCGTTTACGTTTAATTTTAGGACCGTTTTAGTAGATTTGTTTGTATAAGGTGTATGATGTTTAGTTTAGTGATAATACCTAGAATAAAGGTATGAAATAACAATTTATCAAAAAGGAAACATAAACCTTTAAGGAAAAAATGAATTAAAAGAATATGTAAACAATAAAATAAAAATAAAATAAACAGATAAATATATTACTGTGGAACGATGAAAATGCCGTTGGGACAATTTCTAGACAAATTTGTGGCGTCCGAGGGAGGTTGTTGGACTTTTAATTAAAATTTTGCAATTTAACTACACCATTAAAATGTCGTAATCAAAATAAGTTACGACTTTATGTTATTATTGTCGTCACGAATATGTTTTATGTATGGTGGTACTACAACTACTATCATTCCAACATTTTATGTATTTTTTGTACCAACACGCTTTTGGAATGACAGGTCTTTACCACATAAATTGATGCCATATGGATTTACAGGTGCGGCATGAATTAAAATTTGGAAGACCGACGGGTGTTTATTTCAAGTAATTTTCTTTTGGGTTTATTTTCTTATTTCAGTTTGTTTAGATAATTAGCACATTATTATTTTTATAGTTTTATTTAAGTATTTGTTTTTGTTGCAGACAATTTTGGTTGATTATTGAATAAAAACTAAGGGTTTCCTCTCAAATATCTTTGTTTTCTCTCAAATATAATTTTTTGGTATTTTGCTGAATATCAATGAAGTTTTGAGTTATTATTCTTCCGTACTTGTCCGAGCGCTAAATCATAAAGTAGAGAATATGGACTGTTGTATACTTGTGTATATATGTCGATTTTCTTGGTCTTTTGCAAACAGTACATGATCTGGATATGAAGACTATTACTTCCTCCATTTCATTAATAACTTCCTCTTCGGTCAACAGGCTTTATGTTTGACCACACATTACTCCTAAATCGTACGATGCAATTTTTTTTCAAAGTTATATAATTAAAGACATAAGTTGTAGTATTTTTAATATTTTTAAAAAAAAATTTATCAATATATTTTAGATGTAATATACGAGTCAAACATGACTATTGTTGATCAAAGAGGAAGTTTGTAATGAAATGGAGGAAGTATGAGTTTAAATTCAGTTCATCTCAACTTTCTTCACATGAAGTAAAACATGGCCATTGTGTATCTAATACCCCATGGCTTTGATTTTGATATAACCCAATTGAGTTTTGTTTATAATTTTTGGAAAAAGTAAAATTTTATTAATAATTAATTACAATGAATGAGGTGAGCACTAATGACATAAATCCTAAAACATCCCCCAATCCAATACTCCTTTAGAATGAAATTGAGAAAATTGTGTTAAAAACAAACAATCCCAAGACTCCTAAATTCATTGGGGCCCACAAAATTGTAATCCTAAATATGAAACTCCCTAAAAAACTTCCTACAAATGAGTACTCATTTGATCCTCGCTATTTCTTCTCTATCTATGTGGCACCGCATATATCCTCCATGTGTCTTTTTTCATCACTAAAATCCTCCATGTGTCATTTTTCATCAATAAAACATAAATAATATGAGATCTCTAATTATCATCTATGAAGTTGATATCAAAAATAATTATAAGGGACTTAGGAGCAATATTTAGGTAAATATTATATGTATTATGTAAAAAGTGCTCTAAGGTAGTGTAGTGGAATGATGTTGGGGCCGGAAAGGAGAGAGAGGTTCAGGGTTCGATCTCTGGTGGAGACATAAGGTGGTTTAGGATGTGGTGTAGGAGTAGTTGTAATTTTTGTAAAAAAAAAAAAGAATCTCAAAGATTACACCAACCAAAACAAAGGACCGACTCTCATGCTCAAAGTCCTAAACCAAGCAAAAGTTCACCCACCAAATCTGTAACTGTTACAACGCTAACCAAACATGATATTTAGATTTTTCAATCACCTCACCACTCGACCACAAATATTATTAAACCTCAACTCATTCTAACTTTTCTTCCATAACAACCATAACAAACATAATGAAAATGCCCTCAATGAACTAGATTCTTTTTCGCCCTCTTTCGTTTATATTACTTATGTGCTCCTTCACACTCACGTACATATTCGATGTGGGGCATGTACAGTATTGCATTTTACATCCCTCAAGTGTTCCACGTCCTTATCCAACATGCTGAATATAGCTATATATGTGGACGCCGGGCCTGCCCGAAGGATGTGCGAGCTGTCCGACCGTTCAGGGCCTCTGAAAAATTGGGCCGAAATTTATAGATTGTTTATGTATATATATATTTGTGATGCATAAGTATTGAATAAAGATGTTGTAGTCTAATGGATTGAGTTACGTTATAGGAGTAACTTATAAGGACTTTGTATTTTTGAGGTCACATGTTCAATTCCTGATATTCATATTCTGATATGTCCCTTTTCACATATATTTTTATTTTTATTTAAATACTTGGGCCCTTTTGAAATTTTTACACAGGGCCCCTAAATTTCAGGGCCGGACTCAAAGGGATGTTCCGACTTGTGTGCACCCTATGATGCTATTTGTTATGATTCGGCCCTACCATGCATGATTGAGTACAACATATAATAACGAGTTCGAGACATAAGTCACGTACGTTTTTAGGATATTGTCACGCATGCAAGGTGCTCTGAGCTACAATTACAGTACAAGATATGAGTGGTCAATCATGTTAAAAAAAAAAAATGGGTGCCGGCTGACTGGTCCAACCATAAGACTGAATTCGGTTTCTTGAAACACATACCAATAGAAGCTGTAGACAGGGGCGGAGCCAGGGTGCCGGCTGGGGTGCCCGCTCTCCCAAAAAGATGTTTTAGCTAGCATTTACGATTTTGTAAATTGTTATAGGTAAATTTTATGATTAATCAAGTCTTAGTCCCCGAATTTAAAAAAAAAAAATCATTTATATTGAATTTTGCCTCCCCCTAATATCAATTTTTGGCTCCGCCCTTGGCAGTAGAAACAAATACGGAGTTAGTAGTATAGTAGTAGTAGCTAATTTTGTTTTGGTACGTGGTAGTACTGCACAAGTAAACTTTTTGGTACTACAACTAGTATATACTTCAGTAAGCTTTACTTTAAAGTTGTGACATAGATAGATTTAAAACGACATATATATCGCATGTAATTCTGGTTCGCCAACAAACGGTAGATTATCATCCGGCTGTTGTCTTTATAGAGACGTTGCTCTTTTTGCTCAAATAAAACTTACAATATAGTCCCATGTTTCTTCGTCTAGTATATAGTACAGTCATTCTTTCTTTTTCTTTAATCAGCAAATTAAAACAATCATATATATTAATAAAAGTTTAATAAAAAGCGAGAGCATAAGATAAGATAAGAAATGCTAGGCAACGATTACAAGAGAAATAAAAAAATAAATAAAAACCCATGTGTACATATTCATACAGTGTGATGAATATGTGATATTTACTGGATATTATGGTACATGACTGAATTTGAGCGATATATATTGAACAGTGTTTGAATAAACATGAACACGCGCGTGGAGTTCACATATAATCGATCGCTACAAACATGCATCACGTTAATGTGTTTATATTATACAGCCATTATATATAGCGATACATGTAGTACGTGTACTTGCATTAAATTTAACCCCAAAGTACATATCTAAGTTGTATGGGAAAAAACATATATATAATTTCATGCTTTTCATTGTTTTTTTTAATTTTTTTTTAATAATGATCATCTAACTATAAAGGTTCCATCCAAACCTATCAATATTATTCCGTAATTAGCAGTACTGCTTCTTGATTTCGACTTCACTCGGTTGATCTTGTATCTCCTTCTTTCTAGCTCCAGCTCTATTCTATTTAACCACCTTATAACTCCTTTGTTTTTCCGTATTTTCCGTAATGTAATTCCATTGCGCGGGCGATCTAGCTACAGAGTAATTAATAGTCGTTGTTTAGAAAGATAAAAAGGCGAGAAGATTGCTTGATTTGTAAAATTTCTAAGGATGTTGAGAGAGTTGGTATATAAGACAAGACAAGATAATATATAAAAGTATATAGCAGTGTGGAAGAAAAACTTTGGTCACAACTCCTCGTGCTGAATTCGTTACCTGCTCTGCATGCTGAGATGTCAACTTGTTGGTGACAAGCGCAGTCGCTAATTCCTTCTATCTATCTATGTGGTCTTGTCGATCGCGGAAATTAGGTAATATTTCCCAAGTCATCAATTATATTTGTCATACTTTTCGATTCTTAATTTCTACAAAATTGAGTTGTTGAGTGATAGCGATTACCATATTTATTCGACATTAGTTTTAACTTTTAATGCCCAAACAGTTGAAAATTCTTTACTTACATTTTCTATCTAACTAGTAAATAACCCGTCGAATTTTAACGGAAAATAGTAATTTCACAAATATAATTTAATAAAAGTCAAATAAAAAGAAATGATCACCTTTGTTTTCATTTTTATTGATGGATTGAAAATGCACATTAAATGAGAATGCAGAAATAGTCACATAGCTTCTTTTTTTTTTCTTTCTTTTTTTATCAATTTAACTAAAAAAAAAATTATGATCATATATTTTAATTGTGAAATAGATCCGTCAAGCATAGTTGCGGGGTTGGCCCATACAATACTAACTCGGAACTATTGTGTAATAGATCCGTGAAAAACATGTAGTCTTCTAAAGTATTTGCAAAGTAGACCTGATGGAAAAAAGTTAGCTTTGATTTCTTAACTATTGCAAAATAGACTCTTCGAACACAGGTAATTATCTAAACTATTGTAGAGTAGACCCGTCGAGCAAGGTTAGTTTCCTAAGGTCAAAATAAACCTGTCAAACATAGTTATTGTTCTAAATATTGCAAAATAGACAATTCGAACACAAACTGTTTCTAAACTATTATGTAGTAGCCTTGTCGAAAACAATCAGTCTTCTAAAGTATTTTCGGAATAGACCAATAAAAAAAAGGTTAATGTTCTAAATGGATGTGGAATACCCGTCGAACATAGTTAGCTATCTAAAATGTTGTGAAATAGACCCGTCGATACTGTTAATAATGTTCCAAAGTACAATGAAATGCACCCGTCAAACATAATTAGCGTTCTAGACTATTGCGAAATAGACCTGTCGAACACTAACTATGATCAAGTCACTACAAGAACTGGAAACTTTACCGACGGATGGTATCCGTCGGTATCCGGGTACCGATCCGTCGGTAAGTACTTACCGACGGATCGGTAACCACTTACCGACGGATAAATAGTCCGTCGCTATTTTATCCGTCGGTAATGCCGTTACCGTCGTTTCTTATTCGTCGCTAAATTTAGCGACGAATAATACCGACGGACTGACGAATAGGGGCGTTGACCAGCCCTTATTCGTCTGACCGACGGATAAATTTATCCGTCGGTGACGATTACCGACGGATAAATGTATCCGTCGGTGACGATTACCGACGGATAACGTTATCCGTCGGTATGACCGGTTGACTTAGTCAACCGAAACTTACCGACGGATAAAGTTATCCGTTGGTATTTTTTTTTTCTTAAAAATTTTTTTTATTACTTTTCTTGATAATTGTACAACAACCTGTTTAATAATATAAATTTACGTACTAAAAATTAAAAATCATTAAATTTGAATTGAAAATAAAATTCAATAAAATTCGATTCTTCAAAATAGAAAAACGTTTACTACAAATGTAAATGTGAAAGTTTTACTACAAATGCCCAACTAAAATGTAGAAATCTAGGGACGACGACCACTGGAACCCGAAGGAGCATGAGAACTGCCTTGCAAACCCGCACTCCCCGCCGTACCAGGGCTCCCCTCCCCGGTCTGAAACACAGCTCCCTCTGCGAACGGGTCCATGTCAATGGGATGCTTCTCCAGAATCTTCTTCAGCACCAAATTCTGCGTCTCCACCTGACACAAGTAATGATCGATGTAGTTAAGAATATGAAAGATAGATGCAAGCAATGTAAATGAGCATACAAGTGGTTATACATCTACATGACATATCAACATAATATTAGCATACAAATGAATATACCTGAGACACAAGTGTGTCCTGAATGCTCTTCATCCTAGCATTCTCGGCCCTAAGTGCTGCCATCTCCTCAGCCATTCGAGAATCTGTGCTGGAGGTAGAACCGGATGAGCGCTGCAATGATTCAGCTGCAAGAGAACGTCCCAAGTTCCCTAAGCCATAGATCGACCACTTAGGGCCAGGAGGGTTCACCTCGAGGAAGGCAGCGTTCTCTTCCTCCATCGTAAGTATGTCACCCTTCTCTTCCATCTTAACCAAGTAAAAAGCCTCAACCTCCTCCTACAAGCAGTTAAGCAATACATGAGTTGATATATTGCATAGAATCAAGGGTATGTTCCTTTCAAGTGTCCTCAAAACTTCTATTTCAACAACCCTTGTGCACATGTTCTTGAAAAACAAACTTAGCTCGGTAAGAGCGCTCCAAATGGCTGGAGGTAAGAGTTCTCGAAATGCAATGGGAACTAACCTCTCCATGAACACATGAGAATCGTGGCTCTTCATTCCATACATCCTAGTCTTGTTCAGATCCACACAACGCCCCAACTTCGATGCATAGTTATCGGGAAACTTTAAAGACTTCACCCAATCAAACAATTTTTCTCTAGCATCTTTGTCTATCGTGTAAGCCGCCTTGGGCCATTCACCTTGGGCATTCTTCTTCGATAACCCTGGCCTTTTGCACAAGCCACCCAATTCCTCTCTAGACTTAACTGTATCCTTGGTCTTGTTGGGTATTTGGCAAATTATGTTGAAACAGTTCTCAAACACGTTCTTCTCTATATGCATGAAGTCTAGCATATGACGTATCTTCAAACTTCTCCAATAAGGCAAGTCCCAAAAGATGCTCCTCTTCTTCCACCCACAACCTTTCTGAATCTTAGCATTATGCTTCTCCCAACCAATCTCCGTCACTTTCATAAGTCCCAAGTGTTCGATAATTGCAAATATTTGCTCACCGGTTAGTTGTTTGGGGGGCCCTTTGGTCTCAACTCTATTCTTAAGGAATCGATCCTTGTCGTTCCTAAATGGATGATGATCCGGTAGAAACCTTCTGTGGCAGTCAAACCAAGTTTCCTTGCCACTTTTGTCAAGTCTAAAAGCATTAGTATCCTCCAAACAATGTGGGCAAGCATGAAATCCAGAAGTCTTCCTCCCAGAAATCATAGAGTAAGCCGGAAAGTCACTAACAGTCCACAGAAGAGCTGCTCTCAAAGTGAAGTTCTTCTTGCTAGACACATCATAAGCAGGTATACCGTTCACCCATAGATCATGAAGCTCCTTGATCAGCGGCTGCAAGAACACATCCAGCTTCTGTCCCGGATCATCAGGACCGGGAACCAAGACAGTCAAGAACATGAATGGTTCTTTCATGCAATCATTCGGCGGTAGATTGTACGGAGTTACCATTACCGGCCACATGGAATACTTACGCTCATTCCCAAAAGGGTTAAAACCATCAGAACTAAGGCCCAACCTTACATTCCTCGGTTCCGCTGCAAACTCAGGATATTTCTCATCAAATTCCTTCCAGGCCGGTGAATCAGCTGGATGCTCCATCTTACCCGCCATATCTGCAGGTATCACCCTCTCCTTGTGCCACTTCATTTTATCTGCACAAGCATTTGAAGCATACAACCTCTTCAAACGCGGACCTAAAGGAAAGTACCACATCTTCTTGTGGGAAAGATTCATTTTCTGTCGTTTGTTAGAAGCCCCAGGCTTGTAACGCTTGTATCGTTCCTTCCCACAATGTTTGCAACTTAGCAACTCTGCATCCTCCTCCCAATAAATCATGCACATATCGGGGCAACAATCAATCTTCTCCATAGGCAACCCCAAACCACGCATCTTCTTCTGCGCGTGATACAAATTGGTAGGAATCAAGTTAGGCTCGGGAAACGCCTTCCTAAGGATGTTTAACCAAGTGTTGAAGTTCTCTTCTGATTGGGCACCCTCAGCTTTGGCACTCAAAGTTTGAGACACCAACTCTAACTCGGTCATAGGACTGCCTGGAAAGATAGGCTTCTTTGAGGACTCTAACATCTCGTAGAATGCCATAGTCTCGGCATTTGGAGACTCCTCAACATCCTCCATATTACTGACACCAAAATCAATACCATGTGCAACATTCTCCAACATGGCATCCATATCACCATGTACTGACGATGGACCCGAGGAAACGGCGGACAAATCCTTGGTCCGTCTCATCTTTCTCGCGCTCCCATAGTCTAGGAGCAAAGGAACAGTCTCACCGTGATGATTCCATACCTCATAATCAGGCACGAATCCCCTACTTCTCACGTGCTGCTTAACCATATTGGGGCTCAACCATTGCGTGTTTCTACATTTATTTGCACTACAAGGACACTTCATATCCCCACATTTCAAACAATCAGGGTGTGCAAGTGCAAATGCAATAAATGAATCAAGCCCCTGCTCGAAACTAGGCAGAATCATCCCATGCTTGGTCCGTTTATACATCCAAGACCGATCGGGTTCCATTTCAACAATGACTAACCTGAAATTCTTTAATTATTAAATTCATACATTTTTAATATTCATATTTAGAATTGAAATGTAGTTTTAAGGATATTTATATGTCTTATACAGATTTGAAGTTAACATTATAATCATTTTATTATTATGTTATAATCATTTCATTTAATTTTACCAACCATCAACAACATCTCTAGACTAGCATCATCAACAACAACCATATGAACATATCTCTAGCCTAACATTATCAACCATATCACCAATCAACCATATAACAACATCATCTCTAGCCTAACATCATCAACCTTATCACCAATCAACCAACCATTAACAACATCATCTCTAGCCTAGCATTGTCAACAACAACCATATGAACATCATCTCTAACCTAACATCATCATCATATCATCATCTCGAACCCATTTTCACTTTATTTCAAAACCCCCAAATTGAGCTACAAGTCTCGATTTTCATAAATTACTCTATTTTATCGTATTCAACTACAAAATTAACCTTATATAAGTACATAACCTAGTTATGGAACATTAAATTCGATTAAATACAAAACTAAAAAAGCCCTAAATTGATCTAAGTCTCGATTTTAATTAACAAACCCAAATTAACATAATCCAAAACTAACATTCAACTATAACAACTAATATCTACTTAATACTAACATACATTTCCATAATTTAAGAAATTCCCAAATTAATAAAATCCCAAAATCGATTCATTACTCAATTTTAACAACAATGAACTACACATTTAAGCAAAATATACTTGTATCAACTACTATGTAACATACATTTGACAATTTAACCAACAATTAGATAATTCCCAAATTAAAAATCAAATAAGGGTTAGAGTTCATACCTTTGATTTTGCACAAATTGACCAAAAAAAATCCAAATTGAAGGTTGTTCCTTGTTCCTTGTGCAATAAGCTTCAATTTGCTACCAAAATGGATGAAAATGGTGAAGTTTTGAAGGAGAAATGGAGATGAGAAGATGAAAAACGGAAAGAAGAAAGAAAGGAGAAGAAGATGGCAATGGCGTTCTGCCAGTCGCGGCCGGTATAAATGGAGCTTACCGACGGATACGCTTATCCGTCGGTAAGTATAATTTAATTTTTTTTTTTTATTTTTTCTTAATATTTAGCGACGGATAACTTATCCGTCGCTAAGATACCGACGGATAAAAAACTATTAGCGACGGATGACGAACAAAGTGGTCAACTTTGTTCGTTATCCGTCATCCGTCGCTAAGAGACACCGATCCGTCGCTATTTACCGACGGATAAAATCCGTCATTTTATCCGTCGGTAAAGTTCTGATTTTTTGTAGTGAGTATTGTGTAATAGACCCGTCGAAAACATTTTATTATTCTAAAGTATTTGCGGAATAGATTAATGTGGAGTAGACCCGTTAAACACACTTAGTGTTCTAACTTATTGTAAAGTAAACCCGTTTAATACTGTTAGTGTGCTAACTTATTGTGGAATAG
The DNA here is from genome assembly GCA_028274465.1 of Plantago ovata. Taxonomy (NCBI): domain Eukaryota; kingdom Viridiplantae; phylum Streptophyta; class Magnoliopsida; order Lamiales; family Plantaginaceae; genus Plantago; species Plantago ovata. The sequence goes on along the minus strand of CM051455.1, from coordinate 22,566,810 downwards.
ATCCATGATCAACACAGTTAATTCTAAATTCTTGCGGAATAGATCCGTCAAACACATATTGTGTTTTAAATTATTGATGAATAGACCCGTTGAATATTGTAGTGTCTAAATTATTGCAAAATAAACATGTTCAAAATTATTGTTGAATAGGCCTATTCAACATATTTAGTATTCTAAATTATTGTGAAATAATTTAATAAAAGTCAAATAAAAAGAAATGATCACCTTTGTTTTCATTTTTATTGATGGATTGAAAATGCACATTAAATGAGAATGCAGAAATAGTCACATAGCTTCTTTTTTTTTTCTTTCTTTTTTTATCAATTTAACTAAAAAAAAAATTATGATCATATATTTTAATTGTGAAATAGATCCGTCAAGCATAGTTGCGGGGTTGGCCCATACAATACTAACTCGGAACTATTGTGTAATAGATCCGTGAAAAACATGTAGTCTTCTAAAGTATTTGCAAAGTAGACCTGATGGAAAAAAGTTAGCTTTGATTTCTTAACTATTGCAAAATAGACTCTTCGAACACAGGTAATTATCTAAACTATTGTAGAGTAGACCCGTCGAGCAAGGTTAGTTTCCTAAGGTCAAAATAAACCTGTCAAACATAGTTATTGTTCTAAATATTGCAAAATAGACAATTCGAACACAAACTGTTTCTAAACTATTATGTAGTAGCCTTGTCGAAAACAATCAGTCTTCTAAAGTATTTTCGGAATAGACCAATAAAAAAAAGGTTAATGTTCTAAATGGATGTGGAATACCCGTCGAACATAGTTAGCTATCTAAAATGTTGTGAAATAGACCCGTCGATACTGTTAATAATGTTCCAAAGTACAATGAAATGCACCCGTCAAACATAATTAGCGTTCTAGACTATTGCGAAATAGACCTGTCGAACACTAACTATGATCAAGTATTGTGTAATAGACCCGTCGAAAACATTTTATTATTCTAAAGTATTTGCGGAATAGATTAATGTGGAGTAGACCCGTTAAACACACTTAGTGTTCTAACTTATTGTAAAGTAAACCCGTTTAATACTGTTAGTGTGCTAACTTATTGTGGAATAGATCCATGATCAACACAGTTAATTCTAAATTCTTGCGGAATAGATCCGTCAAACACATATTGTGTTTTAAATTATTGATGAATAGACCCGTTGAATATTGTAGTGTCTAAATTATTGCAAAATAAACATGTTCAAAATTATTGTTGAATAGGCCTATTCAACATATTTAGTATTCTAAATTATTGTGAAATAGACCCGTTAAACACAATTCATGTTCTAAATTATTATGGCATAGATCTGTCAAATGCATATAGTCTTCTAAATTATTCTGGGATTACACCGTCGAATAAAGTTAGTATTATAAAATATATTAATAATGTAATTAATGTGGAGTATGCCCGCCGAACACATTTAGTGTTTTAAGAATGATGGGTATGGTTACTTCGTTCATATGTAGTATCACTTAAGAATCTTAAATTATTACTACTATAAGTTCGTCAAATAGGATCGTTTGTAATACATACATAGAAAAAGCCATTATTTAGAACCCACACTTGTATGGTATAAGACATGAAGTGGTTTGAATCTAATATGTTAATATCGACCCATTTACACTTGTACTTTTTAGTGGGTTCAAATTCGGATCCACATGACATGTTTAAAATCATTTTTGAATTTAGATGTATCATCATACTCCGACATCTCTTTGACCTATGAAATTAGTATTTAGCATTATATTGAAATATTTCTTTTGGATTGTGACACTTCATAAATGTTCATGAAACAATGCCATGATCATGCATACAAAGATTAGTATTCATTTTCACCTATTTGTGAAATGCCCTTCTCGTATAGCCATTTTTTGCTTCACATGTAGTGCAAAAGTCATATTTAATGGTCTTCTCAATTTTGAATTGGCAATATAGCCGGCATGATTTGCCATCTTTTTCAATTGCTATATACCACAAAAACATGTGATTTAATTTTATATTTCATTACATCTCATTGCAGTAGTGGTAGAAAATATTAGTTTTAAAGAGTTAGAAGAAGATTTTATTTTTTTTTATTCAAGGGCAAAATTTTATTAATCAAACTAGAACAAAATTTACAAAAAGTATAAGAAATGGTCTCAAATAAAATCCAAAACCACTAAGCTTGTCTGTTGATGAGACTTTACGAAGCCTCGCCGGTTGCCACACACTATAAGACAAAAAAAAAAAAAAAAAAAAAAAAAAAACTACCATCATTCCACAAGAGCATTAACAATTTAACAGTAACAATATTATTCAATAATAAAGAATTAGAAGACTAAAACATTTGTGTTCGATTTCATCACCATCTTGGTTAGAATCCAGTTGATTATAAATGTTGTGAAGGAATTTGACATGGTGAAGAAGAATGATAAATATCGTCGAGTTGAATATGAAACTTGAACTCGCCTCGTGTAGAAGTTACACTCATGAGCTTCACAACAATTCGCTAGGTTGAGAGTTGAGGACTCATCTGCAAACCCCGAATTTGCCTTGTCTGATACGTTCTCGGCGGTGGCGCGACAGAGGAGCTGGAAGGGGAATTTATGCGCCGGGGGCATCAAATTTGACGAAACTGGCGGATTAGCATAAATGGCATTGTGGTAATGATTGAATTGGACGTTGATGTTTCTGTGAATAAATATTGACGGGTAAATTTTTTTGTCTAATTGGGAAGATGATCAAATTTTATAAGCTGAGAGGTTAGATAATTTTTGGACACGTGGAGCTTAATGGACTAAGGACCAATGATAAATGGACACATGGCGTAACGAAAAGTCTTGAAATAATCTTCTTTATAGATCTGTCCGGGTTTACTATTAGCCACTATATTAACTATACTGTTAGCCCCGATAGAAATTTGACACGTGTGAAAATCTTTACAATTTTTGGTTCTTTAATTCTTTCCCACTCAATCGGTGGTAAAAAAAAAAAAGAAAAAAACTGATTGCCTTCTCCCCATCAACACCGTTCACCCGCCGGCTGCGCTCCTCAGTCCTCACTGCAACCTCAGGATAAAATAAATTATCAATTACTCCCCAAAGTCCTAATTCCTAAATTAAGTTTTCTAAATCGATGTAAATTATCAACCCCACAATCGAGTAAACTAAGTTTTCCAAAGTCCTAATCCCAGTTTCATAAATAGAATTTTCTGGTTCTGTGATTGGACTCAATGCCGGTTATTGTTTATGATGGTGGAGGAGTTTAGACAAGTCTCTCAAATGATGGAGAAAACTTTGAGTGAAGCCATTGATTCCAATATTTGTAGAAACGATAAGTGGGTTATGGGTTCATAGATATGTATTGATCATTTTTTTAGAGAATAATAGAATCAATAGACTCTGTAGAAGATTGATGGCGAGAAGAGCATTAATGGTGGGAATCCGTCATGGAAGAGGATGTTTCTTGCCGTCGACCCCCTTCAATCTTAAGATGGAATTTTCCTTTTCTTTCTGAGACGGACGAACTGAAAGCCAAAAGAAAGCGTAGAAAAGAGATGACACGTGTCAATATTTAATTGGGGCTAACAGTATAGTTAATATAGTGGCTAATAGTAAACCCTGGGCGTTTATCGATTATATAGATAGATTACAATTGTATTGTTTGCATTACTATCTAACAACTCGTTGTTATTACTAATGATGAGTCACACATTATTCTCGATGTTTCAGCTTCAGACCACTTGGCCCTCTTTATAACTCCAAGATCGAGTTTCATTACATTTACCGATTGTTTTGATTGATTTTTTATAATTTAAGTTTCTTTACTTCTGGACCTCCCACTAGATGCTCATTTTTTGTCTAAGGGACAATCTTATTTTTAATTACATCTGGGTCCATTTTTCCTAAGCTGGGTTGACAAAAAAATATTGGTTTTTTCTCTCTTATCTCCCCAAACATGGCCTTAGCTTTTGTTTTTTAATTTATCTTTTTTTTTTCTTCCTTTGTTCCTTTTTCCCTTTTTCCTTTTTTTCTTATCTTCTACAAACAATCCGGTACCAGAACGGAGCTGCCATGGCAGCTCTGATCGGAGCTGCCACTGGCAACTCTCGGATCTGGAAGTTGCCATGGCAGCTCTCACCGGACTCCGGTACCGGAGTCTTTAGGAAGAAGATGATTGTTTTTAATTAAAAAAAATTGATTATTTAAAAAAAAAACACCTTGGGACTTATTTTGAATATTAACCTTGTTGGGATTGATTTGCAATAAGTTTTGGACCCATTTAAAAATTTTAGAAGTTTTTAGTGTCAGTTTCATAAAATAGAAAATGTTGGGTGTCAATGTATAATAAACATAAATTAATATTGTTTGGTCAGTGCAAAATTCTGAATTTTGATCAGGGGAAAAATGTAATTTCCACGTTTTAATTCGTCAAAAGTCGAATTTGTGGACCTGGATGTAATTAAAACTATATAATGGGTCTTTAAATGTAATAGAAAATACGATGGTCACTTACATGTAATTCGTGATCTAACGAGGGGGTCTAGAAGTAATGGACCTTTTAATTTACTAGGAACCGCGTCACACGCTATGCGTGTGAAGCGTAATCTTGTAAAAAACATTATTGTTTTATTAAATAATATATTGAAATAAATGGAGTGAATATATAATCTTCACATAATGACTTCAAACGTAATAAAAAAAATAACTAATTGAGTAATTAAACTTAATATAAATGGTGTGCTATAAATGTATATATTTTTTGTAGTTATGCAATTAATAGTTTTGAATTGAACTATATTAGACATACGAAAAGTATTTTTTAGATGAGTTAAGAACCATCGGATACATCTCTAGACTTTGAAAACATTCAACTTCAAAATCGAACCCAACACCTTCAACTAAAATAATGATACAAATAATAGAGAAAAAATAAAACACGCCAACAAGATTCGAACCAAACACCTTCAATAAAAATAATAATAAAAATAATGGAGAAAAATCACGCCAACAGGATTTGAACCCTACATCTTTTAAGTAACTAATGACACATGTACGCACCAGATTGAAATTGGATAAGCAAGATCAACGGATTAAAATTGATTGGTAGGTCAATCAATTGGGTAAATCAACCGGCTTATTATATTACTTTAAATTTAAATTACTTTAAATAAGCAAGATCAACGGATTAAAATTGATTGGTAGGTAAATCAATCGACTTATTATATTACAGTAATTGAATATGTAAACTAGTTTGAAAAGTCATTTAACCTAATTAACTTGGTGGTGGGTGTACATGCGAATTTTGTTTACACTTTTTACAGAGAAGTTTAGCAAACAATACTCTCTTAAACTCCAGGAATATTTGGCAGGAATAAATCCTATGATTAGTTGGAATATATGAATCCGCGATTTAGTATTTAAGTGTGTCTATTATATATTTTATTCACTCGTTAATTATAGTGTCTATATATATATATATATATATATATATATATATATATATATGTGTGTGTGTGTGTGTATAAGAGTTGGTGTTACAACTTGTAAACTCCTCGGATTTTGGCATCTTGCTAGGAAGATTGACATACTAGACCAGGGGGTCAATGTTACGGTCATTAACGGATTTTGGGCTTTGTTTCCATGATTGTATTGGTTTAGATGTTTTGTTTCTGTGTTCATCTCTTATGCACTTTGTATGGTATTGTTAGCTCTTTTGATATTTAATAAAAATTTAGCCGATTAAAAAAAAAAACAAAGGTATGAATTATATTCATGTCAAGCACATTCTATAACGGGGTAACCAACTGTCTGGTTTATCAGTCTAATGCCACCAACTCTTAATTTATAATCCTTTAACACTAGCATAATTCTTTGTTTAAAGCAGCCCTAAAAATGAGTAGCACTAGTAGTACTACATTGTACTAGCTATCATATACTAGTACTGTTACGATTAACGCGGGTTTAATAATAGTAACGAAAGAGTTTACTTACCTTATTTCTATATATAAACGCTTTCAGTGTTGGTGACCTGATGTAGCCTAGGGTCCTAAAGCAAGTGACCAGAACCAAGGATCTATAAACTCATTCTAGAACATATATGTAATGTTGTCTTGCTTCATTTCCTATTATTATTATTATTCCCAAAACTTAATTACTACTATTCTTTTTTAAATTAAAAGATCTTGACAAAAACGGCTCATCAAGGCTTTACGAATGAAATGACATTACTAGCTACCTTGCTACAGTAGCTATCAATTTTGGTTATGTTGTCATAATTGCATGTACTATATATCTGTGCGAACGGACGTTCTAGAATGAAGCGGTGTACAGTTTGAGGAGTTAAGTTAGCTTTAGCAGGTGCATTAACACGTAAGAAATACAAGCTAAGTGAAGTACAAGTACAGATTTATGCTACTCCCTCCCTCCATTTTTCAGTTCTTCTTTTATTTTCTTTTTTACCAATAAATTCTACTATACGTACGTCTTTTGATGTTGTAAATTTTACCTTACAATTTTAATGATAGACACTACCAGTAAATCAACCGATACACATATTCAACAATCCACCCACGTAAGTCAGGTAAATTTGTAACTTGTTCAACAAGTTGTGACGGTCTCATACTCTAAATACATAAATTAAATATGGGCATGAGCGCACACACACACATATATATGTGTGTGTGTAACCAAGAGAATATAAAACTAATTAAATATCAACCATGCATGTATAAAATGACAACTATGAAAGCTTGCGCTTTCTTTTCTATATAATTTTTTGAAGTGAATATTGATCATTATTTGAGTACAGTTAGTTAGACTGTAGGCGTCGATTGATCTCATTTCATTAATTTGTACTTCCTTCATTCCTTATCAAGCTTCCCATTTGGTTTTGTTGATTTTTCTTTGTCTCCGTTTGACTCTGAATTAATCATAAATCGTATTGAAAAAAAATATTTGAAGTTATATTATGAAAATATAAGATTTCCACTTTTATAATATAAGTTCAAAATATTTTTTTCCGGTGTGATTTAGGATTAATTTGGAGTCAAACAAAGTCTCGAAAAGTCAACGAAATGAAATGGGAAGTTTGATAAGGAACGGAGGAAGTAGTAATTAACTCTTAATTATAAACAAGTCTAAAATTCTCTTATTCTATATGAAAATCAAAGTTAGCGTTGAGATATTGTGGTATCAAAATTGATTGACGTATGATCAAACTGGCAATTACAAAACTATTCCCCAACAATTAATTTGCTGAAGAAGTCAAATAATACAGAAATTAATACCTTAATATATGTACTTGAAATTTGAAAATCTTTTCTGGTATTATATCTGGCTAGCTATGACTAAATAGTAAATATCATCAAAGACAGGCTATATTGGGAAAAGAAAAGAGAAAAAAAGACTAAAATTTTATGTTAAAGAAAAGAGAAAAAAAGACTAATGTTTTACTCAATTACTACAATAAACATGTTATGTTAAAAAGAAAATTTTGATTAATGTTCCCCTTTAAATCACCAATATTTAAATATTTAAAGAGAAAAAAAAAACACAGCACGTGCCTCTCGCATGCAAAGCGAGCAGTCGAGCACTCTACCATTTGAGCTACATGGCCTTTAAAGCAAAAAAAAAAAAAAAAAAAAACATATAATAATAAAGAAAATATTGGAGATGCGGGGGATCGAACCCCATGCCTCTCGCATGCAAAGCGAGCGCTCTACCATTTGAGCTACATCCCCTGATGTGGAGCAATGTAATTTTCATATTATCATATACTCTTTCATCCTACTTCAAATTATAAAGTAGAGTTATGAAAATGACAAGTTCTATCAAAATACGTCCAAAGTTAAAAGTTCGAATGAACTACCAAGCCTCGATCTGTAGGCAAAGTAGGACAGTTTGCACATTGGGGCTGACGCCCTAGCTAGCTTGGGCAGACCTACTTGTACTCGAACATAGGAGACTCATGTGGTATCAACACCTTAGGTCACTTGGCATCATCTCTAGTCAGCACCATCATAGCGGATCCAAGAGACCACAATCTAGACACCCAAGATGGGACCAGAGAAGGGATCAGACAACATTCCCCAGACTAACTTAGGTCAAACATGGTCAAAATTGGTCAAAGAAGGAAAGCTATTGTCTCCTGGCTAAGGACTTCTCCAACAGTTGATCTCAAAAGTCAAAATTGAAGCTCAACTGCGTCACGTCAGCATTTCACTAACTTAATTCTCATCTCTTCTAACATACTCCAACAGTTGGTCCCATTGATTCCCTTATTTTTATTTATTTTATTATTATTTTATTTCATCCTTTTTTTTTTAAATTCATTATTCATTCATTTTAAAACATCATATTAATTATAAAATATGTCGAAATGTAATAAATACTACAATAAATTCTTAAATAAAAAAATAGTATAATAAATTTGCTAGAGGTGTACTTTTACAAATTGTATTTTATATTTTTATTTATGTATTTAATATAAATATAGAATAATAATAAAAAAAGACATGTACAAATAAAATAGTATATGAATTTTACAATAGGCATCACTTTGCAATATTGAATGAAGAGAAGAAAAAATAAAACAATTAAGTAAATGAAAAAAAATAATAAACAATAGTTGAGTTTGAGCTCAAGCTCAACACTTGAGCTCAATGAAATTATGTTGGAGTAGCAACTAGGAGCTCAACACTCTAGTTGCTACTCTGTTAGAGAGGACCTAAGTCATCTCTTGAGTAAACCCAGGCGGCTAGAACGTCTAAGAGGCCCAACTGACCTAAAGGGGTCGGACAACACTAATTGGACAAAGCCCCATAACAACATTACACCTTGGTAGCTCAATCTAAGTCTGACACTTGGTCATAATGATATAATGAAATTGACGTATAACGCAGGCCTGATTTGTGGGGACTTGTGCAATAATTATAGATAACTGAGGAAGTAGAAGGGTGGTTTGATCTCCTTCCTTTAGATTAGTAGTAGTAATTAATTAACGTCAAAATTGAAAACCGTTATGAGCAAAAACTAAAAATGTATGTATTGTAATGGTACGGAAAGAAAGAAGTATGATTTTAATTATCTTATATTCTGACAAATAATTTTTATAATTGTGGATCTATATTAATCTTTGGCGTAAATTATATTCCAAAACACCCATAAGCCAAAAAAAAAAAAACATTTTCTCAATAGATAATCATATCAGTATTTAAATTAAAGTTGATAATTAAGCTCTACAACCTGTAAAATAACTGGTGCGACAAAGACTCTTAACATACTTTACCTAATTGGTTTTTAGTCATCAAATTAATAAGCTAATAGTGGCCATCTCGTAATATCTATTTTTTTTTTTTTATTTTGTAATCTTTTGTCATGTACCGCTGTGACACTGTCTAATTATCTCTTCAGTGATACCGTAAAAAGTCCGAAAAGAATAAAGAATAGGATATTATTTGGTTAGATTAGAATAAATCAAGAATCTTCGTAGCAAAGGATTTTTTTTTTTCTTTTCAAACAAAATCATAACTTACAAGATTAAGTTGATAAGCATAAATCAAGAATCGTAGCAAATAATATTATTTTTTTCGTTTTAAACAAGAATCATAAGATAGAATTCTACTTTAACTAAACAAACAACGTCCGAGTGAAGCACTATATAAGTAGTGAGATTTGTGAACCAAACTTTGTACCTCTGCAATCTATCATCTATACCACACTGTACCCCTGCAATTTAACATCTTAGGCCGACGATCTTAACCTCTCCTAGGTATTAGCAGAAGTGAGCACAATGTGGATTATCGCTTTTTCCTGTATACTGCTAATGCAGTTCGCCGGAAATTGCAATGCTGGCGTAACAAGTCAATACGTTCGAAAACTATATGCGTCTGAAGACATGCCCAAGTCAGATTATCCACCTCCCAAGATCTCCAATTCACCTGAACAGGTAATTTCTCTTCTTCTTCATTATTAATTTTGTTACTAGTATTATGTATATATGCACGGTTTTTATGTTGCTCTCTTTTAAGCTATCTGATTTTCGCTCAGTTTAAGTTGTATACTATTGATTCGCTTTTACTGATCTATGTGATTTATTTAGTCTAGTAACAAGAAAATGAATGGTTGGTTTTTTGTATTTTGCAGGTTCACATAACACAAGGAGATCACGATGGACGAGCAGTGATAGTTTCGTGGGTGACATCCCTTAAAACCCCGGACGTGGTCAAGTATTGGGAAGCACAAGGCAAGCAAAAGAATCAGAGACGCGATGTGAAGGCCTTTACCCTCACCTACCGTTACTACACCTATACTTCTGGTTACATTCATCATGCCACCATTAAACATCTCAAGGTCATCATCTAAATCTAAGCCAGCTTAACATTTTTCTTGTTTCTGTTTATATGTATAAATTATGTTTTAAAAGTATATTTATAAATAAAATCTGCAGTTTAATACCACGTACATTTATGAGCTTGGCAAGGGCGAAGGAGCCCGACAGTTTAATTTCACTACTCCACCTCAGCCTGGACCAGATGTTCCTTATACCTTTGGCGTTATCGGTAATTAACTGATCCACCTTTAAATCTACTATACTTTTTAAATCTACTATACTTTTGGTTTTTGTTTGCAAGCAGACACTTTTGTTAGTGACTAGTGATCAGTGTATTTTAACATCAAGTTAAAAATTTAATTTGTAGGTGACTTGGGACAGACATATGATTCGAAGTCCACACTTGACCATTATGTATCCAACCCTAAAGGCCAAGCAATGTTATTCATTGGAGATTTGTCGTATGCTGATCATTATGCTTATCATGACAATGAAAGGTGGGATACTTGGGGAAGGTTTGTTGAGAAGAGTACAGCTTATCAGCCATGGATTTGGACTGCTGGAAATCATGAACTGGATTTTGTTCCTGAAATTGTATGTATCTTATTAGTATCTCCCAATAGTTGAAAATTTATTTTTATGTGATCATCATTTATTTTATTTTATTTTATTTTATTTGACAGGGTGAGAATAAGCCATTCAAGCCATATACACACAGGTATCATGTTCCGTATAGTGCATCTCAGAGCACATCACCTCTTTGGTACTCCATTAAGCGTGGACCTGCCTACATTATAGTCCTCTCTTCTTATTCGGCCTATGGTAAATAATATTATATTATTTTGTTCATTTTCTACTTGGGGCTGATGGACATTTTTGAAAATGATCAAGAGTTTTGATGATTAATTGTTTGTTGTTCAATCAGGTAAATACACACCTCAATACTCGTGGCTCGAGAAGGAACTCCCGAAAGTTAACAGGACTGAGACTCCATGGCTGATTGTTTGTGTACACTCACCATGGTATAACACTAACCACTACCATTACATGGAGGGTGAAACCATGAGAGTTCAGTTTGAACAGTGGTTTGTCGACAACAAAGTTGATCTTGTCTTTGCTGGACATGTTCATTCTTATGAGCGCACGGTGAGTTTATTATCAAGCCCTTTTAGATCCAACTTTGTCAAGCGATCATAGAGCTGTTGCTGAATTTTCCATGGTTATAATGTATATTATTATTTACAGGAACGAGTGTCAAATGTGCATTACAACATAACAAATGGACTAAGCACTCCGATCAAGGATCCATCTGCTCCCGTATACATTACAATTGGTGATGGTGGAAACAGTGAAGGAATTGCCAACAAGTGAGACTCTTATAATCCGTTTCATACTCATAATCTTTATATTTATTTCTCCGTAACCATACAAATTATTACATAATATTGTTGGTTATGTGCAGCTTTATTGAACCACAACCAGATTACTCAGCCTACCGTGAAGCAAGTTTTGGGCATGCAATGCTTGAAATCAAGAACCGAACTCACGCCTATTACACATGGCACCGTAACCAGGATGGTGAGCCTACTGCAGCAGACTCTACATGGTTCTACAACAGATTCTTTTATCCAATGGAAGAGCCTAGCTCTACCGGGGCTTAATTGATGAAAAGTAGATTTGAGTGCTTTAGAACTGTCAATTCGTTCTTGTTTTGTTTTTTTTCTTTTCGTTAGTTTTAGCCTGGTGTCTAGGTAGGTAGTAATAGTTATACTTATGGCTCTGCAATAGCTCTTTGTAGAGCTTTTTCTGTTTTGCAGTATGAATAATTTTTTTCTTTTTAAGGGTTCAAATTATCTTCTTTTTTCAGTGTTCTTTTCAATTGATGTGATATTCTCCTCCTCCTCCTTCGATCATGATACTACAAGTCCTTTTTTTTTTATTTACAGAAGCATGTACATCCGTAAAATAATTGCTGTTGCTGATAAGCTTGTGTGGATGAGCCTGGTTACAGGGTGTTTCTGTAAACTTCCTGATACTTCTTGCACAAATGGACAAGAGCTTACTATATATGGAACTATATTAGATCATTGTTGTTAGAGCAAAATATGTTCTCTCGTCACCCAAAATATTTCACATTCGATTATTATAAACCAGCAAGACTGCTATCTCAAAATAATGGTTAAGATATAGTTTTTGCTCATAAGCTTCAACATGTAGAGAGAGTGTGGATACTAGATAATCCATGGCAAGGCCAGAAACAAATCATATAATAGTATGTTCAAGAGTTTTACTTGTTTGTTTTCTAGCAGTTACCTTCCAAGACATCTTTTTCTTATCTCCAGTTGGCCTATTTGAGCCTTCATCATACTCTTCCTTGCTGCTCTACAGCAAATTACAGGTGAAAATTTCTTAAAATTAAATCAAGAATTTATATATACATGTTCTTAATTTATAAAATCTGATCTTGTATTGCTATACTTTCAGCGTATACACTGTTCTTAATTGTTCAGCGTGGCAAGCACAAAGTATAGCTACCACGATTGGCAACTTGACCTGTTGGACACAGAATCCAATGGGCAGCTTCTAAAATACAAGCCTTCTCTAAACGAAACAACTATTCTTCTTGATAATCTCGGCTTGCCAAAGGAGTTTCTGTCTCCGCAGATCAGGATTACTTGATTGTCTGGGAAATATGGAAGTCACCTGTTTTTATGACTAATGGATTTTTTAAAAATCTATCTGTTTACTCAAACAGTTGTCTTTAAATGCGAGTGAGGTATTGAAATCAATCGTATTTCTTCTGAGATCAGGTTCAGGTGCCTGAAGTACTGGTTGGAAGGAGATTTCATCGATGATCTTCCAGGCAGACCTGACAACATAAATCTTGCACTGGATGGTTCGTTCTGGATTGCTTTGATCGAGGTAACTAGTAACAAATTCGGTACCAAGAAATTGCAATGCCTTAGGCCTGTTGTAGTAAGTACCATGTGTTTGCTGCATATCTGGTGGAGGTCGTTCCAAGCAGATTGAGATTTGTTCATACTTCAGAAGCAGCAAAGTTGTTAATAAGAAGTATTCCCAGGACTGGGAAATTGGATTGTAACTTGCAAAAGATGGCATGGCAATATATATAGTGAATGTAGATGGTGAAGGCAACATAATTATCAGAGGTTTCCATAATCCAACTGGACTGGTAATGTGAGTTGTAACATCTGCTATGGGTAGCGAACATCATGCATGACTCATTAATAAAAAAAGCAAATTACAAAATCTTAGTGTAATCAATTAAGTAGAAATCATATGAACTTCATGCGCAAGAAGATGATCCAGATTATTAATTAGCCTCACCAGTCACACCTAACATGTTTTAAAATGTAATGTCAAGACATGCAGTGCGCAAGAAGATAATCCAGATTATTAGCCTCACGCCTATTGTGTATTGCCTCAAATTCAGCAAAACAAGTTTTAACCCTCTTGATTATGTCATCCATATTCCATATAAACACCTATAAATATGTTAACAACTAAACAGGGCAAATTATCCACAGCAGCATGTACCACAAATAATCAAGAATAGAAAATGACATGGTGAGTGTAAACAAACAATCAGCTTATCAGCCTGTGTAGAACCATGTAGTCTGCTGCAGAGGGTTCACCATCCTGGTTACGGTGCCATGTGTAATTAATAGGCGTGAGTTCGGTTCTTGATTTCAAGCATTTCATGTCCAAACTTGCTGCACGGTAGGATGAGTAACTTGGTTATGGATCAACGAAGCTGCACCGAATTAATCAAATTATAACACAATGTTGATTAATTCAGTGCAGCTTCTTATATTGATCCACAACCAAGTTACTCAGCCTACCGGGATGCGAGGTTTGGTCATGCAATGCTGGAAAACAAGAACTGAACTCACGCCTACTACACATGGCATTATAACCAGGATGGTGAACCCACTGCAGCTGACTCTACATTGTTCTACAACAGATTCTTTTATCCCCAGGAAGAGCCTAGCTCTAGCTAGCAGGGCTTAATTGACCAGAAGTAGATTTGAGTCCTTTAGATCTGTGAATTCATTTGTGTTAATTTGTTTGTGGTTTAAGATTTGGTTCGTGTTTAGTCTGGTGTCTAGGGAAATAATTCATCTCTTTCTATTCAGTACAAAAAATATACTTGTTCTTTTTTTGTTACATCAGAAAGCATAGTAATTAAACTAAATAAAATCATGGCAATAAATGTTCAGGTGGTTGATCCCAAAATCTACTCCCTGCTGCATGACTATAGCCCATCCTTGCAAGTGTATCTGCACTGATTGATATTCATCTCCCGGCCGGTGGATGTGGCTCAACTTAATCTCCCAAGCATGCTGTACCAGTTTCTAACATGCTGCATCCTTCAAGTGGACAGGAGCTTCCAAGTTCCCCTGTACCATGTTCAGCACGTCGAGTGAATCTACTTCTACTTCCAGTTTCAGAAACTTAGCCTCCCAAGCTAGATTAAGGCCGTATAATAGAGCTCTCAGCTCCGTTTCATCAACCGTAGGGGAAGGTATTCTCCCGCTGAATCCCCATACCCAGTTCCCCCTATCATCTCTTAGAATTCCTCCGATTGCTCCCTGGTTCGATTCAGAAAATAGACTACCATCCATATTAAGCTTGAGCCAGCCCAATTGCGGCGGCTTCCATTTTAGTGATGCACCTGCTCTGTTCTTTCCAGCAAAACTTGTAGCCAAATCGAAACTCTCCTGTCGAATAAGGAACAAGATGTGTGGCAAAGCTTGAGAATTTATGTTTGAAGGTCTTGTGATTCCGAGCTTTCCACAGGTTCCATAGAGTAGCCGCGAAAATCAGATGCCATGCCACCTCCGGAATAAAACTGCAGCCTGTTTTCGTACTTAAAGATTAGTACGCAGCCAAGACAGGTCGTCACTGCTGTCCAGAGCTGTTAATTCCTCATGAGAAAGTAATTTCTCCCCCATTTTACGTGCTTGCGGGCAGTGGCGAAAAATATGTATGAATGTTTCATCATCACAGTCACAGAAGAGGCCTGGCAGTCTGCCGAGGGAGTCATATTTCTAGAGCATCTCAAGTGGTTCGTCACCAGGCGGTTTTGGCTTGCTAGCCAAAGGAAGTGCTTGAGCTTATAACTTCCACAGCCATTTCCAACTAACATTACTCGAACTCGCCTCATCAGAATAATGCTTTGGTAAGGTTTTGTAAGCCGTTTGGCAGGAGAACATACCACTGGCTGATTGGCTCCACACTGGAAATCTGGACTGGGATATAAGTATTCAGGATAGGGAAGTTCAGGATTCGTTGTACAACTTCTGAGGAGATACAAGTATGCAGGCCCTGTATATCCCAATTGCCATTTCCATCTACAACATCACAGATTTTCAGGTCCTTCTCTTGGGGATCAATGAGAGGAATAATCACACAACGCCTTCGAGCCTAGCCAATTATCGAACCAGAAAGAAACCTTTCGACCATTTCCAATTTGTCACCAGAAAATATAGTAGTAGTAGTATACTGCTATTTTTTACGGAAAAATAAATAAAATCTCGTGAAAGTACAATAATCAGCATAATTATATACTAGTGACCCCAGAAAAATGTTCTGTATTAATTATAACCTAGTGCTAAAAATACACAAAACTTTACGAGAAAGTTAGGGTAAGTGGGAGAGTGTTAGACTTTCGGTCAAAAAACACTGTTAATTGGGCCAACACTAAATGGGCCACAAAATTAACGGGTACGAACGTTGGAATCATGTTAATATTTTGAGTTTAACTGTATTGATTTCATCCTTAATTGCTTAGATACACAGGCTCTATTGAACCAACAGGAATCCAAATCTCTAACTAACTAAGATTGTAATCCTCACCAGATCACGTTAATCATCTTGCAGTCGTTTTTTTAAGTCTATTGATCTGGTCTCACATGTGAGATTAATGTAAGAAAATAAAGTTGATCAGATCTAATCTTTTTCCGCAATTTAAATAACTCCTAACAACGAAGAAACATTGTAATAATTATCCCTAATTATTAATCATGTATTTGATTTGTGAGCCTACTAGTAGAGAAATATAAGGTCCAAGTCCTAGAAGACAGGAGAAACCAGAGAGAAATTAACTGCAACAAGAAAAACAAATGGCAAATGTTGTTTAAAACACAAAACTTGAATTGTACTCGAATCAATACAAGTGTAGAAGAAGAAAGACTTGGTTTCAAAATATTAGTAGTCAACCTAAATACCTAATTAAGGTGCGGCATCTATATTTAGTTAAAAGTATAGCCATCCACTCTTTCTCCGAAGCATTTTCCATCACACAAAAGGTGAAGTGATGATTGATCACACGCTCCATATGTAGCTTTCTTCCTCCCATTCTCGTCGCCTCCTTTTCGCCTCCTCCTCCTCCCTCCTTCCGCCTCCGCGTCTCGGCCACTTTGCCCACATTCATTTGGTACTACTAAATTACTAATACCATCCACTTCCTTTCTTGTGCATGTTTATACCTTTTCTTTTCGAAATACTGTCATTAGATTACGCATCTTCAATTCTTGAAAACTAGTGCAGAGCTAAGGGTGGCGTGGCCGCCCTCCCAATGTTTGAATTACATTTTCATCCTCGTGTTTCTGGAATTTATTTTCTTACATTTATATCTTTATAGTTCATAAATTTCAATCAAGATTTTGTTACGTTTATCCTTAGAATAGTGATAGTCTTGTAATTTGCTACTTGCTTGAAAGGGGAAGGGAGGTCTTAGGGAAGTTTGGGAGATAGGGTTTTCAGGGTTTAATCATCATACGATACGATGTAGGATTATTTAATTTCAGTATTTTACACGGAAAAAATTAATTTCGATATTACACCTTACCCTTAAAAGTGTTGGTTAACATTAAAAAAATACGAGGAATGACTAAATCCTTCCTTAATGACGTCATATTGACATGTTCACAACGTTCTCAATTTTCGATAAGTCTAAACGAAATAATTTTAAAAAAAATACTATATCTTAATCTTAGCGTGTCAATATATGACGTCATTAAAGGGCATTTTGGTCATTTTCATCTACTAATATTTTTTATTAGTATTTTTGGATTAAAGTAATAGTAGGAGCTAACTTTTTGCATCATCTAATTAGTGCTATACTAGAGGCTAGAGGTACTCATGTAAAATACTATTCTTTCGCCGTACATGGCTAATCTGGAAAGTTTAACTTTGATGGTCCGGAACATTACGTGTTAGAATTTCATGTGCTTGCATCATAAAATACTGATCGAATCAAATCCTTTTTCCCAGATTCTGTTAAACAAAGCTAACAAACGTACAATGTGCATAATACAAATAGGCCATTATTTAATCTCATCACCATGTGCATCTGTGATTGATGTTCCAATCATAGTGATCTGAATGATAAACTAGACCAGAAAAACTGCTGTCCTGTTTCATTCACAAAGCATGCTTATACTCTAATCTGTCCTGTGTACCGAAAGTAGTGTAATAACAATCTGTTATTCTCTTTTGTCTCTGTTGATTTTATATATTGCAGTGGAGCATGGTCAGATTCAGATGAGATACACTCGAATCGACGACGACAACCATAATCCGATTCAGCTTTCGTGTTTATTCATTCTCATCATCATCATCATCACGTTTGACGTTGCGATGGAAGAAAACAATGGAGGAGCCAAGGTGACTGGCATAAGGCAGATTGTTGCCTTGAAAGGTTTACTTCACAAATGGCAACAAGTGACCCTTGGACAGGCGACCAAGTCTGGCGAATCAGGCGATAATCGTCAATCACCAGGAGGCATTTCGCCATCGGTTAGTAGAAGGTTGAGGTTTCCTAATGTTTATAGTGACTCGGATGACGAAAGCTGCAACCAGAGCCCCGACCACCCTTGTGATGTGCCCAAAGGTTACCTAGCAGTGTACGTCGGACCGGAGTTACGCAGGTTTATCATTCCAACTAGCTATCTTAGTGATCCGCTGTTTAAGGTTCTGCTAGAGAAGGTGGAGGAGGAATTTGGATTCGAACAATGCGGTGGTCTAACCATTCCGTGTGAAATCGAGACGTTCAAGTATCTCCTCAAGTGCATGGAGAATCACCAGAAAGAGCATGCTGAGGATAGCAATGAAGGTTAATTTTTTTTATTTTTTTTAAATTATTTTTTAGAACTTCTTATTGATGATTTTCTTGGAATATTGTTGCAATTTGATGACAGACAATGCCTGTTGATCTTTTCTGGTTTAATTTGAAGGCTAATTAATTAGGAAGGAGTACAATTGTAATTAATCATGTTCTGTAATATGCACTGATTGTGCTTTAATATTATTTTTTGCCTTGTGCAATTTCTTGAACCTTATCATCCATTTACAATCAGGATCATATATATGTATAGATCATAGTTTCATGACAATTACTCTCAGGGGAAATTGCTTCAGAACACCGCGATTTTAGCCAATACGCGATAATCCCCCTTAAGTACGTAGGAGGATTTTGCAACTCGCCATCGAATTTCCTGGCCTGAATTCGGTTGTTGAATGCCTGCGGAAACGCATCAATTCTCTTTAACTCCATTAGTTTAGTTCTATGGATGTGAAGTTGTAGTGAAGATATGTTTGTTTGTTATTTGTCTGCAAAATCTTTCCCATCTAGTTTATTTTTGTATTTGTGCATTGACTTTGTCATATGGGGAGTTCTATCTTCTAACATGGCTAATATCTTCCTTTTAGTTCACTTTGGCTTGTAATATATGTTGGCCAATCTAACGCTCTTAGTACTTAAAGTACAACAGAGTATGAATGTCGTAAAACAAGTGTAGACATTATTTAATAGGGCAAAAACAAAAACAAGCAGTGGATGATGTTTTTATTTTTGTTTTCGAGTAATGCTATAAAGAACATGTGTAATGTGCTCAAGTGTTCAAGGCTAGAGGCACTTATGAACTATAATGGATTAATGGGCTTCTGGGAGAGCTAAAGCCCATACATCTTGGATAATGCTTAAAGAGCAGGAGCACTCTAGAGCCCAATCGAGCACTCCTTCCGCCCCGTCATATAAAATATGGGTTCCAACCGGTTGTTAGCATCCACTGGTCCAAAATTATCACCACTCTCACAATAATTTTGGACCAGTGGGTGCTAAAATCAAAAATTCCCAAAATCTGGAGCCCATTGTGAACTTTTAATAATAATAATGATGATTAGTATTTATAAAAGTTAAATTGTTATAACTTTAGTAATTTTAGCTCTGGCTATATATCACTAGTCTATGATAAATAGTTAGGAAAGTTAGCTCACACACACACCCATTATAATCTTCCTAACTTTTCCTTTTTAACATTCCATTGAAATGAAATTTTTTATCCAACTCACCAATTTTTTTATTATCTCTCTTTCCTATTTTATTACAACTAGTAAATAACCCGTCAAGTTTCGACGGGGAATAATTTTTCTGAAATGATAATATCCAAACGTTACATTAATTGTAAATAAAAAAATCTCATAAAGAGTAACAAAAAAAAAGGGGCTACATGTCAAAGCACATATATATACTGTCTTGAACTTTATTTGTATTCTACAAAAGGCTTAAGTCTAAAACTTGAGCTTCACAACCTCCCACCATCTGCACCTTGAAGGCTGGATTGAGAGCATAGCAATAACCGGGTATCAACGGGAATAGTAATTCTCAAATAATAATATCCAAACGTCACATTATCTTTCAAATAAAACATTATTCATCATAAAGATGGAAACGCTACATGTCAACAAGTTTATTACCATCATAATCATGTACTTAGCCCACTAAATTTATAGTTGAACATCATACTATTTAGTAATAGCCCATCGACGTGTAATAGTAGATCCACAAATGATTAAATGAACAATCAAATAAATATCATTAAAATTTAAAATGAACGACATTTTCATTCATTTTTATTGATTGTTATGCTAATTTATTACGTAATAGACACGTTGAACATAATTATTGTTTTAAATTATTGCAAATAGACCTATTGAACGCAGTTAGTCTTTTAAATTATTACGGAATACACTTGTCCAACAAAGTTAGTATTTTATAATTCTGCGGAATAGACCCATCAAACACAGTGAGTGTACTAAATATTTCAGAATAGCCCCGTCAAATGCAGTAGGTGTTCTAAATTATTGTGAAATACACCCTTCGAACAGAATTAATATTCAAATTACTGCAGAATACACCCTTCGAACAAAGTTAGTATTCAAATTATTGTAGAATAGACCCGTCAAACAATACGAAATACGCCAATAAAAAACACTACGGAATAGACCCGTCGAAAACAGTTTTTGTTCTAAATTATCAGATCGTAGAACCGTCAAACACAATAAATATTCTAATATATTACCAAATACACATGCGGACAAAGTTAGTATGCTAAAATTTACGAAATAGAACCGCCAAACACATTTAATGTTCTAAAACACAGTGGAATAGGCCCGTCACAAAATTAGTGTTTTAAATTATTGAGAAAAGACTTGATGAACACATTAGTGTCCTAACTTATTGCACCTGTTGAATACGATTAGTATTCTACATTCTTGTGGAATAGACTCATCGAACACAGTTAGTCTTCTAAATTATTGCATAATAGACCCGTCGAATACACGTAGTGTTCTAAATTATTGTGGAATAGACATTATGAAGTACAATTATTTTTTTAAATTATCACGGAATAGACTCTTAAACATATTTAATGTTCTAAGTTATTGCGGCATATATACCAGTCAAATGCAATTCGTGTTAAAAGTTATCGCGGAATAGACCAGTCGAATACAAATAGTCTTCTAAATTATTGCTGATTGACCCCATCGAATAAAGTTATTATTCTAAGTTAATGAGGTATGTACCCGACATTTAGTATTCTAGAATATTGCGGAATAAAACGCATCAAACACAACAAATTCAGGTGATAATGATCCATCTATTTTCGTAGACGCCATGCCCAAGTGATCCTCTACGACATCACCAAGACTTCCATTTTTTTTTTAAACATCAAAAAGATTTTATTGCCACAGGAGCATAAGAAATGCATATAAAATTTTTTTAGGGTTCTAAAGTATGGCAGAATAGACCAGTCGAACGATCTTAATGTTTTAAAGTATGGGAATAGACTTGCTCAAAACATTTAGTGTTTAGTATTCTAAAGCATTGCCGGATAAACCTGACCATCACCAACAGTTAGTGTTCTAAAGTATGGTAAAATACATCCGTCAATCGTAGCTAGTGTTTTGAAGTATTCTGAAATATACCCGTGAACAACAGTTGGTGTTCTAAACTATTACAGAATAAACCCGTCGAAATCAATTAATATTCTAAAGTATGGTTGAATAGATATTTCAAACGTAGTTAATATTATAAATTATCACGGAGTAAACCCGTCAAATGCAGTTAATATTTTTAAGTATTGATGAATGGACCCATGCATTGAACGCTAAAGTATTATGAAATAGACCCGGTAAAAGGCGATAAATAGTTCATATGCAGTGTGACATAAGAATCATCATATTCTTACGAAATAAGCATGTCAAGTGACGCGTAAATCAAATTTAATCTTCTTCCCACTTTTAAATTGGCAATATAGCCCTGTGAATGTGAGCTTGATATGCTATCTTTATTCAATAGCCATATAGAACAGAAACATGAAATTTAATTTTGTATTTCATATCATAATTGCACACCATTAAATTGATATGGATTCATTCCTTTCTCCTTTTCGACACTTGGGGAGTCAGATGCTAATGATGTTGTTTACTTGCTTTGCTTTTTAGAGTCCGGAATTCGCTTTAGCTCAGGATGTTGGAGTGCGTATTGCTCATCATATTTTTCTAGGATTGATTTTGCTATTTCTAAGGGAGTGGGAGTACAACTTGTTTCTCAGTTGCCCACAAATTTTATGTAAACATTCATTGTTTTTTATTTATCTAATGCCACTTCAATAAATAAAAAAAAAAAAAAAGGAAAAAAAAAGAAAAAAAAGAAGATACATAAAAACATTCATGGCCAAAAGGGCACAGCAAGGCCAAAAGCGCTAACAACTACACTACATATCAAGATGCAGAGATTTTAATTTTAAGCAATATAAATAGATATTTCAAAACTCTTCCCAACCATGCATCACAAGTTCTGATCGATGGGGAATAGTTGTTCAGAAATGATAATTTCCAATCCTCATAAGTTAGGTTGAAAATGAAAAAAAAAACAGAAAGAAAAAAAGAAACATGTCAAGCACATATACTAACCATCATAGCCTACTAAACTTTTTTTTTTTTTTTGAACACAGAGATTTAGAAATTCTCTGATTTCATTTATGACTTTGAATTTGCGAACTTCAGTATTGAAAATCAACAAAATTCTAAAAAGTAAATGAGGGAAGAGTGCTCTTTGTTATAGAATATATGAATAGACCAGATCATCGTCCACCCTTTGGACGCAAGGTATCATTTTGTTTTCTGTTTTTGTCTGCCCACACCAAGTGTCATCTTTCCAGCTATTTCCGCTTTGTGACATTGGACCTGTAACAAAATCCAATCTCCTTAATCCAATGGTTGTAGAAAAAGTACCTGACTGTGACTGGGATAAAATAAAACATAGGAAAAATTATCATGACATATCACATAAGTCACATAACAGAAAGAGTTTAACCAAGAAATTAGCTAGACAATTGAACGGAGAGTAGAACCAAGCATGCTCCACCGCCATTCAGAATAACACCACAATAAGAATTCCTAGCACAACCGTTGTCACTTTCTCACTCAATCAAACAACAATTAACGGGAAAAATTGCACAACGAACTCAAAACTTATTGAAGTTATTGCTCCTGGAACTGTCTATTTTTAAGCTATCATAATCCAGACTCTTTCATATCTCAATGGAAATGGTTCTCTAACAATACCTTTTAGATGACATGTCTCCGACAATGTTGTAACATTTGTGATGCATATACTTGAGAACAAAGCAAACCTCAAACATAAACATTATCAGCTCACCTGGATCAACAAACATAGCAGGAAATAAGGAAAACAACTCATTCCTCGGAGTTATTAACATCAGATAAAAAACATAAATAAAAGAAGAATGAACAAAAAATGTGCATCCAACCATCCTCAGATCAAGGGAATCGGAGCTTCATGACAAATCGACGGAAAACATGCTAGTGAGGTCCTCTCCCCTTCACTCTATTCTGTGCACCTAATGAAAAAGAAATATTCTTGACTTCATGTCCAACTGGCTCAAACGTTTTCTGCCTAAGGACTATAAATCATCTTTTTTTAAGATAAAAAGTATCGGGAAGACATACCGAGTATAATACCACTGAATCAACATATAACATGTAGTAAGTTATAAAACTTGTAGTGTCAGGATCATCACCATGGCATGAGTGACAGAAATACTACAACAACTACAACAACACCGCTTCCTGAAATACTACAACAACTACCATAGTTTTCAACACTTGATTAGGCAGCTATCTATTATGGAACATAGTTAAGTCATGGAATATTTGATTGTGGAAATGTGCAATTCAATTTTATTGGGGCTTGGTCAATGCAAAGTATTTAACTTAAGTAGCATCCTTGCACTCAACACAATAGTTGTGCCTAACGTGAAATATAGATTCAAGAGTGCAAGTATACATCATGAGAAATATATCTTAACTCCTGGAATTACCTTACTGCATTGAATGTCTCTTTGACCGACATAAAGCAAGATGAAACAATGTTACTAACAACATTGAGACGCAGCCAAAATGACTTATGCTCAAGCAGATTAGCAGAATCTAGCTATAACAACATAATTTGAGTCATTATTTGCAAGATAAGAGTGTTGATACAAAGATAAAGATAAGGAAACCTGTAGCAAACCTGAAGCATCATCCATGCCAATCGCAGTAACTATTGTAGTTTGATCACAACGCTCAGTGTGTATTAATAATTGACTTCTTACTTGGATCATAAATCTGGATCATTACAATACATTAATTAGACTGGCTGCACTGCAATGGATGAGATTAAGGAGATCCCAATCAATTAAAAATATATATAATTCAAGTAATACATCATAGAGTCATATTAAGGTAGCACAAAAATTCTCTTCTCAAATTAAAGCAGAGGTTGATTCTCTTACTAAGTTGGGGATGCTTATATTTATTGTCCAAGTATGCTGATATTCGACTATGAAATTTGACCCGCAATTGTCTCCCCCGTAATCCTGCGAAAAGGAAAATCATGATTAGGGGCAAGGCGGCAAGCATTAGTGGTTGGCAAAATTAGCAAGTAACGGTATCGTGTCATACTGTCATGTAAAATAAAGGAGACATGTATGAGAAAAGTGATAATTTGGGGATGAATAATCCAAACAGGTAAGATTAAATGGACATAATCTCATTCTAAAGCATGATATGGTATCGAATATACAAATTAAACAAAAGACCTCCATGAATGTCTGAGTTAGTTGAATAATCGTACAACATTGTGCTTTTGTTTGTGAGATGATTTTGAATCCAGCCAGGCCCTTCTCGAAGCATAGATATGGCCGACTTTCGGTGGAATTCAGATTCAAACGGATAAAAAGGGGATTGTACTATAATAGTTACCTGATCGCACTGCTCTCTCTCTGGCGGTGCCGTCGAATGCTCCGGGGTCATCGATCGGATTGGAATTGACGACGGGATTGAATCGAATTTGGTTAATGAAATCGACGTTAATGTGAAGGTGTACCACAGTAGCAGAAAATCGAATTTGGTTCTAAAACTCTTTGATTTTATTTTTCTGTTTGCGAAGGTATTAATCTGATTGAGGAGCTGTAGGTGTTAATCTGATTGAGGAGCTGAAGGTGTTAATCGAGGGACACGTGGCAATGAAGGGATAAGAACCAATAATAATAGGACACGTGGCATTTGGTGTGTGAGAGCTATTGAGAATTGGACACGTGGCGCAAGGAAAGGCTTAGAAATCTTACTCCTTTAAAGTATAAGTAGACTCTACACGATCTCTTTCATACTTTATTATCATTCTGCCTGCTAGAGATGACTTAGGCTTTGTTCTCTTCGTGCGAAATCTCATTATTTTTTCAGTTCAATTATGTTTAGACTTGTTTAGTTATATTTTATACTACAAATAAATTATGTTCAGTTCAGTTCAACTTCATTCAGTTCAGTTAAATTTTGTTATGTTCAATTCAGTTCAGTTCAGTTCTGTTCAATTCAGTTCAGTTATGTTCATACGAAAAGAACAGTTTCTTAGTTTATCCATGCTCACAAGCTGAAGGGTGTGTGAGGGACATCCCGGGATGAGGTCAATTTATTTTACTTTTGCATTTTATACTACTTACTTTATTCTTCTATTTCCTTGTTAAAAAGTAAAAATTTAAAATAAATGAAAATTTAAATGTAAAAGTTGAATTTAAGAGGGGGTGACTGATGTAAAGTATTTTTTATGTTTAATGTGAATAAGTATAAAGTAATGTAACAGGAAAGATAAAGAATGAGAGAGGATGCTAGAGAAAAACTAATAAGTCCCACAAACTAATATTTTATTAATATTTTTTAGATCTAAATAAAGCAACCAATTAGGAAGATGATATTGGAACTGAAGGAGTAGTATTTGGCACTCTCAAATTTAGAGGGTCAAGCCCCTCTGTAAATTAGACTTTATTATTTAGTGGTAACATATGTAGGTTCTCTCCCATATTTAAAATTTAATATCTATATTTTAATCACTCATTTTTCCGGAGTTATAAGAGTGGATGAGTGGTAAGGGTGTTAGAGTAGCAAGGAGAAGTCGGAGGTTCGAAACCTGACGGAGATACATTAGGTGCTATAGGATATTTTCTCTTGCCCGCTGCTGTTTCTTCTAGGCTGTTCACTGGTTGCCTCGTTGGGGACCTCACTTGGCTTCTTCGGTCTTACTCTTGTTTGATGGGTAGGAGGTGTTGTTTAGTTAGGCTACTGCTCTCCTTGTCTTCTTGTTTTTTAATTTGCCTCTAAGGCGTCTAGGTGTATGCACCTGTGGCTAGCTAGTTTGTTGTGCGGTGAGTGCTTTGTTGCTTGCTCTCTACGGATTTGACTTTGTAATCGGGTTGGTTGTTCTATCACGAGTATTTTTTTATACTCGGAAGTAATGTTTGGAATAAAAATTTTAGACGTTTAAAAAAAAAAATTAGTCTAGAAGTAAGAGTAGAAAAAAGTTAGATTGTCATTGTTCCTTTAAAAAAAAATACCCATCTTTCTGTTTTAAACATTTCAATTTTCCTCTCTAAATTAGTCCCTAATTCATCTTCAAATTGAGTGTGAAACAAACTCGAATATTTATCGGTTTGTAAGCCATCGATAACTGTCCCGAAATAAGCGATGAAAGCACATGGCGCCTGATATTGTTTGATTTGGCATCTATCAACTACTACCTAAAAACCTTTTGTCATTTACTATTCATGTTTGTTCACTGAATACTCACTGGCTCTATTGTTAGTCCAATCTTTTCACCGAAATTAAGCCACAAGACATGACATAATAAGGCTGCAAATATACATTACTTAATCAACATGCAGTTTTGATTAAATTAACGGGTCTGCCTCTGCCGATCAATTGGAAGAAGATTTCATCACATGTCATGTTTCTTTCTTATTCACTAGTCACTACTACTACAGAAGTAGCTTCTTTCTAGTTTGGATTTTACTTCTTTTCTTTTCATACCCTTCTTGGTCCAATTTGCAAAGTACTCTCATTGTACTATAATTTATCTCTTGCTTTGCTCAAATCAATTGACGGTGTTAGCTTCTTCGTGCCTCTTATCTTGATGGTTTTGTTGGTTTGATCATGCGGATTATGGTTGTGAGGAATATTGTTCTTGGCCTAGGTGTGGAAACTAGTGTTAGGCTCTCATCTCTGAGTTGTTTGTTCTCACTTAGTGGTTGTTGTGGAGGCTTTGGTGTATTTTAATATATGTATATTGACCCGGAGGTTTGTTCTGGTGTTGAACTCTGGTGTATATGTTTAGAATATTTCTTGTGCTCTTTTATTAATAAAAAATTTTGGTGTTTCAAAAAGTAAAAAAATTATCTCTTGCCCTTTGGGTAAAAGAACTTCCACTTTTCACCTCAAACCAAGAAGATATGTTGATCTGATCATATCATATCAAACTTTGGGGTTTTATTGGATGTTTGGGGATTTTAGTCTAGAACCGTTTTTAAAATATATCCGTAGTATATAATTAATTTTCATTCCGTTATTGTAAGTTGTAACACCCGACTCTTTAGTTAGAGCGGTTACTCATGACATGGATCATACATGCATCATTGGTGTAATATTGTTTAATTTTGGCTCTGCATCAGCACGGATTTGCATTTGCTATCACCCAAAAGGGCTCGTGCTAATATACTATCTGAAAGTGGTGGTCACCTTATAGCGTATGTAATTGTTTGATGTGTGTAAGTACTTTCTTTATGCACATTTATTGTTTATGAGTGACGTATATTTTATATATGTTAATATTTTTGAAAACTACTTTCATATATATATGTGTGTGTGTGTATATATATATATATATATATATATATTTCTCTTTAGGAATTCTAAATAGAGTATGAGTAACTGCGTCGACCCAAAAGGATCATGTTTCAATCAATTAGTGATCGGTTATGATAATGTTTCAAAATATTGTTTTGAATGTCTAATTTTCGTCCAATTATAATGACAATAAAGTTATTTGTGGTTTTAGGTGAGAAGTCACACTACATGGATTTTAAAATTGACTCAAATTATTTTTCGATGGCTCATTGTGGTTCATACGAACTAAGCGTCCACCAAACATGGCTGGCTAGAAATAGAAGGATTATAAATCGTCAAGAGCAATAGAAAGAAGAATTCAACATCAGAGAGAAAAGAATCAGAAATGGATTTTCGAGAAATGTGTAAATATTGGGATATGCCCCACTACGCTTATATACAAAAGTGCTATACAAGTTCATGTGGCATTAGAGTTCTAACCAAAATATAAGTTTAAAAGTAAATCCTAAATTTTCAACTCGTTTTGTGGATGAGATTTCTTCTTCTAATTTATATTTGCTGATAAGGTTAATCAATTATATTTAGCCAAAAATACTAACAAACTTAAATAAACAAGACATCTATACATTTTCTGCTACTGGTAATTATGGGCTACGAAATAGTCACGGCCCGTAAGGAGTAGAATGTCTGCTCATACATTATGAAATAAAAGTTTATAGGATTATTACACATGCACCCCTGTAAAACGTTAATTTGCATATAAGTGACCATCTTATTTTTAATTATAACCAGCTACATTTTCAATAAAAACTTTGACCATCTTAATACCTCCTTTTCTATTCCTTCACGATAGCCTTTAACACTTATTTTCTTTTTATTTGTTCCTTTCTTTTCTTTTCTTTTTTTATTTAATTTTTGCACTTCTCTTTTCTTCTTTATTCTTTTTTGGTCAGTTACATCTAGTACCGTAATATATGTCTCTTATTACATCTAGGTCCAACCTTTATCACATATTACATTAAACAGTATGATAAATAATATATAATTACATCTAGACCCGCAAATTTGACTTTTTGCGCACTAAAGTTGTAAAAATACTTAACGGTTGTTTGGAGCTCTTTTGAGCAAACTCAATTAAGGAAAAGTGCTTGAAGGATGAATAGTAAAGTCAATTAAGGAGATGGAGAGAAATTGTGTTTGGAGTTAAATTTAGGGAAAAAATAGATGTATAGAGTAGGGTAATAATTATGTTTAATAAGGAATGTTTTTTTTATTTTGTACCAGGTACGGAATTTGAGGAGAATGTGTGGTGGGGGTTTTATTTGTGGATGTAAAATAATAGTGAAAGTAAATTAAAAAAAAGAAGTCAAAAGCTGGAAAAAAAATCCCAAATTGAGTTTTGGGATGAATAGTGTGCGGTCTATTCTGGAGTTGGAACTCCAAATGTAAAACTCAATTAAGAGAGCCCAATTGAGTTTCTTAAAAGAGCTCCAAACGTACCGTTATTTTTCTCCCGTAAAAAAATTCGATTTTAGTGGCAGCCAAACAACTCCAACTTTGCTTTCTCAAAATTTAAAAAATTTAAAAAAACATAAATAAATAGAAAAAAGCTCCAATCGGAGCTCACACAGCTCTGACCAGAGCTTTTAAAGCTCCGATTTGGAGCTTTGTAAAAGCTCCAATCGGTCAGCTCCGATTTGAAGATCGAAGAAGATGAAGAAGAAAAATATTAAATTAAGAAAATTGAAATATGGCTAAGGTCATGTTTGTTTTGCTCTAAATGGACCGTGCTCATTTGTTTGATCAATACTACATTTTAATTTGAAATTTGAATGTAATAAATGAAATAGTTTGTACATGGATAAAAATTTGACATCTGGGATGGTATACAAACAAGATACTATCTCCGTCCCAGAAAACTTTACCCATTTTGACTTTCTCTAATCAACAGTTTTCGACTTTGACTACAAATTACTCTTAAATTGTAATGGTAAAATATATAACAAAAAAATACATATGATGAATTTATAGGTTGAATTTTACATAAATGTTAGGAAGATTTTGGTTGAGAGGGGGGGAGACTTTATAATGGTATAAACTTACAATAAAATTGGCATAAAATTGAGAATTTCTTTTATTTATAGTAATACTGAGTGAAGATTGTTCTTTTTAATGGGATTGATATTGATGACTATACGGTTTGTGATAAAATAAACAATTTTAGAAAAGTAGAGATAAAATAACAGACAATAAACAGTTTTAGAAAAGTAGAGATGAAATAATAGAAAATTGTGTACTCAACTTACTAAAATAATTAATTCTTTTAATTATCTTTTAGAATATTTTAAGATCTAATGTCTTAATTTGAACATTTATAAATTTAGAAGGGACAAAATACTTTCTTAGCGAGGTCAAACATATATAACATACTGTATACATAGTAAGGAAAATAAAATTTTCAAATGGGGCAATTGACCCCGCTCAATACATGCTGACTTCGCCCTGGTGGTGTACTCATGTATTGGTGTTATACTGGTGTATTTGTGATAAAATAAATAATTTTAGAAAAGTAGAGATAAAAGGCAATAAACAGTTTTAGAAAAGTAGAGATGAAATAATAGAAAATTTTGTACTCAACTTACTAAAATAATTAATTTTTTTAATTATCTTTTAGAGTATTTTAAGATCTAATGTCTTAATTTGAACATTTATAAAATTTAGAAGGGACAAAATAATTTCTTAGCGGGGTCAAACATATATAACATACTATATACATAGTAAGGAAAATAAAATTTTCAAATGGGGCAATTGACCCCGCTCAATACATGCTGACTTCGCCCTGGTGGTGTACTCATGTATTAGTGTTATACTGGTGTACTCATGTTGGTGTACTATAAAGGCCATGTAATCGGCCCACAGAATAGTAAGAATAAGGCGATGAATCCTTATGGGCCCATTAACCTACAAATTGCCGAGTGTTTGTTTCTTGTTTGTCCACTGGATAGAATAGATGCCTTGCCAATTTGCTATGCTCTGCATTGCATTATCATGGAGTATTGATTAAACAAATGACATCATTGTTACTCACTTCGTTGCAGAAAATTTTACCCATTTTGACTTGTTTCTGGTTAACAGCTGTCGACTTTGACTATAAATTCATCATAAGTCCTTGATTAGAATAACTTCTGGTCGTGCTCTCAAAAGAGCTCCAAACGTGGAACTCGATTTAAGAGCTCCCAAAAGACTTTGCAAAAAGAGCTTCAAACGCTCTCTTTGTATCATTTGTTTCATTTGATCTCATATTTCACTATATCAATACTACTGCAATTATTTTTACATATTAGTCTCATTAGTTTAGTATTTGGGTACTTTAATTTTAGTAACCCGCTAATTATAGTATCTGAATGAATATTTGTATTTTAGTACCCCAAGGCCCCTACACTTAGTATCCCCTAATTTCGGTACCGGGTGCCTAAATTTTAGTACCCAACACTTCCTATCTCACTAATTTTAGTACCCCGTTACTTCTATTTTATTATCCGAACAAATATTTTTTACCAATCAATCTAAAATTGAGACCAAATGGTAATTAATAAGAATAAAATGAAAAGAAATTTAGTGGTAATATTTAAATGGTAAAATAGACATATAAATGAGACCATTTGGTAAAAGGGACTATTTATTATTATTATTATTATTATTATTATTATTATTATTATTATTTATACATTTTTACATGAATATATTCGAATACCCAGTTTAACTTGAACATAAGTTACTTTACATTTAAATGGGACGAATACCTATACCCTACCGACACCCCTTTCTTCATCTCTAGAAGTATGTAAATTTGATTTAGGGTGGTACCATGGTGTTGGTGAGTATTGAGTGATTCTTACATATTATAAAACTTTACCGATTTATAAGAAAAAGAGTTTAAGAGTAATTTTACTCATTTAAAAAAAAAAAAAAGATAATACCGAAGAATAAGTGTGTTTGGGAGTGGGTTTTAGAGATGGATTTTTTATTTTGGTGAAAGTTGAGTTTTTTAGTTGAAAGCGAAGATTTTGGTTCATAATTTTCAAAATAATTTTTTATTTTAGTAGGTTTGAGTATATAGATAATGTGAGGGGTGAGAAATATAATTGTAAGGATGATAATGTATGAAAATTGTGATTTTGAGTAAGGGGTGAGAAAGATAATTATAGAAAAATGTAATTTTATTATAGTGATGGATATTTTTATTTTGGATGATAATCCAATTTCAAAGTCAGATACATATGAAAATTGCAAATTATGTCTGGAATCCCTCTCCCAAACACCCTATGAATAACTTTGACCTTTGATTTTATGAGAGATGCCTTGTTGAAAGTTGGAAGTTGGGATTTGTAATATGATACACTGGACCTAGCAGTGGACTCAAGTAGTAATGTGTTAGCCATGTGACATGTTATTTTTTGTAGTTTTATGATATGTTGGTCAACATTTTTTAGAATCAAAATATATGCACACGTTTGGGGAGAAGATATAGCCATAAATTATACAATCCTTTGGCCTGAGTTTGATATCATGTTAACTTTTTTTTAATGAAGGATTTTCGTATACTCTGTAAAAACTTAAAAAAGGTACAATTGAGGGAGTTGGAACAACTCGAAAGATGTTAATTTTCATATCTCTATTTATCAACTTAGCCATATGGTACGCACATGTGTTTGACTCTCTTCCTATCCACCCATTTTTTATCTCCCAATCGTTAACTTTTGAGTTTTCCATTATCTTGATTATTGAAGATGGTTCATTCTTAAATGGTTCTTTTTTTATTTTTTTTACCTAAGCCACTTTATATAAAATTCTACCTCTCACCTTCATAACTTCAACTCCCTTCCACCTCCACGTTATAACTCCTATTCTTGAATTCCTTTTTAAGAGAATAAGTGCCCATAAATGCTACTAGTAAAGATTGATTGGTGGATTCCATATAAAATCTCACATTCTCATATTTGATTCCAACTACATTAAAGGGTAGCGATGCATGCATATTTAAGAGACGTTACATACCTTATAACTCCAATTAAGAGTATACCAACCTTATGACCCCGTCGAGATTGAACCACCGACCTCTCCCATCCTACTCCAACAACTTTACTATCAGATAAAGTGTACCGTTCATTATTATTAAACGTTTGCCTAAATGAAAATTGTTCAAATGCTGATGTTGTATCCGTAGTTTTCTGGTTTTTCAATTATGTAATAATTAATAATATACTTTATTGTTATTCATCACAACATTTACAAGCTTTGGTATAAAGAGATGAAAGAGAGACGACATACAACTTGGTAAAACGCCGCACGAGGAGGCATCGTGAGGTTGTATGATAGGGTAGGGGCCGTGCATATCAGAAAGAAATATTTCTTGGCCCACATTGGTTGGGCTGGTCTCAGGGCCCATTAGGATGGGCTGTGGCCGACATAAATAACGAGAAACTGAATTTTATTGCCGCGGGTATGGTAAAGTGGTAAATCTTTCTAAATTCTATAACTACTTGCCTCTCCATTTGATTCCTTTTGTTTTCTTCCCCCCTCAGATTTATTATTTTCATTTGATTATCCATTTGACTTGGTCATTAATGATGGAGTAACTCTATTTTGGTGGATCAATTGCTCACTGGTGAAAATTAATGCTGGAAAAAGAGCAAATTTGTTTTTTTAAATATCTAGGGGTGTGTGTGAAAGTTGAGATTAATTTGGGTTGAATTTTGAATTTTTTTAGTACTTTTAAAATTTTATTTTAATTGATTTAAGTATATGAATGATGTTTGGAGGTGTGAGATAGAGATGAAGATTATAAATATGCATGAAAGTGTAATTTTGAGTAGGGATAAGCGTGAAGATGTAATTTTGAGTGTTAAATAATAATTTTATTTTAGAACCAAATTCCAAATCTTAAAGTTGGCATATATGTTAACTTTAAGTGACAAAATATTAAAAATCATCTATCATAATCCACTCTCCGACCGAATAGTAGTATACTCACAAGTTAAAACCAAACTTATTGATGATTAAGGATTTTATATAGGTTAAAGTTAAAATAGTGAAATCCTGGATAACGAGAGTGCTGCAACAGAATAACATGCAACTGCCTATGATTGGTTATAAAGCCGAAGATTGCGCTTGTCCTGTATTCATACTAGACGAAGACTAGTGTTTGTTTCCTTTGTTTTCTTCTTATACATTTCTGGCTAAATTTTCCATACTTGATTTTAACTTTGTTTTAAGTTGAAGTTCCACTAACCTAATGACTTTAGAGGTAGGGGTGTTCCCTTGCACTTTGGATTAAAATCGAAACCCAAAAATGAGTTGGCTGAAAGTTTGGATTGGAAGTTGGAACTAATATGCTTGCTGGCTGCGTGTTTCAGGTTAATTTCAACAGCCTCATTGTAAATGAGCGGTACATTAACTTTGCAGGCAACCGGTTTTTGACCTCACATTTCTACACTATCTTTTAAAAACCGGGTTGAGTCGGCCAGTCGAACCGTGGAAACAGGAGCTCGTCGGCCTAAAGCCGCTATTAAACCGCTAAAAAACAGGATGTCCTAAAATTGGAAAAAACGGTCGAAAAACGACAACACCCGTGAATCGGAAAGTGGTTGGGCCGTAGATTGAGCCGTTTTTGGGGTAAAATTGCTAAAAAAAAAATCCAAAAAAAAAAAAAGAATCATTTTTCCATCAACATCTTGATTGTATATGGATATTCACCAAATCATTTTACTTGATTGGTGATCATTTAATCTTGCTTAGTGTGATTTTGGATGGAAATATGAATAATAACATAGTATAAATATATTAATATTAGTATATTATATATTAATATTATTATAATGGTACATCGGCTCAAGCGTCTCACATAACGGCTCAACAGGTCCGACCCCGGTTAAACCTTTTTTGGGGTGTCCGGCTCAACCTCCGACTCCGTTTTTTAAAATATAGTTTCTACAAGTTGCATTGGTAACTGGCAAACTGCTGGGATTTTGTTATTATCGTTATTTTGTTGTTCCGTAGTACGTAGTACGTATTGATTGTGCGTCCTCCAATGGGCTTGGAAAAGGAAGAGAGATCATTTTACATAGATTCAAAACAATGACATAAGAAATGTGATAAATTATCATATTGAACTAGATAGGAGATTCGTAAATAAAGATTCATGAAGGGAAATTATTGTAATATTAGGCAATGCCCTAAGACATATATATAGTAGTTACCGGATATATATTAGTCTTCCGTAACTAGAAATGTACACAAAAAAATAATCTAGCTAGTCTAGATAAGATCCATTCGCCTTATTTTTATGGATAAATTAGAACATCTCTATTTTATCCATACATAACCTTAACTATTCTAGATGTTTCATGCTATCAAATTTGGTCCGCAAATTAGTCACGGCTCAAACGTAAGAAGTTCGTGTAAAATCTTATAACCGAGTCATTGGCTTTGTTTAGTGTTAGTTTATCAGCAATCTTATAAGTTCAAAAAGCTTATAATCTCGCGTTCACGTAACAGATTTATTGGCACATGAAATAAGTATGTTACATGAATGCAAGTTGGAGCTCATAAGTTAGTTTATTTGATAAGCTAATAAAGTTAGCTTATTTTTTTTAATGAGTTAGTTTGTCATTTTTCATACATCAATTATACCCCTAAGTACCTAATCGAATAATAATAATAATAATAATAATAATAATAATAATAATAATAATAATAATAATAATAATAATAATAATAATAATAATAATAATAATAATAATAATAATAATAATAATCTCATTTTCTATACACATACACTAAAATCAGTTAACTTATCAATTCATTCGCTAAACAATTACACTAAAATCAGTTAGTTTATCAGCTAACTTATGAATTAACTTATTAGCTGCCCTATATTTATCGGTTAGTTTTGTTAAACACCCATTTTATATGTGTTAATGTAAAATTATGTTCAATCCTTGAAGTACGGATTTGGACGTTCCAAAGGGCGCTCTACATTTAGGGTCGAGGTGACCAAATGCTCGATATGGACCGTCTCCTAGCATTTGGGTCCTCCCTAAATAATCCACTAAGGAAAATAGAGCAAGTCCAAGAGGAACAAAGCCTTGCATATTGGCGCAATCCCATCAAAGGCTAAAAGGCCTTTTACACACATGTGGCTTTATCCTAGCAGGACACTTGACACGATTTCGGAGAAGACTACTTGAGTATGAGAGCTATAAATAGCCTCGCCACTCCATCATTTGAAGGCAAGAAATCTACAATCAATCTATACTCAATAATCCACTCTCTACCTTATTTACTAGATAGACTATCAATCATCTACACGTAAAGTCGTTCCACCGGTTTGATCTAAGACAAACCGGGTAGTCGCTACTAACCCCCCCTCCCTCTCCAAGTTGTATTTCAGGTCCAAGAACTTTTAGGTCTCAGAAGCTAGTCTCAGAAGCTAGATCTCAGAAGCTCATGGAAGAAACTTGAAGTACGAAGGACGCTCACGGATTAGCACGAGTTAGAAAGAACTTATATTTTACCTATCAACATTTGGCGCCGTCTGTGGGAATCGATCAAAAGTTTGCCCTTTGTCTTACCATCGAAGTCTTAAAAGATGGTTAACAGAAAGAGTACTAGAATTGCTCAAGCAGTAAGGAACCCTCAACCCACCCGTCCTCGGGGCCGTCCCCCATTAGGAAGAAGGTGAAGGGGAAGGGGAAGAGGAACTACAGCTGCAAGGACACAGAGAAATGATAATGTTGATATGGATATGATCGATGGAGCTACTACAAGTGTTACATTAAGGAACGAAGGCTCTGGAAACCATAATCCCAATGCAAGTGCGGTCCCAGCAGGAACCGGTTCTGGAGCACTTCGGGTATCCTCTCAACCGCGTCCCCTCGCTCCCCTAGCACCAGTACCACAACCCATCGTTCCTCTAGAGCCAGCTGCACTGCAGTTCACCTTACCAAATGGACAAGTGGTGAGACCAAGAGATTACGGAATGGCAGAGGAACAACTCGGGTTACTCCTCTTAACAATCCAAGGTTGTTTCGCTCCAGATGATGTCGCAAGGATCCAACACCAAGTAGTTCAACAACAGGCACAAGGAAGGGTCAATCAAGGGGTGCAACTTAGAGAGGAAGAGACAAGGGATTAGTAGAGGAAGAAGATGAAGAAAAGAAAAGAAATTTTTTGTCCATTGATGATGGGTGCTCGTGAAGTAGGAAGAGGAGAAATCGATTTGAGGTTTTTTGGGGAGGAAGATGATTAGTAAAGGATGGCAAATTGCACCTTGATCCTTTATCTTTTCTCCATTAAAAAGTGGGCTATACTAGGGATTTGTGGAGCAATTAAAATTTCTCCTGAGGACAAGTCTCTCTAAGGAAGAATTCCTCCTGAGGACAGGTCTCTCTAGGAAAAATTCCTCCTGAGGCCAAGTCTCTCTAGGAAAAATTCCTCCTGAGGACAAGTCTCTCTAGGGAAAAATTCTTCCTGAGGACAAGTCTCTCTAGAGAAAAATTCCTCATGAGAACAAGTCTCTCTAGGGATCAAAATTTTCACTTGGGACCAAAATTTTTCCTTGGACAAAAATTCACCAGGGACCAAAATTTTTCCTAGGACAAAATTTCATCAAGTCAAGGATCCGACATCCTTGAAATTTCATAAGTCCAACCGTCTTGGCATGAAGTCCTCAGGATATTTCTCTGGGATCCGACATCCTTGAAATTTTATAAGTCCGACCGTCTTGGCATAAAGTCCTCAGGATATTTCTCTGGGATCCGACATCCTTGAAATTTTATAAGTTAACAAGCCAACTCTTCAAAAGAGAAAGGCTACCCAATGGAAATCCCGACTAATCACTAGTCAGAGTGATCCAAAGTCAGAGGAAAAGCTACTCGGCCCAGAGTCCGACACTCGATTTCTCTAAAGTCTCCAGTTATATGTTAAGGCCGACCACCAAGGTCGAACCTAGCAATCCTTACGTCAAGGAAAGGCTTTCACGAAGAAAAATACCCGGACTTTCAAAAGCCTCAATCCGGATTCAGTCTCTTTACAAATATCTCTTTTTTATACTCCGAGTATTAAGTTACTCGGACTATAAATAGGAGAGGGGGGAAGAGGGATTGAAGGAGGATATAAGGGCATAAAATCCGGGAATTTTTTCGACAAAAAAAAGTCTGTCACATAAGAAAGCCGGACTATACTTATAGTTCCACAACTATCTTGTGCCAAGATACTTGGAAACTAGGGGGACATATGTTAATGTAAAATTATGTCCAATCCTTGAAGTACAGATTTGGACGTTCCAAAGGGCGACGGCGTGGTTACTCCTGGATGGACCCACACACGTCCCCACAGTATGATATTGTCCGCTTTGGGCATGAGCCCGCACGGATTTGCTTTTGGAATCACCCAAAAGGCCTCATACCATGTGAGAGCGGTAGTCTAACATATATACCCTTTATTCCAATCACTCTTAAGCGATGTGGGATGCGGGGCATTACAAACTACCCCCCTTAAAGCCTCGACGTCCTCGTCGAGCGCCTTAAGTGGGGTGACAAATTGACAATAACCTTTACCAACCGTCCACCCGGTGCGGGCTTTGGGTTGGTCTAGGCTCTGATACCATTTGTAACGACCCGACCAATCCGGACGGCGTGGTTACTCCTGGACGGACCCACACACGTCCCCACAGTATGATATTGTCCGTTTTGGGCATGAGCCCGCACGGATTTGCTTTTGGAATCATCCAAAAGGCCTCATACCATGTGAGAGTGGTGGTCTAACATGCATATATACCCTTATTCCAATCAATCTTAAGCGATGTGGGATGCGGGCATTACATCCTCACTCCATCATTTGAAGTCAAAAAATCTACAATCAATCTATACTCAATAATCCACTCTCTACCTTATTTACTAGAGAGACTATCAATCATCTACTCGTAAAGTCGTTCCACCGGTTTGATCTAAGACAAACCGGGTAGTCGTTAGTAACCCCCCCCCCCTCCAAGTTGTATTTCAGGTCCAAGAACTTTTAGGTCTCAGAATCTAGATCTCAGAAGCTCATGGAAATAACTTGAAGTACGAAGGACACTCACAAATTAGCACGAGTTAAAAAGAACTGATATTTTACATATTAACAATATCAACTTATTATTATGTTAAATAATCACGTACATCAACAGCATTAAAATCCGTTACCTTTCCTTTTCATCGATTGTTGATCCTTTTCATGAATATATATATTGTTCTTTTATTATAGTGTATGTTTTGGAATTGAAATGGAAGCCACAAACTTTAGTTGTGGGGATGAGGAGGCAGCTAAGCTTATATGTGACGCGTTACAGATAGACAAGAGTGGAGTGCCATTGCCAAACTCAATGCGTGTACTTAAATCTCTTATTGTGTATTCCACTTATAATAATAATCCGAACAAATCAAATACTGTAGTTATTTATTAATATTAATAATACTAAACCAAAATATTAATTTGTTTGCAATGTTTGTTCAATTCAAACAGTGTAATCAAAAGTTAGTATCCACCAACCAAGCAACACCGTGTTTGTGGATCACACAAAATTAAAACAAAAGCATCTCCTAACTACTCATCAATCATTTCTATGATCCTTAATCAATTAAACTAGTACTAATAGTAATTAATACTTAGATATTTTGTCTCAATCTTTAACATGACACTGTAAAGTTAGGAAAAAAACACACACGGTTACAACTTACGACATTTAACTAATATTGCTACTACTTTGTTTGCTTGATATGTGTCACTAATTTAAAGCAAAGCTTTTTTTCCCAACTCATGCAAACAAAATTTTGTGCATCTTTTTTAACTTTATACATGAACTCTTTAAGGTGAACAGATAATAGGTCCAAATGTTGCTGCTAAAGGGGATTTATAATGAAATCATGCTTTGATTTATGTACCTTCGGCCTTCCATTGTATTTGGAATTAATACATTCTGCTAAATATGCACCTAATCTGCACTAACTTATGTGTTAATCCATTGCTTAACTTGTACTAACAACTTTTGGTTCATACTATTAATTTTAGCTAATCTTCTGTCCAGTTTTTGTCAGGACCGTGCTTGGATGTCACTTCGAAACTAATTGCCACCAAGATACTCCCAGGAAATTTATGCAAGACTATTTTTATTATTTTCCTTTTCTTTTCTAAAAGGAAAGGATATACTTCAGCCAATCATCAAAAAGGTACACGTCCAGCCATATCCATGCTAATGCAAGACTATCTTTTTCCCCGTTCCAACTATACCACACACTAGTCAAACATCCTTTTTAGGCCCCATAAATGCTTAATTCTGTATTTCTGTACCATAATCATCAGTTTGGATAATCAAATAATTAGTCAATGTAGTTGTCTTCGCAAATAATTAATGTAACCAAGCGTTTAACTTTAACGGACACTAGAATAAAATTTCAGTTTAAGAGCATTTGACATGGAATTACAGGAATACATACCCTATATTAGATTAGGACATATTTGAGATCGTAAGAACTATAAAAATATAAGATGATTTAAACCATATCACATGAATACATATCTTATACTTTCTCCATTTTATTAATAACTTAGGTTTATATTTTGAGTGTTCTATTACAAATTTCCTAACCCAAATATGAAAAGTTTTTCAACCCACTTATCAATTTTTTATTATTTATCTCTTCTTCTTAGAAAGTAGAGTAACTGAAAAAATGGAGGAATTATTATATTAGAATTTGGTCATCATTCTCAAGTCTTATTAAAGGGAGAAGTCTATCAAAGTTATGTGCCAAGTTCACAGACTTAAGCGATGTACAATATTTCTAAACAACACATCATCCTAGCATGTAGGTTTGTTTTTCGGAATGTGGAATATTTCAACACGCCTCTCTCCCCATGTATATAAGCTAATTTTTCGAATTTTATACGTTGACAATTTTTATGATGATGCATGCTTTTCGGAGACTCGTCATTCAATCATGCTCTCATCATGGTATTGAATTTTCTCTGATATCATATTACAATGAAAAATTATCCCCTTAAAAATGATTTGTTAAGGGAATAATGTTTTGGGATCTTGAAATTGAATTAAGATCACGCTGCGATGATTTGTATTTGTATACATGAATCGGACGTCCTCCATACATGGTTGGGTTAGAAAGAGAGGATGGATCGCGTTCTTGCATGAACGAACAACGACGTAAGATTGGGCGTCAGAAAAGACAGAAGTTGGCGCCATAAAAAAAAAAAGAAGACAAAAAATTGAGGTTTTGTATCTTTATTCAACAACGGAGTAACTGTTTTTGGTAACTTCAAATTCGTAGGGTACATGTACATCCACTATGCAGTTGTACTATGGTAGTTAAATTAATTTGTTCGTTAGTGTAATAGTGAATAGTTGAGACACCACATGACCAAAGACCTATTGAATAGTTTCTTAGAATTATTTTTTCTCTGTATGTACTTAGTTTCAGAATTAATCAATATTACTACAAAGGGTTCTATCTTCTATCTTCATAGTTAATAATAGTCTATTATCACTACTTCTTAATTTCGTCTTCACTCGATCTCTGTATCTTCTTCTTTCCAGCTCTAATTCGATAATTCCATTCCACTAAACCAACTTAAAAACTCTTGAAACTCTGAATTGACCAATATTGGTGTCAATTTATCATTAAAAAAAAACTTACGTGATCGTTCATGTGATCAGAGGTGTTGATTGACTGTGTGTTGAGAAAGCATTAATCTGACCGATTAAAAATAAATAATTATGGCGATACCCTCTATAATCATATAAAAGTAGTGTTGTGAACTTCACGGACCACGGTAATTAAGTGATGGATAATGATGTAGAGTGACCTTAAAATAATTTGTAGAAATTCTTTTTGCCTTAAAAAGAAAAGGCAAAAGTTAATTAGTCCCCTGTACAGAGTGACCAATGGAGCTATTGAAACCACTCGATATCCTTTGTGGCTTTCCATTCCATTGTTGAAAATAGCAAAAAATGATTACCTCGGAGGAGAAAGTGTAATTTACCACGAATGTGCATGTGATCGTTAAACTCTTTGTTCGTGTAGCTAACATCAACTTTTGCCAAAAGAGAATGCAAAACATCAACATTCGGTATGCGTCAACCCAAACGTGACATTGCTTGGTGGCAGTACTCTCGGTGTCGGAAAAGAGGAGGTGTAGAGATAAAGTGATCAAACCGGATGTAAAATTGGTGATATATGTTTTGAAATGGAGTATGGTCAGTTTAGAAAAATAAACAAAATGTGACATGAATCCATGATGAGACGCTAGGAACATTTGAGTGAGAAGAAAATTAATTAAGAAAAAACATGAATAACATGATCTTAGAAATATTAGTACAAAATACCTATTAGGCCCCTTCCATAATTGGGAAGATTAATTATGACATTCTCAAAGAGTGATTACATTTTCCTCTCATCCCTGAAAATTGCATAGAAAAATATACTACTACACCGCGAATTATTACTTCGGAGAAAGAAAGAAAAGAAAAGAAAAAAAGAAATTCAAAAATGTACATCTATACACTTACAAATGAGGTAAAACAATAACTAGTCCTCCTCTCGGCAGAGGTTGCTTGGTCGGTCGTTATTTGAATAATCGATATCGCCGTCTGCTGACTTGACTTAATTCGTCAGCAGGCGTAGAATTCTGCCAGCTCTTCGGATTGAGGATCGGCATTTTCGAGCATCCAGAGGAGATGTTCGAAGAGAACGACCTCGCAGGCAACGGTGATAGAATCCGAGTCAGAGTCTGATACAAGCTCGCGGAAAACAGGGTTGTCGATGACGTCAGAGGAGACGAGGTAGCGGCGGCGGGACTTGCCCACGAAGACAGGGTGGAGGTCCGCGGAGGGGGTATCTTCGTCGGAGGAAGTGTTTGCGGCGGCGATGGAGCTGGAGTTGGTGCGTGTGAGCTTGAAGGATTGCATTTTCTTAAGGACGGACTTGATTTTTGTTAGCTTGTTTCCTCCTCTTGCCATTTTCTTAGTTTGTTTGGAGAAATTAGAAATGTGTGCTTGAGAGTTGAGACTGTTGGTGGGTGATGTTGTTGTTGTTGTTGTTTGGGGGGTTTGGAGGGGTTTGAGAAATTGAAGAGGAAGGTTCGCTATTTAAAGAGTATATATCCTGTGGGGCCCGTACGTGGTAGATTGGCCAATGAGATGGATGGATGGACTTGTAGTAGTTTAATGGGTTTGGAACAAGTGGGGTCCTCATATTATTTTATTATATTAATTATATACATATATATTGGCATATTGCATACACATACACATAAAAGAGGTGGGATTGGAAGCAACCAAAATCGGTTGGAGCCTAATACCAGCTGCGGCTCTCTTTTCTAAATCGACCGTCAACCGGTCAACCCAGGGAAGATAGTTACTCTCTCTATGTTCCGGTTAAAATTTAAGGTTTTTCTTTTTCTTTTTAAAAGTCCAATTAACACTATTACTCCTATACAAACCTATTATATTATAACAACTTATATCTCCACAACTAAATCGTCTTATGTCTCCATCAGAGATCGATCCGTGCACCTCTACTTCACTAGCCCAAGCTTCCTTCCACTACACCACTTTAAGATTTTATGAACAACTATAACAATAAATAACTATTAATACATGCACTCGTCATCACCCATAGCTTTTGGAGTTATGTCATCTCAACTTGGCAAATTGAGTAGGCTCTGTTCTATTCGTCTGAACATAAGTGAACTAATCTGAACTGAACTGAATGAAGTTGAGCTGAATTGAACTGAACTGAACTTATTTGTAGTATAAAATACTA
Organism: Plantago ovata; assembly: GCA_028274465.1. Lineage (NCBI taxonomy): Eukaryota > Viridiplantae > Streptophyta > Magnoliopsida > Lamiales > Plantaginaceae > Plantago > Plantago ovata. The sequence continues at coordinate 22,523,068 of CM051455.1, read as the reverse complement.
TTAAGCAAATTTGAACTGAACTGAGTTTAATGCATCTGAACTGAACTGAGTTTAATGCATCTGAACTGAACTGAATTTAATGCATCTGAACTGAACTGAACTTAATGCATTTGAACTGATATGCACTGAACTGAACTGAATCTAAAATAATCAATTTTCAGACGAAAAGAACAGAGCCTTAGGCCTCATCGGCATCTTCCCACATTTTCAACATTTGAAAATCTATCTTTCAATGTTTTTCTAATTAAGTAAAAAAACTTAAGCGGCCTTTGAACTTATTTCCAAAGTGGCGTGCTTTCCTCTTAGTCTAGCAAAATGCGCAAGCGCGCGCCTATAAAGATATTTTGAAAATTTATAATTTGGTTTGGAGTCTTATATTTTGGCCATGTTAATTAATTCAATTAAAACAAAATTTGAACAAAAGTGAATTAAACTGAAAACAATGTTTTTTAAAATAAATCAAAGCATGCTCTAATGTTATGCTCTCATTTATTGTCGTCGATAAATAAAAAAAGTAATACAGCTACTGGTACTTATTTGCTTCTATATATGTGCGTTTGAAATTATTTCTTATTAGTTCTAATGAATGAACGTCATAGAGTGTGTTTCATGCCAGAATTACCTTTAAAGCGGATCTTAAATGTGATGCATGTAATCTAGCAAATTAATTAATATTCCACAAACGTCTCTTTAATTTAGAGACAAATATTCTACTTACGATTTTTTTCTCCATCGGAAAAGCAGCTGCAGCTAAGCTAACAACATGCCTTGGTATGACAATTAGAGGTTTAAGTATGTCCAAATATATATGTTGGATAAGATAAAGCTACCTTCAAATCAAAGTAAGGCGACCACTGTCATGAATTTTTTTCTCCTCAACCTTCAAACAAATTGAGTTTCTTTTGGACAATCTTGCCTTAAATTGGAGTGTGCCTGTCATAATCTCCAATGGCGCTAAGCTTGCTTGACAACTTCTACTATTTACCGGGATGATGATCCAATTATAAACCCTACCCATGAACTTTTCACTTTTGAGAGCGCCTTGAAGCTATAAAAGAAAAAGCTTATTGCTAGATGCATCATGCTATCACACGCCTAACTAGAGCCATGCACTTAAAATGTTCAAACGTAATTACATCATTAACATTTTAACATAACACATACCCAATTATAACACAAATAAATATTCATACTTTCATAGGAAATTGAGTCTATAACCTCCGGAGTAATGGTATGTCAAATCAGATTTACAAATTTTCTCATGAATCTTGTTGTTAGAAATGATTCACAACTACAATTAAATGTGAATCATTACAAATTAATATGTTTCGTGAATCATTTCTAGGCATAAAGTCTATAATATAGTCATAAACCTACCTTATCTAGTTAAGTTAATACTTTTCCGTCTCCACGACAACTTATTTTTAATTTAAGCAACTTCTTACTATAATGGGATTGCTAAACAAAATGGAATAAATAAATCATTTAAAACGAGAATATAAAACCGAATATAGTACATATAAACTACACTCAGACCTTAATCAGTGCAAAGCGGTTTAGGTTAAAAAAATAGAATAGAGTCGCTTCGGGCGCACATAAACTATACTAGACTTTAATTAGTCCAAAGGAGTGTTTCTGATAAATTGAACTTGGACAACAAGCCAACAACAGCCAAACTGCCAAAGACATGTCCAAGGCTGAAATATTTAAGAAATTAGCAAACCTTGTATTACGTCTTAAGAAGTGGACACGTAATTAGTGTATGAAATGAAAGTAGAGTATAAAATGTCCATACCAAATATGAAATATCTGACCTTGTATTTAAGTCTTAAGATAAGTTATTAATCAATAGTACTAATCAGTTAATCATTAATCTTTAGCAAAAAGTCTAATCTAACCAATCAGAACTTAATTTTCGGTGCTTGGTTGGACCCATGAATACAATGTCCATAGTCCAATTGCCAATTAATAAATATTAAATAAATAAAACTAAAAGAGTTTGGTGCCTAAGTATATATTTGCATCCTAAAACTCCCAAGGAAACAGTATTACCGAAAGCGACAGACATGTGCCATTTGTGTAGACCGCATTAATCTAATGTTTATCCTCTTCTACTACTTTCATTTTCTCTGACTAATAATATATTTAAATAGAAGTAGTACTAATATAAATAAATTTGATTTTTCATTACATTCTTAATATAGTTTGTACCTTCTCTTTATTCTGGACTAAATTAAACATCAACAACCAAAGTTTGTTCACTCTTATTTAATTTGTCGCCGCATGAAAATTTAATAAACAGGCGAATATGATCAACTACTACTACAATTCCTAAATTTGTATACAAAAGTTAGCTACAAGCCTACAGAGCAAATTGTTTGTAGTAGTAGTAGATAGTGATTCCATTTGAAAGGGTCCAATTATGTGAATGATTCTCCTAAATCTAATCTAATCAGGATTAATTAGATTAGATTAGTTATCTAATAACAATCATCCCTATACAGGTATTACGTGCCGAGTCGAATTGAGCGTGAGTCTTATTGAGCGCATAATCGCCTTATAAAAGTTAAGTCGTTCTCGAACACAATCTCCGTCGAACTTTAAATTATGTGAACGTTAAAAATTTTGCGAGCTTCAAACTTGATCACGAACATATAAAATAACATAATAATTATTTAAAATTATATATTTAGCTTAAGAAATATATTTAATATGTCCATACTAAGTTTTACAATATTAATACGTTCCTTAATTTATTAAAACTAAAATATATACAAAAAAAATATGTACTATATATTTTTAAATAAATATGACTATAAATACATACTCCCTCCACCTCCACTTTAATTTATCCATTTTTTTATTTTCTCGATCAACGATTCTTAACTTTGATTATGAATTACTGTTAAACTATCATAAACTATAATGATAAAATACTAAAAAATTATAATAAAAATATAGGGTTTATATTTTTAATATATAATTTTGTTTATTATTTTTTGTTTATTATTTTTATCATTATAGTTTCAGAATAATTTGTAGTCAAAATTAAAAGTCTTTCACTAGAGAAAATCGGACGGGGTAATTTAGAATTGGACGGATGGAGTATATAATTACAAAATACTGGTATATGTCGAACTTTTTTTTTCTAAATGTTGTGACTTGATTGGAACCAAATCAAGTTTGCTCACAATAAAACTCGTGTTAACCGACCTCAAGTTGAGTTTTTTATCACAATCAATGGTTCATTAATACCCCAATTCTCAGCGTTTGAATATTTATTTCAATATTTTAGGAGAACTCACAAGTATGGATACCATCGTGAGATGATACTGAGATCGGATTTTTGGACATTGTAGTTACAATATTGGAATTTGGCCAAAGGTCGACATTAGAACTCGTTCCTGATATTGCTAGGTTAATGTCACTTGGCTGTAGCTATCTCTAATACTCAGCAATATGATTAGTATGCACACGTCTCTTTCTCGTTGTAGTAATTCATAAGTTGGCATAAGCTGGCATGCATAAATAAATCTAGCAGTTATACCAGGAGATGTTGCACATAGTTAACTATACGTACAGTTTTTAACATGAATGCATGATCACTGCAATACATTGAATTGGACAGAAATTACTGTTCTGACTGTTACAGATTGTTGGACAATGGACACGGGAAATAGAGTGCTTCAGGACTTGTATATGTATAGGTGCTTTGTTTTACTTATTGTTTTGGTTCTTATTGTGTAGGGGCATCCCTAATGAAATTCTTTTGCCCATTCAATTTTTTCTTTTACTTAATTTGAGATCGGTGTGTTATTTGATAGTTCATTGTAAAGTGCACAAACATGAGTACTGCAGATATAACTGGATCAGAAAGGGTGGGTTGGTCGTTAGTACGCTACTAACGACAGAAGATCTCATGGCGTTCATCATCAAATTTAATATTTATTTAATCGATCGAATGAATGAATGAGTGAGTGGAAAAAAAGAAATGGGAATCACTAGCCAAGAAACAAGTTTTAAAGAAAGAATCAAAATCGGAATTTCGGGAAACTATCTCTATTCATCAACGTAAACAACTTTTTTTAATCGGCTAAAATAATTTTTTAATTTAAAGGAGTATAAGAAATGCTTGTAAGAACACACAATGATACAACGATAATTATGGTCATACCTGCACTGCTTATATATATACCAGTTAATCGCACACAAAATTTTGGCAAGTATACTTCTAAGCAGAATATAATTGTGTAAGTATACTTTTAAGCAGAATATAATTGTAAAGATAAATTCTAATCTACTTGCCTTCTGCGAATAAGGTAAAACATCTCGAACGATATGTTATAAGTTATAACAACTCTATCTTCTTACAATATATCAACTTATTCTTTTTCTTTTAGAAATAAATACTAACTTATTCAAACATCTAAATACTTTCTGCTACTACTCTACTAATGATAATAAATCGCGAACTACAGTTATAAGGGTGGTGCAGTGGTTGGGTGCTGGGATAGCACAACAAAGGTCAAGGGTTCAGATCTCGACGGAGTCATAAGCTGGTTTACATTTGGAGTTATAAGGTTGGTAAGGGATGTATTTGGAGTTATAAGGTGGGTAAGGGATGTATTTGGAGTAGTGTAGGAGTAGGAGTAGAATAAATTAGATTGGTCGTTTAAGATTTTTTTTTTTTAAACGACAAATATTACAACTATTCTCCTATACTAATATTATACAAACATCCTAAACCACCTTATTTTTTCACAACTAAACCAACCTTATAACTCCGTCACCGCCATGGATCGAACCATGCACCTCTACTTTTACGGCTTCAACTCCTTATCGCTGCACCAGCTTATGACTCCCCGTTAAAAAAAAAAAAAGATCGAGAACTACCAGCACTAGCAGTCTTTGCTCATGGTTATCATCAATAGCCGAATTAAGGCGAGTTCTATTGCGGTCCTATTGTATATTGAGTATTGACAGCTTTGACTATACCTACGCAAAACTAGAATGTAAATTAAAGAACATAATGACCGCAAATACCTAAAGTGTGTTCGGAATTAAGAGGTCAAAATCGGTTTGACGAAAGTACGAAAGTGACGATGAGAGTATAAATGGCTGCCGTTAGAGCCGAGCCATGTGACCTGGACATGGACACTGCCATGTTCCAAGTATTTCAATTTCAACCACATCAAAAACTTAAACCACAAACATGCATCCCTGAAATAACATTACTAAATCGATCAACACAAAATAGCTACTGCATTGAGTGAGCTAGCCCATACTATCCCACGTGGATTTCGCTATAACTATGATCACAAATTGTGTCTTTATTATGTGTAAATTAATTAAGCCTTTACTTTCATGAACAAATAGTTTCTATATGTATACAAGTATGGAAACATCTCAGGTGGTTTTTTTTAGTGTATATATAGAGTATAGTAAAAAAAAATTACAAAAAATTACAAAAGATAATTCATTTGCAAAATCTATCGAATCAATTGCCAGATGCATTCGCTGACCCACAAAGAGTTACCAAATCTTATATTCCTGCTGCAAATGCTCCAATTAAAATTGAAGTCCCTGAAGGACCAACTACAAAGGCTAGTGAGTCTAAGGCACGCATGAAGCGTGGAAGACCAGTCGTTTCCAAAGATAAAAATCCTCGAAAAAGAAAAGGAGCAAATGTTAGTGATGGCCCGAAAGAGGAAGAAAAATCTCCTGGAGAGACTAATAAGACTCCAGACGAGTCACACGACATAACAAAAGAGACACAGGTACCTGAAATTATTGAAAATGAAGAGATCTCCATTAATTATGTCGTAACTGAAAAGATATGGAATCGAAATGATACAAACATCGATGATATTTTCTCATATAATATAGCGCGCGATATTATTGAAGAAAGTGAGGATCTTGAACCTACATCAATGGAAGAATGTAGGCGTAGAAGTGATTGGCCAAAATGGAAAGATGCTATCAACAAAGAATTAAACTATCTGAGTAAGCGTAAAGTTTTTGGACCTGTAGTCCGTACACCAAATGGTGTAAAACCCGTTGGATATAAATGGGTATTTGTGCGAAAAAGAAATGAGAAAATGAAGTTGAAAGATATAAAGCAAGACTTGTCGCACAAGGCTTTACTCAAAGATTTGGAATTGATTATGAAGAGACATATTCTCCAGTAATGGATGCTACTACATTCCGTTACCTAATAAGTCTGGCTATACATGAAAAACTTGAGATGCGTCTCATGGATGTAGTAACGGCCTATTTATATGGGTCCTTGGAGAATGATATTTATATGAAAATCCCGGAAGGATTCAGAGTGCCTGAAGCACAACACCCAAAAGCTCGAGAAGTTCATTCGATCAAATTAAATAAAGCTCTATATGGACTAAAACAATCAGGACGAATGTGGTTCAATTGTTTAAGCACATTCTTGTCAAAAGAAGGATACAAGAATGATACCATATGTCCATGCGTTTTTATTAAACGATCTGGAGCAAATTTTGTCATTATCGCAGTCTACGTTGATGACTTGAACATTATTGGCACTCCTGAAGATCTATCAAAAGCGGTTGATTGTTTGAAGAAAAATTTTGAAATGAAAGACCTTGAAAAAACCAAGTATTGTTTGGATTTGCAAATCGAGCACTTGGAAAATGGAACGTTTGTGTATCAATCGAATTACGTAGAAAAATTGCTAAAACAATTCTACATGGATAAGGCACATCCACTTAGTACACCCATGGTCGTAAGAAACTTAGATGTGGGAAAAGATCCTTTTAGACCTTCGGGAGAGAATGAAGAACTTCTTGGTCCTGAAGTACCATACCTTAGTGCTATCGGCGCACTAATGTACCTTGCTAACTACACACGACCAGATATAGCTTTTGCCGTTAACTTACTAGCAAGGTTTAGTTCTTCTCCTACTCGAAGACACTGGAATGGGATCAAAGATATATTTAGATACCTTCGAGGTACAAGTGATATGGGTTTGTACTATTTGAACTCTGGTAGCTCTGAGTTAATTGGATATGCCGATGTTGGATATTTGTCTGATCCACACAAAGGTCGTTCTCAAACAGGTTATTTATTCACTTGTGGAGGTACTGCTATTTCATGGCGTTCTGTTAAGCAAACTTTGGTTGTTCCCTCTTCTAACCATGCAGAATTGATAGCAATCCATGAAACAAGTTGTGAATGTGTCTGGTTGAGAACCTTAATCGGACATATTCGCAATATGTTTGGTCTTACATTCCAAGAGGAAGTTCGACAGTACTTTATGAAGATAACACAACCTATATCGCACAATTGAAGGAAGGATTTATTAAAGGAGACCGGACAAAGCACATTTCACCAAAGTTCTTCTTCACTCATGACATACAAAAGTAAGGGGCTATCAAAGTACAACAAATCCGTTCATCTGAGAATTTAGTAGATTTGTTCACCAAGTCACTTCCAACATCTTCATTTCAAAGATTGGTCCGAAAGATTGGAATGCGGCGACTAAAAGACATAAAGTGATGTTTGAATCAGGGGAGACGGATACACACTGCACTCTTTTTCCCTTCGCTAAGTATTTATCCCACTGGGTTTTTGTTAGCAAGGTTTTTAACGAGGGCAGTAACTTTAAAGCGTATTCGACAAATAAACTAATGCCATTCAAGGGGAGTGTTATAAATATGAATGCCATGAGTTCATGACTCTTCCTATACTTCATTTAGTACTTTACTTTATTGTTCCATTATGTAAAGTGAGAGTTACAAATCTCACTTGGTTATGGAGAGTTCCCTATAAATAGGGCTTGAACTTGTACATTGAGATACACTTGATAATACAATGATATTCTCCCCTCTCCTCTAACTCTTTCAAGTCTTTATCTTATGAAATAACATTGAAGCAATTTTTTTCCAAGATGATTCCCCTCATGGACAATATGATGCAACCCACTTGGATGTCTCAGATTTCCTTGTTTACCCTGAAGGTGCAAGTGATGTTATGTTTGAGGATGCCACTAAGCTTGAAGTTTTTCTTTTGAATGAATAATGTTTTTGCAATGGACTTGTTGTCCCTCTTGGTATGAATAATGTTTTTTGCAATGAATAATGATATTCTCCCCTCTCCTCTAACTCTTTCAAGTCTTTATCTTATGAAACGTTATCAGCACGACTCTACCGAGCTAGTCCGACTCCTAATCGTTCCCTTCTTGTTAAGTTTGATCATGGCAAATCTTTGCAATCTTGAATTTGTCGCCTTGGACATCTCCGGAAACAATTTCCTATCATGGGTTCTCGATGCGGAAATTCACCTCGATGCTAAGGGTCTTGGAGACACCATAAAAGGTGAAAATACCGCGTCCAAATAAGACAAGGCCAAGGCGATGATTTTTCTCCGCCACCATCTTGATGAAGGCCTCAAAGCTGAATATCTTACTGTCAATGAGAGGTACGATCACCAAAAGACCGTGACACTGCCTACCGCTCGTTATGATTGGTTACATTTACGTTTCCAAGATTTTAAATGTGTGAGCGATTTTAACTCAACAATGTTTAAGATCACCTCTCAATTAGAGTTATGTGGTGAGAAAGTCACGGAAGCGGATAAGCTCGAAAAGACACTATCTACTTTTCATGTTAATAACTTGCTCCTGCAGCAGCAATATCGTGAGAAAGGGTTTACAAAATATTCAGCTTTAATCTCATGTCTTCTTGTGGCTGAAAAAAATAATATGCTCTTGATGAAAAATCATGAATCCCGCCCAAGTGGTTCAAGGCCGTTGCCTAAAGCAAATGCCACAAAGTTTAACAATAATGGCCAAAACCCCGGTCATGGTAGAGGTCATGTACGTGGGCGTGGCCGAGGCCGTGGATATGGACGTGGACGTGGGGGCTCTCGTCCATATAGTGGCTTCAAAAATGCAAGTCAACAAGAGAAGCCAAATAATGGAAAAGGTGGGCAATCGAAAAATAATGTTGAAATGTGCTATAGGTGTGGCATGACAAATCATTGGTCTCGTACTTGCCGTACACCAAAACACCTTGTTGAACTTTATCAAGCCTCAATCAAAGCTAAAGGCAAGAACTTTGAAGCAAATTTGTCCAAGATGATTCCCCTCATGGACAATATGATGCAACCCACTTGGATGTCTCAGATTTCCTTGTTTACCCTGAAGGTGCAAGTGATGCTATGTTTGAGGATGCCACTCAAGCTTGAAGTTTTTCTTTTGAATGAATAATGTTTTTGTAATGGACTTGTTGTCCCTCTTAGTATGAATAATGTTTTTTGCAATGAATAATGATTACTGAAATAATAAAGCATTTTATTTCATCTTACTTCAAGTCACTTATTTTCTTTTATTTATTGAAGAAATCTTGAAAATGTCCAAGGCGAATGAAGAAGAAGTATGATTGGCAGATTGTGCAACTACGCATATCATATTCAATAATAAAAAATATTTTACTCACTTATCATTGAAAGAGGCAAATGTGAGTACAATATCGGGTAGTACAAATTTAAGCCCTATTTATAGGGAACTCTCCATAACCAAGTGAGATTTGTAACTCTCAATTTACATAATGGAACAATAAAGTAAAGTACTAAATGGAGTATAGGAAGAGTCATGAACTCATGGCATTCATATTTATAACATAATGTGGTTAGTGGTTGATGAATCACTTTATCGTCAATAAGTTAATAAGTTAGATATTTTTCACATCAGTTACTTCATTGATATTCACCAAACAGACTTATTATAGTCAAACAATCAAATAAGATGAAATCATCTTATAAAGTAACTGATGAGCAGATACCAATTCACACCTAAATCTATAGGGTTTGAGCTGTTTACTTAATGTTTAATGTATTTCATTTATGTATCTTGAGTCAAGTAAATAATCATTTTCACAGTAAGTAAATCCTAATTACTTCTAAGTTCTAATAACCCACAAGTTTGAATTGGGTATGCATTGAACTGAATTTCAGTCCGCGTGAGACAAATTACACACACAAAGGGTACTTCTAGCATTGGTGGCTGATGGGCGCCTCGCTAGAAGTATCATTTGTGAGCTCAATTTGTGTCACACATCATTTTCCAAACCATTCAATTGGACAAAGATGAAAACATGACAGCCACTGCCCACTTAGTTTTTTTTTTTTTATCTTCACCCTCAACCATTTGTAGATATGTATGCACCCCATCTTCATGTACCACTCTGCACGTTCTTCTTGAATGCTGGCTTTCGAGCGAGTTACACAAGCTAGCTATTGCATAATTTATTGTCGATTGAATGTTATATATAGCGGCCTTTGAGGGAGAAGATCAGCTAGCCACACAGAACATAAATCTAGAATGTTCAAGAACTTCAAAACAAGCATATTAGAGTCTTCAAGATCCTTGGTATATATACTGGGTTATATTTCGGATTCTTACAAGAACGAGACCTTTGAGAAATTTTCATAATTCTCGAAAACAGAATGAAAACTTCATAGTTCACTATAAAGTATTTAAAATAGTATCACATCTCGTATTTTCATTTTGATAAGTTGAAAAACAAAAACGTTTTAATACAGTTCGTTCTACATGTAAGTTAAGTTGCTAAATTAGAAGATGGTAAAATTCAAAGTACAATAATTTACATATATTCGCTCACTAGTAAAATCCATCATGATCTACACTCTTAATTAAGAAATGGTAGTTGAGAAAACGTTAAAGATATGAAATATACATGCTGTGAACATATATAGGCTGGTATAAGTAACTAAGAAATATTCTCCACTAGTGTCGCCTTGTGCTCCATTGAGGCATTGACGGTAGTTAGGCTTGCCCATGATTAATGATAGTAATTATATCTTTAAAAAACCAAAAACAATTAAGAAACCATAGAAACATGTATTCCCATACATATATTTCAACGTTTAGTAAATAATTGGACCGAGCGATAGATAATAATGCAATGTCGCGGGGCCATGATTTTTAACATACGATTATTTTGTCATTGTTAACTCATGGGTCGTCAAATAGAAAATTGCTACTTACCAATTTGGTACTAGTATTTATACTCTAAAATTTCAACTCTCCCAAAAGCTCGAATTGATGGAGAGAAACGAAATCTAATCATTTATATTAATTCTCCAACACTCCCCCGCACTCGTGGTCGATTTCAACCTCTTTGGGGAGGTCAATCGAGTGAAAATTTTATATGGGGCGGAGTTTGTCTACGGGGAGATTCGAACCTAGGTGGGCTCTGATACCATGATAGAATTCTAACTCTCCCAAAAACTCGAACAGATGGGAGAAACGGAATCTAGTCATTTATTATTAAGGGTAAATATCATATGGTACCCCTCTTGGGACACCACTTTGCATATACAACCCTCTTAGTCCCAGAATTACATTCAGGTCCATGAACCAATTTTTTTGTTGACCAAGGAATAAAACACTATTCATTTCTTGAGAACCAAACACAGCCTTAACTCCTTTTCATTTCTTTTTTATTTTTCTAATTTGTTTCTTTTTTTTTTGTTCATCTTCTTCTTCATCTCCGGTCTTCATCTCCAATCTCCGGTATCGGAATAATTCCGATACCGGAATAATTCTACAACTCCGATTCTGGAGCTTTGTAGCCCCAGAATCGGAGCCTTACAGCTCCGGCTTTGTAGCTGTAAACAGCTTCGGCGTCGGAGCTATTTATAGCTCCGAATCGGAGCTGTTAAATAGCTCCCCCAGATCGGAGCTGTAAATAGCTTCGATTTGGGGGTGTTTAATAGCCCCAAATCGGAGCCGTTACAGCTCCGATGTAGGGCTGTTACAGACCCAGATCGGAGCTATAATAGCTCCGATTTGGAGCTGTTAAGCAGCTCCAATCTGTGATTTTATCTCTTTTTTTTTTTAATAATTTTGGACGTATATTGAAATATAAATTTTTTAGGGGTTTGTTTTTAAATATGTTTTTGGACCATCTTGAAATATTGTAAAATTAGTGGGTCTGTTTTTATATACATTGTGTTAATTTTGTAAAAATGTAAATATTTGAGTTAAAAGTGTAATAAACAAAAGTTCTAATCGTTTGGTCAACCAAAAGATCTGATAATTGACCAAGGGTAAAAAAGTACTTTCAATGAATTAGTTCGCCAAAAGTCAAGGTCGTGGATCCAGATGTAATTTGTTTCGTCTAACAAGGATATGGATGCAATTTTCGAACTAAGAGGGGAATAGATGTAATTAAAAGTACTAACAGGGGTATCGTATGCAAATGACCCTTATATTAATTCTCCAACATTAGTAATCATGAGACAAAGTAAAGGGGGAAGGGAAGCTTAATTAATTCTGATCACAAGTTAGAAGAGTGGTTCTTAAAACCGATACTTTGTTTGGAGTCTTGATCTTTTGGTGGAGGGAGTTGTTGCATCCTTGTGATGTTGGACTACAAAATATACAAAAAAATATGTACATGTGTGTTTCGTTATGATTATTGATTATTGAGCTTAACAAAGGTAATTCGACTTTGAGGGTGATTTATATTTATTGAAAAAAATCGAAAGGAACTAATTTTGATTGGAGTCGGATCAAGAGCGGATCAGGAATTATGTTCAGGATAGGTTAATTTAACGTGGTAATGTATACATGTGTACAATTTTTTTATTTGATTATTAATATCATACTAAAAGAATTATTAAAATATTATTCTAAATTTAGTGTTCATATAAAATATTTTTTTCATATGAATATTTTTAATAATTAGCAAGATATTTCATGTAGGAAGGAAATATGAATAAGAAAGGAGGTTGAAGAGGATAAGAACAATAAAAAAACAACTTTTTGATAGAGGTGGGGATCGAACCCTTACCAAATAAATAAAAACTTACTGCCAATCCACTGAACTACACAATATGCTGGTAATTGTTTTGCATACTACAGACTACAGTTATACTAAATTGAAGAACATTCTTACTCCAATCCTATGATTGGTCCGCCCTCGAGTCAGAGTCAGATGATATCTTGTGGTTGTGTTTTTGAAATTAAATTAATGAAAAAATCATTAAAGAAACTAGATAAGGATATAGAGTTTTTAAGTGTAAGAGTTTTCTGTTGATTATAAAAGTTCATGGCTAATTTTTAAATTATGAAATTCAATGACTTTTTATAAATTTACAAATAATTTTCAACATTTATTAAATGAATGTTCTAACATTTAACAGTATCCATAATATATAACATACCGAAGTTGACATGCCGATCCCGGATTCCCGGTTGAATGAGAATGGTCAGAAAAGAATTTCTTTCCCTTGTAAATGAATATGTTCCTTTATAAAAAATTTATCCATGTCAGTATAAGGTGATAGAAAATTTGTCAAAAAAAATTCATGAGATTTGGAACGATTAACATCAACCAAGGAATTTGTGTTTATAAAATTTACCCCCTAAAAGGTGCTTGTACGTTGCTCCTTGGTATTGTCATATTGTGCATGATGAGTACTGATGAGATGAGTGAACATGTGATTATGGGTTTTTAGATTAGTTACGCTCTTGTTATGGAATATCTAGGAGAGATATGATTCTTTGTTGGACAAGGAGGATCAATAGGATTTGCTGCTAAATAATCAACATACACATCATCATTAGCCTTGCTGCAGATTTGCAAAATGATTAGTAGTAGTAATATTAATTACTAATCTAATAATTTGAACTTATGCTTCTACTAGCTAGTATAAGTAGTAGTATTCTAAATTACCTAGCTAGCTAGGTTCATAGACATGTGATGACTTGACTTGAGGGTCTCTAATAATGATTTAAGAGTGGATTTTCTATGACAAATGTTTGGATCACAAAGGATTTGATCATGTGCTTTGTCTCTAATCTCTTTGTCTCCATCTCTCCCTAAGGGATACACTGCTTATCTTAATACTAATAGTAAATTAGTATTACAGATTTAAGTACTTAATTGGCCAGTTTCTCCCCCTTAATCATTCTACAAGTAATAATGATTATCATTACTTTGTATGATGTCCATATGTACAGAGTGATCTGTATTAGGATCCTAGCTACTAGTAATTAACTTCCTTCTAAACATCATACCGGTAGAGGAAACATAAAGAGACATCTAAAAATAAATTGATGCACCCAAAAAACACTAATAATATATTCTTATATACCTGGGGTAGGGGTGATAATTTTATAATTTGTCCGCTCTTAAAATTATAAGTGTTTAATTATAGTGCTTTTTAAATACTAGAAGTATATTCTTATGTAGCTCTTAAATCTATATATTGGTGTTATTTTAGTTCTTTTGACTACAGAAATATTGGTTCAATGAGGTAGCTGGAAAAATGTTCATGTATGTTTCAATTAATGTACAGTGCTGAAAAATGCAAAAAGTTGTCAAGTCCTTATAAGTTGTTGGAAGTATAAGCATCAGACAAGGAATACAAAATTTTACACAGAATTTTGTATGGATGAATCATCTAATGAGCAAGTATTGTAACAGATAATTCTGGAAGGTAATGTACATTGTACACCATTTACTTGTATTTACAGTCAGGTGACTCTGGCTATAACTGGGAAGACAGTAGATTGTAGCCAGTCATCAGCATCATGCAAGAACTCTTTCACTTTGAATTGTTTTGCCACCTCTCCAGTGCAGTTCTTTCTGTACCCGGGCCATGTAATTCTGTGCGTTGTATCTGCACCAGGTCCCGAATTTCCATACTCAATATACTCCACAGTATCTAAATTACTGTACTTATCCCACTCACACCATCCCTGTGGGCTGATCAAGTCTCCCAGATAACTATTCATCACAACAGTCCTAGAGTAGTTCCTCCATGGCCTGCCCAAATATGTCCGGAATCTCATTCTCTCTATCCGATTGAATTCTGGTGCAGCTTCTATGGTGCAATTTTGCAGGGAAATACCAGTGTTCTGATTCGGGTCTTCTCTTCCTTGAGCTGTAATCATGTTTCTCTGGCCCAGAATAGGTTTACGGACAAGTATCTTGCAATTGTGGAACACTGCCGCTGCATTGCCAAAAATGAAGTCGACTGTTCCTTGGATCGAGCAGTTTTGATAGAACTGGCTCAGTGAATGCGCGTACAGCGTGTCCTGGTGAGATATGATCTCGCAGCGATAGAAGGCAGCATTTGAAGTTACTCGTAAGGCCACTGCTTGGTGCTTCTCTGGTGCTGCAGTGTTTCTTATCGTCAAGTCCCTGGCCATGAATCTGTCCCCTATTACAGCTGCGAAAAGCAACATAAACGCGAGTTAGTCTATTTTCACTTATTTCTACGTGAATCAGGATTCTGTCGAAACATACTCAATGTCGCTGATGCAAAAGTGGAAAATCCATCTGCGAAGCTTCTGGACCCAGTGATAATCGTCGAGTTCATGCCATCTCCGATTAACATGATATTGGTCTTCTCTCTTGGGACCAGAACATTTTCTGAATAAACCCCTGCCATAATTTTGATCACGTATACGCTTCTGCTCATATTCGGTGCCCCTGCAATGGCCTCCCCTATAGTAATGTAACCTCCCCTGGCCGTAGAAGAAGATACCGTAACATGTGGCCTTGGATTCATTATCGCCTTCTGCCTGCCACGAATAGTTCCTCCAGAAGTCGGCATTTTCGCTACTCGTCGTTTGGTGATCATCATCCTTGGTTTCCTGACCGCCTCTAGGTTCTGTTTGCTCTCCCCATACTTTATCAAGCCCAATGTATTGCTGATCATCTGCGAAATCGGAGTTAACAGCGTTTGTAGGTGTTGCCTGTGACCCTTCTGGCTGTCGAAATTCAACTCTTCTAAATCAGCAAACCCATCAATGCAAGTATTCTCATTAGTCATTGCTGCACTGAGAAGGGTCTTGATGTTACCATATGGAATATTACGGAGTGGAATCAAACGCAAACTCTCGATAACTTGCTGCAATTCGTACATGGTCTGATCGAGCAACTCGATGCAATCTTCCAACGCGTTCTTCTCATGTGAGTTCAAATCTTGATTCTTGAAATGAGCATCTACCCCGTTCCTGGTACTTGTAACATTTTCAGCAGTCCTGTTGATCGTAAACTGGAGAATTTCGACAAAGCTGGCGAACTCGTTGGATGCGGTACTCATGTTGGACAGTGTGGAACGGCAGAGAGAGGAGTAGAGCGTTTCAGGGCAGGCTTCCTTGATGAACGAATGAAGAGGAAAACCGGGTACCGTAGGAGCTAACGAGTGGTGGTGAACGCGCGTTGGGGAATTGATTAGTAGCAGAGCAACAATAACCGCTGAGATAGGAATGAGAAGAACGATGTGGGCAATCGTTTTCTGGGTTCTGCTCCATAATTTGGTTGTTCCTCTGGAATCCATGGCTGTGACTGATTGATGAGAAATTGTTAGACGTGTAAAGGAGTGGAGATGGGAGAGGGATTGATGATGATGATGATGAATTGGTAACTGTAAAAGCATAACTGCAACTATTCGATAAAATCAAATCAGAAACCGTCCGCCAAAATGAACTTAACTAAGAAATACGGCTTTACAATATTCAAGAAACTCAAATTAGTGAATTTAAAATTTAAAATTTTTCCTAAATCTTTGCATCGTTTAAAAGTAGATTTTGTACTTCATATGAAAAATTGTCAAAGAATGGATGTGCTTAAATGAGGGCACCTCATTTTGTGTACACAACTAAAGAAAAGATTGATACTAAAATAATTTATATACAATATATCTTTATTGGTGAATAAAAATTATCTAGCATTAATATCGATATATTTAAACAACTTGGTTTAGAACTCGAAATTGAATGTAAATCGAATATAGGTGTAGATTGTGAATCAGACAAGTCCAAGGTCAAGAAAAAAAATTACTTTTATAATGTAAAATTCCAGTGAATTTTGTGTAGGCAGGGTTGACAAATGACATTTTCTATATTTTGTGCTATTTGTGTGTTTTTACTTTTTAGAATCACGATCACAAATTCACAATTCACATTTCACATTTCACAAGCATAATGCGGTGAAACGCTGACGCAATAAACACAAAAACGCCACTCGTTACTCGTTAGTACTAGCCGTTATCATTTATCATCATCACCAATTTCAAAACAAAAACAAAAAAGAAAAAGAAAAGAAATCAGAAACCCTTGTTCTTCTTCTTCTTCTTCCTCAGGCGCTCTTTCCTTTTTCCTATCTTTGTAAATTTCTCCTGAACATTCCATATTCAAACAAATTCTCCTCTGATGCAGTAGGTTACCTGACCAAACATCATTTCAAATATAGAAAATCGTGTCTTGATTGATCCTACAACGCTTCAATCAGTCGCTGTTTCCCTCTGTCAATAATCATCGACATTGCTATCTATTCTCAACCAGGATTCCTTTTTCAGGTGAGTAGATAGATTTCTCTGCTTAGTAACTGCTCAATTTTGATTCCAATTTACTTTGCTTTTCACTATCCCTACTTTAATCTGGGGAATTCTGTTGTTTCATTAGGCCTTCTTTTTTTTTTTTTTTTAAATCGCTATTAAATCTTAAACCTAGAGTTCGTAATTTGGGGATACTTGCATACATCAATCAGTATACTGTATACTATACTAGCGTTTCACTGGTTTGTTTGTGGATAACTGTAGTTTCAATCATTGGCCTGGTTCCTCTTGCTTACCGTGAAGAATGGAAATCAGTCCGAGTCCTTGTACCTTTATATTTGTTACTATGATTACGATGATCATTCAAGCCTTTGTGTCTTTTGTTAGTGGCGAAGAAAAAATCCGTTACGATGAAGATGACGATAGGGGGATCAATGACGCCGATATCCAAGATTAGGAGAACTCCAGCTCAAACACCGAAAACTCCCTCTAAAGCTAGGGAGGAGAATATATTAGTAACCGTGCGCATGAGGCCGTTGAGTTCAAAGGAGGTAGCAGCTTATGACCTTGTTGCGTGGGACATCACTGATGAACACACCATTGTTTCCAAGAACTTATACCATGATCGACCTGGTGGAGCCTATAGTTTTGGTACACTATACTCTACGTGCCAATTTATAAAAAATGTTTGGTGCCTTTATCGTAATTTATGTGTGAACTGCTAATTGGTGGTCTAATGTAGCATCTGAATTTGTTTTTGTGAGTGATAGATAAGGTTTTTGATCCATCTTGTCCTACATGGAAAGTTTACGAAGATGGTGCCAGGGATGTTGCTCTTTCTGCTTTGAATGGAATCAATGGTAGTACAAGATTTGGTTAATGTATTGACAGCATTATGTTTCAGAAACTTGGCTGCATTTCTTATTAATCTTTATTCTTTGTGCTGCAGCGACAATCTTTGCATATGGGCAGACAAGCAGCGGAAAGACATTTACCATGAGGGGTGTTACGGAACATGCTGTCAGAGACATTTATAAGCACATCAGCCAAGTACGATTCTTAGTCTCTTATAGAATTTGACATCACTTTTAATATATGTAATATTTCATGTCCAGTTGTAAATTTCGTATATATTCTTCACAGACTCCAGAGAGAGAATTTGTGCTTAAGTTCTCCGCGTTAGAGATCTATAATGAAACTGTCGTTGATCTTTTGAATAGAGAGTCGTCCTCTCTTCGCCTGTTGGATGACCCTGAGGTAAAGACCCTTAATTGCTCGAAAAATGAGAAAAAAAAAAAAAAGAAGAAAGAAAAAAGAAAAAAGAGTTTGACTGAATAGTGACTTAAACTGACTCTTATGTGTGCAGAGAGGAACCATTGTAGATAAGTTAATTGAAGAGGTTGTCAAGGATGATCAACATCTGAGGCACCTGATAAGTATTTGTGAAGGTATGTTGAATTTTAAATACATGTATATTAAAACTTTTTCTACCATAATTTTTGCCATCTTATAGATATATGTGTATGCAGCACAAAGGCAGGTTGGTGAAACTTCTTTAAACGATAAAAGTTCAAGGTCACATCAGATAATTAGACTGGTAAGCCAAAATATTGTTTCTTTTTTCTTTTAATACTTCTCTGTTAGTATCAGCAGACCATTATATATGTATAATGACTTATGGGTCTCTTATTTGTAAGTAATTCAGTACTCGTTATACCAATTGATGACGAATATGCTACACTGCCTAACATTTAACTATGTTGTTTAACTTGTATTTTTTTGCACGCTTATCAGACTATCGGGAGCAGTCTCCGAGAAGATACGGAGTGTGTGAAATCCTTTTTAGCAAGTTTGGTGCGTGTCTTGTCCATCATATTCTAATTCTTTTGTTTTGTGTACATGATAGTGTTTTTAGTAATCCTTCTGGAATTATTACAGAATCTTGTGGATCTTGCTGGGAGTGAGCGTGCGACACAAACTAATACAGATGGTATAAGGTTGAAGGAAGGGAGCCACATAAATAGAAGCTTACTAACGTTGACTACCGTGATAAGAAAGCTAAGGTATACATATTTATCATAAAAAACAACATGCAATCATGTGACCTGATGTGTATCTTGATTGCCTGCAATATTTTAATATAAAGTAATTAAAAAGCAAGATAATTAAGATGTGTTATAACTGGCAGCAACATATGGTTTTCTGATTCTTGTCAAATTTATTGTTAGAGTTTCTTTATGGTCTACTAGAAAGCTTTGTAGACTGTAGCACTTGGGGACGTATAAATATGATTTGTTCTTTAATTTTTGCAGTGGCGGGAAAAGAAGTGGTCATATTCCTTACAGGGACTCAAAACTCACAAGGATATTGCAGACGTCACTTGGTGGAAATGCAAGAACAGCAATTATTTGCACAATGAGTCCTGCGTTAAGCCATGTAGACCAATCAAGAAATACACTTGTATTTGCAAACAGCGCGAAGGAAGTTACAACCAGTGCGCAAGTGAACATGGTATGTGACATTAAATTAATTACTCGTATTTGTCAATTAGAATCCCATGTTGTTCTCAACTGCTATCCATTAGTACCATTACCACATTCTAGTAGGACTAGATTATCGTTTTCATACAAGCAAAATAGGGACCCTATTCTACTTCACTCGGAGTTTTATTGAAAGGGTGAAAGCATGTTGGTAAATTACACTCTGATGTCCTTTTTTTTTCTACATAAAAATGATTAAATTCATGAAGTAAATTCCTTTTCGTTCCAACTGTAGAGAAGTTACAACATTCAGGACTAAGTTGGTGTGTACCAACTGAATATTGATTTCCCTGTTGCTGTTATCATCTTTTAGCTGATATTCTGCTCAAGGTTCTTGGATATTACTTTATTCTCTGTTTTCACTTGAGGCATCTTTAAAATCTTTAAAGCAGGCCATATATGTCTCAATGGAACAAAAGAGCTAAGCCGATCTCCTGCTAAATACGAATCTATACTTTTCAATTCAAGACTACCAAACACAATTCTAGTGCATGAAAGGTCTTATTATACCCGAGTTTTAAATTTGCATGATTTGAGTATGCGTTCGAGTTGAAACTCATTTATCTGCACTTTGAAGGATTTACTTACACCAACTGTTTAAAATTTTAGATAGTCGAAAAGAAGCAAATGGTAAAGCAATTGCAAGAGGAAGTTGCCAGGCTTGAAGCGGAACTCCAGAGCCCCAATCCTTCGGCTGCATCACGTGCGAGTATAAGTTCCCTACTGGTAGAAAAGGACTTGAAAATTCAGCAGGTAATACAATATCTTCTTCGTACTTAAGAATTTGAGGAATTTCCGCTTCATAAAATACTCTTGTTGCCTACTCTATATCTGATTTTTCCGACCCCTTCTCGTCAAGCATACCTGGCAAGAGCAACTCATATGGATAATATTGCATGAAATGCTTTTTTTTTCAATACATGATACATAATATTACAGTTTAATTAGGATCACAGTATATTGGTGATTGGGAATCCTCCTGAGTACATTGTTTTGACATCCAATGTTATTGCATGAAATACAGTTTGTTTAATACACGATACGTTGTTAATTTTGCTCCTTTCCACTTCAGTTTACAGTTTAATTAGGATTACATTATATTTGTCAATGAGAATTCTCTAAGTACGTTGTTCGCTGATATCCAATGTTAGATAATGTCCTCAAAGGTTATAATTGGTTAGGAGAGGGAAAAAAGGCTTGCCTTCATTGTCTGATCCATGTTCAAATTGCAGATGGAAAGGGAAATTAATGAGCTGAAGCGCCAAAGAGACATTGCACAAAATCAGCTTGAATTGGAAAGAAGCTCCCATAAAGAGAAAAAGGTAATAAGATGCTTGTTTTTCTCCATCTGCTTTGTACATTTCTTTCTCTCCTTGCTAATATGAATTTATCTGTGTTTCCTGCATTCAGGCTTCAGATCACCATGGACCTTCATCTAGTAGAGTGGTGAAGCACCTCTCTTTCACCGACGAGAAAGACTTGTTTTCACCGCAGCGTGATTCAAGAGCCAAGACAAGAAAGAAAGTGAGGAGATCAGCTACATCTGCAGATGTTTTGGTAAATGAAATAAGAAAGATAGAAATGAGGCAAAGACAGCTTGGCGAAGAAGCAAACCGTGCACTGGATCTGTTGCACAAGGAGGTTTCATCTCAGAAACTTGGTAGTCAAGATACAGCTGAAACAATTGCAAAGATGCTATCAGAGATTAAGGACATTCATGCCACAAGTTGCAATTCAGACGTAGTCGAGAGAAATGATAAGGCTAGCTTGAGAGAAGAGATTGCCAGATTGAACTCCCAAGAAAGTGGCATCGTGGCCTTAGAACAGAAGCTTGAGAATGTACAGAAACTAGTTATGAATCTCCCAACTTGTGCGGGAAGTCATGAGTTGAGGAATTCTTTAAAGAAGAAAAAGAGAGGAACAGAAAAAGAAAACTGGAATTCAGTGAATATGTCTAATATATTACGAGCTCCTTGCTCACCAATGCCTTCCTCTCTCAAGTCGGTGGAAAAAGAAGCTGAAAATAGATCGCCCGAAATAATAATGCAGTTTTGGGTCTCGATGCAAGCCTCAGGCAAAAGAACACCCCTAATAGTGAAGAAACTTGTAGTATCTCGTCCAGGGAAAATGCTTCTGGCAAAAAGCAACCAAGCTCCATCAATGTGAAGAAAATGCAAAGGATGTTTCAGAAGGCAACTGAGGATAACATTCAAAGCATCAAAACTTATGTAACTGAGCTGAAAGAACGGGTTGCCAAGCTACAGTATCAAAAGCAACTTCTTGTTTGCCAGGTAAGAATTTCATTACACTCTGTCCCCCTCTATGTTTGTGAGATAGCTTTATAATGTCAATGTTTAAATCAAACAGGAGAAATGATAGTTGCGTCATTTACTGGGACATAGTGTTCTCAAACAGGAGAAATGATAGTTGCGTCATTTACTGGGACATAGTGTTCTGTTATTTGCTGCAGTTCAAACAAGTTTGCAAGCTTCCTTGGGATTGAACATGTCTGCACTTTTATGCTAATTTCATTATATGTGCACCATTAAAACCATAATCATCTAATGGATTACTGTTGCTAAAAACCATGTGTCTCTCAAAAAAATATAAAAATATGCACATTGAACTTGATATCACATTATCATTTATTATGCTCAATTATGGTGCCATTTTAATATTATCAGTAAATGTTTGCCGATTGATGATGTTCTGGATTGAAGTTAATCAGTCCGTTTCAAACATAATTGTTGTCAGGTGTTGGAATTAGAAGAAGCCAATGAAGCAGCTTCAAGTGATGGTACAGATTCAGTTGATCAATCTCCCATGTCATGGAACATCATGTTTGAGGATCATAGAAAGGCAATAATCATGCTGTGGCATGTTTGCCATGTTTCAATCATTCACCGCTCTCAATTCTATTTGCTTTTCCGGGGTGATCCTTCTGATCAGATATACATGGAAGTAGAACTTAGAAGGCTGAAATGGTTGGAACAGCATTTGGACGACCTGGGTAATGCCAGCCCTGCACTCCTAGGCGATGATCCTGCCAGCTCAGTATCCTCGAGGTATTTCTAAACACCTTATAATTGCCCCGTCTCTAAACTCTTTATTGAAAATATAATGGGATTACTGCACTCTGCCGCCTCTCTTATAGGCCTTTTTACACAATAGACTCTTCCAAGTTTCACACTTTTCCACCCGAGCATCAGGAATGGATACTCCATGAAATTGTGATTGTCGAAGTTCGAGAAGTACAAAAGTTAATGCAGAAAGTTAGTGCATCTTTGCATGTGTCTTGTGTGGAACAGTTAAAATGACATGCTGTGGAAACTTGTAGTATAAAGAATTTTTTTTCCCTGAGTGCAGCATCAGGTCTTTGAAGCAGGAGAGGGAGAATCTAGCAAAGAGGGTTAGTTCTAAGCTAACCGCAGAAGAAAGGGAGATGCTATACCTGAAGTGGGATATTCCTCCGGAAGGGAAACACAGGAGGAGACTACAACTTGTGAATAAACTCTGGACAGATCCTCTGAATATGGAGCATGTGAGGGAAAGTGCAGAGGTGGTGGCTAAGCTTGTTGGGTTCTGTGAAACGAGTCAGCCAATTTCAAGGGAAATGTTTGCTCTGAACTTCGTTCCGCCTTCTGACAAGAAGACATGGATGGGTTGGAATCTGATATCCAACCTTTTGCATTTGTAGAGAGAGTTTCCACCTTCTTTGTAGCTGTCTTACTAGTTGAATAGTAATCCCAAGTAGTTTTGCAGTTTTCTTACTAGTTGAAGAGGAAGTGTTATATTGTGCTTCTTTCTTTCTCTGCCTGTAGTTTGATCTTCTTACTATATATTTCTCAGTTTGAGAACATCACCCTTTGAGAAATGTTTTCTATGAATGTAGAACGGAAACTAAATGCCCCGAAGTGTCCTATTTGAGAAAATCTTTTACGAATATTCATTTTCGTTTTGAGGAACATTCTTGTTCTTACAAAGGAGAAAGAACCCATGAAAAAAAGGGTTCACATCTTAAAATTTCAATTCTAATTTATACTAACCTGTTGTAGCCTTTGGAAATTGCACAAAATTTTATTGTCCAACTAATCAAATGAACACACAATATAATTTTGAAATTATTTACTATCATCAAACTTTTGCTTGATTTTCTAGACAATTTTCAAGAAAATCTTCATAGTGTATGAATTTGCAAATTAAACTATATTGTAAAACTTTTTTTAAAATAGATAATCACATTTTTACACGTATCTTTAAAGACTTAATTCTCTTATGAAATAATGAGAGATTATATGAATTGAATTCAACGAGTGCCTTTTTTATAGATAAATATGTACTCCATTCAAGGCCTACACTTAATAATATTGATAATTTTTTTTTTTCTTCACCTAATAATACATAACGAATTTTGAATAGTACTCGAGATAAATATAACTAAAATTCTATTAAATAAAATAAAATGTTGTGAAAAACTGTTAAAGACTAAACCGAGACATCACGGAAGAAAGATTGGTATAAAATAAATTTCTCATAGGCTTCATTTTTTTTAATTTTTTTTTGGTAGAATTCATTTCATAGGTTGCAAATTTGGAAATTCCAAAATACGAATAATATTGAGGAGGGCATATTAGTCACTGCGTATACATTTGTCCCCTCTCGAAGCCCTAATTGAGTACTGCTCAGCTCAGTGTATCAATCCAAAACCCAAAAATCTCTTCCCCCATAATCCCTTCAATCAACCTAAATCAACCTAGCTTCGAAAAGCAATGGGACAAGAAATCGTCAACAACAACAGCACAACGCCGAATCAATCGTCGGAGATGGCGGTCTCGGTGGAGCATATGGTTTCTGTCAACCCGTACAACCCTGACATCCTTCCCGATCTGGAGAACTACGTCAACGAGCAAGTACGTATCCACAATCCTCCTAACCTATACACGCCTGTTTTCAATTTTGTTTTTCCTGTGTTCGATTTGATTCAGCTTCCGATTATTGCAGGTTTCATCGCAGACCTATAGTTTGAATGCGAACCTCTGCCTTCTCCGCCTTTATCAGGTTAATTACTCTTTTGTCCTTGTCGTTTTGTAGCTTGTAGGCTTTAGTTGTGTGACTGTTTGTTGATGGTTTGGTATTTTGCAGTTTGAGCCAGCGAGAATGAGCACTCAGATTGTTGCTCGCATTTTGATTAAGGTACGGTTTGGGTTAAATTGGAAATTTGTGTTTATTATGTGCGTTTCTGATGATTTGATTTGTTTGTGTGATAGGCTCTGATGGCGATGCCTAAGCCGGATTTCAGCCTCTGCCTCTTTCTGATTCCGGAAAGAGTGGTATGTTTAATTTTCGATTGCTGCCGATTACTATTTCAGTTAGATTTTTATGTAGCCTGATTGCATTTTATTTCTCAATGTGACTATACTAGCAAATGGAGGAACAATTCAAGACTCTGATTGTTCTTTCCAACTTCTTGGAGGTACTTTCGGATATCTCATTCTCGCTCATATTAATAGATGCAGTGTTTTAGTATTTAGCTATAGTTTGTGATTGATAGTGTGCGTTTATTTTCATGCTCAGACTGCTAGGTTCCGACAGTTTTGGGATGAAGCTGCTAAGAGCCGCCACATTTTGGAGGTTGTACCAGGTATGTGCATTGTGTCTCATCTTGTTCTTTTCTACCAAGCAGAGGTGACTCTTCTCAAAACTATAGGGACATTTCACCGCGTGCGCATGTATTTAACTAGTAATGCCTTGGTTTGATTAAAAGCTAAATGGTGAACATCTAGTGTTATGATTAACTATCCATTTTAATTAGGGCATGTCAAATTAGTATTACATACACAGCTCAAAATAGAAATGCCTCTATAATTTGGGATGGACACAAATGGAAAATGTATACTGCTATGGTTTATGAACATGAGTAGTTATTGACTATTACTGCAATAGAATGGAAATCTGCAGATGCCCGATTTGATGAATTTTTGTTTTGAGGTTGATACATTATCTTAGTGCTCAGTAATGATGAAGTGTTGGGAAAAGATACTAGTCCATTTTCTGCTTCTTGCTGTAACAGACTTTTCTCTACTTAGTCTGTGCACTCTGTTGATCACTCTAACTCAAATAGCTGTTACGCATAAATGGGCAGGTTTTGAAAAAGCAATTCAAGATTATGCAGTTCATGTTCTTTCACTCACCTACCAAAAATTCCCAAGAACTGTTCTTGCTGAGGTATGACTCTGTACCTTGATGTTCCCTGTATCATGTGAAGTGCCTCAGTATAATGGTTGGCATACTAGCTACCAGAAGCTCGTGCATTGCCAATTTTGAAGAAGTTTGTGTTGCATTGCAGGCGATCAACATTGAAGGACTGGCTTTGGACAAGTTCATTGAGGAGCATGTTGCCAACTCTGGCTGGGTAGTAGAGAAAAGTCAGAGCAAGGGCCCACTTATTATCCTTCCTCGAAATGAATACAACCATCCAGAGCTTAAGAAAAATACTGCTGATGGTGTCCCGTTAGAACATATTACTCGAATCCTCCCTATTCTTGGCTGACCTTGCAGTGGAGATCCAAATTTGAACTACAACTGGTCCAGCAATGTCCAAACTGATTTACAATCGTGCTCTTTTACCCAACTCGATGAATGTTGAGATTAACATGCTTCTTTGTATGTGTCAGCCAGTGATGATGTTTTGTTTGTGTACTTTATAACTTCAAAATTTTTGCCTGTGGTGTTGGTAATGGAGTAGTGCCTTATACTATCTACATCAAGTTGACCTTTTCTTTTCATGAATGTTATTTTCTTTCCGTCCATGTTTTACTATTCTAAGTCCAATTTTCTATAACTTTTTGTGATATTGCAAAAAAAATCCTTAAGTTTGAAAAATATCAAACTGACCCAAATATTTATTTTATTTAACATAAATCCTAAAAATACTCGAAATATACATTTAACAATACAATTTTTTGGCCAAACTGTCCCTATATATGCTAACTATGTTTCGTGAGACTATGCTTGTATAGTTTTACTTTTGTGTTTTGAATACAATCGTGGATACATGCCAGGAAGTTTGATATTCGATGTTTTTACAAACTTGGTGAATTATTGAATTGTACATTCATATAATTTTTTTGTATGCATTTGATCTGCCTCTGTTAATATGCAATTGCAGAAATGTAATGTGGATATCATATTGCACTGTCTAATCTAATCCTCATTTGTATCTGCGTTAATAAATTCACAACTTCTGCATTAACGAGGCCAATTCACATTGCATTTCCAGAGGCAAACATATACTGCTAGCACACAATGTATGATGCTATGTTTTCCTAGAAAATCAGGATTAAGTACTGCTAGTGTTTCATACAAACACAACACAGAACAGCAGCTCTCCAGAGCTGTAAGAATTGGAAAATAAAGTCGATGTCAATATGGTGTATGGGCTCCCTTGTTTCCTGTGAGTCTGTGACTTGATAGGCCAACAGGAACCTTGAGGAAAAATTATAATGGAGCAAGAACTGAATAAGTCCCATGATACATGTGGGAATAAGTCAACAAGATGGGCTTAAAGATCTTTAAGTGTGGACTTCTCAGTCACCGTTTCCATGACCTCCGAAACCATATTGTAAACATATTTTGCCTTGAACGTTGATTTCCATGTTGTCAATGAGCCTGACACTTCCAAACCATGCAGCAACACAGAAAACCGCTGGACATTTAATTTCTTCAAGTGTTTCTAAACTCTGCTGGTGTACAATCTGTTTGGGATGAAGTGAAAAAAATAGAAACATTCAAGGTTCCTTCCCAAATCCAAGAATTAACACAAGTAAAGGACACTTGTCATATAACAACAGTAAAACTCAGTTAAAACATATAGGAGTATATAACAGAACTTAAGATATGGCCATGACTAAATTCGAAAGGCTGTTCAGAGCAGAATGAAAGTTTCATGTGAGTCACCTCAGCATAATCAACTTTTCCTCCAGCTTCAGTTATGGCCCGTACCACAGAATCTCTCAACTCTTGGCAATTTCTCTGGCCTTCTTCTGCTGCCACTTTAGCAACAGATAGCGATTTACTGATTGAAAGTGCCTGCAATTAACATAGATGCGCATATTGTTTGGTCAGCAAGATATTATATAGTACAATTTCTGAGCAAAAAGTGGTAAATGGTAAAAAAAGAACCTTGGTCCTATCCTCTGCAGATAGATGTACGTTTCTTGAACTCATCGCTAGGCCATCATCTTCCCGTACTAATTCTGCACCAATCACCTTTATGCCAAAATCAAGATCTCGAACCTGAAACAACATTGTTCACACGATGCATCAAAAGTTCAAAACAAGCTCCAAAGTTCCACCATAATGAAACCTTAACTACCTGAGATTATCCTTTTCCTTTTATGTAACACATAACGGTGCAATAAATCAGCACAGCACCACTCGTCAAATCTCCCTAAGTGCAATTAGCATATTACATCCTCGACTTTACATGGCCAGTTCCACAAGTTAGGGGCCTGGAAACAGCCTATTTGTATAAAACGCAAGCCTAAGGCAATATACAACATACTCCCACATCCCTCAGCTCCATGAAGCCAGGGGGAGCACTTAGCACCTAGTACTCGTTGACAGTCTCATCATCCTATCTAACCAAGTTAGTAAATACAATTATACAAACCAAAACATAGCTCACTGAAGTCCTAATTTGTCAATGGAATGAGTCTCAAAAGATACAAATCAAACTTCAACCAAATTACACAATAAAAGCTACTCGAATTCCATTAACTCAGAGAAAAAGAGTAGAACTTTCGCCCCAAAATACACTACTCAATACACAACATGAAACTGTGTACCAACTAGACATGCATTTTATTAGACTATATCTGAAAATGGGTGCCATTTAGTAATTAATGCATTGTCAAGAAAGAAATGTTAGGAAAGTATACCATCCTCTCAATAATCCTCCATTGTTGATAATCCTTCTTGCCAAAGACAGCAACATCAGGCTCAACAATATTAAACAGCTTGGTAACAACAGTAGCAACACCTCTCAAGAAAACAGGCCTACTCTTCCCGCACAAACCTTTGTCCAATCTCTCAGTTCTCACCCAAGTCTCATGCCCACAAGATTTCATCACCACCATTCATCATCATAACCCCATCATTTTTACCATAATCATACAAGTTTTGAGGGTGGAAAACAACATCAACACCATTAGGAACGGACTTCAATTTCTGGATATCGCCGAGGAAATCAGATGGGTAAGTGGACAAATCCTCGGAGGGGGAAACTGAACTGGGTTGACGTAGATGGAGACGACAGTGATGTCAAGCGAGTTTGTGGGATTGTTGGATGAGGGAGAGATGGCCTTGGTGGAGGTAACCCATTGTGGGTACTAAGCCGATTGTCTTGCCTTGAGCTCGGATCGACCTCGACCAGTATCGCATCTCATCTTTATCAGTGATTATTAAGGGGTTTCTCGCCACCATTGAAGCTTCAAGTTTAAATATGATTCTGGTTGCTGTTTTTGTTTCTCGTCTGTGATTTGATTTCTCATAGGTTTCTCATATATTTGGGGGTTGGTGTTCGTTATTCATGGGTGGCAAGTCTGACCCATTTTATATGTATTTTATATTAAATGGATAAACATAAATATTCATTTTATTCATATGGAAAAATTACAAATCGACGAAAGTTTTGAGAATTTATCTCACCTATTGTGACCTAAATTTTTTATCTCAAATAGGTGAAAATTTTATTTGAATTTGATAATTGTGCTAATTTTAGTATTAATTTCATTAACTGAGTTTCCTATATTTTCTCCACCTTACCAGGTTTCACTTAATTAGTCAAATCCGACTAACATTCCAAGCATCACTCTTAAACCTTTCATTTCGATCGTCGCTGATCGTCACTTTACCAAGTCTTAGGTCAGTTCACAAATTTTTTTAATAAAAAGAGCTTTTCATTCCGGTAGACAAATTAGTCCAACACCAATTACAAAACTTCAAGATGGTACCAGCCATCAAACTATTTGCACCACTATACCTATCAAAACAGAGTTGCTATAAAACAAAATTTCAAAAAAAAATTTATACTCTATGAACGTCAGAAAATCCTATAAGAGATAAGAGTATGGCAAAAAGAATGCATCTTCTGATGGAACCAGCACCAAAAAGTAAAAGATAAAAAATAAAAAAGAAAAAAGAAAGAACAAACCAATTCCTTTTCATCGGTTCATCATCATCATTCATCAACAGGTAAATTATGTTCCTTTTATTTTTCCTGTATATATCATGATCCTTGATCCTCTAGTTGATTTGTTTAAATAAAACAAATAGGTGTTGCCTGTCGAAAATCAGATATCATTCCTGAAAAACGGAGCTTCCAATCAAGCTTCCTTCCGTCAACGCATATACCTATATACCTGCACGTAACAGCTGCTTGGTCGCTGGAGATGATTGTTTGGAACTGAGATACTTGCAGAAACCCAACTCCATAGAAGCTTCTGAAATTTAGGGATTCAAAGAAAAGCAAATTTGGGATAAGCTCGATGCTTGATGTAGGTTTGAATTGGGGCAAATAGTATTTCATGGCTTACGGTAGGGCTTGGATTTGAGTAAGCAGGAAGAAGCAAGAAGCTTGGAATCAACTATGCTTGAAGATTTGCTCTTGAAAGTTGAAACGGCTAAATAGGGAAGAAGAAAGCCGCTTGTCGTATTAATAAGAAGGGAACGACGAATTAAATCGACTAATAATAGATAATTTAAAATGTAAATAATTATAGTAACTAATTAACTAAAATATTGGAGGATGGTATTACAGATTAATTGGATTTTTACTAATTAAATAGGGTTAAATTAGTCCAAACATATAGATACTAAATTGTAGTAAGTTTTCCATGTATCACTTATTTGATAGAAACAATTAGGATTGACACTAATTTGTAATTAACCCTATTCATATCACTAGTCATGCAGGCCCGGCCCGAAGGCATGCGCGGGCAGCCGCCCGCAGGGCCCCAAATGTTTTGGGGACCAGGCCCAATTCCTTGGGCCAACCCGTATATGTTTCTTTTTTTAAAGCAGGCGAGAATTGATCAGTTCTTGTATATCTTCTCGTTCAAAAAAAAAATACTTACTAAGTGCATGTTTGGTTCAAAATGACCAATTTAGAGATTTGGGAAGAGGAATTTCAACCCATAATTTTATTTGGGCTTGAGGAGGGATTTGATTGTATCAGATCCTACCGATTGTTGTTTGGTTGATATTCCACAAATAGAGATTTCGAGGGATTTGAAATGAAATACCTCGTTTGGTTGACGAGGGATTTGTGACGTATTTCGGACTCCGTGCGAGGAATTTCGTAAGTTGTGTTAGATAGTAATTACCTAATTAGATGTACAGAAATACCCTTTTGGCTGAAATTATTTATTCTTCAAAGGGAGGGCATATTGGTCAGTTAACATTTTTGAAGGTTATGTGTAATGATGCAATATAATGGAACCAATTTTAACATGAATATAGATTATATATAATAATTTCTAACTGGTAGTACATGTAACAACCTTAAAATTAAAAATTGAAATCACAATCATTAGTGATAAAACCCATGTTATTTTAAAATATAATTGTCATTAGAAGTAGTTGAACATTAATTATCCACATGAATCTTAAGCACCATTACCATATTGGTGGTGTATGCAAACATCATATTAGAGTACTAAACAACCCACAAAACATAGAAACACATTGAGAAATTTTTTGTTCCACACATTAGTTCTACAAACTAGATAAAGCATAATCAATCAAAAGCCACATGAGCTCAAATACTTATCAGACCGCATACGATAGAATGGGACAACATGGTTCAAAAGCGGAACGTGATGACTTGAGTATGGTTCGGAAGCAAAAATGGCACCATAATAGTAGCATGATTGGTCTTATCCAAGTAAAACATAACCACCAGAAATACTAGAAATATTATAGCAGGTACTTAGCATATTGAAATATTTTGGTAGAGCACAAAAAATTCAGACATAATAATGAAGTGACAGGGGCATATGTTTAAATGGTAATAATGTTTTAAATATTTTTTTATTATTAAATAAAAAATAATGATAACATAAATTGTAATATTGATATAAAATATGTTTTAGACTTTTTTTTTAAGTTTAATTAATTAAGAGAGAAATAGGAGTTCGGGATGGGGTTCTCCAATCATTGCCAAGAGTGGTCTCTATTTATAGATCTCGAAAAAATAAAGTCGTTGGTGATTTTTATTTATTTTTTACATTTTTATTTTCCAAATTATGACCGTTTTAAGATAGAGGGTGCCGTTGCTTTCCTGTGTGAACATGCGACATATTGTTTGTTGTATGTTTGTGGTTTTATCGTGATTGTTTACTAATGACGAGGGCAGGGAAGTAATTTTGGTTGGACATGAAATCTCCAATTGATGAGGGATTTCACAAATACCTACTCCAACTAGGTATTTCAAACCCACAAAAAGACAGGAGCCCTCACATGGAGGGATTTGTGATATCCCTGGCCCAACGGCCCGAAGACACTGTTACCAAACGAGGTATTTCGAGGAATTTGAACAAAAAACACCCCAAATCCCTCCCAAATACCTCATACCAAACATGCACTAAATCTTCTCATTTATTTCTCTATCTTCTTAACCCTTCTCTATTCAACATTTCATTAATTATTACATTATAATTATCCTTATCCTATTTATTTTCAGATGTTCATACTCCTATTTTTTAGTAGCAAACCTAAGTGACTAAAATAATATGTTTAGGCTCTGTTCTCTTCGTCTGATATGAATTGAACTGAACAGAATGGATCTAAACTGAACTTATTTGTAATACAAAATACTATTAGGCAAATCTGAACTGAACTGAACTTAATGCATCTGAACTTGAACTGAACTTATTTGTAGTACAAAATACTATTAGGCAAATCTGAACTGGGCTGAACTGAATTTAAAATAATCAATTTTCAAACGAAAATAACAAAGCCTTAACCCTCATATTTTCAATTTAGTTGTATCCAATTTAAGTCTTTTACTATAAAATTTTGATTTTTACTTGGATTCAATTATGTAATTTCATTTTTCCAGACCTTTCGACTGTGACACGTTTATGTAAGTTTTCAAACATAATATAGTTGTGTTTTTAAAGTGATTTTTTAGTTGAGTAATATCATTTTTTTTTAAAAAAATCAATTACTTTTTATGTACGATTTTTGTTATTTATTATTATAAATATAATTGTTCAAATTTTTACTACTTAGGGCCCGTTGAAATTTTTCGCACAGGTCCCCTAAATCTCAGGGCCAACCCTGTTCAGATGGATGTTAAAGACGTCTGATGCAAGAGTGGACCATATATAACTTAAACCCAAACTCATCATAATTGGTAAAATATTTAAATAAATTATATTATGAAAATATAGAACTTAAAGTTTCATAATATAATTTTATTAAATATTTTATCATTATAGTTTAAGAGTAATCGGAAGTCAATATTGAAACCTGTTGACCGAAAAAAATCAAACTGGGCAATTCATAAAGGGACAGAGGAAGTACTATATATAGAAAATATGATTATAAAATTCACATGAAATTAATAAATCAAAATTATTTTAAAGCACTCCTATCAGATTACACAACAAACAACTGTAATTTTTTTTCTTCTGAAACATCAATCCATCAACTCCATGAACAAGGACATGCTCTAAGAAACATACTTAATTTATTATAACAGTAATCCCATATGAAGGATTAGAATTTAAAAAAGGGGACGAATTGATCATTCCAAAAAAAAATTAGGGTTCAACGATATTTTAGGGTTCTAAATATTGATTTGTTGTTGAAACGATATTTCTATTGATTTTGTTATTGATGATTTGATTTTATTATACATTATATTATTATTTATTATAATTATAAAATGTTTTTGTTTTTTTATTAAAAAATAAATTTCATATTTTCTAAATTTAGTAATAAGTATGAAATTTTTTATTTCTATTTATAGTAAAAAGTAGGAGGTTAGGACGATAGAGTGCGATTACATGTGTCATACACCGACACCATGACTGACGTTAGTCAGGCAATATCTTAACTGTAGGTAGAAAACCCGTACATAAATAATTCATAATAGCTAGAACTTCTCACAAACTCTTGATAGGCCTTCAAAATAAAAATAAATAAATAAATAAATAAATAAAAGAAAAAACTCTTAATAGCTATATTGACCATAACATAGTAACAGAAAGATAACTAACATACAGTATTCCTAACATATTCCTATGACTCACATAAATGTCAGCACAATGATACAACACGGGTACGTGCCATCCTCGGCAATCCCCTTGTGTACATACTCGAGCAATTTAGATTCAGAGTTAAACTAAAATGCACCAACTGTGGATGCTTTCCAGATTTCACTACACAAATACTGCATCTCCTGGAAGATGGTTAGCAAATCTAGTACGAATTCAGAAGTGAGAACCCCAGGTGGTTTCACTACTTGCTCAACTTCTAAGCATCCTGAAACACCTAAACTACACTCTTGAGTATATGAAGAACCCTCAAACCAAACATTTAATCAAAGGGAAAGTCTCACTGAATTTGAAGTGAATCCACTTCTAACTGGGTTCATCCCTAACAGAACCCAAATGTCGGGTTCAGTGGTAGCCTCCGCGGCAGAGAATCATGTGTTTGCTCAGAAACTTATTCCACAAAGTCTAACTGTTTCCATAGAGTTTAAGCCTCAAACAAATATAAAGAATCGACAGCCTACCACCAGCTTCTAGATTTGTTTGCATATTTACAACATAGGAACTAGTAGAATCCATTAATCAAGAGATGACTACAAAAGGGAAATGACTAATGTCTGGAACATGACAGGTCAAGATGAGCTCTCAAAAGAAAAAAAGAATCTTAAAACTGTAGTTATGTACTCTTTAAAAGCTAAAATGTCAGTCAGGGCCTGACCATGGTTTCCAGGATCAAACCACTGCAAGTCTCATGGCCCAACAGTATGAAACTATCAGACCAGAGAATGCTGGTGCACACATGCATTGTTGTTTATACTCATCCACCTCAGATTCCCCAGAAAGCAATGGCATTTCACATTAACACTCCCTTGATGAAGTGCAATATGTAAGATCTCAACCAACTACTAGGAGTGAAAGGCTAGGAATGGCACAGTGCTTCGCCATGATTGACCCATCTCTCAAAGCTATCCGAGAACTCCTCCAGAACTTCATCATAGGCTTCGGCATGGCCTAGGTCTGTTACAACATGCTGCCTCCCCTATAGATAGAATATAATGCATCAAATACAATATCAACACAAGACCTTCAAACTGTGTGGATGTTAAAAGCACAATGCATATGTGTGTGCTTGACTTCCTAATAGCATTCACATCTTATTACAATAAAGACACGCAGAGATGGATAATGTCACACATTTTCCTCAATAGACTACTAAAAAGGACAGATAAAAAGATGCATTATGTCGCACCTTTTTCACTCACTGTTATTTGTTAAAAGAAATTCAACGACAAAATTCAAAACTCTAGTAACATGCACATGTGAAGACTAATAATTTGTTAGACATGTACGTAGTAGTTCAAGGACTTCCTCATACACATACAACAAATATTTGAAGAAAAAAGCTATGTTACACATATAGAGTTGAACTATAAAACCCAGGGATGAACAAATAGTCATAGTACTCATATAGTGCTTTAACTATAAAACCCCAGGTCGAAAAGTAGTATATGAGACAATCACAATATGATGATAAGGGGGATCGTTTTCTATAATCGTAGCTTACACATTACAGCAGGTTACTATGTTATGTCACATACATCAGTTAATATGCACCAAGCCTTTCAAATACAAGAAAACTCATTCCACAAAAGAGCATATATTATGTGCGAACTTTTGAATTTCTTTCAAGAGAGCTCCCAACCCCTATTATTTTATTACTATTCGAACCAACCTTAAAAAAACCATTATTATAAAACCCAATTATATTGCTCTCAACCCCACTTTCAAATTTTGTTTGACAAATTTAACCCTCGGCTTGGACCATCATCCGGTGTGAGGCGCCCATATCTGGTACTTGAGCGCATAGAGTTGGGCACCTATGTCTGGTGAAAATAATTCTGTTTGGCACCAATAACCTATGCAATTATATTATTCATCACCCGTTGCGGCACCAAGATTTGGTTCCGAATACAATTCAATGAATTTGTATATAATACAGCCAATATATTTTTAGGCACCAATTGTTCATTGTCATGTTTGGCACCACCTGTTGGTATAAATACGAGTATTTTACTAATATTACTATTACTATTAAGGGTCAAATAAAATAGATATTTTATCTTAGAAATATTTTTAAGTGGATCTGAGAGCTATTTTCTCAAATAATTTGGACTTGAGAGAATTTCACCCTTTTCACAAATGCAACTCCATCACCAAATGTTGAGCTTAATACAGGGGTAGAAAAGAATTAACCTTCATACTAGACCCGCTTGAGGATGGTGTAGCTCCTGATGTCATTCCATTGATGACGTTTTCTGCTGATAGTACAGCAGTGGGAGAGGCTAACATCAGTGACCTGCACATGGACGATGAAATGTAGGTCATCTTAGCTTCATTAAACAAACTGGATCTCCAGTATATATGACTGGAAAGTTCCCCCTAAAAAATAACACAATTTTTTTTCTTCTTTCCTCTGGCTCTTTCTTGGACAACTTTACTCAATCATTACAAACCACAATAACCTTATAGGGAACCTAGATTTTAATTATATAATACGAATTGTATTAATCTTAAACAACCAAGGAAAGCACACAGCAGTAACATTCCATGTGATCAAGACACATTCGACTTGGACAATAACTCACAGCCACAAGTGAGAATTATTTTGGAGAACAAAAGAAGTGACATATTGGAGTCTGTGTTGAGACAGTCTAAGACCACCAGCTTGCATTTCCTATAGAACTCGGGAATATTTTACTAAAACAGATTTTTTTTCTCATATAAGAGAACAATTCTCATAAGAAATTAACCAAGTACGGACTATGATTTTTTAAGCCGACATTTACTTCATAACAGACTCATTGCTTCGAAGATGTTGAAGCACACTGGGAAAGAGATTTATGATGTATGGAGATATTGGGCAGCCCTTCAACAATTTAGCGAAGCTGGCACAACTATATGACGGGTGTATATAGTCCTAGGTACACGTACAGCCATGCTACATTAAAATCCTACAGATAGAACCCCTTTCATTAAGCAAATCTCACATGCAATCCCTAACTGTTGAGTATGTGCTGATGCCATCTTTCGCGTTGATCTGTAAGTAATGTTTCTTGAAATTGACTAATATCCCCATTTACGGATTCCCCATACTCTAGTATGAACTTGCCATACCCTGAGATAAGGCATCCAAAGTCCAAACTGTCACCATATGAATTAATGCTACAGAGGGTATACATTCCGTAAATATGTTTTAACTTACAGTTACTCACCAAATATGTGAGCCAAGAAACATAATAAAATACTTATCCGTGCTAAAGAATATGAACAGTTGTTCGTTTGAGATCAAATTGTCTCAGCGTTGTTAGTTTGATATTTACATTAATAACCCTGAGATAAGGAATTAATCCAAGCTGTCATCATCCCGAAGTAATGCTAAAAAGGTACTTAGGGTGTAATATTCAATAAATATGTTTTAGATTACAGTTACTATTACTAATTAAATATGTTAACCAAGAAACTCATACACTGTACTGTGTACTTGTCCAGTAAACAAACTTGGCCAAGATCAGCAGGGGATTGAATATGAGTGTTTATTGTGTAGTGGACAATAGAGGGGGTGTGGAAGAAAAGGTTCTTAGACAGTTATCACCCATGGATCCAGTTTATTAACAATGAAAGATCATTGGAATAATAAACAAGGATAAATTACTGAAAGGAATCACAATTATTGAAAAAGAAAGAAAAGGTAATCCAAAATGTAAGGTCAAGTGACTCTTTGTAAAGCATACCTTTCCAATAACTCATCCTCGCAGGAATTTCCAGAAGAAGAAAGCCGATCTAAGTCTACAAAGTTTGAGCAGTCAATTCTATTTCTATCAGCACAGTCATGCTCAAGGAATCGTTCTCTGTGTATCTGAGCAGAAAACACCTTATCATGTGATGGGGTATATCTGCATAGTGAACAATGCAACGAGGAAAATGATTATCTTTATAATAATAAAACAACTCTAAAATGCCAATGGACTACCAACTGATTTCATGTTCTGCACGAAATAGCTCCAGTACTAATCCGGGATGCTTAAAAGAGAGGAAAGGCAACACATAGTATTCTAGATCACTCCACCTCATTCTGTCCATGGTCAAGTTTTACATGGGTTTACCGCAGGTCACAGGGTCATTCTGGCTAAGACAAGTCTTGTTGGTCTTACCCTATCCCTTATAAGCCTTTACTCATGAGAGTAAAAATCTGGATGTGTTGTCCATCTGAACTATTTTAGAATCACTTGAAGTTGAACGTAAAAGAAGAGAAGAGAGTCGGCGGTAAATCATAAATGCCCCATTTGAATTGTTAGTAATGTATTAGCCTCATAGAGAGACTTAAAAGGTAGTAGTAAAAAAGTAAAGCACCTTGAGTATGCCAGCTCTCTTTCAGCAGTTGATATTTCAGGTAATGATTCAGAATGCACCCTGTTTCCTCCATTGGCCTCACCAGTGAAATTGGCACTTTGAAAACCATTATGCATGTTCGGAGCAGAAGTGGCTGTGTGACTTTCGCGAATAACATTCTCTGACCATGATCTCATAAAAGATGACCTAACATGCACAAAGATATCTGGTAAGAATACAATACATTTGTTTCCAAAATCTTGCAACACCAGTTTAATTATTTGCCTAAAAAGCATATCATTAGGAATGCACTTATCCACCATATATAATAGTACCTTCCGTTTGCATCAAGATTTGATTGTCCATTCCGCCCTACATTATAATGCTGATCCGAATCAAGCTCCCACACATCAGGTTTACCTGGTTGAGGTTGAAAATGCCCCAAAAACCTGCTCAAATATCATGACGTCAAACTTTTAGGTGCAGTATCAGATGACTGGTGAGTGGAAACATTTGAAATAGATGAC
Source organism: Plantago ovata (assembly GCA_028274465.1). Taxonomy (NCBI): domain Eukaryota; kingdom Viridiplantae; phylum Streptophyta; class Magnoliopsida; order Lamiales; family Plantaginaceae; genus Plantago; species Plantago ovata. Next base: position 22,483,981 of record CM051455.1, on the reverse strand, counting down.
AAGATCTGCATGTCAGGAGCAGAGCAAATTCTGTCTCCTTCACTCGGAATGAAATTGAATTCCTCATTCGAATTACATTTGTAATGACTAGTCATAACTCATACTGTAAGTACAATTTCAAAAGAAAGGCATTGGTAGTAACAGAACTTACACATTGATGGCGTTTTGTTTCTCCCCATCCATGTATGCATTACTGTAATATCTTTGTAGAGTCCTAAAGAATTCCTGTGATTGTGTTGCAGCTTTCCACTGGCCTCTTCTCTCAGAGAAAATCTATGGTGAATTCGAATTTTAGAATATCTATTAATGCATAAGCATATGCAAAGTAAAAATGTACAACTTGAAGACTTAAAGTGGAATATAGCCTGCATTTGCACAGCGTTCGTGAAGTAGTGCCCAGTTGACTACAAACATCATTGTTTACCAGTAGCAGACCCTAGTTTCCACAACTTAATTATCTCAACTATTTATTAGACATAGTATAACAGAATGCTTCTGGATCATGTGCCAATTCTCAGATCAAAACTAATACCCACGCTTGCTATTTTGCGATGATATATTACAGTAATTAATTATTACACAATATTTTTGCTGATATGAAGTGTGCACTGTGCGCATACCATTTTGTACCCGCAAAACAATCAAAAGGAGAGTTTAGTTAGAACAACTTATGCTATGTGAGAAAACACTAGGAGTATCTTGGTTCTATTGATAGGAGTTAGCCTCATGGGGTATTGCTTTCCTTTTATAAGTCCCAAGGTTGTGCTACATGAGCTCATGCTCTGCAAGAAGTTGAATCGAGTAGTAAATTGCACCAGGATTATACTCCTCAGGAGTTTGTGATTTTATTGCGCTACCAATAATATGTATGGAAAAGTTGCAATTTGCTCCATGTTGTTGTTCTTTATTCGTATTTATTTTACTCCCTATCCATACCCCCAAGAGAACCTGAGTTCACTAATTCATCTGCTCTGCGCATGTAAAGAGTCGGTAGTAACTTGATCTTTTTCTTCAAGAGGCCACATCAAGATTTATGTCTGGTGCCTTCGCAATATACTAAACGAGCAATCAAAGTATGAGTTACATTCACTTACCTTGTTGTGAGCTGCCGATCCCCCATATTGATGCGAAAGGGTATCGCCCATTCTCTCATAAGAGCTCATCAACTCATCTGCTAAAGGATCATCAATGTCCATCTTTGTTGATGTTGTAACTCCCAAGGCACAGAGCTGATACCCTAAAGCAGCCAAACCATAAGCATACTGTGCAACATTAGTACGATCTAGACAGTCTATGCAATTGGTTCGCAGCACCCCGTTTTGGATCAGTGGTGGCTTGACAGAAGGATTACAACTGCTATTGCCTCCACCAGATCTTCCATCTGAATTATTTGAATCGCCATATTCATCATAGCTATGGCTCTCCTCTTCATTGTTAGAAAACGCTGGTTTGCATGTGTCAGCAACACCAACGCCCCTGAGCCAGAAAAGCATCCGAAAAGGCAAAAAAGGATTTTAGAAATCAGCAATGCGAACGCTATCAGAATTAAACAGTTAAGCAGAAAGTCTGTTTGCGCAATGATCATTGACAAAAATAATTTTGCGCAAATAGCATGCCAGTGATGATTGATATCACACATTAATCTTTCAACTATCATGCGCATTAACCTTGCAAAATAATTGCTGGTCATATTGCTCATGAGTCATGACTCATAAATTTACTCTCAGTAGTAGAATATTGACTTCATAATGCATGAATCCCTCAACCAAGTGATTGGAACAGCCAAATGGGTGAATAAAAACCCTATTATTATGGATGGATTGAAACTGTTTTTGTGACATCACATATCAAAGCCAGTTTATAAAATGTTAATGTAGTCACTGATTGAGTTTTACTAAACTACCCTCAGATCATTATATGACCAATCAACTCCAAAAAGAAGATGCATCCAAACTCAAGAAGTAAGCTTATGATATAGCTGCAAAAGATTAAATCATTCCTGTCGAACAAAATGGATTAACATGGTTGCCATGTAGAATAAGCAGCCTTACTCAGAAGTACGCCATTTAAGATGCTGTGATAGCAATGCTGGTGTTACTTCACAGTAAAAGAATCCTGTCAGAGACAAAGCATATGCTGCCACCTTTGCCAGGAGCATTAGAACATCTGTGGCTTTTCTGATGGCAAGTAAGAAAAAAGGCAAAATGAGAAGGGTCTTCCAGAAACATAAGCAGCCTTACCATATAAAAGTAACATACCTCCGAGAATGTTTATGCAAATCCAAATGGAGAAATTTTAGACGTTCCTCATCAGTCAAGTCTTTATTGATTGCTTCAATGGCATTAGCAAATTCCATACGGAGAATGGATTCTCGAGGCCGCGTTTCATTTGTCTGTTGGACAGAACATGTGATCAACCACAAATACTTGTTTCCCCCACTGGAAACAGCTTAAAGAGATAAAAGGGCATTTGGTTGGAGCCATTATGTATTTCATTTACATCACCGCAATCAAACTTCTACTTCAGCTGATACCAGATACAGCACATGTCAAATCTAAAAACATAAATCTTCTTACCTTAATCAAGTTCAAGATAATTACAGGTCTCCCATATCTCATGGTGAGATTTTCAAAATGAAGTCTGGTAGCTTCGTACGTTTGATCCCTCCTTGACACTGAAAATCATAAATAAAAGTGCAACAAAATAGCGGATTTGAGATAATCTAGTAAAATAATGTCAATTCTAACGGTGACTAAATAGCTGACCAAACATACAAATTATATCCGGTTTAAGAATCAGGCGTGAAGTTTCCTGCGACCAGAATAGAGGGATTGACCCACGGTTTTGGACAACAGAACTAATTTGCATTGGTTCTCCTTCAGGAACATCCTCAACTACAATCTGCTCGGTCTCCACATCATTTGCCACTCTACCATTTTCATTGACACCTCGTCTTAGATATCTGTTATGCAAGATTCAAAATTAGGATTGAGGATATGCAAACACTCCAGAAGAACAGGTTAGAAAGGACAAAAACTACATCTAGTGAACCAATCAGTGATTAGTCAGCGGACTGTAAGTATCAAGTACTATTAAAAAATACTGCAAAAACATTTTCAGATTTAGCATGCTCCATCGCACCTCAACAGCAAACGCAGGTCTGCAAACTCTTGTAATACTTATATGGACATACTACAGGCTCTAGGAGTTTGCCACGTGACGAGCAAAAACAAGACTAAAGATGAAAGTTATCATTTGTGGTGTTGCAAACTCCAAGCCAGTGGCAACTGTATGTCTTCTCACTATTTATGATACTGCACATGTGAACTTAAGCACAACGACTGAAATTTCAAAAATAAGATGTATACAAAGCCCTGATCGAACCTACTAAACAGATAACACCAGTCATTGTCCAGGAACTAAATCTCTGTCGCGTCCTAACATTTGAAGACAAAATGACACCTCAGGCAAAGTTTACTGGTGGTTTAATCAAAGTAGATCAACAAACATGCAGCTATGGACTATGCTCTGACCTGGTACCAGCATAATGCCTCGAACGCCTGGCAATAAGAGTTAGCTTTAGATGCCGCCCTGATATGGAATGCTTAGTCTGCAGTCACCAAAATAAAGCATTCTAATCAAATATTACTACTTGTAAATTTGGAGGCACTATAGTAATCATTATAACTTAATGTTTGTAGATAACATAGGTAATATCATGAATACTTTCAACTAATTCAACATGTAATAAAGGTAAGAAATTTGAATAATCCAATGGCCTCAAAGTGAGCAGCAAATTACCTGCTCGAAAGAACCATATACCAATGCGACTGTCCATCTGGTATTCTGAAGAATATCCCGTATTCCACGAGTAAGAAACTCATTCCAGACAAACATAGTTTCATACAAGACTTGATCTGTCTGATTATCACACATGTTCTTTTGAAGACTCCTCATCACATTGTAGGAGTAACTATAGTAGAAGTCCTTTGTCAGATCCACCATGCATAAAAGCTTTTTGTATCTGCAGAACCCATATCAACACTTAGTATGAACCAAAAACCAAACCAACAGCCTTTATCCGGTAAAAATTGGGGTAGGCTACATGCAACAATTGATGTTCACAAAAGTAACAATTGCACTTGGTATACACAATCAAAATCATATAGACCAGACTTAATGGATAGAAATGTCAGAGAAAAACAAATGATAATGCCCAAAGCCCACACTTGAAATTACAAAACATGCTATACTGGCTACTATTCTCTTTTTACTGATAAGAGCAATGCTGACAAATGGTGTTTTCAATGACATAGTCATACTAAGAATTGGACACTGTCGTGTTTATAAGGACATACTACCATAAGAATTGTTCACAGCTAAGTATTCAAACTATATAGATGACACATGACAAATCCATAGCACGGGGCCCATTATAGTATCACTGAGTTGTGTTTCACCAACATTTGGTTTTAGAACTGGATATTAATTACTCATGCACCAATAAAGTGACTGGATTTGGGCAAAGAACAGAAAATAGAGAGAGGGCAGTCCTTGATGTACATAATTATATAATACACCAGAGCACCGCCAGTAACCTACATCTATTGATTTGGATAGCCAAATATCATTTTTGTAATTTACAAAAAGTAGAACATGATGATTTCGTTGCTTGTTTCTATTCTTTGCACACTAATCAATTACAGATATAGGGTGGTAATAAATTAAGGTGAAATGGGTTATCCAAATATAGAATCACTTAAGTTTGGAAAGTTGACTCTTCAACACGTATATCTCTCGTGAATGCTAGTTAAGTCTATTAACCTCCATACTTTCACGTGTGGCTTGTAACAACTTCCATCAGGTGCACACAGATATCCAGTAAGTAAAGAAATCAGTGAAACGAGGCCAAAGTCAAACAAAACTGGAAATTATTACTTAAGCACAAAGCATGTTTCAAAACTCGAAATAGCTGACCTCAACAAAGAATGACAGCTTGCGAGATAGGCCCTATCTTTCCTCTAAGAATAATATGATACATGAACATGCGTGAAACATTACCTGTTCTCTTTCCGGAAGTTAACCACCGTGCTGGATCTAACTGCAGGATTTGGCAGGGGGATAATCTCACTTTTCGATACTGCATATATGTTGTGACCACAAAGGACACCTATCAGCCTCCTTTTCGTAATTAGTAACATGTAATAGGGCCCTAGAAATTTAATGAATCCTGACAAAAAAGAGAGGGTAATAATAGGTGAGACAGACCAACTAGTGATTCTCCGTGTTAGAACTAGAAAATCATTGATAGTTAATGATCCATATACCAACTATGCCATAACAAAGAGTGACAAAATTAAGTCCTCCAGTCACCCTGTTGCCTTCATTTATCCTTCTCAAGATGTCAGAGCACTCCGCTTCAGTATATGTGATAGGGTCTTCGCAAATATTGAGCTCAGAGGCTTCCGACCTGTCTATTTTCAAAATTTTCCAATGTGTCCTACTTTTATCTCTTCCTACCATGTAATATTTCTGCAAACAAATTACAAATGAAGTTAAATGAAATGTATGATACTTAGATATCGAATCAAACAAAAAAGGAAACTCACAGGGAACAAAAAGAGATCCTAAGGTTTGACCCTACCAAGCAAATTTATTGCATTCAATCATGTATGTCATGAGTTATCTATATCGTGGAGTATGCCATGGAACCATTACATAATATTTACTAATATCCATGACCAACAGACAGCAACAATCAGCTATTATGACTCTTATTAAGAGAGGTGCAATTTGGATCGATTAGACGCCCACTAGAACAGGTAGGTAGCATGGCAACAAATAGAAAACTATTAAATCGAAAAGTGTAACTTTAACACCAAGCAGGTGGACAGACCATGTTCACTAAACAGCTTTGGATTTCAAACCTGATAAAACCGTGATCACCAAGAATTATTGCACGTGAAAGATTTGGGTGGCAGTATATAAACAAATATACAACAATTAAATCAAACGAATAGCAATAAAACAGAGAAGCTGGCCAAACCAAGTTTATTAAAAGATCATTGAATTTCAAATCCAATTAAACCATAAGTCTTCTAGAATTGCCACACGTGGAATACTGGGGTGATCTCTAGCTTCTACAATCAAGCGAAACTCATTCCAAAAGGTTTCAAGTGGCTTACTTAAGTGGCAAAACGTCCAAAACACCGATCCCTACAATCTTACTAACCGAATCCCCAGCTTCTATGGAAATTCTGGCACGTGGAAGATTGAGGTGATCTACAGCTTCTATAATCGAGTGAAACTCATTCTAAAAGGTTGTAAGTGATCAGTGATGTAATTGAGTGGCACGCATCACACGAACCTACGACGGAATCCTTACGAGATACATTTCGGAATCCAAATTGCCAATTTTGGAAATCCATTCCATGTATCTGAACTCAAACCCTAAAACAACCTTCTAAGGTTTATATCTCTTCTTGTATTGGCAACAGAACTAACAAAATGTAAAAACACCAAACACTAACTCTAATATGAGCTCCATTAATCAAGTCAAACAAATCCTGGAAAAACAAACACACACACACACACACACATTTTTACTTGTAACACACAGACACACACACACACAGACAACTAATCATCATCACCGGGAAAAATTTATACCGATTGAGTCTCATAGAGAGTGAAATTCTGAATAAATCCCTGCGAATCCGACTTCCCTAGCTGTACATTTCCCAACACAACATTCGCCATCGATTCCCTTCTTCTTCTTCGGTGATCCCCGAGCTCCTGCTCGGGAATCAATCACTCTGGCATTCAAATTCTAAACGCTCAGTTTCTCACAAAACTTCCGAAACCAATTCACAACCAATGGTTGCTTCATATATATCATTCCCCACTCAATAATCGTATTTTAAACCCTAACAAACTAAGCTGCTGTTGACTTTCTCCTCCAATTCTCAGATTTCAAGGCCAAATCACATAAAACTCAATTCACCGAACAGAGGAGCTGATCTTCAACCGAGAAGATGAAACTGAAAGACAATTTTGCAGAGCTGAGCAAAATTGAAGGGTAGGTACATATAAATACACTAGGTTTTGTATGGGAAATTCCGATGACACGCAGAAAAGGAGAAAGAGATGGAAAGGGTGACAGATTTTCCGGGGAATAAAGGACAAACAAAGAGATGTAAAAATAAATAGTTTTTTCCTTTTTTCTTCTGAAATGAAATTGAAAATGATGATGATTAATATATATTCAGAAAAAATGATAAATGATGATGACGACGATAGATGTTTAGGGACAGACAGGTTAGATCTGCAAATGCAAGAAATCAAAACCACATAGCTCAGGGAAATTATTATAAATGGACATATGTGAATTTTAAATAATACTAATATAAATATAAATTGACACATATTCATTTTTGTGCCTATCCATTGGAAATTTTAGGTGGGCACGGGGATATTTTGATTGCAAAGTTTTTTTTTTTTTCCTATTACAAGAACAAGAATGATTGTAAAACTTCCATGACTTTAATTTTTTTTTTACATAAAACAAATACGTATACTCTTTAGGCCGGTGGGAAAGTGATTGTATCTTGTTTCTTTTCTTTCTTTTTTACAATTTGTAATGATATCCGATTTTGTGACTAATTCAGTCGAACACTGTCAAACCCTTTTTGAGAGGGTAACTCTCTCATCGGTGCTTTTTACATCTACAAGACTCGAACTCAAAACATTGCTTAGGTAAACTCAAGTCCATTACCAATTGAATCAACAACTGTTGATTTGTATTTTTATTTTCGAATATATATTGAGAATTGAACTGGCATATAAGAAACGTGGAGGTATACATAAAGTGTACGCTCAAATAATTATATAGATTTGATCGAACAGGTTGCGGGATGCGCACTCTATGATGAAGAGTAACTCTCACGCTACACTATTAGTGACTTTGAAATCAGAAATATGTAATAATATAAAGGGGTGTGGCGTGATTTAGTTTTAATTTGACCATTATTAGCAAAGCTATCGCGAGTGAGAAGCAAATGTGGATTGTGTTGTTTTACTCTTGATAGTGATTATTTTATTTCAAATACATCTTGAAATGACGCGTAAGTACGTCACTGTGGCGTAAAAACGGAATGTATGATAATTGATTGGTGTTGGGATATTGAGCTTCCAAGATCATGTTTCGATAGTTTGTATTGGTACGTACAAACGGGACATTCTCCATGCATGGCCGGTTCAATAAACGATGAGAGAGTTTGCACAGTTTAGTTATAGTTCAATAATACTTGCATGGTGACGATGTGATGTATAATGTATTTGACAATACTGGCCGAGTTTCTTTTCCAATAACATGTCAATGAGGGATTGCATTCTAAAGATGAAGATGGTAGATTGAATAATTATTTCACTCGCTATTTTATAGTGTCGATTTATATAAACTAAACAAGATTTTCAAAATTAGATATGATACAAACATAGCAACACATTTCTATAAACCATCAGTTGGATGTTAATTCAAGGTACATGTATGCAAGTTCTTCATAGGAAAGTGACAAATGAATGAATGATCAAGCACTAACTTCTAAGTCTTAGATATTATGAACAACCAAAATGGTAAGTATATTGCTTGAATAATGATAACCATGGACGGAGCAACCATTACATCATGTTTTTGTACCCAATGTGGTGCACTTGTTGCTGAGATTTTGTCTAAGTTGTTGCTGCTAAGATAGAAATTAAGCATCCATGTGTACATAAACGTGTCAATAACACCAAACCCACCAATTTTTAATATCAAAGTAATAATTCATTTTAAAATTTAGTAGGTCTCGCAGCAAAAGAAGAAGTAAATCAACCTTTATATTAACTTAAACAATTACAATAATTTACATTTAATCTATCACAATATATTTTTGGATTACATATTAGTAATATAAATCCAACACAATTGAGCAAAAGTAAACATCTCATTTTAGTTATTCTTATATGTTTAGTTACATTTGTTTTTTTAGGATGTGCTTTTTTTCTTTGTTAGATAGATACATGATAAAAAAGAGTCCGACTGTGCTTTGCTGGATTAGTCGCCAAAGCGGATACCAATTTTTTTCAATAACATGTCAAAATATATATATATATATATATATATATATATATAGATATATATATATATATATATAAAGATTCCCCTATTGTTTTTTTTTTATACCATTTTCACTCAAACCAAGCAGAATATTATTATAAGTAATAATAGTATCAAAAATTAGCCAATTCCATTAAAATCAATCGTAAATGATTGAGATCGGACTGAAGGAGAGTGTAATAGACCAGAATGAGCAAATGAATCAGTATACACACAAAAATGAGAAAACATTATGATATTACATTATCAGAGGGTCTATTCATGAAAGAAAAAAGAAAGAACTAATGTGATCGTTGCGCTTGACTGTATGTATAGATAGAGGAAAAGGTCTTCCAATGATTAACATAGAAAATGTGAACTCGAGATCACGTCGCTGACGGAGACTTTTCACTAATACTGTAAGTTTGTCTTTATAAAAGCATTATAATTAACAGTACTAATAATCACTTTCACGTCATAATTTGAACCCCAAATAATGGGGCAACTAGCTTTGTGCTCCATAATTAGTATTACGTGTGATGCACTCTTAATTTCTTATCGCTATTGTTGGTTTTACATGAACAACTAGTTAACATTAATTATAGTATTGCATTTATATAGCCAAATGCGTAACACACTAACAATTTTTTTAAACTACAAATATTACAGCTACTTCTACGCTATTACTCTACAATATCCTAAACCACCTTATATCTCCACACCGAAACCGCCTTATGTCTCCGCTGAGAATCGAACCATGCACCTCTCATTCACTATCTCACCTCCATTCCGCTATACCACCTTATAACTCCGTGTAACACACTAACAATAGGCCAACTATTCAAATATTCGAATACGGTGTTACAATGACTCTACAAACTAACACATGACATTTGCGGTACACTTTATTATCACTAGTGTGCACATAGAAAAAACTTATAATTAATTGAATCATCTATCATAATACTGATTCAAAATAAATAAGTGTAACTTTTGGGTCACTCCGGATTCCACGTTGTAGGGCATCCTCCAATGGATGTCTAAAAAAGTGAACGTAGGTCGCGTTCTTACATGAACATAATAGAATAACAATAGAGAAAACTGATAGTCCAAAATAGGGAAAACCGGCGCCATCATATAGAAGATAGAGAATCGAGATTTGCAGGAAATACATTTATTCATGGACAAAAAATATAAATAAAAATTACTTTTATTCGTTGACAAAACATAAAGAGAAATACATCTAAAAGCATAAAGAAAAAGTACTTATTTTCATCAACAAAAAAAACATCTTGTTATAAAAAAAATAATAAAAAAGGACATCGCATGTTGAACTTGTATACCGGTGAACCAAACATAGTTCTATATCTTTGGAGTTTTAATCTGAAAAATTACTTTCACCCATCGACAAAACATAAAGAAAAAGATATATAAAAGCATAAAGAAAAAGTACTTATATTCATTAAAAAAAGCATCTTGTTATATATACAAAAAAGACTTCTCATGTTGAACTTGTATTCCGGTGAACCAGACAGAGTTCTACATCTTTAGAGTTTTAATCCGAACATACTTTTGAAAAGGAAATCCTAAATTTAGTCAGATACCGAAGGACTATCTTAATAAGTTTAAACGTCTGATGAGTCAAGTGCCGAAGGCAAAACTGGGAGCATTCATGGCCAGATTAAAGAATGAGTTGTCCTATGATATAAGAATGTGGAGCCCGAAAGATTTGCATGATGCTATTGAATTAGCATCACATAAGGATGAGCGACTCATGATTATGAATAAGTGAGGATGAACTATTTCGGTGAAATCAATGACGACCAAAATTGTGCCAGATGGATCAAGAGGACCACCAACAATGTCAACAGTGTAGAAAGGCAATGACGATTGAGTCCAAGCTATTAGAGGATTTTTGAAAGCAGAGAAGTCGGATTGTGGTTCACCTGTGTCTAGGAGTATAGTTTCAATCATGTTTCAAGAACACAAAATCTTGACCACAACTGAAGAACATGTCGAGCGGGGAAGGGGGGGGGGGGAATGATGACAACATCCGGATTTGGAGAGAACATGTTGGAGACACATAGAGACCTGAAGATAAAGATTACATATCACAGATTGAGCAAGAGGGCGCTATAGGTTTAACGATATTTATTGCATATTGGAAGAAATAAATTAGATTGATATTCGACATCATTGTGTTTAGACTTTCATTTTTTTTTAATAAAAAAGAAAACTTAATGGTAAAATCCGCGACTAATCGCTCTCGACCCTTCACATGATGGGTTCGATACCGGGTACACGTATATAATTAGGGATTCAGAGAAAATACAAACTCGCAAAGGTGAGTACGTAACTACGAAGTCCCGAACCCATTCTGAATTCGAGCCAACCGCACACTAATGGTGAGGCATTCAATGAAAGATAAATTAATCGTGTAAAATCGTTGAAATAACTAATAAGAGTTGGTCCTTTAATGGCCGGAAAAAGATCAAGGTAGCAATTTGAAAATTAATTAACTACTAATCCGCAACGAACTACACGCAAGGCCTCCTAATTTGGGATGCTAGTATTTTTTTCCAGCACAAGGACCAAAAGAGAAAAAAGAAGAAAAAAGTTGAGAACTTCGGGGAAAAAATAAGAAACTAATAATAAAAGATTTAAAAAATTGAAAAAATTCCAGTAGAAAGAGAAAAGGTATTTTGATTTGGGCGATAACTTGAGCCAAGAAACGTGTCGTTTCAGACTTTGAACTCAACCTCAATTTAGCTCCTCCTTTCCCCAAATTCATTTTTATCAATCAAAACCTCGCCTAATTACCAAAAGCCCTAATTCGAATTCGATTTGGGCGTCAATCATCTCTTTGATTCTCAATCACCTCAATTCTAAATTCATCAGCAAGATTTGATTTTGTCTTTTTACTTTTTCTAGAATTGTTTTTCCTGATTGCCTCTCTGCCTTCACAAGGCTCCTCATCTGTAAGTAAATTCTCATTCCATCTCGTTATTCTTATAAATTGATTCCGTTTAGATGCATCGATGAACCTTGAAACCTGCAAGTATCTTTTTTTTTGATGAGCGGGTTTTTAATCATGTAGATTTGGTGCCGTTCCTTAATTACGAGTATATAATTTACCCATGTTTCAGTTCCGAAGCTGTTTATTGTGTAATTTACCTATTTATTTGGTATTTTTCATGCGTGGGTTATTTGATTATTTATACTTTGGGTGTTTTGAACTAGAGAGTAGGCCATAGAAGCTAAACAAGTGCATGCTGGGCAATTGTAAATTTGTAATTATCAATTAATTAGTTGATATTATTCCTATAGTAGATATCTGGATATGTTTATTCATTTGGGTTAAAGTTGCTGAATTGATAACATGTATTTACGACTAGTAATCACTTCCACGTGTTATGTAATCTCCTGGCTTCATTTCCTGAACTTGTAATTTTATGGGTTTGATACATTAAGTTTATCTCATTTGCTCATCGCCTCATCGTAGGTGTTTGTAAGGATTCTGTCTATTGAGTAGGTCATGAGATATGGCTTCTTCAGAAGGGAAAGTTTCATATGCTTCAATTGGTGATATGGAAAGAAAACAGAATACCATATATAAGTATGTAGATGACTTTGATGATGCTATTTGGGATGCGCCAGAAGGCCAGGGTGTGGGGGGCACCAGAGAGAGTGTGTCGTATCCACCACTTGGTTCTGACGATTTTATGGATGGAGAGTACGACTCAGGTGAAGAGCAATACAACACAGTGGCTGCACGTAACGGCCCTCCTGAAGTGAACTTGAAAAACGTACTTGGTGGGATAGTTGCTATCGTTACTGGGAGTAATAAAAATCTTCCTGGTCTTGCGAGTCTTCCGAAGTTGCCGAGTACAGATGTTTCATTCCTTGGATCTGCAAAGAATGGCGAAACTTTCTTGCACTCGTCAGTTTACATACCAAGTGCTCCACCAATTTTTGACCAAGCTTTCAATTATAGTGCTTACAAAGAGGTTTTGGAATCTGAACCGCCTGAATGGCTCCCAGACAGTTCTTCAACAGTCTGTATGCAGTGTAATGCTGCCTTTACAGCTTTTACTCGTGGAAGGCACCATTGCCGCTTCTGTGGGGGTATCTTTTGTAGGATGTGCTCAAAAGGGAGGTGCTTATTACCTGCTAAATTTAGGGAAAGGAATCCACAGAGAGTGTGTGATACCTGCTATGATAGGCTTGACCCATTGCAAGCTGTGTTGATCAACACTGTTAGCAATGCTGTACAGGTAGCAAAGCATGATGTGATGGACTGGACTTGTTCAAGAGGGTGGTTAAATCTTCCTGTGGGCCTGTCCATGGAGCATGAAATATACAAGTCTACTAATACGCTGAGGAGCTTTTGCCAGGTCCATGTCTCATCTTTTCATACCATGTTTCTTCTTGAGTTAATTGTGTTGTTAAATTATAACATACTTCCTCCGGAAACTTTAAAGGTTTACACTTTATTTTTGTTGACTTTTCGATGTCCAGTTTGACCTCAAATAAATAATAACTCGTTAAGAAAAAAATAATTTTAAAAATTATATTATAAAACTATACTTCTTATATTTGTATAATATAACTTCTAAAATTAATTTTTTCGTAATCAATCATGATTAATTTGAGGTCAAACCGGACATAAAAAAGTCAACAAAAACAAAGTGTAAACCTTTAAAGTTTCCGGAGGAAGTAAGAGATATCTGGGCTTGATGCATTTTTCTTTATTTATGTGTATGTGGTGACAAATGGTGTGGGTTTTCAAGTGTTATAAATTATATATTATCCGTGTAAAAGCTAGTGTTTGATCTGTTAAACTGGGATCTAAAGTTAATGACTCACAGGCTGCTAGATTGAATCCTGAGAAGTCAATTCCTGCCGCGGTTTTGAATGGAGCTAGGGGTTTGGCAATCTTGACAGTTATTAAAGCTGGAGCATTGGTTACATATAAGCTTGGTACTGGTTTGGTTGTTGCCCGAAGATCAGATGGGTCGTGGTCTGCTCCATCTGCCATAGCCTCCGCTGGTTTGGGATGGGGTGCTCAGGTATGCCTGCAGCTTTAACATTTCAGATTTTTTGCACATACTTGGCTGGTCCAATCGATTGGTATCTTTTAATGAGAGATGCTAGCCCACTTTTCATCTTTTAGAGGATTCTTATTTTTCTTTCACTCATAATCGTTTTAATTTTTTGAAAGCCTAGAATTCGAACAATAGGTGCTGTGTATGGTGTTTTTAACAATGCAATCATCTAGATCTAACAAGTCAATTAGATGGAATCTTTTTTAGGAAAGATTCAATTAGGTGAATAAATTTTGTCCATCACTTATGCATGCGACAGCTAGCACAAAACTTTGATGTTAAATTAATCGACATCTGTTTTACAGTAAGGAGAGAAAAGAGAGTCATATACGAGTTGTTATGTTTGACCATGAACTGGACTTCTTGCAGAGTGTTATTTGGAGTTGACACTGGAGATATACTCTGCATGTTTTGGTTTAGTTTTGATACTGCCAACTTGCACTGTTCTGAATGTATCTAAAAAATGAAGTAATGTATCTGTTATTCTGCTTGCAAAAAACATTTCTCTGGTTAGAACTTTTAACTTCGCTGAGTTTGTTCTTTACAGGTCGGCGGTGAACTCATGGATTTCATAATTGTGCTTCATGATTCCAAAGCTGTGAAAACATTTTGTAGTCGCATGCATTTTTCTCTTGGAGCGGGTTGCAGTGCTTCAGCTGGGCCTGTTGGCAGAGTTGTTGAGGCAGATCTGCGAGCCGGTGATAAAGGTTCTGGCATGTGCTACACTTATAGTTGCAGTAAAGGTATATGACCACAACTGCATGCTCTATTCATTTGTTTCCTCTTAATAGAGTATGTTGACGTTGCAAGTGCCTTTTTTTTTGGTTTCCCACCAGTATCCCCTACGTCGCATATGTAAATTTAGCTTGTGATTTGTTATACCAACCGTTCAAAGATCTGATGGCTGATGCTTCCATGTTTTGTTTTTCTGTGTAAAAATATCTCCACATCTCTACAACATAGTGTCTACAACTCTATATAATAGTTATGCAGACAGAATATATTCCATGCCTATATTAGTCTTTTTGTCTTTTCTGCGAGCTTTTAAATGTTTTAGTAGTTTTATCTTTCTATCATATATCGGTCTTTCATTATAGATGCTGGACATTTGTCAATCATTCTTAAGAGCAGCTGTTTACAAGTCATATTTGTTATAATATCTTATTAGTAGCCTACAACATAGAGGATGGGTGACTGTGTGCTCTCCAAAATATGTTACCCAGCAGAGTTTCTCATCTGTTTTCTACTTGGTTATTGTGTTTCTGAACAGCATAGAAGTTTCAGTATAGCTGAAATATCATGAATTAGAAAAGGGCACTGTCGACAATTCTCACCCAGATACATCATTCTAACTTTTTTGGATTAGCAATCTTTTCCTTACTGATATTAGAACATCTGTGCCGTGATTTATTTGATCTCTATTAGCTTAACACTAACTTCTGTGTGGATGCTCCAGGTGCCTTTATTGGAATTTCAATGGAGGGGAACGTTGTCACCACAAGAATGGATACAAATCTTGGCTTTTATGGCGATCCATATCTGACTACAACTGATATCCTGCTTGGGACGGTGGACAGGCCAAAGGCTGCTGAACCGTTATATGCTGCCCTTGACAACCTTTACTCAAAAATGAGATGCTACTTAAAGTAGCCTCAGTTGTATATTCTTGCACGTTCTTATCTTTGCCCCTTTTACGTTCTCCCATTTGTTAATGGAAGTGTCCCTTGCAAACCAACCATATGAGTAGTATTCTGTTGGCCTCAATTGCCAAAGAACAGTGTTTCTCATGTGGCTTACGGACAACATACAAGTCTGGTGTTTAAACTTGATTTGATGTACATATATAGCTTGGATTTCATGTGGTCTGTACATAAATTATATGTAACCTGTTAATTATTTTAGACCAAGTGCTTCCTAGTAGTAATATAATTGGGCATCTGAGAATATAATTGTCGGAAGCAATGTGGAATAAATATGGGTGTTATATATAACTAAACGTGCATTTCACTTCCTAGTGAAAACTGGGCTATTGCATGTACATTGTCGTACCATCTGGTCTTTGCAAGTAGTTTTCCAACCAACTCGAAAAGTATGGTTAATGTTTTGTGGAACGATGAAGTACTATAATTTGTGGTTTTGAAAAATAAGCAAGCTTTTTGGATGAAAACAATAAAATTTCACTTTACGTTTTGTTGTTTCACCTGAGAAAGGAACCCTATGTAAAGCGATTGTCATTGAATTGGCAAATACATGCTTCATTGAGACTCTGTTCTCTTCGTCTGAAAAGAACAGAAGGCATCAATGGTTTTTCAGATCAGAGAACAAATCCTAAATCCTACTCCATTGATTCCAATATGACCAATAGAGTGGTGGAATTTTCGTCCCAATATTAGGCAACGTTAATTGCAACATATAAACAAAAAAGAACGAAAATAAGAACAAGAATTTCATTGCAATAAACAGAATAATCTGTAGATTATATCACAATTCACAATAGTCCAGGTTCGAATTTGGATTTGGACTAAATTGAATCTAACCAGGAGTCAAAATCGTCCAGAAGTTTGGACTTGGTATCACCAATATTGGCAGGTACCACCGCTTGTGCTCCCTTTCTAACACTTTCAGTTTCTGGAGCTGCTGGAATTCTTGATGATGATACACTCGGTGACTCCAGAAACTTGGTGTCATTAAATGAATTCAACAGCATGTCAAGATCAGCTTCTGCATTTGCTGCCTCAAATGTGCTTCTAGAAGCAGAATCCCTATTGTACGGGGCACTTGAACTCGGTGAAATGCTGACAGTTTCTTGTAAGTTCAAGATCTCATCCATACTTTGTTCCATGGGCTTCTTCAACTTTTCTCTTGAGGGTATCACCGGAACTTCTTTGGTGGCGGTAGTACTATGCAGCACTGGCTCATGGTCTTCTGGGGCATTTTTATATGCTTTCCGATGTTGACTGAGAGATGAAGCTCCAGAATCTACTGCAGCTACTGACGTAAAAGTTTCAACTTGATTGCATTGTTCATCAAGTGACTGTAACTGCTCATCTAACTGCCACAGATTGAAACAAAGATGATTTAAGCTAACTTTTCGAATAAAGTCATGGATCTAAGTTCTATGTTTGAAGGCGTGTTTCAGCTTACTGAAAATGGATAATTTTCATTATTGCTTAAAGGTTTAGTAATGCAATGGAAACAAAATTTAAGCTCAAAATTAAACAACAAAAATGTTTCAAGAGTGGGACTTTGTCTCCTCAAAAATGTTTTGAAATTAGATTTCGATAACAATAGAGAACAAAAATGAGAGGCACACTGTGTGAAAATTAGTTGATAGTGCGTGTGCCGCACACGCACTATCAACTAATTTTCACATTACCAGTAAAAGATAGAGGGACTTTGTCTCCTCAAAATAAAAACAAAAGGAGAAACAGAAATAGAATATTGCAATTTTGTTTACCAGAGGTAATAGATCTGGCTCCAGAAACAGCCTTTCTGATGGTTTTGCTCTTGCAAGATGTTCAGCTAGTTCATTTAGATTGAGGGAAAGAAAAGCTGCCTGCACATTGAACAACAGATTTGAAAAGAAACAAAAAACACCACTAAAGGAGTGGGCACTTACACAGATGCTCCCACTTATGTTTTAGAACACTGAACGCTACAAAGTATTTTTTCCAATTGTAAAACACGCAGAGAAAGAGAAGTCATTTGAATTTCACAATTCCACAAAGACCGCATGTCAAAGGATAGTAGACATGTTTAAGGGCAGGATAAAAAATCTAAGGGTTAGGCAAGTAATCACCAAGTGTTTTGACCCAGTGGAATGTCAAAGGAGCATCTCAACATTACATGTACACTCGGGTAAAGAGAAAACTAACAATAGATATCAGAATATCAAGAGCATTTTTGGACGATTCATTGGAATGGTCAAATAAGGGTAATGCATCTTCAATTAGGATATCACAACAGAACTCAAACACGAAAACAAAAATCAATATCTAGCTAGAGTGTCAATAAACAGTGAGTGTTTCATTGGAATTCATGATGCACCAAAAGGACACTTCACACCAGGGAGATACAATACAACTATCAGAGATCACATTGGATAGACAAAAATGAACAGATTAAGGTAGTAAACAAGGACACCTTTTGTTATTATAGAGTTACTGACATTCATAAATATAATAGAAACAAAACCATCAAGGTAGTAAAAAAGGAAAATGAACGAAAATTACCTCATGACTGGTGTTTGTTTGATCTTCAAACTCGAAATTATCATCAGTAATCCACGATAATATGCTTTGCCCCTTGGCAGAGAGCAGCGGTCCAAAATCCTGTGTGAAATCTAAGACATTGATATCAATCATTTGTTGAAATCAACCAGAAGTATTATTTAAGGAACAAGGACATGCCTCCCAAAAATGGCTGTTCAGTTGACATGTTAAAATCAATTAAGTATTGTACGACTATCTCTTCCCATTATCTACAAAATGTGTTGTAATAAGAAGATAAAAATAACCATCAGCAACATTATCTGTATCCATTTAAGTCATTACAATCACAGAGATGCTAAAGACTAGAGCAGAAAACATCCAAATGCTACTTACTGAACCCAAATCTGAGTCATGTTCAAGACCAGAACCATGACCGGGAACTTAAACACATACACAAGGTAGAATGTTTTGATTCATTAGATAGAAATTTTTTGCAGAAGCAGGTAGATGGTCACTAGTGAAACCAGGGAACATAATCCAAACAGTGTTAACGGGTATTTTACTATATTCAAGACATTGACAATTTATATAATATGCCACATAATTCTACCTAATGCAAGAATACAGATTCACAAGAACAGTTCAATTGTATAAGTGAACTTAGACATTAGATCACATAAGTGACAATCCAACATCCAAAGAAAAAAATCATAGGCAAAGGCCATACCTTGAAAACCATCATCGAACGAGAGAAAACCATGTGAGGAATAATTAGGCCGAGAGTGAGCCGTAGCCTCCGAAATTAAGTAAGCATAATCAGAGCCTTTACTTTTTGGCACAACAAACTCAGTGGGCTGACTCGTGCTTTCATGGGGTGTGTCTTCAGATCCCAAACTGGATTCTTGACCATAGCGATCCCAGTTAGATGGGAGGGTCTTAGAACCATGAGAAGGCTGGGCCTTCACCTTAATCTGCTTTCCAGTTGGATTCTTACTACCACCGGCCGCGGTGGAGCCTTTTGCAGCTGAATGGACGTTGTTTTTCCTACTGTGATGTTGCGAATGAGCTCTCTTCGACTTTGCCAAAGATTTAGTATCCATCTACATTAAATATTAAATGTTAACTAACTACAAAATTTGAGCAAATGGTGATTTGAGCAGGAAGGAGGGGAATTGAATTAGGCGAGAGGAAAGAAGATAGATAGAACACACCGGAATTGTTTGCAGCAGATTGGATTGAATTAGGGCTTCTTCTTGCTGGTTTGTCCTTGTTCATCGATTTAGGAAAAGTATAGTATACGGTACCGTAGTGCAGCAGAAGAAAATGAGGATTTTTTTATTTGTATTTATAATAATATTTTGATTATTTTCAGAATTCAGTTCGACGGAGTTCGGCCCGGAGAAACTGAATAAAGTACTAGCTAGTAGTATCCTGACATCCTGTGGAATAGGCCATGGACCGACCCAATACAATACAGTTCGGGGTGAACAAATGTTTCAGATCCATCAGATCCGGCCCGGTCCAGATTTGGTTTTCAGTGTTGTTACTTGTTACTCCCCTCTAGTACTGAGCACCGGTCCAAACTCGGACCGGACCGGACTATTCGGACCATCTTTTTGTTCATCCGTTGTCCGGACCGCTATCTACGGGTCTGACCAGACCCGTATATGTCCGAATTTTCTTGTTTAAAAAAAAAATTTGCCATGTTACTTTATACTGCATATCAAACCAAACTTCCAGCAAGATAAATTGATGCCAGGTATAAATTTCCAGCAATTAAATCAAATAGCAACAAATTTAAATAAAACTTCAAAAATCTAGCACAAACAATACGTAAAACTAATTCCAAATCTCCAATGCAAAACTAAGTCCAAGTCTCCAACGAGTCACGAATAATTCTAAGTTTTCAAAGATTAAAAGACTACAAAAGTTGTGTCAAATGTCGTCAAAAGTTGTTCATAAACTAATTTCCAGCCACTTCATCATTCTTCATAGATGTAGATCACATTGTCATTCGCATCAAGAGCGAGCTGATCCCTCATTTCTGTAATGATTGAAAAAAAAAGGCTTTAACATAGCAACACAATATATTAAATCTCAACAGGTAGCTCAAAGCAGGTCAAACAATCAATCAATAAACATACCTTCTTCAATTTCTTCTAGTTGTTCTAAATCCTTCAAGTTATGTTCCATGTCACGTATTTGGTTACGTTTCCTAGCTCTTAGCCAATCTTGAGTACAAATCAAAGCTTGCACGGTCTAATAAACGTGAAAAAAGAAACGAATGAAAGTCCACATCAAAATAAATAAATATAACACTATTGATTAAATTAAATTGGGTTACAATACCATGGATATAAAGAGCTTCTAAATTGATCAACTTGGCGACCCCCCGCACTAAAAGCAGATTCGGATGCCACAGTAGACAAAGAAATAGCAAGAATATCACGCGCCATCCGTGAAACAATAGGATAACGATGCTCATTTTGTTTCCACCAATTTAGTGCATCTAATGCCACATTCTCATGTGCTATCTCTTCATCCAAGTACCTGTATTGCAGTGAAAGATGGAGTAATATACAGAAAAAG
This sequence comes from Plantago ovata, assembly GCA_028274465.1. Taxonomy (NCBI): domain Eukaryota; kingdom Viridiplantae; phylum Streptophyta; class Magnoliopsida; order Lamiales; family Plantaginaceae; genus Plantago; species Plantago ovata. The sequence continues at coordinate 22,462,937 of CM051455.1, read as the reverse complement.
TAGTATTAATGTAATGTAGTGCAAAACGCAATATATATATGTATTACACACTACATAAATACACGTTACAAACCTATAAGGCTATTACACACCAAAAGTAATCTTAATGTAGTATAGAAAAAGTAATACAGTATTAATGTAGTGTAGAAAAAGTAATATTAATATAAAAGAAAAAAGTGTAAAAAAAAAAATACAGGTCATCCGGGCCAAACCCGGAAATTTCCGGGTTTGGCCCGGACAAGACCGGACCCGGACATGGGCAGATCCTATGACCCGGGGACCGGACCGATGGGACGGTCCGGGTCTGCTCAGTCATACTCCCCTCCATTTTTTATTATAAGTTTTAGGTTTTTCACACATATTAAGGAAATGATTGATTTCTTTTATTTTATTCTTTCACTAATTAATGTTATAAAATCTATGTACCTTTTACTATTTTAATAAGAAAGAGATAGATAGAAAAATGAAATGATGCACTTTTAATACTACTAAAAGTAAAGAGAAAGTACATGAAAAAGAGTAAAATAATCTAATAAAATCTAACACTACTTATATTTAAGGAAAATTTCAAAATGTTAAAACTAATTATAAATAAAAATGGAGGTAGCACTTGTTAGTCAATGGATTGTCACTTAGCCGACCCTCAATCCCAATAAATAATTTATAATTATATTTTTTAGTTTCTTTTAGATACATTTACTCTCAAGTAAATTTAAAATTACAGAAAAAAAAGAAATTATTATATTTTTATAAAATGATTTCATTTATTATTTCTTTTGATATGGTTAAAAGTAATTGAAAGTAATTAAAAGAGTTCACTATAACTAATGAATACTTAATTAGGTTCACAAACCCCTTTAATATTTGATGAATTTTATGGGTTAAATTACGTGTACTACATCATCCTTTTATAACACAGTGTGATATCGTAAACTCTCATAGAGCTTATTAAGATAAATCGAAAACACTACTAACTTCATCCTTCAGAATTTAGAGTTAGCGGGCTTACTTTGAAACAATCTTAGAATACGCAATTCAATGCGGAGTTTTTCATAAGCACAAGTAAGAAAAAAGTGTGGAATTTTTCATATCACACAACTCATCATATCTTTAATCTTTGGGAGCTCCGCTCTCCCGTGTTTCGTAACGAAATTGAGTGATTCTTGCGCCATTGGATTTGTAGTGGCGTCCTCTACAAAATCCAACTCACCTTGTCTCGAATCATCGCCTATTCACATATCCAACATTGATGGACTAAGCTAGCCCAGGTCACCTTCTTTCCACCACCAATCTGCTTCGAATTCGCACCTCCACCTCCTGGCATTGTTAACGTCCACTAGTATGACTCCTTTGGCTCTCGACTTCAGCAACCCTAGAACTCTTTACCACCATATCCAGCAATCTTCTCCCCTTCAAAATCGACTCCTTTAGGTCTTAAAGTCGCCTATCGCTTAAGTAAGCCCAAATGCCCAATGATAATTGTATGACACTGTTTTGATTGTCCAGGGTTAATAAAAAGGCACCCCCTAATTAAAAGGAAAAAGATACACTATATGTATACTGTAGTAGTATATCAGATCTTTTTCCATTTTGATAAAGTAAAAATTCTAAAACCCAGTTAATGTATCGACCTTCTTCATCCCTTACACAACACGCCTCTGCAAATTCTTAAAACCCTCTCTGTATTATTACCTCACATGGCCGTCTAAGTTACCTTACAACATCCGATCACACCAACACAATGGCTACCAAAACCATCAACCTTACAGCAGCTGCAGACGTCATCACAATCGACGACGACGATGACGAAATTTCAGTACCCTACTCAAAGCCACCTCTCCCAAACGGCTCCTCCAAAACAGACCCCATTTCAGTCGAACATTACAGCAAACGCAGTAACAATTTCGACGACGAGGTCGAAATTCTATTCTCTTCACAGAGGAGGAAAAAGAAAAAGCTTTTCAAAGGTGAGTGCTCTAACTCCAAATCCTCTGCTATTGACGACGAATTAATAGAATTAAGCGAATTAATAAAAGTTGCTATTATGGTGTTTGAAATTTGTGCTGATGACAAGCCGCGCAGTGAAATGTTTACAATTATGGGCTGCTCTCATAAGTACTGTAATCAGTGTATTTCTAGGTATGTTGGCGCAAAGTTGCAGGATAATACTACTAAGATTACTTGTCCTGTTCCTAGCTGTGTTGGATACCTAGAGCCTTACCATTGTCGTGCCATTTTACCTAAGGAGGTTTTCGAGAGGTGGGGTGATGTCTTGTGTGAGGCTGTGATTCTGGGGTCTCAGAAGTTTTACTGCCCCTATAAGGATTGTTCGGCGTTGTTGATTGATGATGGGACTAGTGGGAGTGTGGTGGTGCAGTCGAAGTGTCCGCATTGTAATAGGCTTTTTTGTGTCAAGTGTAAGGTTCCGTGGCATTCGGAGGTGACCTGCGTGGAGTTTGAGAAGTTGGGGAAAGACGAGAGGAGTAACGAGGATTTAAAGCTTATGCAACTTGCTAAGCAGAAGAATTGGCAGAGGTGTGGCAAGTGTGGCTTCTATGTTGAGAAAAAAAGAGGGATGCACGCATATGAGATGCAGGTTCGATACTTTGTTTTTCCTTCTTATAATCGTCCTTCTGTTTTTAGTTTTTCGGCCACTGCTTGATGTAATTAATTGTTATGTCATGGATACATTTAGCAAGTTAATTAAGTAGTAGTAGTATTTGTTCAGCTATTAAACTAGTCACTCGCGTAAATATTCTTGTTAAAAAAACTCATTCATGTGCTTGATATCAAAATACTTAATAGCACGGCGATCCATTTATAGTTGATATTGAGACGTGTTGCAATTAGTGATAGCTACTAACCAAACCATTCGTGCTATATGAACCATCATGAATGATTTGGACAAAGCTGAATTGAGCCTCTGCGTATAATTTGGAGGGACAAGCTGTAAACATGATTTTACTTTATACCAGTGATCAGCTTTTCTTTTCACTACAGGAAGTTGTTTTTTAACATCAAGGAAATTTTGTACATAGAGCAGGAGTGAAGTCAATTATGTATTGTTAGTAATATATATACCTGCGTATGCCTCAAATTTACTTTGAACCTACTCGAGTAGCAAGCTGTTTTTTAATTACGTCTTTTATGCATGCAAGTTTCTCAATGTCGGTAAATATTTACAGTTATTTCATATATGGAGTAGTTGTACTAGTACTCCATTTCAAGTTAGCCAATGAATCTATCCTTGTTGAAGTAGCCAAGTAGTGCTTTATTGTCATCATTTGATGAGCAATTTTGGGTTTGAACCTATGTGAATGTGATAGCCGGCTTAGGCCTATTATAAGTAACACTTCTCTTTTCTTCCTCAATGATAGGTGTGGATATCTTTTCTGCTATAATTGTGGAGGTCAATTGGGACCTGGACACCACTGTAAGATGTGTGAGCGTTGAGCTCCATAATATTAGAGTAGTAGTTAATGGTTGTTTCAACTTCCAATGTCAAGACTCGAGAACGAAGATGCCAGTGTTTTTCTTTTTCCCTTCTCTTTGGGGAAAAGAAAGAAAAGAATGTGCAGTGATTAAACGAGCAATTCCTTTGATTAATTTAAGACAACGCTTTCCTTTTGTGAAAGCATGCACATTTATCTCGAGTTATAAAAGTAAGCTAGATACTTCTTTGGCTATTTTATCGTTATAATGGTTCCAGCCCCCAGGCAAATCATATTGACAAAGAAAAGCCATGTCTCCATGTAATGCATAAAAAGTAAAGTTCCTAAATTTTGCACACATAATAAGGTAAGAGGGCAAATGTGTTGCAATGGAAATATGGGTGTTAACGAATCAAGCTGATCGTGAGCAACTCGCGAGAAAGCTTGATCAAAGTTCGGCTTGTGCTTTATCATGAGCAAGCTTGACTTGGTTTCGATCAAGTAACAATCACTTTGGAATAGAGCTCGATTGTGAGTAGATAAATATTTTAAATTGTATACGTATTTATAGTTATATCTAATACATATACATAGATATTATATACACATATTTTTTTTCTGAATATATATTTTGTATTGAAACACTAAATAACATATTAGTATTAAAAACTATTTATTTATGAACATACTAAATATCATTTTAAAGATATATATAATTTTATATAATTATTATGTTACTTTTAACTGCTCGTGAAAAGATCGAAGCTTGCGAGCTTTTAAATTGATCACATATTTTTAAAACTTGACAAAGATCGTGCTGAAGACCGACTCGACTTATGTGAAACGATGACGCTCGACGCTCGACTAACTACCCTAACCGAAAGGGAGCTAGAGAGGGAAAACAAATGTGCAAGTGTCAATCCCTGATAACGTCATAAGGTGATTTAGGAGTAGTGTATATTTGCCGCTAAAAAAAATAAAAATAAAGGGATAAATAAAAAATATTAAAATAACTAATATTTCTATTTTATTAAAGACTTAAAAAAATATTCCCTCCTGAATTGAATATAAGATGTTTTGGTTATTTTAGCATTTGCAAAATATAAGATGTTTGAAGTTGGTGTCATGTAATTGTGTGTTTTTTACAACTTTTTATGCAGTCAACCCCATTTTTTAATATTTTGTCTACAAAAGATATGCAAGGTTTTCATCTCTCATTGGTCATTTTATTTTTACAAGATACCAATATGTTTTTTTGCAACCTTTTCAACAACAAAATTGATGAAGATCACATTTTCTTTATATGTGTGAAAATGATAAAAACATCTTATATTCAATTCAGGAGGGAGTATAAACTTCATTTATTGAAAGAAGGGAAAATTACATTGTGCACCCTGTTGGATGTCCTCAATACATTTTCATCCTCCTCAGTTTAACAATCCAACCTCATTTTTCTAAAGAAAAACTTTAGTATCTTATAAGCTACTACTATTCATTTATTTTTATCTAAACATGCCCTTAGCATTGTATTCAATTTCCTCCTCCTCCTTTTTTTTTTTATAGCTTTTTTTCATATTCTTTTCCTTCTCTTCAAACTTGGGTAACAGAAAATTTTTGGTACCGGAGTTGTCATCTGCCAACTCCCGATAGGAGCTGCCTATCCTGGATTAGAGCTGTACCCGCTCTAATTGGCTCCGAAGCTCCGATCTAATTTCTTCTTATTATTTGTTTATTTTTATTTTAATTATTTGGATTTATTTTGAAATATAAATCATGTAGGAACTTTTTTGCAATTATATTTTGGATCATTTTAGAATTTAATAAGTTATGTGGGTTAATTTTAAATAATTTAAGGTCAATTTTGTGAAATAAAATTTTAGAGTCAGCTGTGTGATGGTGTTTGACGATGAACGAAAACTGAAATTTGAATAAAATTAAATTTATACTTTCTAACTTTTAATTAGAATAAAGTCAAAGTCTTAAAATTAGATGTATAATTACATTTATCTAATTTATCTAGGATAGCCAAATAAAAATTAAAATCCATAACATATAAAAACGTGAGGGGTCAATAACCAATTGCCCTAAAAAGAACGGTTGGATTACATGCATTGACCCTGGTTTAAAAACATTGGTGACCGATTGTAAGCCAATATTATAATGATTCATTGTATGGTACTACTACCAAGTTTTGAATTTATAGAAAAGGGCACCCCTAATTAAAAGGAAAATTATACACTCTTCCAGTTTGAAAGAGTAAAATCGAGTGTTTAATAATGTGTCCTTCATGATCCCTCATACAACACGCCTCTGCAAATTCTTAAAACCCTCTATTACCTCACATATGGCCGTCTAAGTTACCGTACCACTCTCTTCACTATCCACCACCCGATCACACCACAATGGCCGCCCAAATCATCAACCTCACAGCAGACGTCATCACAATCGACGACGACGACGACGATATTTCGGTACTCTACTCAAATCCGCCTATCCCAAACGGCTCCTCCAAAACGAACCCAATTTCAGTCGAGCATTACAACAAAAGCAATAACAGAACCATCATCGACCTGTCCAATTACAATTTCGTCGACGATGAGGTCAAAATTCTCTTCTCTTCACCGGGGAAGAAAAAGCTTTTCAAAGGTGAGTGCTCTAACTCCAAATCGTCTCCTATTGACGACGAATTAATAGAATTAAGCGAATTAAGAAAGGTTCCTATTATGGTGTGTGAAATTTGTGCTGATGACAAGCCGCGCAGTGAAATGTTTAAAATTATGGGCTGCTCTCATAAGTACTGTAATCAATGCATCTCCAGTTATGTTGGCGCAAAGTTGCAGGATAATACTACTAAGATTACTTGTCCTGTTCCAAGCTGTGTTGGGTTTCTAGAGCCTTACCATTGTCGTTCCATTTTACCTAAGGAGGTTTTCGAAAGGTGGGGTGATGCCTTGTGTGAGGCGGTGATTTTGGGGGCTGAGAAGTTTTATTGTCCGTATAAGGATTGTTCGGCGTTGTTGATTGATGATGGGACTAGTGGGAGTGGGAATGTGGTGCAGTCGGAGTGTCCGCATTGTAATAGGCTTTTTTGTGTCAAGTGTAAGGTTCCGTGGCATTCGGGGGTGACCTGCGCGGAGTTTGGGAAGTTGGGGAAAGACGAGAGGAGTAACGAGGATTTAAAGCTTCTGCAACTTGCTAAGCAGAAGAATTGGCAGAGGTGTGGCAAGTGTGGCTTCTATGTTGAGAAAAAAGAAGGATGCTTGTTCATGAGATGCAGGTTCGATTTCTTTATTTTAAATTGTCGTGCTATTTTTGTTATTTCGTTGCTTGCTGTGATTGTTGATGTTATGGATACAATTTTTTAACGCCAAGAAAATTTGTATGTAGTGAATGTAGCTGTGCATTATATGGGAAGCAAGAGTATAGTCATAACTCGTAAGGCTGCAATTTATCACCTGTCTAGCTATGTATATGGAAAATTAGAAATCATTGTTTAGATACATCTATGTTGCAGCTTTGATACGCTTGTTGCCCATAGCTAGTCAGTTATGTATTACTAACAATAGTATACCTTGCTTATGCCTCAAATTTACTCTGAACCCAAATATCAAGCTGTTTTACGTCTTTTATGTATGATCATCAAGCTGTTTTATGTATTTTATGCATGATCGTTGACTTGTTGTTGTCAGTAGATATTTACAGGTAATATTCATATTTCTTAGTGTGTAAATACGTATCAAGTCTGCCAATGAATCTGTTAAAATCACCAAGTAGTGCTTTATCGTCTCATTTGATTGGGCAAATTTTGGTTTGAACCTATGTGATAGGCTAGGCCTCTTATAATAACACTTCTCTTTTCTCCCTCAATGATAGGTGTGGACATACTTTCTGCTATCACTGCGGAACTGAAATGGTAGAGCACCTCCACTACTGTACGAAGTGCAATCGTTGAGCTCCATAATAGTCGTAGTAGTTAATGGTTGGTTATGATATCTTCCAAAACGTGGAGATTAACTCATGATAGAATATTACATATTAGGTGATGCTTCAGTTGGGTATGTAACCTAGGTATTTTGTCTTACAGAAAGATGTTTGAACCTTTTGGTTGATGTTTCTCTTGTTAACTTTCCAACTTATTGGGGGTATATGTACAGTATTCATTTTGAAACGGGTAAAAATGGATGCCTTGTCCGCTATCTTTTTCTGCGTTGTTATGTCATTCCCTTCAGTTATTTATCAGTGTTTGAAACTCCTCTCAGCTATACGTTAGGAGATTGCTTGTGTAGAAGATTAATTTTGCATACATCTCAGTTTGTTATGGGATATTACTAGTTCATTGCACAATGCACAGCCAATAATAGTTCATTGCAATTTGCACATCCCAAATAGTACCGTCTTACATATATTATAGAAAGACATTTCAATAGTTTATTGCACAGCCACATCTTCTTATGAATACTTACGACACGTTTTCATCACAACCAACTTGACAAATGTTGATCAACAACCTATCAACTCTCCAGTAACTATGACATTTCAAAAGTTGTGCGTGCCACTCTGATGAGGAGACTTTGCGGCAGGAAGTTGCTGTGCTGATGCAGTTGCAAGGCATTGCAGCATTTCCATCACTTTGGATGTGTCGTCTAGATAGTACTGTGCCTGGCTTGGTTTCTGCCCGACTGTGCAGGTGAATAATGCAGCCGTATCATGAAGCAAGCGCTCGGAAACTGCAGTCGTGATGGCCTCAAACATGTCCTCGTCACATTTGTCATCACCTATGCACAATACAAAGTCTGCTGGCTTTCCGCTGTTCTTCATTGTCACCACAAGATTCTCCACAACCAATCCTTTGCTAACACCCTGCAACACAAGTGAGACGTAAAACCACAAACTAACATTCTAGTTCTAGGTTGATATGGAAGCAAAGTTGGGTTAATACCTGCGGTTTTACCATTACAGGAGCATTAGCAAGTAAACTCTCCAAGTGATCAAGAAGCTCATTCTCTTGCAATATAGCAAAATCTGGATCAACTTCTTGATAATGCCAAACCAAAGCACTCTCCTTTATTTCAATAGACGAACCATCTGTTGCCGCTGTGTAATGCTTCATCACTCCCAGAACAATATCCTTCCAATCAAAGTCAATAGGTAATCGGGCTGATTCCCAATCAGAATTTTTTGACCACCTAGAGAAACATCAAAGTACCAGATTAAGTACATAATAAGTAAAACGACAAATCATGTAATAAAAAATATGCACACAAATTACCTTGTGAAGTAACCGTGTTCAGCTGAAATGCCAAGTCTTTCACACTCGTAGAACCACGTAGATAATGAATGTCTTCCTCGTCCACTAACAATGAACACGACATTTTTTGGATCACTGCACAAGCTATTCAACACCGAAATAACCTCAGCACCTGGTGATTTGTCCACTCTATCCTGCGGCCACATGGTTCCATCATAATCGAGAAGGATAAGCCGCCTCTCTGACTTCTTATAATCTGAGACAATCTGATGCCTGGAAAGCTTCTGGAAATTCGACCCCAATGCAATGACCCTGGCATTCAAACCAAGCCCCGTTCCCCAACACCTCTTCCTGCAATGATCACTGCAGGCCCTCCGTAAATCTTGATCAAAGCTTTGAGCCCAGTATGCAACATCATGAGATTTGATGTACATGTAGTGCCTCTTATGTATGAATTCCTGTTCAGAATGTACCATTGCTATCCCATAAGCCATTGCCTCAGCCACACAACTTAGATCCCACGGGTTTACACGGATCGCACCACTCAAAGATGGAGAACACCCAATAAATTCCGAAACAATAATTACACTTCTTTTGTGTTCCTTTGATTCTTCATCCCCAAGCGCTTTGTCCAGCTCTTCGCATCCCTGCCTCACCACAGTGTACATATATGGAACCAAATTCATGCCATCCTTAACAGCATTCACCACCAAACATTCAGAAATCGCATAGTACGCAACCTTGTCTTGAAAACTCACTGGCCCATTGACACAAACAATCGGCTTATAACCTGAAGCTGGATCGCCATACCTCTCGTTAACATTGTTTGAAATCTTACTAATCTCCTCTTGTACCTGTCGAATATCTTGCCCTCCACTCCTTGGTGCATTCAGAATCTGAACAAGCACAACCTGTCCCCTGTGATTTGGATACTCATCCAAAAGCATCTCCATCGCCATAAACTTTTGACTAATCCCCTTAAATATATCTGTATCATCCACGCCTAATAACACAACCTTACCCTCATACCTCCTCTTTAAGTCCTTAATCTTATCTGCGGTATCAGGCAGGGACATAAGAGACTCAGTCTGCCCCATGTGTATACCAACAGGAAGTACCTTAATACCAACAGTCCTCCCATAATAGTCCAAACAGAGGTAACCGTTCTTAGACTCATACTCCAACCCCAACACTCTAACACAAGAAGCCAAGAAATGCCTAGCATAATCAAATGTGTGAAACCCAACAAGGTCACAATTCAGCAATGCCTTTAGAATCTCCTCCTTAACCGGTAAAGTACGGTAAATTTCAAAAGAAGGAAATGGACTATGCAAGAAAAATCCAAGCTTTATCTTGTTAGCCCTTTTCCTCAAGAAAGTAGGAAGAATCATGAGATGGTAGTCATGAACCCAGACATAGTCTTTTTCCGAGTTGACCACCTCCATGACCTTGTCAGCAAAAATCTTGTTGGCTGACACGTAAGCTTTCCAAGTGGCGGAATCAAACCTGGGCCCATGGCTACGAGTCAGAGGAAGCCTATGATGAAGTACATGCCAAAGAAAATGCTTACAGAAACCATGGTAAAATTGGTTGAACAAGTCCGCTTCCAAGAACGTCGGGATGCACTTAAATTCCTCGAGCAAGTAATCTGCCAGGTCATCTTCCATGTTCAAATCAATCTCCACCGGTAAGTTGCCAACATAAACAACTTCAGTTCCTGGAGGAAATCCATCTTTGAGCTGCAAAACCAGCGCGTCATTGTCCCATTCGAACCGCCATTGGAATTGTTGAGAAGGGTCTCGAGTAGCATTCAGAGGGAGCTGGTTGGCAACAATCACACGCCTTTCCAGATCCCTGTTTTGAACCTTCTCTAGTGATTGGCCTATATGGGGGATATTTGTGAACGCCATTGTTGAGAATGTTTGACTGAATTACAAAACGGAGAACAATAAGACAATTTCTTTGATATTATTGCTATGTGTTTCTGCAAATGAGATTGGTGTGGAGAAGGTGAATGAGTAACCCAGCTTCTTATAAACAGCAAAAAGTGCAATTGATTTTCATTTTTGATTTGAAGATTATGCTAATTTTCTTTACAATCTACCTTTGCTCTTTTGATTTCTTAGTAGGGATAAAAACAGAACATATTGGAGGACTTGGTTAAAAAATTTAAGAACCTTAGATTTAACAAATCATCAACATTTAATAATATAATTGTATTTGCGACACGATAATTACCATTCTGTATTTCTGACCTGTAAGTATAACACATAATTAACGTCCAGTACGACTTCACTATACTTTTAGGTAACTAGTACGACTACATACCGCACATTATTATCTTTCTATAATTCTTACATGTATCCATGAAACTAATGAACATCTCGTACGATTAGGTGGCGACCGTTATATTCACCAAAAAACACTACTTTTTACAAAAGGCTAAGGTCACATAATTATCTATTCACACAGCTTATCTGTAATTGTGACACGTATGCGACATCCAGTACGACTACATTTTATTATTAGGTGAACAATACGACAACACTATATTGTTTGGTGACCGTTAAATTCATCTACTACACTACTTTACTGTACTTTAGAAATTAATTTTTTCTAACGGTAATGTTTAAGTTGCGCACATGTTCAAATACTGAAATAGGATATACATATGTTAACGATTAACTAATGGTAATGTATGAGTCATACGTGGTTCAAATATTCAAATAGGATATATGTACTCCAATGGCTAATTTTTCTAACAATAAAGTTTGAGTCGCACACCGTTCAAATATTCAAACAATAGATTAGTATTCACGAAACACACTACGTATGTTAAACATTTATATAGTTAAAAAAAAAATCTTGTCAACGAAACTCAAATATTTTACACCTTCTATATAAAGAGTTACACGTATATGCACAAGATTGAAATTTAATTAGTAACAGGAATGAATTAGATTTACATTGAATTCTTCGTTTTGAGCCCACCATCAATTTATTATAAATATAAAATAAAATAAAATATTTAATTACTACAACATTATGGTTAGGTTGGCACTAGAAAACTATGGTAATAATAAATTATTATTACATTCTATGAGAAAAAGAAAAAGAATATTACATGAATTCGTTTTATGTGGTCTATTATATCAAAAATGGCAAAAGATATTTGCTAAATTTTAATTTTTGAAAGGATTCTTTTGTACCAGTGCATAACTTCTAATTTTTTCCATATTTCTTTCCATCTCTATCCATCGACTCCAAAGTAAACCTAGCTAGGCAAAATATGATTCCATTACAGTCCCCCATCACAGATACCGTCAATTACTGTTTGACATATGGTTCTAAGGATTTTTAAATCCATAATTACTAAAGATGTAGGCAATATCATCTAACATAATACAACTATTAAAAACAAGCTAGTAAATTTTATTGGGGCATTTTATGAACATGATACCGTTATGATTCTACTTTCTACTAATAACCAACATATGGGTCATATTATGTGCTATGTTTCTAAACTTGATGAGGGTTAGTTTCATCTTCTCACATAAATAATCTTGAACTTGACCCTGAATTGACATGACATGAGTGGAACTAAAAACATTATCTCCTGTGTATACTTTTGCATACAATGAAAAACACCTATAATATATACAAATGCTCACCGTAGCAGATTTTTACTTTATATTATAAACTAGAATATGATAACTGTTGGAAACAATATAAATGTAGAAGATCCAAATGAAAAAGATGGTCTCTGCATCGTGTCTATGTTTTGTTAATCTATCATAGACATAAATTTGAGGCGAAGTACGTAAAGAAGAAGATATATACCACAAGTGAACCACGTTGTAATGCCAAGTCCATGTTCACTCACGATTGAACCCAGTATCATATTCTCCATCAGCTGGAAGTTTAAAATTCTAAAATCTTGTTAAGTATTATGAGCCATGATGTCACCGAGTACAAAAACGTCTTTACCTCAACTAACGTTGTTATTCAGAAGAAATTATAGAAAATGATTGTTCCCACCAACCCAATCATGTATTTGATCAACCTCTATCTTATTTTCTCCTTCAATATATATGAAAAATGATCTATGCATGCTAGAGCTAGTAGCATCAGTCTATTAACAACCCTGTCTAAAAAAACAAAGGAATGAAGTAGTAGACGAGAGGAACTCCAATGGTGATGTGATCCGTGCAACGCATGAGGTAAAAAAAAAGTACTTGTTTAATTTTAAATCAGGATGCTCACGCCAATTTTCCACGTATTCCTTGTTATTTATGAATTATGAATGAAAACATTTTCTATTCACCAACCTTCACAATTGAAACTTTCATATTTTATTCTTTTCTAGTGTGAACGTTTTTTTTAATTGTGTAACGATGAACATAGAGAATTTGATTTTTCCACGCATTCAAAATTGTCCCCGACTGTTTGTTTTGCTCGATGAAAATCTAGGTCCCAATTTGCAGACGAGGTGTGTCTAGAAAGTATATGTGTCCGTATACCATCCGTAAGATTGAACTATTTCCATTTTGTCTGAGGTTTTTTCAATTATATTAAGTAATTTTCATGATTGAAATGGTTATCGTTTTATCTGATCCATTTCTCAGATGAACATCGAGAACATCTAGAATTTCGAAGATAAAGGTGAATTAGCTTTGGTAAACAATTCTTGCTCTTTAATTGGATATTTATGATGCTTGCGCTAATTTACCATTTCTCATATGGTTATCGTTGATGTTCATTTAGGTTTTTTTATGTAGTACGTGTCCAATTTTAAAATCACCATGCTCGCGCCAATTTACCACGTATTCTTTGTTATTTATGAATAATTAATAATAAAAAACACCAACTTTGACAAATGAGAAACCGGCTTGGTCTTTCAAAAAGAAAAAGAGAAAATGGCTTGACTTTCTTTTTCCCTTTTATTTTTAACCTAGTACTACTACCAGACTACTAGCTAGCTGCTATATATATAGTATTCTATACACGCCTCCATCTCCTTCATCATTCAGCACATTCTACCCGCCGCCTACATCTGCACATCAATCCTTAGTCAGTTCACTCTAGAAAGGGGGGCTCAGACAGAGTCAACTCATTTTGAGCTATATCTCTGGAGAATTGTCAGATCCACATCTCAAATGTAAGTATTTCCTTTTTGAACGATCCGAACTTTGAGAATTTTGATTAGATTGTTTTCTAGTCTGAAGATTTCCGATTTGTTTTGGGTGAAGAATAACATTTACAATTTGGAACATTCATTTAGATAGATGTTGAATGCCGATCTTCGAATTCTCATTTCCTGATTTTGATTTTGTTTTTGTTTTGGTTGATTGATAAAAATCCAGGCCCCAAAGTTGCAGATCTGGTGTGTGAATAAGAAGGCATATGCGGGTACACACATCATCGGTAAGATATTTGATCCCATTTATCTGATTGTCGAGATCCAGTGCTTGAAGTTTCTAGATCGGTTGTTACAAATGGTGATTTGATATCTATATACATGATTGATTGTCTGTTGCTGTATTTCTCGTTATTTATACATGATTGTATGATTGTCTGTTGATGTATTCCTGGTTGTTTATACATGATTGTATGATTGTTTTTTGATGTATATCTGGTTGTACATACATGATTGATTGTTTGTTGTATATACATGATTGAAGTTTCTGGTTATATATACATGATTGATTGTTTGTTTGGTGTTATTTTATATTTTTTCCTAGTACATGTCAATTTTAAAATTATGATAAACTATTACTATAATTTTTTAGTTTATTGTATGATGATTGCTTGTTGATATTTATATAGTACATTGTTGTTGCATGTCTAATTTTAAAACTATGATGCTCGTGCCAATTTTCCGCGTATTCCTGGTTATTTATGAATGATGTCATTTTTTCATCAACATCTTTGACAAATGAGGAAGCTGTGTTTTGCTAAATTTTCCAATATTATAAAGCTTGATATTGGTGATCCAACCTCCTAATGTTTGCTGTTTTCTCTCTCAAAATTACATTTATTTTGAATTTTTCATGTGTGGAAACCTTTAATCCCTTTCTTGACATATTATTTTTGACAGAGAGTTGTACGTTCGTTTAACACAATTACTTGATTCCTTTTGATCTTCAGGAAGCGAAATGGAGTTAATGAGTCATTTATCAGGTCATCAGGTTTTATTGATTCCACACCAGGGTATGGATACATATGATGACCCAGATGATGATCCAAGTGAGTGCTTTGGAAGAAGAAACAATGCAAACAAGATGATTGCCAACGAATATTCAGCCTCCCAACTACATGGATGTACCCACTCTGATAGATCAGACACTCCATGTAGGGAGGGAATTTGTTCCTCCAGGTGTAAAACTGCTCAGTGACAGCTCCAGGGGTTGGTGCTTTTCCTTTGTTGTTGGAATTTCCCAAGGTGATATTGCCGGACGGAATTGAACTCGTGGGTGCATGTGCATCTCGACTTGATTCAGTGTCCGAATTTTCCACCCTCTGCCGTGTTCTCTCAACTTCTAGCACCTGCCCCTTAAATCTTTTAGCTGAACTGCTTGGGCAATTTATACTTGGATTTCCTCCTTCATGAGGAGCTTCCTTTTAGTTGGAGGAAGCTCAGCACCTTTAGCAACATTTGAGGGTACATCAACCGGATGTTGGGGAATTGAGACTCTTTATGTTTCTGAGGAGCTTCCTTTTAGTTGGAGGAAGCTTAGCACCTTTAGCAACATTTGAGGGTACATCAACCGGACGTTGGGGAATCGAGACTCCTCTTTATGTTTCTGTGGAAGTGGTCTGTACTCTTCCGAATGAAGCAGATTTGTTTCTGCGATTCACACTCCGCTGCTTTCTCTCTTCCGTTATAATATCATCCAAGGAACGCAACTTTTCTGTCCTTTTATGTGAAGCTCCTTCACTTGCGGACGAGACATTTTGTGCCGAGGATGCGGTTCAGCTAGAGGTGCTATGTCAGAAGCTTCGGAAAAAAGAAAAAAATTTGCAGCAGTTGCGTACCAATGACAGCCTAAAAATGAAGTCACATGCGCATGCGTGTAAACTTACCATGAGTGTTTTTGTCTCTTGTGCTTCTCCGGAATAGGTTGGCATTTGTTGCTTCAACCCGAGGAGTCGGACCAGTTTTATAGTTTTGAAGTGCATATAAGGCATGCAGATACGTAGTATCTTTCATTAGAGACAGAAAGAAGGCATATAGTAGGGTAGGATTAATATTTGTCATTTAAAAAAAATAGAGACAGAAAGAAGGCATAATGTAACTCCGTTTGTGTTATTAAATGATCATCTCCGGGGGAACTCCGGAATGTTTTCGTACTTGTGTAAGCATATGTTTGGAGCTCATTGATTATTAATAAAAACTTAGTTACTTGAAGAAGTAAAAAATTAATTTTTTTTTTAGTGATGATAGGTCTCGTAATGCTGAGAAAATAGTGCGCGATATTGCTACAAATGAAATTGGTGTGTAGATGGTGGAACTGATTTTCATTTTTGATTTCATGATTGTGAGTCGACTGACACTTCAAACCCTATGGCATCGCCACTCCCTTATGAATGCGGAAGTTATTCTAGGTTGACTTTATGCTTGTCACTTATTCTCGCCGATGATTAGCTACTTTCCATCCTCCATATATTGTGCTAATTTTCTTTACAATGTACCTTTGCTATTTTGATTTTTTAGTAGGGATAAAAACAGAGTATATTGGACTTGGTTAATAAATTTAAAAACCTTAGATTTAACAGATCATTAGCGTTTAATAGTTATATTATATTTGCGACATGTAATCATCTTTCTGTATTTCTGACCTACAAGTATAACACATAATTAATGTTCATTACGACTTTACTATACTACTATTAGGTAAGCGCTACCACTACAGTTTGCACATTACTAATTTTTTGATAGTTAGTACAACGACATTACATTATATCGTTAGATGACCATTGTATTCACCAATATGTACTCCTTACAGAACACTACCGGTATGTAGTTATTTTTTCGTATTTTCTATCTGTAGTTCTGACACGTAAGTGACATCCAATACGACTGCATTTTATTATTAGGCCAACAATATGGCAGTACTATATTGTTTGGTGACCTTTATCATCTACTACGTACACTACTTTAATCTACGTTAACGATAATGCATGAGTCATACGCGCACATGTTCAAATATTCAAATAGGATATCCGTAACGGTTGGTTCTATCTGACGGTAATGTATGAGTCACAAGATGTTCAAATATTCAAATAGGATATACACCATCGATTAATTTTCTAACGATAATGTTTGAGTCGCCCAGTTCAATTTTCATATATTCAAACATGAGATTAGGTTATTATATTACTAGTATTGACGAAACACACTATAGATATGTAACATTTATATAGTTAAAAACAAATCAAAGAAAATAAAGACTTTGAAAAATAATAAATAAAAAATTGGAAAAACAAATGTCAACAAAACTCGAACATACATCTTCTACTAAAAGGGTGACACGTGTACATATAAGATTGAAATTGAATTAGTAAGATGAATAGTCTAATTTTTTTCCTAACAATATCATGTTGGAAAATAAAATGCACGACCACGTACACCGCAGTGCACTCATTAAGGAAATGTGTCTCCTGTGCGATTGGACTTTTTGTCCCTCGCAGGGCCTTTCAAAGTAAAAACTTTAACCTAATTTTAGTCATTACACAGGAGATCATTCGAATAACCACAGGAGCGTGGTCCGAATTCTAAACATCGTTCCCGTGTGGGAGGGATATAAATATCACATAGAGTTTTCGGACCCTTTCGGGGCCGATTTTCGTGGACTAGTGTATAGATTTTTTATTTTTTATTTTTGGGAAGTTTTTCCAACTGTGTCCTTTTCGAAAACACAGTGGGCGACCATGTACACCAGTATGAATTGAGTAAGAATATGTATGTCTCCTGTGCGAATGAACTCTCTGACCCCCTCCGTACAACCTTCCAAAGTAAAAGTTTTCGCTAATTTTAGGCATTATGGATCGTTGAAAGCAACCTTAGAAGGTTTCAGATGACCGCGGAAGTATGGGTGGGTGCGCATGTAAATGGAATAATTTTTGTGCATAATACACACCCACAACAAACACAAACATTATTTGCTACCATACCATAACTTGGGTTCTTCTAGGTTTGCCCTGATATGCATACTATTATATTCAACAAGTTTTACCATAGACTTGTCTCTCCATGTCACATTTTTCAAGTGATGGTTAATTTTGGGCTATAGACTTGGTCAATGGAAGAATTTCCCATTATATACGTGATAGAGTGTATTTTTCAAGTGATGGTTACTTTTGGGCTATAGACTTGGTCGATGGAAGAATTTCCCATTATATACGTGATAGAGTGTGTGACAACACTTCTTCTCAATCCATTATATAAGTTATTGCTCAACAATGGCCATCTAAAAATGGAGTGAATAGTGAAAGGTTTTATCAGTCGCCATTGCAGTGAAATCATCCAACTATACATCACAAACAGATTGAGTAGAATCAGAGATAAACTGCGTTTAGTTCTGTTGCATAATGCTCTTACTAATTCCACCACACAACTGGGTGCATGGACCTTAGTAATCTGCAGACAAAATTCAGGTACTAGACTTACTACATGTATACACAGTGAATTAAATTATCCAACTTTGGTCCAGCTAAGAGATTTAGAAAGACACTGTATGGGATATAGTACATGTAGTGATTAATTCCAATTACTACTTCATTGCATTGCACAATTCACAGCCAATAATAGTTCAATGCAATTTGCACATCCCAAATGAAGTAGTACTGTCTTACATATATTATAGAAAGACATTTCAATAGTTCGTTGCACAGCCAGTAATATGGGATATATCACTACATCTCATGATCAACACAAACCATAGTTTCATGACTACCTATGTCATTACAAACTATCGAGCTGTGCTTGCAAATCCTGTATTGATATCATGTTAATAACGCTCCCTATATCCTCAGGCAAATACTCTGACTTTAGCATTTTTTGAACTTGGACATGTGCTTCAATAATGTTGGTCCTGCAAAATGATCGAAAGTGCTTAGATCAACACGAAATCAAAGTGAAATAAGGAGAAGATAAATTTAACTAGCTGTTTTTCATGTCCTGATTTCCAGCATTATTATCCGGGAGACTAGGACTATGGTTCAAACTCTCTGCTCATTCTGGGGAGAATCAACAAAAGTTTTCAGATTCTGGGAGACTGGCAGAGACACCAAGTCCCAATATTCCTTGGTTACAGTGAGATAATACGGTTTCTTGCATTTTTTTCCTCTGAAGCTTTAGATGTTTCATTTCAGGGATATGAGCCTATGAGGTTTGCTTTGCCCATATTACGGATAATATTTGAAAATTTTTGGTAGAAAATTGGATGGTTTACAATCAATCATTCAATCGTTACTTTTGAACCAAAGTATCGAACAACATATCAAAAAAGAACATCTTTACCAATCATGAGCGTTGGGAAGATGATTGTTGATTATTTGGTAGCAGAGTAAGTCTTAAAAAATATTAGGAAAAACCACTCACAACGAGTGTAAATTAGGGGCATGTACCAAACATTTGGGGTGGGGTGATATGGTGTTACCTAATACTTCATCTCATTTGAAGCTTCCCATTTAAAAAAAGTTGACTTTATGTCTCGTTTGACCTCGTATTAATCCTGAATCATACCGAATAAGTAATTTATAAAGTTATATTTTGATAATATAACTTTATAAAATTAATTTTTCAGTACGATTCTAGATTAATACGAGGTCAAACGAGATATTAAAATGGGAAGCTTCACAAAATGAGATGGAGGAAGTATTAATTAGTAAGAATTTCACGATGTTTTTATGTTTCAAATTCATGTAAGGATATGCTATTTGGCTAAATGAATCTCATGGTAATTTTGTTTGATTTTTTTATTGTGTAACATTGATGTTTGTGCTATTGGTATGGTCGTGATATGTACTTTTATAAACTTTCAGCTATGTTGGGTGGTTTGAGATTAATTTTTAGATTGTTCGATTATCTTTTTTGACATTTCTGGAACTTTTTGATACATATCCAGAACTCCTCAAAGACATCTCGGAAATTGAGGATCGAAGCAAAATCCAAAGTTGAGATGTTAACCTATGTCAAAGATTTGAACCGAACAGCTAGTTTCAGTTGCTTATACAGTCACGAGTCATCGGCTTCTTAAGTTTAAGCTTCTTAGACAGAACAAGCTTTCATAAAAAAGTTAATTATGACTGCAGTATTTAGCAACTTACTTGATTGGTTTGAAAAGTATTGCCCGAGTTGAAGGGTTCTGGAGATAAAGTTTCATTTTATCCATAACTTTTGGGAGCTCTTGTTGAATAGCAGATCCCACCTGTAGTGCATCAGCATTTGTAAAACACAACAACCGGGAAAAAAGAACCAGTTAGCAAGCACACTTACTAATATCTGCTGTTTGAACTTTGAACGCTAGAGTAGATTGTTATATATTTCTGGTTAATGATCTCTTGTACCAAGGGAGAATGTATATACCTTCTGAACTAGTTCAGCAACTTTTTCTGGAGATGCAAAAGCTTGATCTCGCAACGGTTTATGAAGGGCCGATTCTGTCTTCTGATTTTCACTGGAGGATAATGCAACTTTCACGGCAGTAACCTTAACAGAAGAAAGATATACAGTATAAGTTATTACAACATAAAAGAAAACCACTGTGGCAAGTACTATGAAAGCGTCGGTTAGGAGCTTGTGTATTAACTTCAGTTCTTGATGGTTCATATTAAGTACATAAAAGATGACAGACCTTGGTGACGAAGGACAGCAGCGGATCCACAACTAGCTTAGTAACCGACATGATAAACTCCTCACAGGTGGTCTTGAGACTTTTCTCCAACTCCTGAATGTGAAGTTGATATCAGATATACTGTATTTTAGTATCAAGGTATCTTTAACTAAGAAAGGCAATTACCTTCTTTGCGTCTATTTGACTTTCCAAAACTCGTGGCGACAGAGTTCTAGCCAAGGAAGTGGACCTTGACCAATCAAATAGTGAGGCCTGACCTCTGAGAATCCGCCTTAAATTATCCTGGAGATGGTGACTAACGACCATGAGTATAATCGACACAAATAATAATAACATGAAGCATCTAAAAAGTTACCTCAATATGCATCATACCTAGAGTTCTATACACATCAGATTAATAACAGAACCACATTGATCGAGGAACATAAGTTTTGCAATGTTACAATACTGGAATGAGTTCATGTATTATTAAATGGGAGTTTCCTCCACCAGATTCAAATAATTTTGTGCTTGGCATTACAAAATTGAGGTGGGGTGGGGGAGATGATTCGGTATTATTATAAAAACACACTATTATAGATTTTGAATAGACTAAAAACTATGCATCCTTAGCTAGATGTTTGATGCAAAATGAGTCCACCATTAGCGAATTATAGATGGTTGCGCACAAAAATAAATTCACGAGACATGGAGAGCAAATCACTCATGTGAGTCAAGTCTGTATAAATGAAGGTAAAATTGAAATCATCCAGCATAGATAGCATTTGTATGGTTCATAATAAAACATGATAGACAAACTGAAGATAACTCAAGTGGAAAACTCCTAACCAATAAATGCGAGAAGTCAAGCTCCTTGTGTGTGGCAGAGAATTCGATATCAAATGGTGCAATCTGGAAAAGGAACAGCCACGTCCCAGGATGAGTACCATAGAGAAAGACAATGTCAATTAATAATTGAAGAAAGAACTACCCAATACCTGCTCTCTGAGGATAAGAAGATATTTAATGAGAAACAACTGCCCATCCATGGTTGCTGATCTTTTCATAATTTGTTTGCTGGCTTTCTGTAGGAGGAAGAAGAATAAGTCAAATGACAAATAATGGAAACAAGAGAGCAGTCTCGAGAACGAGACATCAATTTACAAGGGCATACTTGGTGTCCTCTCAATATTTACAACATCCAATAAACAAGAAAACAAGCACTCACCTGGATGGATAATGAGCACACTTCAACTGCTTCCTGACAAATTAATAGTAAAGAGAGAGAGAGAGAGAGAGAGAGAGAGTTAAAATTCTGCAAAACTATCCATGTCCTACGGGGGAGATGCAGACAAGTTCATACCTGGGCCAAACCAGTAAAAACTGCTGGCTCTAAACAACGATATAGTTTCGACAAACAGGTAATAGTTTTCTCAAGTGGAGGATACCAAGTTCTGGAAACATCTGGATTCTGATCATTCTGCAATCAGATGCAAGAAAATATAATACAACATTAGATTGTATAGAATTTGATACTATACCCAGGCAAATCAGAAGGCTCTATATGTGGCTAAGTGCAGGCAGATGAATCAAATCCATATGCGAAAGACAAAGCTTTACATAGTAGAATGGCAAAACAACGAACTTCTGGAAAACTAAATTAAAAAGAATACATGAAACTGATGCATTAAATTTGAAACTCAACTACAAGTTGCACCGAATGTGTTAAAAACCAGTAATACCAATAATTTCTAACTGATTCATTTCTAGTTTGAGAACTCTTATTTAACTATCCAATAACTGTTCAGAGCAGCACTGCAAATCAGGATTAAAGTACAGTCTTACCAGATAATGAAGATTGAAGAGGATAAATACACTTACAGACGATGATTCTGACGTTGATTCTGCTGATTGCTCCAGTTTAGCAGGATAATCCAGATCTTCACCCAATGGAAGATAATTTGCAATCTGATGAGAAACAAATATGCAACAAAAAGTATTACAAGAAAGTTATGAACTGTTTGGATCTGTTTCTCCATAGATGTAATTATTTTAAATTAGCCAAAATTTTCATTATTCCTGTTTTAAGCCTATTTTAATCCGTATTTTGATCCAAACTAAGAGTTCTTTCACAATAGGGTGAAAAAACTGCCACCTAAACCAGGTTCTTCACGTTTCTGTATCTTTCATCCATTCAAGAGCTCTAGACTATTTACTCTTCTTCTGGTGCTTGATTCAAGTAGAACTATATATCAAGCATCAGCTAAGAAGTGGTGTTTAATTTTTAATACTACGACATACATAGTTAAACTTCTAAAAATTGAAGAAAATTTACTTTATTTCAACAACATTTAGAGCCCTGTCATCAAAGTTGATAAATTACTGTTAGGCCTTGTTTTTTTTAGCCTCTGTTCACTTCATTGTCAAGCCTTCCATTTAATGAAGAAGACACTATCATAATGGCAATCATAACCCGAAATAAGCATTTATGTTATGCCATGTCAATAACTGTTAGGAAGCACATAATGATAAGTAAATCAGATGGAGCAGTACCTCATCACGGATATGTGTTCTGGCACGAAACGTCAAACGTTCATGAACATCTGCTAGGATTCTTTCCAATGTAGGGCGTAATCCCGCTAAAGACTCACCCCGTCTGTTCAGCTGTTCTCCCAAAACTTCGACTTTGAGAATATAAACAAGTTCACAAAGAATATCAAGATTTGCTTCATGAATGAGTTTTGGCCGCAATGTATCATACAAGTAAGTAGACCTGCAAAATAAAGAATCTAAACTTTCAATTTCATGTTGTAACCGAAAATGAACCAAACTAAAAGTGCAAGTATGTTCAGCAGTGAGTGTATCTTTTCTAAATGGGATGCCACAACCATTATAACTAAGGGATTATCCTCTTGTATTTCGTAGTGTATAATGTTTTAATTTATGAATATGAAAAGTCTTTTATACACCCAGCAAGGTGGCTATCTATTTTGTACTCGTCTTGTAGCTCTTCTAAGATGCGCTAGCTCCTTTTCCATGATTATGGTTTGGGTCAAAGATCTATTGTTTAAACCTCATAAAGTCAAATGTTCTAAAATAAAGGTACATGCCCCATATTTCCAGGTAGAGCAGGATATAAATATAAGTTATGAACATTTACCTTCCAAATGGAGAAAAGATATAGTAAAGGAACCAAAGAATACTTACAGAGGATCAATTAGAGGAGCCAGACTAGAAACATCCTTCGAGGAGGAAGGGAAGAAATAATCAAAAAGTTGATACTCGAGTTGACACACCTGCAATTCAATCGCCGTCAATTATGTTTCAGTTGTAACCTTGTTATTGTAGGAAAATTACTTATTCTTCTAAGTGAAAATATACGTCTTTACTTTCCTTATAAAATACAGCAGCAGCCCCATTTCAGGTTCAATTCTTTATGGAGCCACTAACTAGTTAATAATATCTCCCACTATCAATTGACTAAAAGTGTAAGCGGATTCATTTCTCAAGCGCTACCCTAGATACCAAACACTTGTACATAATAGCATTCATACCCTATCTTTTGCATTTTAGTTGTTTATACAACATCAATAGTACACTCCCTAGATACCATATCAATTATGCTTAACAGCATATAAACCATATGCTCTGCTATCTTTTCTGCTGCAATGACTCTACTAACTTGTCCCATATCTTTTCTATTAACTTTCCTTTTCAACAATCGATTGTGCACTCCATGTGCAAATCCCAAGGTTTTATCTCATACACCTCGACAGTTGTTAATGCTACCCATAGTTGAATGAGGTCAAATGATATGATTCGTTCAAGATGTATTTCTGAGAGTGACAAAAAGAAGAAAGCAAAATTGAAGCTTTGACAGCACAAATTAATCATATTCATGACAGTCCAGGCTAAACTATGCAAACAACTAAGAAGAAACCTGCATCAAATATGCACATCCAGATCTGGTCACGACGGCAAGGCTTCTTTCTTAGAAAATTCTGATATTCTTTGATGCACTATGCCCTTTACCTAGAACATATGATGTCACAGAGGAAGACAAATTAGAAATAGAGACATGATGCAACACACTACACGTGGGGGGAAATAGGACAAAACGGGGGGGGGGGGGGGGGGGGTCGTGAAAGGTTATGCAAGTCAATTCACCAACAAAAGCCTTTGTTCACAGTAAAGTTTGTGGCACTCTGTAAGTATCTGGACATACTCCTTCCTCGGCTTTCTACTTTCAACTTCCTCCAATATTGGCTTAAGCTGCAATGATTCTGTTATTAGCATGACAGGCACAATAGATAGTAAATATGCACATGGGAAGAAGAAAAACAAAAACCAACTTCTCAAATTACGTCTTTATAACACTGTTGTGCATATTGTTCAGGTTATAATTCGTTGAAAATAGAATTCAGCAGTATCTTGACTATTAGTCTATTACCTCATTTGCTGCTGCCTTGAACCGCACATAAATGGCTGACGCCTCTACAGCCTCAGATACAGAGGTGTTGCCTGCATTACCCCTTATCGCCGACAGGACCTGGATTGGAAGTTGGAGCAGGAGAATTATGATCAAACATACACGTAAAAGAATGGAGAGAGGTTAATTGTAAGAATAACTACCTGGGAAGAAGTGTTCTTCAAAATGCTGAGTACATGGGAGCGGATCATACCTAGAGCTCGAGACTTCTCGGGATTTAAGAGTCGTTACAAATAAGCAATATTAATAAAGAGAATTTCACACAACTTATGGCTACTTTATGATTACCATCCAACACATACCCACATACCTGAAGTTGTCTGAACTTGACCAAGTACACGTTGCACTCAGCATACTGTGGGTTACTTTCTACATACCTACAATGGATAACAACATTTTGAAACAAAAATAAAATAAAATCAAAACCATAGATTTTGTTCAGAATTGAGTTTATTAGTTTGCAACTCTCAGTCATGGATGGCAGACCAGTCGTATCCGCATTGCAAGCAATGCACATGTTGATCATATATATCACATTAATGCATTTGATAGTGTCACTTACAATATGCATTCATCAAGTCGTTTCAATAGAGGGAGAAAATTTTCATGCCCAACGTTCATGCTTGGAGAGTAGAAACTGGTAGCAACCTGCATACAGGTGGCACTATCAACAATGGAAGATCGGAACAGTTAACAGAGATCCATATTTGTTGACTAACAGAAAGCTGACAGCATAGGTAATATTGGCACAAATGACATCAAATTTACCAGTATTGGAATCCCACAAGACATGGAAGTGGTTCAGTTTGTGGGTGTCAGTGTTTAATCGAGACACTAGACACTAGGAAATTAAAACATTTAAGTTCTTAATGGGAAAATTCAAAATTTTGACTTTTGACATATTTGTGTAACAAGTCAGAGCTAGAAGAAGGATTTCCAATTCTACTTAGCTTAGCCAGGGCATTCATAGTGAGCCACTGGCTATGCCCTGGTCTATATATTTTTCAATCTTGTACATGTTCTAAATGTCTACTATGATTCATCAAAACGATAATAATAATAATATAAGTTTAAAAAAAATGGCTATAAGATATTAAGAAGATGCACTGAAGTTTGCGTATGGTGATTTTTGCACCAACAAAAAAGATTAATGAAAAAAAAAAAAAAAAAAAAAAAAAAAAAAAACCCGAATTCTGAAATCTTAACACTAGTTAATACTCGTAGTACTCATTAAGCATGTGCCCTTGGATTCTCAAGGTGCAATTCTATGATGATAAAGTAGCGAAAGTGAATCTCATCGTAAGTAGCATTGTAACCTTACATTCTCTAGTTCATCAAAGTAATTCAGTTTAACACGAAGTGATTCAGCAAACTCAACTAGTCTTTGCTTCTCCATCACCTGCAAATAAATCAATGGACCGGATGATTCAGATCAGTGCCATACATACGTTGTTAAGAAAGTTTCATATATAGCCAGACATGTAAGGGATAATGCGGGGTTAGGGCATATTTGTAAAACCGAAAGCAAATATATGTCAACTTTCTTAGAATTCCAAAGCCAAGTAACTTCTTGCCAGTAACACTATTATCGCTGCAAAGTTTTAAATACGTCACCATAGAAGCAGGAAAAGGATAACATACCAATCGATCACATGCATCATGCAGAGTTTTTGTCTTCGTTGCAACAGCCTGATGCTGTAGTTGTAGGTCATTAAACAATTCAAGGGTTTGGTCCACCTGCAGCATTGCAGTTCCATAATGCTATTAGTGATAGAAGAGGCAGGTCGAGAGTGATTACCCAAAACCATTTTAAGGGGAGATCACTCTCACACGCACACACCAAATAAAAGCAAAATAGCTTACTTGAAGCAGTATGCTATCACATGTTTGTATACGCTCTGTTAATGTCCTCACATAATGCTGATATTTCTCCTCTGTCTAGAAGAAAGGAAAGGACAAAGCAAATATTGTAAAACAAATGATTCAACTTAGGCCAAAAGATTATGCATCAATATCCAGATTTTGGAGCAGACATAACCTCAGATTTCATGGCAGCTTCAAGATCAGTAAACCAATTGTAGAACTGCAAAGATAGAACACAAAATGATAAGAAAAAATCAAACAAAAATTAATATTAGGAGACTGACCATATGGCCAGAGTATTCAAATTAGTTTGGCAGTATAAAGTGCCTTCCAGAGTCTAACGCTTATTCACGGATGCAAAAACCTTGAAACACTAACACGCTATTGCCCAGTAAATGAGAAATGTTAACCACAGAAAAGTCCATCTGGTATTAAGAATAAAAATAAAATAAAAAACCTCAAAGCATAGATCAAATGATGTTTTTAACTGATGGACTTCTGTGGTCTCAAAAGTTCAACCATTGAAGTTTTAACAGTGTCATCATGAAAGATTTAAAAATGAACACATAAATAAAGTAGAGTAGAATACACGGAAAATGAAATGGTTAACTTTGATAAAGATATGAAGTCAAATTCATCATGTGCCCCCAGGTTATAAGTTTCACTACTCGTAAGAAAGTACCCCGTAACTTCAGTAGCCATTTCCTCGGTAGTATATCTACATACTGGATGAAAACATATCCATGGTTGAGAATTTCTCCATTTCCATTATCTCCAAAGTTCAAGAACTAAGCTGACTGCGCACTTACTTCTTAGTTCTTCTCAGCTTTCCACTCATTGAATTTTAAAGTCGAAATATTATCCTTTTGTTTTTTTAGGAAAGGCTAGGAAAGGCTGTCTGGAGGTAAAATAGCAGGGCCGTTGAAGTAAAATAGTGAGTTCTGCTATAACAGATCTTAGAAACCTCGGCTAAATAAATACTTCCTCCGGAAACTTTCTAGTTTTACACTTTATTTTTGTTGACTTTTCGATGTCCGGTTTGACCTCAAATTAATAATAACTCGTTGCGAAAAAATAATTTAAAAAATTATATTACGAAAGTATACTTCTTATATTTGTATAATATAACATTTAAAATTAATTTTTTTGTAATCAATTATGATTAATTTGAGGTCAAACCGGACATAAAAAAGTCAACAAAAACAAAGTGTAAAACTATTAAGTTTCCGGAGGAAGTAATTGTTTGACACCTATACTTTTCAGCACTTCCCTGGACCAAGAAATGCCAGTAACATCATGAACTAATTACATTTATGCCTTATGGAACTATGGATATTGAGAAATAATCAGAACTATCAGGCCTCTATGAGAACCAATAGGACATACAACGCACCTGGTTTGTATTAACTAAAACTGTTTTAATGACCCCCGAATCTTCACAAGCATCATGCTTTGTTGATATGGACAAGCCACTACCCTGTCTAGACACTGGCTCATGTACCTTGCAATTGTCAATAAATAAGAAAAGAGAAACTATATCAATTTTATTTTACTAGAATATCACAAAGAGAGAGTATTGGTTAAACACTAACCAAATTGGGAGGAAAAGGCCGTTCGGCAACAGCATGGGAGAGTGCTACAATCGCCGCCTGCTGTTGGTCAGTCAAGGGAGCGTTCTGGTAATCCAAACAAGGTACAACAAACTAAGCAATGATTCCAATTTAGAATCATGAAACAACTACAGCTACGTAACTAAAAATGCTCAAACAGACTGCAAGGTGATTCATTCATCACTTCTTATTTCACTACTATAAGAGAATATGCAACACATTTGTTATTTCTAGATAAATGAATCTTGATTTAGCCCAAAATTACTCTATTCCAATGTTCACAACTTGACAAAAGAATGGCTAACTAGATTTACACTAATTTCCTCCACTCATTTCGACATAACAACTTCAACAATAAAAATAACTTCAGTGAGCTGATCTATTTACAATCCAAATAGAAAACATCACCAATGAATCAGTAAGTAACCAAGTAAATTCGAAGATATAACCGTGAACCAACAAAAGCTAAGAAACTAAAATGCTCAATTAGAATAGACACATTTCATCAATAAATCGTCCTTGTATCGGAATCGGTTCCATTTAGATGTTTACAACTTCACAAAACTACAGCTAATCAGATTGGGCTAGTTTCCTCCACTCATTTACACAAAAAAAACCTCCAACAGTAAAACTAAGTTCAGTAAGCCTACTCACAAGCAATATAATATACATACAATCTCAATGAAATACAGTATAATTAAATGAACGAGATATACGCATCGAGATCTAATATGGCATGAGAAGTAAAGAGGAAAAGATGAACCAGATCCACTGCAGTAAACAGTTCATATGAGCTAAAATATCAGAACGGAAAGCTCGAAGCGAAGAGGTAAATCGGAAAACCTGTTCCCACGAGGAAGCGAAATTGTATCCTTTAGAGATCGCGCCGGATTTTGGTACACCCGGTTTTGCCGCCCCTGTGGACGTGGAAGCGGCCATTCTCTCCAACACTGAGTGAATTTACCCAATCGCGAAAAGCCTAAACTGCTTCGATTTTGTGTGAATACACTACTTCTTCAGCGTAGCAATGTCGATGGATGTTGATCAATTGATTTGTTGTAACAGATGGAAACTTCAACTGATTTTGTCTGTAAACAATGAGCAAATAAATCGTACTTCGTACTAGTTGGGAAGAATTTCATATATTTCATTTCATGGCACTTGAATAGCGAATTGGCGTCCCAAGCGATAATTTCGAGTTGGGATCAAGATTTGAGTTTTATGAAGTTCTAGAATTGATTAATTCGCGACTTGGCTGACTCGATTCATTCTGCTTACTGGGGTATGGTTCTCAGACAACTAGTTAAAATAGTCTTAAAACTTCTCCATATCCTATATTTAGAATGAAATTGAAGTAATGGTGTCAAAAATCAACAATCTCAGACTCCTAAATTATGTGCATTCATATCCTGTATTTAGAATGAAATTGAAATAATGGTGTCAAAAATCAACAATCTCATGACTCCTAAATTATGTGCATATAGAGGCTATTTCTAGCACTGGGTTGTCAGATGAAGAGTCAGATGATGAGGGAACCTCACGTGCCTGCTTCTATTTTTACCAAGCTACATTTTGAATTTTTACTTTACTATTTACCATGTCCTTTTACCTTATGATATTTCCTCTCTCCTTCACTTTTCCCATTTACTTTCACTTCTCAGTCGTTCAGAAATTCAAAATCACCGAAAATTTCAAAATCACAAAATCGTATTAGGGCATCCAATTTGGGCGAAAATTATGGCTTTCTCCGAAGATCCACCTCCGGCGGGTATTATCCTAGATCTGATCTACAAGACTCCATCATCGTAATTTGATTTACTACATGACTTGCACAATTGCACAACCGTGGCCTCAAATGTAAGCTGCCCATATAAAAAAAGGTTGGTTAGCCCATAGTAATTTGAGCACATTATTCAATGTCCAGTGTATCTAAACACTTAATCATCCGTACCAGAGCAATTGCACCATTTGATTTTCAAAAATAAAATAAGAAGAGTTAAATATTGAGTTATATTGTTAGTGAAGGTTGACTTTAATTTAATAGTGGATTTGTAGCTTATGAAGTACATTTATGGATTATAAAATTATTATTAACAATTCCAAACATGGCAAAGAAATGAAATGGTGTAATTCTAACGGACGTAAAAAAATGCTAAATTGGTGCAACTGTTTTGGTACAGAGAGAGTAAGTGTCTTAGCTAAGAATTTAGAAATATATTCAAGCCACAAACCTCTATCACGCATTAGAATTAACTCTAAAGTTGGAGGATGTTAACTTGTGGCTTCCAAGTCCCAACTACTCCTTGAAGGATAGAAGCTAAATATTACTTCCTCCATTTCTTTAGTAAGTTGCTAAGTGGTAAAAAAATACGCAATTTAAAAAATAATATTAAAAAATTAATTTGTAATGGTATTTAATTGTAAGACCATTCCTTATGGAGACTTTTTTATGCTTAGTTGGGGTTTAAAATCCCAATTAAGCCAAAAAAACACCTCCAATGGAGATTTTATTGAGACTACTATTTAGTAGCCTAAAAAAACACCTCTAGTTAAGCCCCAAATAATTTAAAAACTAATTGTTTAATACATTTTTTGAGTAGGAAATGGAGGAATGAATTAATATTTGGCACATACGTTTCACATAGAAGCCCCAATTAAGCCCAAACCGTTGGAGACTTCAATTTGAGAGTGGCTTTTTTGGAACTTACATATTTAAAGCCTCAATTAATCCCAAAACCATAAGAAATGCTCTAATTGGATGATAAATTAAAGTAATATAATAATCCGATTGATTTACCCAATTGATTGACCTACCAATCAATTTTAATCCGTTGATCTTGCTTATGCAATTTCAATCTAGTGCGTACATGTGTCATTATTTAATTATAAGGTATAGGGTTCCAATCCTGTAGGCCTGATTTTTCTCTATTATTTGTATCATTATTTTAGTTGAAGGTGTTGGGTTCGAATCTTATTGATGTAATTTTTTTCTGTTTTATTTATTCTCTTCTTAAATTTTTATTTTTTAACATAAAGTTGTATGATCGTATTATACTTAATTTAAAAATAACCATGATATGTTGTTATATAAAAGGACATACTTCCTCCGTCCAATAATAAATGTAACACTTGATTTTGTTGACTTTTTCGCTTGTCATTTTGACCTTAAATTATTCTTAAATCATACGATAAAAATAATTAAAAACCATACGAAAGATGCATTGCAGATTTTGAAGTTGAATGTTTTCAAAGTCTACAGATGTATCTAATGGTTCTTAACTCATCGGAAGAATACTTTTCGTATGTCTAATATAGTTCAATTCAAAACTATTAATTGCATAACTACAAAAACTATATACATTTATAGGACACAATTTATGTTAAGTTTGAAGTCATTATGTGAAAATTATATATTTACTCTGTTCATTTCAATATATTATTTAGTAAAATAATAATGTTTTACGAGATTACGCTTCACACACGCGTAGCGTGTGACGCGGTTCCTAGTATGAGATATAGTGTTAAAGTGATGACAAAGAGGGGGGGGGGGGGAATAATAAAGAATTGATAATTGAGTTGAAATTTCATATTTGGGTTAGGAACTTTGTAAAAGAACGTCCAAAATATAAAACTAGGAACTTAGTAATGAAATAGATGAAGTATTACTCATAATCTACCACGTACTAGTAGATGTACATGGCAAAATCAATCCGAATCGAAATCCAAATTGAATCGAATACGAAGTCTCACCCAAAATATTATGGTCAACTATCAGAACTTTGACCCGAAACTAGATCAGGATTCATCCGATCTCAAACCACCGGAATAAATTTGATCTGAAAACATCAACCCACAATGTTCTAGATTAAAAATTTACCGGAGTTCATTTTATGCGAATTAAATTTGACCTAAACTCATCAATTTCGAATTTATCCGAATTAAATTTGCAAGGGTTGTAATAATTTTTTATTTTTTATTTTTTTTAGAGAAAAACATCATATATTATAATGATCAAGTTACACCCGAAGTCTCGGAAGGCAATGAAGAAAAGCCATAATAAACTTATAATCAAGATTTTGAAGTTGTAATAATTTAAAATTTTTCATGATAAATAATTTTGCATTCAAATAATTCAAATATTCAATTAACATTGAATCTGAACTGAATGGATCCAAACGGACCCGACCCAATATGTTTTGAAATTTATAATTCGAACAACACTCGAAATTCAAATACCTTCGAATCCAATCCCATTTGAATTCGTCTTAAACAAAATCAATAGCTAGAAACAATCTGACTCGGACAATTCAAACAACCTGATTGCCACCTCTCTACTAGTAGATCACATACCTAGTTGAGGTTTTGGTGAACCCAATGATTTCAATAGTCATAGTGTTAACCAGACTTATATCTTAACATTACAATACTCTAAAATTAATATTTACACTCAAATCATATTCAAATACAGTATGTATGATATCAAATATAAATTAAATTGTTGGACTTGCCTTCTACCAGGGTCCGAGCTCACCACGAAACCTGTAATTTTCATGGGTCCTCGGGTGAGTCCAACTACGGACCCACGTGAGTCCAAATACGGACCCACCACGAATCCATTTAGGACTCGTGTCCATTTTGAACCAACAAAATTAATATTTAGGTGACGGGTACGAAACACATGATAACAAACATTTTTGGTGGAAAAGATTAAGTTAAAATTGAAATACAAACCGGTAAACATTATATATCAACAATTGTCATTAATGAAAACCAAAAATATAGGTATGATGATTATGAAATGACAATGTCTTTAAATTAGTAGGGCGCCATTGACGGGTCTGTAGATATGGAACCATAAAAAAACATATTACGACTTTCCTAAATGGCCATTTTCATCATGAAATGGACTAGCCCACTTAACTAGAAGAACATGGGTTTTCACTTTCATAATTAGTAGTGCATTTTAAAACTACGAATTTGATCAAGGCACCTGTCAATGCTGATGATCATAAATAAATAGTACTTCTACTATATACTCAAAGACTTATAATAAACCGTTGATGATCGATTATAAGAGCTAAGCTGTTATCGTAAGTTGATGTGGAACAAATTGGTTATGATAAAGCAATCACACTAGTTGGCAGTTGCCCAAGTCCTAATCAATGGGCCTTTTGGTCATAGTGGATGCTAAATCAATTCCGGCATTAACTTAACTACTATTCTGTTGTTTTTTTAAGGTAATTTTTGTGTTATACACTTGCGAGAAGGGGCGATCATCACTCCTAATTTTTTTAATATTTTTTATTGTTATATGTATATTTTTGAAAATATATTTTTCGCCACCCCAAATTCTTTATTAATGTAATTTTGTGAGAATATATACCAAATTCTCAAATTGAACCATACATTTAACACATGAGGAAAAAGATTACTATATGACCATCTGCAATATGAATTTTGTACAAATTTCTAATTCAATATTCGACTTACTTTCTTATTCAAACTTCGTGCAAATTTCTAATTCGGTATTTGTACAGTGTTCAACTATTCGTTAAATTACGATATACAATGCATGACCTAATAAATATAGGCCTTATACATACATGTGAACATATCGCATGGGCTCAGAGTCGATCTTGTGCACCGCCACCCCATTTTTTAGTCCTGACTCTGCCTTATTTCGCAATTGTTATGCACTTAATATCTAAAAGTTACAATAACGAAAGTAATGTGTTTTTTAAAAGAACCGGTGATTAAGTTGACACATAACTAATTAACGACAACCAATTGAAAATTCGTTTATTAGTAATTATACTTGTACACACGAAATTCTAACATGTACTCACGCATGTACCGAAGTCATCAACTCATCATCCTAATCTAATCAAAGTTTGCCCAATAATTCATACACTTATGCAGTTACGTTATTCTTATAATATTCTGAAGATAAAACCAAAGAACCAGCACTCCATTTTGACTATCACTTACTTCATAATTAACAATTCAAAATTCAATCTCTACTACTCCCTTTATTTTTACTTTTTCAATTTAAAATTTTCACACATACATATTAAGTAAAAACATATTATTAACTTTCAAGTCATATGTTTTGTCAAAAGGTTATTAATATAAATATAATATAAGTTTAATAATAGTGAATATAAGGATGAAATAGAGTTAAACCTATTAATATTAATCATTATAGCTAAAACAATACGGAGTAAGTAATAAGGGAGGGAATTGTAGATTAAACAAAGCACATTCAATCTTTTTCAGCCATATAAAGACTCAACAACCTTTTTCCATCTGTCTCCTACCTCTCACCTTTTCGGTAACCAAAAACTCTGAAAAAAATGGCGCTCACATGGAACCTCATAGCCCCCTACCTCATCTCAATCCCCCTACTCCTGCCCCTCCTAGAACAAATCACCTACCTCAAGAAAAAATGCTTCCCGCGCAAACTTCGTGCTCCTAGGATCCAAGAATTATTTTTTGGGTGGGCTACTAATTATTCTCCGTTCAATATATTTTCTTCATTTTACTATTTTATAAATTTCACCTATTTTGCTTTGCTTGCTTAATAGTACTATTTAATTATGAATTTCAACACTAAATCATGTCCACAAAATAAGGGACAAAATACATCGAAATGGTCAAATGAAGAGTTGAACTATCGACCTTAAGAGTAAAAGGATAGGAGTCAAAAACCAATTTACCAGAGGCATTCCAATGTTTTAAACATATATGCATGGTAGGCTCAAAGACTACCTTATCCATAGCTATATGCTCTGCTCGCTTCAGCTCGGCCATTTTCCTCCTAAACCACGCATGTACCCAAGTCATCATCTTCCTAATCTACAAACAAAAACAAAGTGTAGGCCCAAAATCGGAGATAAGCGGTGGCGTTTAATCTTTTTTATTTCTATGTATATTTTTTAATTTTTTTTTCGCCATCCCAAAATTTTCTCATTAATTAATGTAATTTTGTGATGCCATATACCAAAATCTCAAATTGAACCATACATCTAACATCTATCATATAAGTAAAAAAATTATATGACCATCCTCATATATGAATTTTTTACAAATTTCTAATTCAATATTTGCCCTACTTTCTTTTCTAAAATTCGTGCAAATTTCTAATTCGGTATTTATACAATGTTCAACCACTCGTTAAATTACGATATAAATTTCGAGGCCCAAAAAATTGTAGGTATTATACAGGTGAACGTACCGCTTGGACTCAGAGCCGATCTTGTGCACCGCCATCCCATTTTCTAATCCTGGATCCGCTCCGTAGAGAGTATACCGGACAATATATATAGAATATTATGAGAAACGTACTATATCATGATGTAGCATAGACTAAATCATAACTCCATGCTATGAGAGTGTTTGGAGCTCATTTTGGGTCATGTTTTAAGGACACAAAAAAATTGGTCCAACTTTGGTACTCTTTTTACTGTTCCAGAGTTTTGTGTTTTAACGATTTTTCCTTTTTTATTTTACTCATTCACTCTCTCTCTCTCTCTCTCTCTCTCTCTAGGGTGTCAGTGGAGAGAATCTCCACCCACCCCAATCGTCTCTCCGCCGCCCTGCTTCCTTTTTAAATCAAAAATCAGACTTTTCCGACCCCGATTTTAAAACCGATTGCACCATTCGTCTTTCGCAGATCTAAAAGTCTATCGGAGCCGATTTCGAAAACGACGAGGTTGAGTTTTCCGGCGAAGTCCGATCTTCTCCGAAATGGTCCGATTTTGTATTTAAATGTAAGTTTTCTTGCTTCTATTGAAGAATCGACCTCATTCCTACCTATTTCTCTAATTTCTCTGTTTGATGTACATGTGATGGGAATTTTGTTCGAACCGCATGAAGAGATACTTGTGAGAGTTTTTGGAGATACCTAGTTTGACATGTTCTTCAATGGAGAGGGTATTCCTGCTGATGAAATGAGTCAACCAATACCGGAGAATTGTCTCATTGATGCCTCATATGAGCCGAACCCCACTGTGAACTGGAGTTCAAGTACCTCCGAGGATCGTTACGAGACTGGGGAGAACTGGCCTTCCCCTTAGTATGGTAAGGTGCAAATCGATGCGTCTTTTCGATTAAGTATGACATAAGTTACTGATTTCGGATCGTATTACATTATCATACTCTTTATAGGACTGTAATGAAGAGCGTTTGACTCATCTCCTTAACTTTACTTCGATATGACGGATGTTATTTTTGTTATGAACATACACGCTTATATATATGCGCAATATTTGTGTTATAACTGTACCCCGAGTTCAGCCATTTAAAAAAATAATAAAAAAAGAAAAAAGAAAACAAACAATTTTTGGGAAGTAAAAATAAAATAGTTAAGAGAAAACAATTTGAAGTTAAACAAAAAACACGACTAAAAGAAATTAAAAAATAATAAAAAAAAAATTCGAGGTCAATGTTAGCAAGAACAAGTCAACAATTTCTTCTCTCTCATTTTTTATTAACAATCCAGTATTATATCATCCAACACATACTCCCAACTAAAAACTAAACCCACCAATTCCAATAAAATCCTACTCAATATCCGTGCCTAGTCCAAAACAAAAAAAACATTCTTTTTTAATTATCATCATTATCCTATTCTATATATCTATTAGAAAAAGATTTGGGATAGAATTGCCGTTTGGAGTGGGTTTCGGGTTATGCCATGTTTGTCGGTTGTTGACCTTCTTAATGGATTGTTCCTTGTTTCTTCTAAGGCTGCTCATAGGTTGAAGGTGGTGATCATACGAGCTGTTGTTTTGTGGATTATGGAAGGTCAGAAATGGGATAATCTTAAAAAAACGAGGTCTGGAATATTACTCATCAAGTTGTTGAAAAAAATTATTTTTACTTTGTGGAATTGGTTAAGACTTAGAGGAGGTGTTGTGCATGGTTACAATTTAAGGGATTGGATATTACACCCTGATCAGTGCTGGGCAGTTAGTAATTAATTTGATGTTGCTGATGTTGTGAGTTTGTTGTTGCTGTTGTTACTGTGCGGTTGCTGGGCTCTCGCTTTTTCTGTTGCTGCTGCTCGCTTACTGTGACTAGTGTCGAAGTACTAGTGTTGGTTTGGGCTCTTTATATACTTGGTGTATCTTGCTTGTGGTTAATCTCACAACATACTTGGGATATCATATATCATGTGTCTTCCTTCTCTTGTGATTGTCTCGTACCCCAATGGAGAACATCATTTTTCGCTCTTGCTAAGTTCCCTAATCTTGCAAAGAAAAATATTCCACTCCATTTGGACTTGACTAAGATTGATTGCCAATGCGTCACCCTTAACTCTTGGATTCTTGCTAGTAAGATTGACACACTAGACGAGGGGTGGTCAAGTTTTGGTACGGTCATAACAGGATTAAGGTTTGGACATGCTTTTATACTCATTATGGTTTGGGGTTTAACCTTATTATTTTGTATCGTACATTTCTTATGCACCTCTTTTGTATCATTTGCTTTTGGTTTTTCAATAAAATTTTTTGCTGATTAAAAAAAAAAACATTCTCCAAAAATACATCCAAACACTATTTTTTCTCATCTCCTTAAAACACACCACTATTCATGTCTTAAAAACATGTCTTTAAAACATGAGACAAAATGAGCTCCAAAATTAATGAAACCGAGCAAGATAAAAACTTAAAACTTCCACTCCAGATAAGATAAAGCATTAATTTTACATTTTGTTTCACATATATTATAAGCAGATCAAAATCTAGTCCGATTTTGCTTGCTGCTGCTACTTCTACATTAATTTCTATACTTCTCCAAGATAAAACAGCTGAGTTTTGCATGGAAGATCAAAACATATATATAATCACTAAAGCCCTGAAGTGTAAGTGATCCCTGTCGAAGGCAACCAACCATTGCCGCCAATAAAACTTCCCACGGTAAATTTCCCCGCCTCAAGCTTGTCGATAACCTTAAATCCTGGCCAGTTCACCCGGCCAGAAGTCCCTGCACCCGGTCCCATATTTTGGTACTCAGCGAAATACAGTGTTTTACCAAAGCTTGAGGCCTCACGGGTAGGCCATTCAATCCATCCACGGCTTGCTATTGCCCCATCAATAATCGACTGCATAACCACTGCTCTTGAGTAGGCCTTCCACGGCCTGCCAAGATATGCCTTCTGTCCACTGGAGTAATCTGGCGCCCGAGTTATTTTACAGTTTTGGAGATTGAAACCTGTGTTTTGACAACGAAGCGATGTTCAGTTGGTAAGACAGTAAGTCGTGGGTTCGAGACATTAATTAGCATGGTATAAATTGGAACCATTATTGATACTCAAATTACATGTTGAATTAAAAAATGAAATAGAAATATGAACCTGTGTTCTGGCCAGGATCAGAGCGGCCGCTCGCAATGATCACGTCGTATGAACCGCTACGAGGGCGGCGGAGGGATACGGTACAGCTTTGGAAAACAGCAACTGCATTGCCAAAAATGAAGTCAATGGTGCCATAAATGTCGCATTCACGGTAAAATTGGCGAAAGGCGAGCGCATAGAGTGTGTCCTGGTAACCTAACAAACTACACCGGTATAGTACCGAGTGGTCCGAAGCAATGCTCAGTGCGACTCCTTGTTCACCAAAAGGCCCGGCTGTGTTTTGAAATCCGATGTCCCGGGCGATGAATCCGTCACCGGTGATTGCTGCGAGATATCAATTGGATAAGAAATCGTTAGTAAGTCCGTAGTCTTTGGTTGCGACATAATTTACTTACTACAGGACATTAATTAATTGTGACAAAGACACGCTTGTTAGTTGCTGCTTGTACTGTCCCGTAACATAGCTTTGCACGGTTGCACCGACTGTACTTCATTGGTTTTGAGTTTTGACATAAAGACTAAAGAGTAAAGTACTATGTTCAGTTCCATGATGAGAATTGACAACGTTTCGTACGGTAAATATTTGCTAATTATTGAGTGGTAGTATAGCAGAAGTACCTTTTATACCATTAATTGACTTTATTTATTTAATTTACTGACTAAATCATGATTTTAAACTGTCATTAAAGTAATACTGTACCGATTAATTAACTTATCGTATTGTATTGGCTTAATTTGGTTCCGAAAGCTAAAAGTCACTTTTGTTAGTTTTTAATGCAGAAATACGACGTTACGTTACTTCAGATGTCAATTTCCTTCAACTTTTTGAAACTAATACAATAGGCAGTTTTTAATCATATACCATACCCATATGTTCTTTTACATTAATGACAATTTTAAATGAATTTGATTATATAGTTTGGATGTCAAATCAAATTTAGACGTGATAAAGTTAAAGCATGCAGTGAAGTACTCATCCATTTTTATTAAACTAAGTATATATTTACATTTGATTTTAGATCGGTTTTTTAGGAAGTGAGTATATTGTTTAGTTTGGTGGCAGTACATGCAATAAAGTTGTCAGATAAAAATTTACCAAAAAAGGATACGTAAATAATCTAAAGAAATTGACGAAAAAATTAACACGTAAAAATTTAAAAGATCAGATGAGTAACATTTTAAGAGAGCTTACTAAATGTTGCAGATTCTGGAAGAGAAGAGCCCTTTGCGACACTAGCGCTACCAGTTATGATAGTAGCGTATTTTCCATCACCAATCAAAGTGATCCCATCTTTGCCGGTGTTAATTTTCTCGTTGTACGTTCCCGCTTTAACATATATGACGAATCTACTTCCCTTTGCAGCACTGATAGCATGAGAAACTGTTGTATAGTCTCCACTTCCATCTTTCGCGACAACTGCATTGGCCTGTATTGTATCGCTTTGAAGCAATTTTCTGTCATGGACCGATAACCAATTGGGAAAAGTTTCAACTTGTTGGTCCTTTAGAAGCCAACGACCTATTGTGGATTTACCTTTAGATTTTCCAGTGATTCTGTTTGCGAAGGATAGTGAGTTGCTAGCTAGTTCCGAAAGTTGGTCCATTTTCTTGTAAATTTCTTCTAGTAAGGCGTTTGATGACTTATGGTCCTCAATCGCATCCTTGCAAGTCTCTTGAAATGTAATTGCGGCACTTAGCCATGTTTGAATGTCCTCTTTATGCTGCTCTGGTGAACTTTGTTGCGCGTCCAGTGCTTGGTTTAGCCTTTTTAGCGACATTTTAGCAAGTCCATGACAATAATCTATTTGAATACAAACGTAATTAGTAATATATAATCAAAATGGAAACACAATAAATATTGTGGATATCAATTCCTTGGCCGTAGGTAGACAAGATGTGCAAACAAATTGAAACACTGTCGATATGTCAACGTCTAAAATGAACATTTTTGAAATAGAGGGAATAGGAAAGTGTTGGGCCCACTAGCGATGAAGCTCGGGCCCGTTACTAGTTGTGCCGCACACGATAACAATTGTTATGCTATTTTTCGAACTCTTGAATTTTCTAACGCGCACACCAAAAGTGTAGAATATGAAGGCCCTATATAAATGTGAACAGTCGTATTAAGTACACGAGGGTGTCGAACATGAGCCTTCGTAATTGTCATGCACAAAGTGTCATTTACATACGTAGCTACTTTATTTTAACACAAAAGAATTAAACATTTCGAGAAGTTACACTGCTTCCATACCTATGCTGACTCGAGCAAGTTGCGCTTCGGGTGAGATAAAATTGGCACTTAGTGTCTCGAAGTTGGAATGGGGAAGGTTGGTTTCGGATATAGTCCTGTTAATAAGGACATACAAGAAGTCTAAATGTTGGTTTCCTGCCAAGGTTT
This sequence comes from Plantago ovata, assembly GCA_028274465.1. Classification (NCBI taxonomy): domain Eukaryota; kingdom Viridiplantae; phylum Streptophyta; class Magnoliopsida; order Lamiales; family Plantaginaceae; genus Plantago; species Plantago ovata. The sequence goes on along the minus strand of CM051455.1, from coordinate 22,421,704 downwards.
GGACACACAATGTAGGATATCTTGTGTACCCACAAAGGGTTCTCATTCTCTCATCATCACCACTTGATGCATGGTATGCAGTAATATAAACTGATGTTGCTAATAATAATACACAAAGAGCAATGCATTTGTTGGTTGCCATTTGGCTAAAGGAAAGGAAAAGAGAGTTCAATACTTGCTTGGTGGTGGAGAAAAGAGTTCTTAGTAGTAATTGAGTTGAGTGATGATATGAATGAATGAAAATTGTGTTCAAGTTCTTGGGGTTTTTATAAGGTGGGATGTGATCATAGAAAAGTTAGCATATATGCATGTGAGTTTGGTTAGGGGTCATGGAGTCCATTTAATTAGCATGGTCTCTATACTCCCTAGGCATATACTCATCGAGTATATTAAATTGCACATCACCATATTAACTATCATTGGGCATGCATTTGGATATATAAAGGATTAAAGTAACCCTTTGTGCTTTATGCTGCCATAAAAGACATGTTTTGCTATTTGGGTTTTATTTGATGTATTAACAAAAGCAGAACTAAGAACTTAGTTTGATGCAAGAAATTAACAAGATAAGCTTGTTATTTATGAAATGAATGATCTTATTTTGAAATGCTATTTTTATTTTCATTTATAGTCTTAGGAGTTGGCTAAAAGCTACAGAATTGAATGGGAGATTATCTTGACGTATCAAATTTTCTTTTTTATCCTATAGGGTCAATTTTGAAGTAACATATTTTGGACTCTGTAACTTTTCGAACAATAGTGACCTATCCGATAAACGTTGCATCTATATACATCTCTTTCAATAATTTCGAACATCGATCACCCCTAGCCTTCATCTAATTCTCAAACTATGATTGCTTAAAAGTTTTAACCATTTATGTATATCCATTTTACTCTTACAAACGTTTACAAAAGGTCCCTTTTAGAAATAAATATATTGACGGTTAGATCTTCTTTGGTTGAGTGCATCGATTCTTTATGGATCGACTTTGGAAGGATGCATGTTACTTTTATTGAGCTCTCATTTGGCCCTGCTCCCTGTCAAGTTTCGAGCGAGGATTGGCCATTTTCTCCACTTTTTCCTACTTCTCGGAGGTTCTTTGCGGTTTTCGCTTTGCGCTTGGTGTTGTCACTTTGTTGCCCTAGTGTAGGCTTTTTCCGCCATCAACTTGGGGCTTCTATAGAAGTCTTTTGGAGGTCCTATCCGGTTTTTACCTTTCTTTGTTCGCGGGACGTAGAGGTGTTATAAGCACCCGGTCTTGGTTGTAATTTGGTTGTAGTTTGGATGTAATCTATTGAGTATTTCTTATACTCGGTTGATCAATACAATTTTAGCCGTTTCAAAATAAATAAATAAATAAATAAATAAATATATTAAACGGTTGGGAAACAAGTGAATATGGACTCAAACTAAAATGGTTGAAATTGTTACCTATTTATTATACGTGCAAACTGGAATTTAATTAAGTTGTGTAGTGAAACATTAAAACTTAATACATGCATATAATCGTATGATCATACCTATTCTTTGTTCAAAAGTATGAACCCGATCAGTCGACTCATTATAAGGAGGTCATATATTTTGGAGAATTACTAATATAAATAAATAAATTTCGTTCCTCTGCAATAGTTCAAGTTTTTGGAAGAGTTGAAAATCTATTATGATATCAAAACTATCTGACTCATGCTCACTGGGTTCGGCGGAAAAAATTTGAAAATTAATATAAATGAGTATCCATTCCTCACCAGTGACCAACCGTTCGAACTTTCTAGGAGAGTTGGGGCTCTAAAATTATGGGATGAGGCTGTCCGTGTCCGTGCAAATTTGAACTTGTTTGTGATACATATCGATGAGAGATGACAATTGATGCATACTTGGAATGAAAACTCATGCGCCTTTTCCAATTATCACGGCAAAAGGTTCCTTAGAAATTTTAGGCAGATAAAAAATTTGATTCCTTATGTCGTCGATCGGTTGATGTATAATTTCCGCTTCAAATGATCTCCGAGCTAGGAGATGAGACTGATGACCACGACTGATTTGAGTTGACAACTTTAAAGCTTGATTCACCCTAGGGGCCTAGACTTACTTGGTAATCATATTTGTATTATGTTTGTTTTTTAATGTTTAATTTTAAGTTTAAAATATTTTTTTAGTAGGTTTGTATATAACGGTGATGTTTGATTTAGTGACATAATTTACAATAAATTAAATGATAAGATAAAAGAAAATTAAACAATACTTCAGAAGAGTACTTTAATCATGCTATTGAATACTTCTAGATTTTAGATTCCAAATGTTTCGACAAGTTAAACTAGCATGATCCCGGGCTAATTCCCGGCTAGCTAGCTCCTAGCTGCATGTGAACTTGGATCATCTCTAATCTCTATTAACATCGACCTCTATTTCGAGATCGTACGTTCCATCAACTTCGAAAGAACAAGCCCTGCTCCACAATGAAACTGAATTCCCAACGACTTGTGCGGACAATTGAGCATCAGTGGCTGGCAGAGACAGGGGTGGCACGGGGACCGGAGTCCACCCCTGCCCAATTTTGAAATTTCAATAGAATACGTGTCATATTAAAAAAAAAAGGTACTGTTTAGACGGCCATTCCAATTTTGGATCGGACCCTCATTCTTTTGATTGTGAAATCCGTCAAAAGTCTTCATACTAATTATTTAGTGCGCGTGTCTGGTTATATATAACACTATTCCAATTATTTCTTGCTCATGTAAGACGTATAGTGTGGTTTCACATGTGAAAATTTAGCAATGGCCGGTATTGAAATTTCAGACTTAAAAAGAGAGAAAGTTCTAGGACAAGCAGAATGAAACAGGAACTGAAATAAAATAAGAAAAAATATATATAGAATATCTTTTTAATTTGTGGCCAATAATTTGAAAAAGATAAGTAATTAATCAAATCCATCCAAATAATGGGTTTGATTTCATTACGAATAATAATGGAATGGACCTAAATTAAGCTACATCCACACGTTGATAAGAAAAGGGAAACAAGTGGATTAGCATAAGAAGAACGTTGCCAAGTCTATCGCCATTAATAGAAAATCAGTACAATTATAATAATGATAATAGCAATGCCCATTAAAATAGAAAATCAATATGGTTGTTTGACTTTAAACTGGTTTGTGGTATTTTGTTAAATTTAACAAAAGTCGGAATAGTGACGGAATTAATGTATTGTTAATTTTGTTTTTGGTGTTGTAGTTGGGTTTGAATTAAGGGGTTTGAATGGTAACGTAGTAGGATTTTTATAGATATAATGATGAGTGTTGTAATAGAATGTGTAAGAGAATGTTTGTTTGATTTGTTTAATGATGTGTTGGCATGTATTGGAATTGGTGAGATATTGTGTGAGGTTGTTTAAATAATTGGAGGATTAGTTATTGTTGAGTCGAATTGGTATATTATAAATAAAAAAAATCTGAATTATATAATCTAACACACAAAAGAAATGTTTTTTTTTTACCCAAAAAAAATAAATAAATAAAAAAATAAAGGGAACAAAAGGCAAAAAAATGATAATTATGAGGTTTGGGGAGGGGGTTATACCGTTATGATGACTTGTTTTTCGATTTTGAGTGTTGTGAGTTTGTTTTCCTTTTTCGTAAAGTTTGTGTTCCAACCTATTCTTTCGAATAGGTTCGGGGAGGTCGTTTGTGAGTCATTGTAATTTCATTTTCGTTGTGCTACTGCTGGCTATATATATATAAATAAAAAAAAGGGAGAAAAAAGAAAAAGAAAAAAAAATCCAGGAAAAAGAAAAAAATCTGGAAAAGAAAAAAAAGAGAAAAAAAAAAAAAAAAGACCCCAAAAAAGCAAAGAAGGGTCCAAAGAAAGCCAAAAAGCAGTTTAGCAAAGTGTTGTCTCGTTTTTCAATTCTTGTAATGTTCGTAATCGAGTTGTAATTTTTTGTCTTTTGATTGTTTGAGTGTCATCTTTTCTAGACCACACTCGTCCTGCCATTCAGAAAGTGGTGATTAGTTTATGACTTTGCTTGAGAGATGGGTAGAATAGGGGAGTTTGAACTTTTAGGGAACCCTCCTTCGTTTGATGAGAGTCAGTATTGGTTCGACCTCTTTGAGTAAAAGTCTTAACTTGGTGAACAGTAGTAAGTCCTCAGTTTCATAGGCACAGGACAACCATTCGTATTTTAGCATGTTTCATTACGTCGTCACTGACTAGGTCCAGGTAGAGAATGTTACGAGAGACTATCTTGTTTAACATAGTGCATATGTGAATGTGTATGAGTCAATCGAGGCATTCTTCAACCAATATCCATGTTATGATTTGTATGGTCTTTGTTCATAAGTTTTTGATAGATTCAATAGATTAGTTCATTTCATTTGGCATGAGACTCCATTTTGTGTGTTGCATTGGTTTTTTGCATTAGAGTCTAGCTTAGTTGCTTGAGGACAAACAAAGGTTCGGGTTTGGGGAGTTTGATGTGTAAGAAAATATGGTCAGAGTTACCCCCTAGGGTACGCAGCGGAATTTCAAAAATTTTTTTAACATACAGGTTAATTGATTATGCATATGTCGTATATATATAAACACGTCAATTAGAAGACTAACCTTACTTCCAAAGCAGCTTCCAAGTCTTCGTAATATTCCGGTGTATCTTCTCCTTCGTCGAAGTCGAAGATATCTACAATACTCTGTATATCTGCAAGACAATAAGAGTTAGTTTCCAGCTCCTAGAACCTCAACCTTGGTATCCACGGATGAACAGCCTATTAGAAGAATGCTAGGATATTCTTTGTGTGACCAAGAAGACGGGGCGGCAATTCCTCCGGCAGAGGTGGCGCGCGCGGGTGGCTAAGGTAGGAGGGGAGAGCTTTTATTTTCTCTAAGAAAACTGGGTAGAATAACTGTGTGCAAAAACTGTATCCAAAGCTCTCTAATAGTCTACTATATATAGTAGTCTATAGAAGCCTAAAGCATAAGCAATTAGACTTCGTAAAGTAATAAGAATCTAATTCTTATCGCACAAGGAAACCAATATCAAGTCTAGATTCATTCCCAATCAAATTAAAACTCAATCAGAAAAATCTAACTTATCCCTTGGACTTCTAATAGAGGAAGGAGTCGAACTCCTTCCCCTACTCTATCCATGTGCGCGCGCGCGCTTCCTAGGGACAGTAGGTGGGTCCCAATTTTGGGACTCACTTATAGTTCTAAGGCAATTCAAACTCCAAGTAGATTTTGCCCAAGTGCATATGTTAATTCTAAATTAACATATCCTTTCTAATCAAATCTCCATTATATTTCTAAAATATAATCTTTAATTGTATTTACATAAAATACAATTAATTAGCCAATTCAATTAATAATTTCAAATCATTAATTGAGCCACCAAATATTATAATTAATTCCAAATCAATTATAATCCATCAATCACAATTAATTCCAAATTAGTTGCGATTCCATCGTCAAGGATATTCTGATAGACTGAATCACCACATAGTGTGACCCATAGGGCCTCACCGTATTAAGCAAGTCCCAGACTAGGCAACATGGAATTCCTAGACGGTTCCATTTGCAATATTAATACGTGAGGACGTTTGAGAGGTTTCTCAAAGCTAACCCTTTCGTTGCGAAGCCTTTTGCGCTCAACGCGGCGATGGTAACGTCCCTTCATCTGACTTGCTCGAATGTATCTAGGATCGATGAAGTGTCTATCCCAATAATACATCCACGGGCGTCTCAGGGAGTTGCTTGGTTAAGATATACTTATGACCATCATAATATATCATTTGCACTGGCCAGTGACTTTACCAACACAACTATGCAGACTTTGAGCAGTGCTCTCCTGTGCTACACTTAAGAGATGAATCCTTCACAGAATCACTTATCACCCCCATTTGTATGTAGCCATAATCCTGGATCGTGTCTTAGGTCAGCTGCTTATTCAGAGCTGACATCGACGGGTCCACCAAGGATATGGGGCAACAAATGTGATGATAAAGTCCTGTAAGTACAAAGGACGAATGACATCACTTCGACAACTCACCGGTTCCCATAGACACTTCGGTGTAGAGTATACATCGATGGAAGTGTCCGGTGGGTACTTCCATTGTTCGATAAAGCTTCTTCGAACAACTATGCGCAGTTATGGGAACGTTTCTCGATTGTCCAACAATTCGTTCCGTGGCCGTGGGATCGGCTCACACTTGCTCCAACAAGTATAAACTCCACGCATACTAGTCTTGTCCGGTTCATTCAGACCCCCACATCCGAGATGAACCTCGACTAGGGAGAGTTTGGGATAGATGATAATTCACATAGCTCCCACTATCTATGTGATCGGTCATCTATCCGAGGGGACATGTTTAATATCAATACAGACAGTAATAAAGATATGACATGCTGCAGCCTGGTGTAATATAAATATGAAAGCGATACTCAATAGTAAAATGCAACAAACATATATAATTATATTATGTTGACCTGTGTAATAGTACATATATGCCCTCTATAAGGGCACCATGCCCTTAGTAAGGACTCTCTCTAGGACATATACACTATCATGATGAACGTGTATTTTACACTTTCATTCGAGTCTTTTTCACCAATTTAGCTATCATCTAGGTTAATTTAGCTTATATTTTAGTGCATTTTATTAGAATAGTGTCACGTTTCCCTTTTCTTTGCATTTTTCAGGTTTTAGGTGAAAAACGTATTTTTATGGACAATATTGATGAAGAGGACGAGGTTTTGGTGTTTCGAGGACATTCGTGGAGTATCTAGAAGGTTTCAGATGAGATTTGAGGCCTAGGGGACGAGTTTTAAGGCTTAAAGGTCACTAGAAGGCAAAATCTGAGTCCGAAAAGGAAAAGAAAACTAAAATCTCGCTGAAGACGGTCCGGACGTCCCAGGCGAATCGCCTGGGACGTGGGGCGAATCGCCCCGCACCAGGAGAATCGCTCGGCGTCTGGGGCGGTTCGCCCCGTGTGTTTCCGAACATTATATATAGTTTGCCTATTTTTCTACATTTTTCAGACCTTTTCACATTATTTTGAGAGACAAATTCTCCAGAGCCTGTTCTGGGAATTCTTAGCATAGGAGACTCTTTTTTCTTATCAATTTGGAGGATTAAGCATAGCAATTGGACCTCGTTGTTTATCAATTCTTGCTTGTGAGTTAGCAATTCTTCGGAGATTGACGCCCTTCGTCGGTAACTTGTATCTCACGATTTTTCTGCTTTTATTTATTTCTTTCAACATGTTTTCATTCAATCTTGCTATGATTCTTGTTGATTTCGTTATATCTATGAGTAGCTAAATCTATCGTTGGTGATAGTATGTGATTTCTTAGCTAGGGTTCTTATTTATGCATGAGTGGCTGTAACGCGATTTAGACTTGACTTATTGCTTTATTTCTTTGATCTATCTAAGCCCTCTATCTTCGTAATGTTGAATTGAACGGAACACATTGGACAATTCATGATCTTAGATTTCTATGCAAACGTTCAAGTACTTCATGCATGATTATTAACCTGATGCTTTGAATCATCATATTATCGCTAACTTCCATTATATTTGATAAGAAAAATCTGTGCTAAGTCGTTTGTTGAGTTTATAGTTTAAGTTAAATTAGATAAAGCTAGTTATAGTCCTTAGAGATCGACACTCGAGGTTATTTTACTGCTACACTACGTGCTTGGTTTTCGTTGTAGTTGTAAGTTACATTTGGCTTAAAACAAATTTATTTGATTGATCGAATCTGACAATCTCGTTCATTAGTTTTCGGGTGATATGGGTTGGACGAGAGAGAAGAGAGACAAGAGAGAGAGGAATGGAAAAAATGACAGGCTAGAGAAAAATTATTTTTTTATCTCTGATGAACAGTAACTCGGATTGTGGCTTTTATTATATTACAAAAGCCAATTCTAACTCAAATACCCCTATTTGCCAAAATAACAAAATACCAAAGATAAGTTTGAAGCCAAACAGCCTGAATACATTTGATGAGAATAGCTCCTGGGTTATAACCTGACTTATTGTTTGTTGTAATTAGAGGTAAGATATATGAACAGAAGTATGCATGATGCATGCACGATAAAATATTTAAATTTGTAATTTTTCCAGGTCTCTTCTTTTTCCATGGTTGATTTCTCTTTGTGCAAGCTTAAAGTTATAGTAATACTTCCTCCGGTTCATATAAAGAAGTTTCTAAGGGGACTATTCATCGCGACCTTTGACCATGTATAACTCCTAAATTACATTAGAGAATAATATAATAAAATTATATTATGAAATTAAATGGAGTATATTTTTATACTCAACTTTTAATTTATATTGATATAGTTTAACTTAAAAGTTATACGTGGTCAAAGTTCGCGATGAATATTCCCCTTAGAAACTTACTAATGAGACTGACGTAGTAATAAAGATGATCACTCATGAATCATTATGCAAGCATGATAAATCAATATCTAAAAGATGGAAAGTATTTTGATTGGTCCATATTAACTAAATCATCATTTTCAAATTTTGATATTAATGTGTGCCTTTAACTAGCATATTGAGACTTGTAACCTATCAGAGCCACAACTTAATTCCATAAGGAAATCATGACAATAGGGGCGGGGCACTGGGGAGCAGGTAACCTGATCATATATCAACCAGAGCCGATCTGTACTGCATTTTGCCCACACGGGTAGTAAGTTAGTAACTGCGTCGGTTTTCAATTTTCTTTCTTAATTTTCTCTGTAAAAATCCGATGGGGAAAATTTGGGTATATATAAAAGGGTCGGGTCTTGGTACGATTTTCGTAACATCACTACTATTCTCCGTCTTGATAAACTTCATTGAATTTGAAAGCATAAAAGTTTGTACATTAAATTGATTTGACTGAGAAAAAATGATCATAACTTTCTTTGTGATACTACCTCGATTGTCAATCGTCATACAATTAATATCCTATCACATGTGATAGTAGTGTGTTCTTACACTATACCGAATTAAAATTAAAATTAATTCATACTGTATCCTTGAAATATAACTTTTGAAATAATGCACACTTTGTAACTCTGTTTCAATGAACTTGTGAAATACTAGGAATATAACTTTAAACAATATTACGCGGAGTTTCAATAGAAAAAATTACTCATATTGAAGCATACTAATACTATAAGTTTTCATTAATCAGATAAATACATACCTTAATATATATATATATATATATATATATATATATATATATATATATATATATATATATATATATATATATATATATATATATATATATATATATATATATATATATATATATATATATATATATATAATCAAAATAGAATAAAAAAGTTGCAATTTACATATTTTCTTCTACAAAAATACAAAACCTCTAGGCTGCTATGCTAAGTTGCAAACAGCTCATTATTAAACATCACTAGACCACGACTGGGGAATTATGTACAATTCTTAATCTTCAAGTAACCAAAATCACTAAAGGCCAGAAATGAAAGTGACCCCTGTAGAAGGCAGCCAAGCATTCCCTCCAATGAAATTCGCAACCGTGAATTTGGATGCGTCAGGCGTCGCCAGGGAGTGAAATCCACCCCAGCTCACCCTCCCAGAAGTCCCCGCCCCAGGGCCCAAATTCTGATACTCCCCGAAGTACAATGTCTTATAGGTCGAGCTACTGGCACCGTCCCACTCGACCCACCCCCGGCTTGATATCTTCGCGGGGATGTTGCTCTGCATGACCACTGCTCTTGAGTAGGCCTTCCAGGGCCGGCCCAAGTAAGCGTTCTGTGAGAAACTTACCCCGACAGTAATTTTACAATTTTGGACACTAAAACCGGTGTTCTGTCCCGGGTCAGAACGGCCATTTGCTAGGATAACGTCAAATGCGCCACCACTACGTGGTTGGCGCAGGATGAGACTACAACTTTGGAAAACTGCAGCAGCATTGCCGAAGATGAAGTCAACTGTGCCGTAAATGTCACACTCACGGTAAAACTGGCGAAGGGAGAGCGCGTAGAGTGTGTCCTGGTACCCTGATATGCTGCATCGGAATAGTACAGAATGGTCCGACGAAACTGTTAGCGCCACGGCTTGTTGGCCGTTAGGACCGGCTGAGTTTTCGAACCCGATGTCACGTGCAATGAATCCGTCTCCAGTAACAGCTGAGAATTAAAGTAGCTGGCTGGTTAATAACCGAAAATATATTTGTAATTTTTTTCTTCTACTTGAACTACAAAGAAGTATATTTTAAAATAATTACTGTAGTCTCATTAAATTTATAATTTTTGTGTGAACAATCGAATAAAATTGAACCGAACGAAATAGTTGTAACAAATTTTCACTGAGGTCAACGTAAGAGTTTTCGAAAGTACTAGATAGCTACCAATAATTGAAGAGTTTTGACGAATTGATGCTCTGAAAATTTATCACCAAATAATTGAAGAGTTTTGACGAATTGATGCTCTGAAAATTATCACCGAGTACAGACAAAATTATTGTTTTCCATATCTATGTTTGTTCTATTTTGTACATGGCTGATTCACATGGATTCTAGTTTGAGAGAATTTTGGTGACTAATGCCTGCTGGTCCATGAAAATACCGAAGAGAAAAAAAAAACCCAACTTGTTCTACGAGTAATATTTAATGTGGTTTCTATACGATGCACATATTATTTAAATTTGTTAAACAAATTACATACGTGATACGTCATCTCGATTTTGTCTCAACTCTCAAATGTTTGGTACCACTTTAACACTTCTCCTGAAACTTTATAGTTTTACACTTTATTTTTGTTAACTTTTTAATGTTCGAATTGATCTCAAATTAATAATAACTCGTAGCGAAAAAATAATTTAAAAAATTATATTATGAAAGTATATTTCTTATATTTCTATAATATAACTTTTAAAATTAATTTTTTTATAATTAATTATGATTAATTTGAAGTCAAACCGAACATAAAGAAATCATCAAAAACAAAGTGTAAAACTATAAAATTTCCGGAGGAAGTACTAGTCACTTATGGAATTGTTTTCTAAAAGTTAAAAAAGAAGACACTAGCTAGGTGACACGAATATTTCTTACGATAGAAGAAAATATATATGAGGAGATTAAATAAATTAGAGAGCTTACTAAAAGTGGCGGAGCCTCTGAGTGAAGAGCCTTTGGCCACATTGCCGTTGGATGTAATGATAGTAGAATATTTTCCGTCGCCAACTAAAGTGATCCCATCCTTGGCCGTGTTGATTTTCTCATTGTATGTTCCGGATTTAACATATATCACGAACCTACCTCCTGTTGCAGCAGAGATGGCAGCGGAAACCGTAGTATAGTCCCCACTACCATCTTTCGCGACAACAGCATTAGCCTTAACTGCACCGCTTTGTAGCAATTTCCTATCGTGGGCAGATACCCAACTAGGGAAAATGTCGGCTTTTGAGTCCTGAAGAAGGCGACGGTTTTTTGTGGGTTTAACTTTAGGTTTTCTAAAGATTCGGTTAGCTAAGGCTAGTGAGTTGCTGGTGAGTTGTGATAGATGGTCCATTTTGGTATAAATTTCGGCTATGAAGGAATTGGACAACTTATGGTCCTCAATTGTGTCCCTGCATGTCTCTTGGAACGTAATGGCCGCACTAAGCCATGTTTGGATATCTTCTTTGTGATCTTCAGGGGATTTGCGAAGTGCGTTCGATGCTTGTTTGAGTTTTTTAGACGACATCTCAAGAAGTTCATTGCAGTAATCTAATAAGAAACAAAGCAAAAAAGCTTTTTTAAAAAAAATGATATATTGATTTACCAAGGTAATTCCTATAAATAGATGCATAACAAAATCGTGTAATATGCATAGTGTAAATGTATAAGAAAGCAACGTTGTTTAAAAAATAAAATAAATAAATAAATTTTAAAAAAAAATCTTAATGGATGACACCCTTAAATTACTTCACTACGGACATCAATAAGAAAATGATAAATTTTAAAAAGTATTGCCTTGTCGTATATGTTTATAAACACTTTCACAAAACCAGATATATTATTACTATAGCTGTATAGCGAAGTATTATTTTGTATCGCCTTGCTAAACTTGAAGAAATTAACAAGAGTTACAAACTTACAATTAAATTTTTTTTTTTTTTTTTGTTACTACGGTAAAAACTTCAAAACTGTCACGTTTTAAAAAACCAATAAAATTAAAAAGTACGTGAAAGTTTCATGTCATACATGTTTTAAATAGTTTAACACATAAATCCTGATTAAACACGAACTATACCTCAAATAGTCATCAAAACACGAACTATTATCCGTTCATACCTATGTTTGTCCGGGCGAGTTGTGCTTCAGGGGAGATAAAATGGGAGCTGAGGACCTGAAAGTTGGATTGTGGAAAGTTGTTCTCGGACAGAGCCTTGTTAACAAGGGCAGGCAAGAAATCATCTGGGTATTGATTATTTTCTGTCAAGGTTTGGACACACAAGGTTGGGTACATGGTGTGGCCACATTGAGTTCTCACCTCTTGCTCATAATCAATATCAGTTGCAGCACATGTACTGTAAACTGATGTCAAGAACATAAATAGGATAATGCACTTTATGGTTCCCATGTGGATTATAGGAAGAGAGAGAGAGAGTATGGAATTGAATTGGTAATGGAGAGTGTAATTTGTCTAAGTATTGTTGGTAATGGTGTGATGAATGGAGATTAAGGCAAGTTGTTAGGGTACTTATAGGAGAGTTCTGAGTTTGGATTGGCAATTTGGCATGCATGGGTGGAAACTATAGTGGGGGGTTAGGTCAGGTGTCAATTCCAAATGACTTTGTTCTGTAGGGGTATACTTCTATATCTCTTAGAGACTTGGGATCATTCATTAATTGCTAAGGTGATTAGCCATTTGAAAAACTAATCCATACCATTAATTCATGCATCCGTTCTTATAGTATGTAGTATGGTGGTAGCTAGTATTGCCAATCATATATACGTGATCGCATCAAGTTAATTACAAAGTACTACAAACTATAAATAATTGGTCAATGAGTATTTAGAAGCAAGTGTTTCTTACATATATTACCCTTGTTAGTTCGTTTTATTACAGATAGACCCCTGTTAGCCAAACAATTACATCCAGCACCTTTGTTAGATAGATTTAATTACACCTAAACCCATGAATTTGACTTTTGGTGAATGAAATCAATGTAAATACATTTTTATCCTTGGTCAAATATTGAATTCTGATTTTGACCAAACAACTCCAATTTTCATTAATTACACATTAGCCTCAAATTGTTTTAATTTTACCAATTTGGCACTTAATAATTCCACGTAAAGCATATAACTTCTTTAAATTTCAAATTTGTCCCAAATTTTATTGCAATTAAGCCCTAATAAATTTTTTATTTTAAAATATCACTCAAGTTAAAAAAAATATTAAAAAAAAAGAAAAAACAGCAAATCGGAGTTGCACAACTCCGATTTGTTCTTCCGCCACAGCTCCGATCAAATCGGAGCTGTGCAGCTCCGATATGATCGAAGCAGGTAACAACACTGATCAAATCAGAGCTGTGCAACTCCGATTTGATCGGAGCTAGTCACAGCTCCGATCTGATCGGAGCTAGTCACACCTTCGATCGATCGGAGATGTAAAGCTCCTATCAAATCGGAGCAGCACTACTCCGATTGATCGGAGCAACTCATAACTCCGATCAATCGGAGTTGTACAGCTCCGACTGACTGGAGCTCCGACCATTGTTCTAAAGAAGGGAAGAGGAAAGCAAAAAAAAAGGAAGGGAAGAAGAAAGAACAAAGAAGGAAGAGAAATAAAATTAAAAAGGAGAAACAAAGGGCCTAGTTGCAATAAAAATGCTAAGGCCATGTTTGGTCTAAATTTCCATTTAGTTTGGTCAATGAAAGAAACTTATTTTGGACCCATATGTAATAGATTGACTAAGAGGGGGTTAGACGTAATTAGAGTGTCTAGTAGGGGTAGTGGATGTAAAATTCAATAACTACGTACGAACATCCCAAGGGAAATACATGCAGGCTCGAGGTTACTTTTGCTGCGAGTTCTAACGGACTACAAAAGCGGGTTAGACTGATTCGGAAACGGGTTTATTATTATTATTATTATTATTATTATTATTATTATTATTAATATTATTATTAAATAAGCCTAAGCCGCTCATCTGTGATTTGTTTAATAATGTCCGATAGACAGATAGACAGAGGTGAAGCTAAGAATTTCATTCACCCCATGCTAATTTATATCACTTTTACGATCTCCTTAAACTCGTACTTAAAGCCGCTTTGGCAATTTTTGCCCGTTTTGTATCGCTTTTAGAATATTGAGTTAATTTAATTTTTTTTTGAAACGGCTAAAATATTTTTATTAAATAAAAAGATAGCATAAGTAATGCTCGAAAAACTACAAAGACGAGACCAACTCCTTCACCCAAATTAACGGTGATTCAACAATGGTTGTCACAAGACTCGCAACCAAAACCTTACGATGTAACCAAAACCTTTCAATAAAACCCAAATCCAAGCAACCAAATAAAACCTAACAACACCATAACCTCCATACCCACCACCTCATACAAGTCAATAAAATTTTCAACCTCCACCAATGTTCAAAACTTCGCAAAACCCTGACGGAATCAAGTTTGTCGTACACATCAACACCTTTAGTCATCTCCTGAACCAACAACATTGATAGCCGGCCTGTGCATCTTGTCTAGAGCACCACCGGCAGCAAATACCTAGCAACACCATAATCTTCATATCCGAACCTAGTACCCAAACCTCCACAAACCAAAACTTCAGTAACACAAGCCCAAGCATAACGAAAAAAAAAAAAAAAAACCAACAACTCCATAACCTCCCTACCCACCACCACATACTTGTCACCAATTTATTCATATACCCATAATTTTCTAAAACCCGGACTATCAAAATATTGGAAACGTAAAACTATTTTATTTTTTTTCTGAGAAAGAAAATTCATATATTTCATCAAGAAACTAATATATCAGGGGAGTCGAACGGTAACGTAGAGGTCCCAAAACTGTTTGAAAACGTATTACGGGCTAACACGTGAGTCACTTTATTACAATTGCGGGGAACAAAAAGAAAGAAATTGTCTGAAACAGAGAGAGGTAAAACTATTTAATAAGTGCTTCAATAAAAAAATGTAATTTTATATTTGTAGAAAAAGGGAAAAAAACTAGTATGATTTAAAATCGGCCCTTAATTAAGCATAAAAAACTAGTATAAAACAAAATGCATTAGTAAACCTAGATCGTGACAATAAAATTTTTAAACAAAGTGCATATAGCTAGATTAATTAATTATGAGTAACCTAAGCTCTTGAACTCCAATTAATATGTACCTGTGCCATACGGCTAAACCGATCCAAAGTTCTCAAAGACCAATCCAGAAATAATTAGCTAGCTAGGCGCTACATACCCTTTATTTTCCCTTCTCCAACCTGTGCGCTCTGGCCTCTGGGACTATTATCCCTTCGGCCTGCCCATTGAATTTCAATTAGTCTAAAAACTCGAATTGAAAGAATTGTAATATGTACTCATTTATATAAATTTTAGTGAAACATTCAAACATGTTAGAATATTCCACACTTGTGAGAGCTAAAATTAATACATATAGTATAAGACTAGGAACCGCGTCACACGCTATGCGTGTGAAGCGTAATTTTGAAAAATATTATTGTTTTATTAAATAATATATTGAAATAAATGGAATGAATATATAATCTTCACATAATGACTTCAAACGTAATAAAAAAATAATTAATTGAGTAACGAAA
Source organism: Plantago ovata (assembly GCA_028274465.1). NCBI lineage: Eukaryota > Viridiplantae > Streptophyta > Magnoliopsida > Lamiales > Plantaginaceae > Plantago > Plantago ovata. The sequence goes on along the minus strand of CM051455.1, from coordinate 22,405,893 downwards.
CTTAATATATATGGTGTGCTATAAATGTATATAGTTTTTGTAGTTGTGCAATTAATAGTTTTGAATTGAACTATATTAGACATATGAAAAGTATTCTTCCGATGAGTTAAGAACCATCAGATACATCTCTAGATTTTGGAAACATTCAACTTCAAAATCTGCAATGCAACTTTTTCGCATGTTAATTGGTATTCTTCATCAGTTGAATATGTTGTCAAGTGCTTCATATAAACATTCTAGTTTCATAATATGATGTTTTTAGTTATTTTTATCGTATGATTTAAGAATAATTTAAGGTCAAAATGATCATCGAAAAAGTCAACAAAATCAAGTGTTACATTTATTATTGGACGGAGTAAATATGTCTTTTTTTATAAGAACATATCATGGTTATTTTTAAAATTAATTATAATACGTCATACAACTTTATGTTAAAAAATAAAAATTTAAGAAGATAATAAATAAAAAAGAAAAAAATTACGTCAATAAGATTCGAACCCAACACCTTCAACTAAAATAATGATACAGATAATAGAGAAAAATCACGCCAACAAGATTCGAACCAAACACCTTCAATAAAAATAATGGAGAAAAATCACGCCAACAGGTTTCGGACCCTACATCTTTTAATTAACTAATGACATATGTACGCACCAGATTGAAATTGGATAAGCAAGATCAACGGATTAAAATTGATTGGTAAGTCAATCAATTGAGTAAATCAACCGGCTTATTATATTAATTTAATTAATTAGATAAACTTCTCCCCTTACAAGGACTTTTAAGGGAAAGATGGTTCAATTCTAATATGGTATCGGAGCAGACCCAAGTCGATGATGGTCACCCGTGTTGGATTTGAGCCGATATATATTGCGACATTCATGGTTCACGTTGTACACCCGATGTTCATACCAGACAACACGTGAGAGGGAGTGTTAAACCCCATCCCACATCGCTTGAGAGTAGGATCTCAATTCAACATAGGGGGGAGAAGGTTATCCAATCTTATATGTTGAACTGAGGTCCTACTCTCAAGCGATGTGAGATGAGGTTTAACAATACACATACCACGGGATTGGGATACCCTACCTACCCTCCCACCCCCACCCCCTCCAACATAAAAAATAAAAAATTACCAACATAATTTTTACTTTTTTGGCAGCAAAAAGTTTTTTAGGCAAGGACCTATTTCCACCCGCAAATAAAATAATAATTCTTACCGACATAATTTTCACTTTTTTGGGCGGAAAAAACTATTTCTACCTGGAGGAGGGGGGTTAGTGTGCCCTACCCCCTCTCCCCAAATTTAATTTATTCTGACACCGAAAAACGTTTTTGAGCCGGAAGGTGTTGGGGCTGCCCACCCTGGGCAAAAAAATTTATATATTAATCAAAATTGAAACATTTGAAAACTTACGCCAAGAAAATATGAGGAGTATATTGGACTTTATATGACTGGTCAACAAAATAAACCCAAATTTTGTCTTTTAAGTGTAATTTTTTATCTAGTAGGGACCTAAGTGAAAAATGGTGATCTAATAAGGTAGTTACATGTAAAATTGCCTTGCTTTGTGTTGTTGTCTCTTGTGATAGATAAATGTAGAAACTGTGTGTTTCAGTGTGTTGATACGCCGTGTACTTCCATAATATAACTCCGTTACTTATTCTTTTCGTATGATTTAAAAATAATATGATGTCAAACTAGACCTAAAGAAAGTCAACCAAATCAAATGAAAATTGGAAACTTTGCTCATTTTTTTGAAACAACAAATATTACAACTACTCCTACACTACTATTACAAACATACTAAACCACTTTATTTTTCCACACCTAAACCAACCTTATAAGACTCCGTCACCGCCATGGAAAATTTACTCATAGATTGATATATATGTTCTCTTCACCTGAACAGAACATGATTGAATGAAGTTGAAGTGAACTAAATTTATATGTATCATAAAAAACAATTAAAATAAATTTGAATTGAACCCAAGTTCACATAATTGAATAATGTAAACTGAATTCAACGGGAATATCTAAAATTAATAATTTTGTAGAGGAATTTAGTTGATAAGATGATGTTGAAGAATCAAGATAGACTCATTAATACTGGCCGCTGATTTTGATTTCCATTATGTTTTAGAATCTAGGGTACTGCCATTGGAAAACAAAAGCATAGAGTATAAAAAGTGAGATACCTGACTTGTCTGATATGAAGCATTACCAATTGGGACCTAAACCTGATCTCTCTTTTTTTGGCATGGCTACCAAATGGAAGCTAGCTGGTCATATTTGGCTAGGTGCATATTCTCCTTTAAAACTTAATGATAATTATGCAAAACTAAAATAAAGTAGTACTATTAACACTAGATCATGGCAATTGGCAAGGCTTCATGCATGTCATGTCACAAATAAAGGCAACCAATTTTGTATTATGTGGAAATATAAAGTATATATAAGCCCATTCGCAACAAAATGCACCAGCATTATATTATGAATTAAATCTTGAACCATCACAAATTATTATATTTCGGAAACTTTAATATAGGGCATAAATATTAAGTACTTGTATAACCTTAGCTTACTTGAGTGACACGGTGACTATAGTCTATGACTCTATGGTTACACAATTGGCAATTCAGAACTCCATCTGAAGGTAACACACCTGCAGTACTACGTACCCATGCACCGAGTTAATTCGCATTGTGGCTCATGATTCGAACCTAAAATTTCGGGAAAAACTTGCCTACCAATAAAGTTGCAAGAAAAATTTAACCAAACCGAAAAAAAAAAAATTACACAAAGAAATATATTAAAAAAATGTAAAAGAATGGATGGAATGTTCTAACGAAGTGATTTTTTATTTAAAAAGTTTATAATATCAGATTTGATAATAATGATTTGAAATCAAATTACAAGAATTAAAGTATATATAAATTATAAATATTATATGAATTTTGTAAAAGAGATTTCTATTTAGAAAATAAAATAATTCCACGTCATGTTTCGCACCAATAACTAGCACCTATAGTCATTCATATTTGGTAGTTGGTGCCACCTATTGGTAACAACATTTCACTATAATACTATTAATGATCAAGTATAAAAATCTAACATAGATTATATCATATACTGTACATACTTTTTAAGTGGGCGGGGAGTTATTTTATCCAATAATTTGGACTTGATAGAATTTCATCCTTAGAAAATTTTATTACCATAGATAGTAGGTTTAGACTTTGTTCTCTTCATCTGAAAAAGTCTGAACTAAACTGATCTGAACTGATTTGATCTGAACTGAACTTATTTGTAGTACAAAATACTATTAGTCAAATATGAACTGAACTGAATTTAAAATAATCAATTTTCAGATGAAAAGAACATAGCCTCTATGTTCTTTTCATCTGAAAATTGATTATTTTAAATTCAGTTCAGATCAGTTCAGATGCATTAAGTTCAGTTCAGTTCAGTTCAGATTTGGCTAATAGTATTTTGTACTACAAATAAGTTCAGTTCAGTTTAGTTCATATCAGTTCAGTTCAGTTCAGATCAGATCAGTTCAGTTCAGACTTTTTCAGACGAAGAGAGCAGAGCCTTAGTGGTTTACCCATTTATTTATGATCACATATAAAATTGTATTAAGTGGGGGTGTATTGGGTGAATATGATGGGATCCGAATTCTGGCGTTGTTTTATGAGCTAACATCCATCTCGGGGGGGGGGGGGGGGGAGTGGTTCGGGCCAGACCAGGCTTTCTAGATGTCCGGTTTGACTCGGGAATTTTTTCTCAGGCCGGGGATGGGCATGAACTTAGGCTCAAGCCTGGCCCGTCATGGGGTCAGGCCTGACCCATTTCTATTATATATATATTTTCTTTCAAGTATTTAGAAATGAAAATATTTTTTGTTTTATGTAGTGTAGTGGTGCTCGGAATGGTGAATTTATTTAGGCCAGTATGCCTAGGCTCAGTGTAACGGACTAGGCTTGGGCTTGTTCAAATTGTCATCCCTAACATCCACTAATCTAACCATGGGCGGATCTACAGTGTGGCAAGGGGAGTCAAGTGCCCCCCTTAATTTTTGACCTGAAATTACTATTATACATTTTCGTATAAAAATAATGTGTATGTTATAATATATACATTATAATTTAATGATCACATGAGTAAATGTGGCGCGGTGGCCTGTTTGATTCAGTTTTATGCGTCCCGGGTTCGATTCCCTTTAATGTGCAATAATTGTCTTGTTTTCTTTTCTTTACTTCCTTTCTTTGACCTGTTACCTTTCTGTTCTTCTTTCTTTTCTTCATTTGTCTTTTCACTATTATTTATTTTACTCAAATTCCCATTAATATCTTTATTCTTATTTCAATCACAGATTTCCTTCTCCTTATTTCAATTCCTACTATTTAGCTTATCCTTTTTTTTAAAATTAAATATTAATTAATCCTATTAATTATTTAAACATAATCATTTTGTTCAATTAATAAATAGTAAATATATTTGACATTAAAGAGTATTCTTTTGTGTATGATTTTAGTTAAATATCTGGGAACTTCATATGTTCAGATAATCGGTTTTTACAAATTTACAAGTAAGTCTAGAATTAATGAAATTCCTTCATATTTCAAGATAAATTTTATTTTATGAAATATTTTGACTAAGATAAAAATTATAAGAGGTATTATTTTAAAATGAACTAAACTATATTTTACCGGCACTTCTCTTATAAATTGTGCCCCTCAAAGAGAATTTTCTGTGTACGCCACTGAATCTAACTAATAATATTTTCAAGATTTCCAATCGCCTTGTCCAATAGTATATATTTTATACTAATGTACAATGTTTTATTTGTTTCAAGAGTTTGAAATATATATTTTAAAATTCATGAGCCTTTAATCCATGATTTAGAAAATTACAACCGTCCAAGTCTCACTCCATTAGCCCCTCTATTATTGAATAGAGGAGTATCATACACGGATTATACCCTCTATTATTGATTAGAGGAGTATCATACACGGATTATACTTCGTAGCTACGTTTGGGAGAACTTTAAGTGCACCTGACCGTGCAAGTCTTAGCCCTCTAGTTGCTTGTTCTGTTCTAACTATGACCCAAGGGGACCCCGGTAAAGCAAAAGCGAAAGAAAATTAAAACGAAAACTCAAAGCAAGCATTATAAGACGAGACGGACAGTCTTGTGGTACCCTTCCCTTAATCTTATTAGGACAGGGGAAAGAGTGTGTGCCACATGAAGGCCCAAAACAAACTTATACCATACAATGGTTGGGTCTTAATGCCGGCTGGCTTTGATTTGTATGCCTTTAACTACTGCTTATTTGGGCTACTGATTTTGATTGTTTGATTGATATTGTAAGTGTACGTGTTTTACTGGTGTTGATAACATTGGTGTTAATCTCTTCCGGTTTAACTCCTATGTATGTCAACAATACACTTAACCGATTTTGATTGTGTTTTATCTTTACTTAACAACTAACTAGTTCCACAACTGTGGATATTTATTTTGTGCAGGAAACAACTTCTAGAACGTGTCAATAAATGGAAGTCAAGTACAATTAGGATTGACGACTGATTCAATTCAACAAGAACTCAAAAAGGAAAAAGATTTCAAGAAGGAATTAATAGAAGTTCTAATTGAAGAAGGTCGAAATCATGTTCAGATTCAAAGTTTGAAGTCGTTCAAGAATATATCCTTATTAGAGTCGACGTTCTACTTCGACACTATATATATGCCGCTAATATCGACTTGAAGAACACATCTCGAGAGCAAGAGTTTACAATCTGAGAATTCGTCAAGAGTCTTTATTTTTTAGTTGTTTGTTATCGAGTCTTTATATTAGTTTATATTTTAGATCTCTTTAACAACGTATTGATAATAGATTAGGTAGAGGGCGGCTCTGCATTATCGTTAGGTGACTAGTATTGTTTTCAGCTAAGATAGAATAGGGAGTATACAACGTTGTACGAACATATTCGTCTTAGTGGTTTTTATGCCTTGATTGGGCATCAAGCAAGCTATCAAATTAAAAGCTGCTTGAAAATTTACAAACACGGGTTCTTATTTACTTTCTGATGTGCTTTATATTCTGATATATATTACTTGTGTTTGTGGAACTAATTTGCAGTTTTAATAATCAGGATTCTGCAGTGTTATCGTACGTGTTGTTCAACACCTTCGATAACTCCTACTTACTGGCGCGTATTGTTCCTATTAACAAGTTGTTATCGGTTCTACATTTTTTTCATATTTATTGAAGAATGTATTTCAGTATGTGTCTCATGAGTCATTACCAGGATGATTATCAAAGAGGACACATTCAAGAAAAGGCGTTACTAGTGGAATTGGAAGAATTGTACTAGTTGTATATAGACGACATAGTACTACATGTGAATGAGGCTTTGTCTCTCTCGACTTGTGTCTATATCACACCAACCAGCTGCCTGAATTTTCTCCGATCGATGACCACTTTTGGCGACGACTTTCATTCCTTCACTATGGGACAACAATGTAGTACTAAGTGTACAACCCAGATACGTGCTTGTACCAAGTCCTATTATCACAACATGCACAATGCATGCATGAAAATGAACTTACAGAAACATCGCAATTCTAGTTCTAGATATGGGTTTTTTCTTAATAACTTGTTCCGTAAGGCTTAAATTCCAGGATGAATTGAATTTTGTTGCCCGTATTAATTATTTTTTGATGTACGTACTTGGAGGAGCATTTGACCGCACCCAATATATATATATATTTCATTCACACCAATCTCAAATCAATGTTTTATTGGGCCCGAATCTTTAATTTTAATTCGTAATCACAATTAAATAAATAATTGTAGTTCTGCTACAATGAATATTAAAAGTTTTTCTCTCCGATAAGAGCAAATATTTAAAGCATGGAGCTAGCCCAAAGAAATAATAAAAAAAAAAAAAGGAGAGAGAGAGTGGTCAAGGAGGATGTATTGGGAATTTGGGATCATATTCCAACAAAGATAAAGGTGGTATGGGAGTCACAAGGTGGTACAACGGTAAGAAGTTGGGTTACTGAAGGAGAGGTGTGGGGTTTGATTCTCAGCAATGACGGAGTTATAAGGCCGTCTTCAACGGAGGCGCAACTTCGAACTTGCGTCTCCGTCAGAGACACGCAACTATCCACCTAGTTGAGCTCGAGCTCAACTGTTGAGCCCAAGCTCAACTATATTATATTTTTTTCTTTTTTCTTTCTCTGTGATATTTATACTACTACCAGCCACCAGGCACCAGCGTGTGTTTTTTATTATATCATCTTTTTATTTTTTTATTTTTTATGTTTTTTTTCTTTTCCTTTTAATGTTTATTATTTTATTCCCATATTTAATAATGCATAAATAAAAATAATAAAATAAAATTTTATAAAATAAACCATTACATTACATAATTTGTATTACAAAAATTCTAAAAAATGCAATAACGATAAAACCACAAATCTTACAACGATAAATTATTATTAATAGTTTATGTTTATTGTTTAACTTTTAATTTTCAACTTATGTAATATTTTATGTTTATTGTTTAACTTTTAATTTTTCACGAGTGTATTTTTTTAATTTGATAGTCTATTGCACTATTTTTATTTAATAATTTTTCAAATATTACATTTCGAAGTATCTTATTATAATATTTTAAAATGAAATGAATAATTGATTAAAAAAACTTAATGGAAAAAAGAAGATGAAATAAAAAATAAAAAAATAAATGAAAAATAGGGGATCAATGGGATCAACTGTTGAAGCATGTTGGAAGAGTTGGAGATTAAGTTAGTGGAATGCTTATGTGGCGCAGTTGAGCTCCACTTTTGGGATCAACTATTGGAGAAGGCCTAAGGTCGGTTTAGGTGTGGAGAAATAAAGTGGTTTAAGAGAAAATTTGTATACAATTAGTGTAGGAGTAGTTGTAATATTTTCCGTTTAAAGAAAAATAAAGGTGGTGTGATTTGTTCGGAAATGGAGATTTGTTTTGTAAAATAAAAACAAAGTTAAAATTAAAATAAAAAATGAATTCATTTATCATACATACAAAGCCAACCTTGGTCTCACTTGAGCCCAGAATAAAATATGGGGCGGGGTCCGTGGCGGGAGTATTAATTTTGTGATATTTAAAGTGGCAAAAATATTAAAATTGAGTTTAAATATAAAATTAATAAGGGGTAAGCCTATTTAAAAATTTTAGAGGCATGTTACATGCCTCATGCTCCTGCATGCATGATACTGCCATGCTCTATCGTTTGATAACCTAACAATATGTTGAATGGGATTATGTGGTCTTCTAGGAATGAAAAGCTTTTTTAAAAATGGTAAGTTCTTGACATTTTTCATTTTCACTTGAATGAGCCATCTCAACTTGCTATTATCTGTTCTTGGTGGATTATGTGGTCTTCTAGGAATGAAAAGCTTTTTTAAAATGCACCTGTGAATACGTTACATTAAAAACACCCACACTGAAGTCAATATCTATGGTGTCTACCATTCAATTTATAACTTCTTGCCAAGGGATTGCTTTATGGGAAGCTTTCTTTAAAATTAACAAATAATAATTAATTAAATTTTTGGTTTTTCATGTAACAACCTGACCATTATTCTTGGCTGAGACTCAACCCTTTGGATGGGCGCGATTACTCGTGAACTGGTCCACACACGTCTCACCGTTGTCTGTGCCTGCACGAATTTGATTTTGAAATCCATATGAAAGTAGTGGTCTACTTAAATATCTTTTGGGTATTAGATGTTAGATGTATGCTATATAAGTGTATTAAGTATTACTCATCTATTAAAATGATAAACTATGAGTTAATGTTAAGTAAAGCATTGATATAGTTTTTGAAAAATGGTATATATAGAGGGAGTATATACATTAAAATTTAGAAATTAATATTAATAAAGCTTTATTTTGTTAGACATATTTTCATACTTATAAGTTGTATAATTGAGTGATACAATACTGAGTAAGATTGTAAATTACACAGCTTTCTCTCGTTCGTACGTGCTCGTTGGTATATACGTACATGCGCATTATTAATATTGTGAGAAATTCTTCGTGAAGGAAAAGGTTAAGAGTATAAATACAAAAATGTTTATAACACTCTCTTGTTAAGAAGTTTACTTCATTTAGTTTTAGTGTCAAGTCAAACCACTTGGGTTGGAGGTATTATCAATCATAAAATTGTGGTGGATATACTAAACAGTCTAAACTAGAAAAATTGTAGGCCAAAAGTGTACACACATATTTAATATTGTACTTATTGAATGGGAGCCATCCACTTATCTATATGCCATATCTCTCATGTTCTTAACGTTAGGGCCGGGATGCAGGTATCACAATTTGTCCACCCATTCTAAGGGCCAGGTGGAGCCTTTGACTCTCTTTGGGATTTCATTTTTAGAATGGGTGGTGGAGGAGGTGAATAGGAAAAAGTTTTGAAAGTGAGATTATTTTGAAGAGTTTAATAAGAAAAAATAAAATGACGATGTGTAAAAGAGTTATAGAAAGAGAAATGAAGAGAATGAGTCATAGAGAGAGATATATTATAGGGAGATAAATTCTGAAAAAGAAACAAAAAGTAAAAGCTTAAAAACTAAAGAACATGAATAGTGTTGAGAGAGCCAAAGTCAATTTTCGTTTTTAGAACAAAACTCTCGAAAATGAAAAAAAAGCCAAACGCTGTGCTAATATCCATATATAGTTTAGGTCCAACAAGGCTGCAAGTCTAAATGGTACTGCTCTGATGTCATTTATAGTACTTTTACCATTTAAAACCATCAATTCTATTAATTTGAAAGATTTACTCGTATACGAATACATTAGAAACTTTTTATTGGACCACTCAATCCATGACTAGTACTCTAGATCAAACATATTTAAGTTTAGAGTTCTTATAGATGTAAAAGAAATCATTTTTGGAAACAATCAACTGAGTATGAGTAGTAACAATTCAACTTTTTGTCATAACAATCATGATCTCTTAAATTGTAAAATTTTATCGTTGTATCTTATCAGGTTTGATCCGCACCTTTTATGAAGGTAATTCCGATACTAAGATTTCGTATATACCCAAACATTTGTGTATTAACTCCGGCCCGGCCGGTCATGATGAATAGATTTAGTACCTAACTGATGTGTACAAATCGAAAGGATCATGTCATTAGAGAGGATTATTAATGTGAGGTTAAACATGATTGGATGATAATATTATTGTATGGTCATGTCACATAATGCAACAAGTCAACAACGGCCTGAATATGACTAGAGAACTTTCTCAGAGTTACGCCTTACGCTTTTGCATGTCGGGAAAGCAACAAATTAAATCGCTTCTTTTGACAATAATAATAATGGCGTATTGGCGTCCAAGTAAACGAATCATCTAAATGGCTATTACAGAATTTTAGTCAAATTCTGCCAAGCCTGTACGCTTGGGATGATCAATGTACGTCTGGGGAAAACAGAACAAGGAAGAAAATGAAGGAAGAAAACTCTCCGCCTATGATGGGCAATGCCACGTGGCGAGCGTACGCTAACGAAGCCAGCTTAGCTTACGAAAGGATAAAAGGCAGATAGGATATGGAGTCTTTATTATATATATAGACTTGTGGGGTTTTCTTTTATCAGCATCAGAAATTAGAGAGATGTTAGATAAGAGAGAAAACTTGAGAGATTAATTTTTGTATACAATTCTTCCATAGAAAAGCTAGCTAGAGCAAATTAGTGAGGTGTAGAGAGATAGTCTAGAGCTGAGAGCTTGGGTGACAAACTTGTAATCTATAGCACCCGTGATATCAAATACCACCATTGGTTGGTGATTGACAGTGGTGTTTTCTCTGGTTTCTATGGACGTAGATTTCTCATTGAAATCGAAACACGTTAAATTATTTTATCTTTTTACTTTTGTTTATTATTGCACATTTGACTTAGGGTTGTACATGTGATGATTTGATTTTCTTATTTTGGTATAATTGTTATTTTGTGCACAACACTTATTATCATATCAAACAAATTTCAATTACTCGGTTCATCTTTATCGCACCAAAATTTTGGTTCATATTTTATGACCCACAATTTCCAACATTGAATTTCACTAAACGGACAGTTAAAATTTATGATTACTACAATATAATATTTGATTAATAATCTATAGAGTTCTAAAATGCACTAGCACACACCAAGAAATTGTCATGATCTTGAGAGTGGGGTATGCGATGCGAACTTAATAGTCGAATTCATTTCCAAAAATTGTTCTCCTTCACCTCTAACTAATAGGTCAGGGGTTCGAGTCACCACGAATATTGATCCTCGCTTGTCGGTTAATAAAAAATCCAAAAATTGTTAATTAATTATTATTATTAGTATATTATTATGCATGTAGCTGTAGTGAGTATAACGTGTGAGCTGCTAACCTTAAGGATTAGCGCAACGAAAAATGAATTAATTTAAAGATTTTATATGGAATATAGTACATGAATTCATAAACGCTGCTCGATTCTAAATACACTTTTCATTCTTATCTTAACTACTTGTGATTATCTTACCTACATAGAGTCATTTTTCAGCATGACACCACGTGGAGTCGTTTTTTTTTTAATCACAAATATTACAACTACTACAATAATTTTATAGAAACATCTTATACCGCCTTATGCCTCTGTCCGGAATCGAATCTTACACCTTTACTTCACCCTCCCAACCTCTTTTCCACTGCACCACCTTATAACTCCTTCACGGGACTAGCTTATGTCATGTCAATTAATTTTAATCAAATTTTCAGCCAATCATATTTCATAATTTTATGTATCCTCTCATCTCCCACATTTACTAGTTTGTAATAAAAGTATTTACGTGATTCTATATACTTCCTCTGAAAACTTATGGTTGATCAGATTTGCGGTAAGCTTTCCTCCAGGTGATGATGATGTTGTTTACCTTGATTTGATTATTCTGATTTGAATTCTCCGATGGCGTTTATAGTTATTTGGTGTTGGTGATACCTTGTTTAGGCCAGGTTTTAGTTTATGTTGGAGTCCTGAAATTCGATTGCAGAGATGGTCCAAAGTTCTTTTGGAAGATAGAAACGAGCCTTGAAGATTTGAATACGGTGAGAATGAGAGATGAGTTTATTGGATGCATATTCAAAATCTATAGCTGTTTTGGATGGTTGAAAAGTAGTCTGATTGTGAAATCGTGTTCGAAAGCGAAAATATAAAATAAATAAATAAAATAGCGTGAGCATCCTTAAGAGTTCACTGAACTAAGAAACATGGTGTACTAAAGATATGATATTCCAAGCCATTAAGAATGATACTGCATAACGTTTTAAACATTTTCTCTCTTTATGCTTGGTGACGATAAACTGTTGGCAACAAAATACAAATTTTAAGAAATTATGGGGTCGAAATACATCACTTGTCACGCGTAACTTAGTTTGGTAGTTGGGCTGAAGAGTGTTCCCACTTCCGAGGACCATGCATGAATGATTCGTTTGTTAAAGATGGTTGAGTTTTTCCAAGGGCTACTAGCAAGGTTTGATTTCTTGCATCATGTACTGTGTTTGATTGGAGATAACTTGGTTAAAGTTGAGAAATACAATACTGACATACTCATAACTTGGTTAATGGTTGTATTATCCTCCACTCGGAACAAATCGTGTGAAATCCAAATTATCTTACTAATTGAACAGAGTTAATAGCCTCCATGTCTTAGTGTTTTGCTTCTTTATATGGATCAGGCTTCTCTGTGTTGTTTGAGAGCTTATACTAGCTTGATTATCACGTTGTTAGTACTTAGTAGTAGTACCTATTACTGTAATTTTTTTGTTCATCTTGCTTACTGTGAAGTACTGAAGCTTCCATTGTTCCATCCATGTGGTTAACAGTTTGATTGGAAGTATCTATATAAAGAAGGGTATTATGTGAAACAAAATATAGTAGTACTGTATGTGGACTCTTAGAACATCTTGTGTCTGGCTGCTTTTGTGGTTGTTGCTGCTGCATGTCTTAGTACCTTAATAGTTAAATAATAAAAGCATGAAAAATAGGTATTGTTTCAGGATGTATACATATGTGAACCTAGGAAAGTTGTATTTTGGTGTGTTTACTGTATCCGTATTCTTTTGAATAGGCTAACTTTAAGGTCTTAGGTTTTGCTGGGCATGTTAACTGCTTTTGGAAAAATTTCAGTTGATGTTAGTTTTTGGTTTCCTGCAAAATTTTGATGACTAATGAAAGTCATTTAGTTTCTGTCCTCATGAATAAATGAAAGTGTCTTATTTGGAGTAGTGTGGTAGGAGTAGAATAGTTATAACTTATAAGGGTGCTCGAGTAGTAAGGGTGGTGGAGTGGCGGTGATATTAAAAAAAAAAAAAAATGAAATTGTATTATATGTCTAACTAAGTTTAAGGGTAGATGAGGTGGCTAGGAATTTTTAGCCAAATAAAGAATAAAAATTATTTAAATAAAAGATGTTTGTCACGCTTAGCGTGTCTACACACACTCACACACACACTGTAATCACTATTCCTACTACTTCATGTAATATCTCAGATGTTTATGGTAACTTCAGGAGAAAAAATAAAAAAGGGGACTAACATGATCGACATAGAAGGAGGTGTGGTTGTGGTTGGGTTTTTCCCTAGACCCACCTTAGATCTTCTCTACTCCAATTCTACTCTACGATCTCGATCTTACCCTCCGAGATTCCATTCACTCGGTCTTGTTCGGTTTTCAAGTGGCTTCTTCCTTCATATCAAACTGTCCGGTTCCGACAAGCTATTGGGTTGTTATCAATTGAAGTTTTGATTTCTTCCCGTGTTCTGTTTTCCTGATTCGAACTGAGATTATTGATATTGATTTGTTGTACTTAGTCGACTTGTTATGGAGATTATTCATTCGGTTTTCTACTGAGGTTATTGTTATATATTGTCTGGACCGATTCTGTTTGGTTTCCTCGATTATTCTTCGTTATTGCTAGTTACTGGGTCACAACCACTTCATAATTTACTTGATTATATTTTCATTCAAAAGTATTTGGGGTTCCAGAAAGTAGAGACTAAACTCAAATCAACGGTACTCTACTTTGGATGTAAGGGTCTGCCTCCTTGGGCTTCTGATCCGTAAGTATGCAGTACCCGGACCATTAATTCTATCCAGGCTGTAGTAAGTGATCCAGGTCTAGTATTATAAAACTAAGTACTCCCTTGTCGACTCTATATGTATACGGAGTATGTGTTTATTTACATTTTTGTTTGAAACAATAAATTTAACTATCCTACTTAATAAATTTAACTATCCTACTTATTTATCACCTTATAAATTCAAATACGCATTTTTTACCATTTTATTGTGATCTTATTAGCTGAATGAGCTAGCTTGTTTAACAACCATAAACTTGCCTGAACATCTTAGGTGTAAGATGTAGTTAAGTGATTTGATACATTATACTCAAGAGTCACAAATAGCTTTAAAAAGCTAAATAATAATTTTATATTTTATATTTGGCAAACGAGCTAATTAACTAAACATCAACCATCTAACCAGCTAGTTTATGAAATAATTTTGCTACAATAACCTATACTATTGAGTTCACTTGTAATCCACCCCGAACCCCTCGGATATGGCCCCTCCATTAGTCCATTATAAATTAATAACAATCATGTTTTTCTTCGAAGTTCCAAGACTTGACAAGAAATGCATGCAGTAACATGTTTGAATGAACTTAATTCACGTTGTTGGATCGAAATCTCTTATTTTTGGCACAACTTTTCTTTAGGCTGTAATAATACAAGGCCCAAGTTTGTAAGGCCGATGGTGCAATGACTGAAAAAATCTTCAATTTAATTTAGGCAAGTTTAGTTTAGATCACATTTATTTACAATAAAAACTTTATTTATACAGTAATATTGTCGGAATTGGCAAAAATTATTGTTGTAGGGAGTTTCAATGTTAACATTGATACTAAACGTGTACTAGTGTGGCAAATATGTTAAATAGATAGTATAATAACAAACAAAATAAAATTTGAACAATATATAATTGAAAACAAAGATATAAATCATTGCATCAATCAAACAAGAAGTGATTAGATAATCGAGGGGATAAATTGCTATAGATACTAAAGTTAAAAGATGTGATTGAAAATCAAAACATTACTTTGCATTCTAAATTTCGTGTTATGTAACACATACATGGAAGTATTTATTTTAGTAATTCAATTTATTATTATTATGTAGAGGTATAATCCTTAAGGTGAGACTTGAAAAAATATAAAATATCATAATGTGGAGTTTATTATTATTTATAACTGGTCCCAAGTTGGGACCATGAGTCTTTATTACTATAAGTAGTTTGTTTATTCTTTTATGGAGTATTTACCTTAAAGAGTTGCCATGTGGCGTTTAATTTAATCTCATCCATTCATTTCGGTTCAAAGTCATTTTTGGTACAATGAATTATAATTAATTTTCTTTAACATTACGAAAAAAATACTCTCCATACGAAAAAAAAACTTTCTCTGAGGAAAAACTAAACCGTCAGATAAAACCGTCAGATCATGGCAAAACGCCGCGGCCGCCCGAAGAAAGTGGTGGCTCCGACTGCGCCAAGTAACAACGGGATTCCAGACGCAGGTGAGCAGATTCATGGAGCGATGGCTGAGATTGAAGCGATTCAGTGCGGAGACAAAGGGAAAGAGGTAATTGACACAACCAACATTCTCGGTGACGTTACACAACCGCAGACACACTCTGCTGTTTTGTGTGATAAACCTGCTACTGCCGCTGCACATTCACACGCAGATCTGTCGGTGGCTTGGGCAGATGTGGTACGTGGGAACAGACTTGTAACCAATGGTTTGGCGATTGGTTTTTCACCACCAAACGTTGTTGAGTCTGGGATTGAGGTTAGTATTGAGCACGAGGATGTGCAGTCTGAGATGTCTTTCTGGCAGTTTGCGGTCATAATGTATGTCATTGGTACATAATTGACTTTAACTGCTGTGAAAAATTTCATGCGAAAGTCATGGGCATTGGATGAATTACCTGATCTTTTCTATCATGAGGATGGGTATTTTATCATCCGATTCATGTCTGCTGCTGTAAGGGATGGTATTCTGCAAAAGGGGCCATACTCGATCTTCAATATGCCGATGTTTCTGAGGCACTGGTCTGCATATTTTGATTTGAAGGAGAATTTGCTGCGGGTTCTACCTATTTGGGTAACGCTTCCTAAACTTCCTTTACACTTATGGGGGGAGAAAAGTTTGGGTAAGATTGCTAGTGCTTTGGGTAAACCGGTGGTTACTGATGAGTGCACTGCAAGGAAACTGCGAGTCTCTTATGCACGTGTATTGGTGGAAGTGAATGTAACTGAGGAACTCAAGGATTCTATATTGATCTGTGATAACAATGGTAAGAAGTTTCATCAAGCTGTACAATATGAGTGGAAACCATTGTTTTGTGTCAAGTGTAATCAAGTTGGTCATCAGTGTGGCAAGAAATTGGATGGTAATGGTACTAGACAGAGCCGCAAAGGCCAGGGACAACGGGTTTGGGCGCAGAAGCCGGGAATTGCATATGTGGCTCCGAATCAGGCTACTCATGCGGCTGGAGGCAGTGGTTCTAGTCATCATGATTCTGCTGCTAGAGAGGCTGTGAATGGCGTCTCTATTGTGGCTCCAATTGTTCATAAATGATTACATGGAATGTTCGGGGGCTTAATAGACGCGATAGGCATGCTGAGGTTTGCTCCCACCTTAGAGCGCACGATATTGCTTGTGTTGCGTTGCTAGAAACTAGAGTAAAAGTTAGGAATGCTAGTAGTATTAGAGCAAAGTTTGGGCCTCAATGGTCCTTTCTTGATAACTATAATAAGCATGAGAATGGTAGGATTTGGTTTATGTGGAAGTGTACTCGAGTTGGTGTGGATTATGTGCGTTGTACTGATCAGTTATTGCATGTTGCTATTAATGACATTGATGGTTCGTTTAAGCATTGGCTGACAATTGTTTATGCTCATAATACTTTGGAAGAGAGGAGGAGGCTTTGGCATGATATTGATGAAATAGCTTCTTCTCTTCAAGGCCCTTGGATTGTCATGGGGGATTTTAATAATGTTCTGTCAGTTGATGATAGAATGGGAGGGAACCCTGTGACAATTAATGAATATAGAGATCTTCAAGCTTTGATGGCACAGATTGGATTATATGAATGTGATACGGTTGGAAGTCACTTTACTTGGTCGAATGGAAGAATCTCCTCCAGATTGATAGGGTCATTGGTAATCAAGATTGGTTTCTCAAGTTCCCTCAATATGTAGTTGAAGTTCTTGTCCCACATATCTCTGATCATAGCCCATTAAAAGTGACTTTACAAATTGCAAGACCTCGAATAAAACCATTATTCAAGTTCTTAAATTGTACAGTAAAGGCACTTGATTTTCATGATATAGTGAGGGGTGATTGGAGTATTGCTATTCAAGGGAGAGGTATTTATGTAGTTTGGGAAAAATTAAAGAGACTGAAGTTTGCTGTCCAGAAAATTCAACAGCGATATCATGGGTTTCACCAGAAGGTTGTTGCCACCAGACAACTATTAGCTGACGCCCAACAGCAGCAGATTGCGGATAGAACAGATTCTGGAAGGGTTGCGGAGGTTAAACGACTCACTGCTGAATTGTTGAAATGGGTCTCTTTGGATGAACAAATTGGGCAACAGAAAGCTAAGGTAGATTGGATACGATTGGGTGATAATAATAATTCTTACTTTCACTCTATTGTTCGTGAGAAGAATAGGAACACTGGTCTCTATAAGTTGGAAGATGCTCATGGAAATGTTCTGACGGCGCATGATGATCTGGAGAAAGAAGTTCTACAGTTTTATCAATTGCTTGTTGGCAGTAATTCCACTGATTTGCGGATAGTTGACATCCCGACACTTCGACAAGGTAAACAACTAAGTGTTTCTGATGGTGATTGGTTATGTAGAGATGTTACAGATGATGAAATTTTGAGAGCATTAAAAGGCATTGGAGATGATAAAGCACCGGGAATTGATGGTTTCAATGCTAAGTTCTTTAAGGAAGCTTGGCCTATCATTAAACAAGATGTTATTAGAGCTGTCAAGGAGTTCTTCAATCAGAACAGATTGTACAGGGCTGCGAATTGCACTCTAGTTACACTTATTCCTAAATCAAAAGAGGCCAAGACGATGAAAGAGATGCGTCCTATTTCTTGTTGTACAACACTCTACAAAATCATCTCCAAGATTCTGACAGAACGATTGGGTAAGGTGATTAATACTGTTATTCATGATAGCCAATCTGCTTTCTTACCTGGTAAAGTTATACATGATAATATTATCATTGCTCAAGAGTTATTAAGAGGTTATGGAAGAAGGGGAATCTCGCCTAGATGTATGTTACAAATGGATTTACAAAAGGCGTATGATTCTGTTGAATGGTGTGCTTTGGAACGAATTATGCAAGAAATGAACTTTCCTAGAAGGTTTATTGATTGGATTATGCTTTGTGTGACAACGGTCTCTTACAAGTACAATATACAAGGGGTGCCTACGAAACTCTTAGTTGCAAAACGAGGTTTGAGACAAGGCGTCCGGTTTCTCCACTTCTCTTTGTGATTGTGATGGATTATCTTCATCGGGTTTTGCAAACTTTGAAAGATACTCCAGATTACAATTGGCATCCAAAGTGTGAGTGGGAGCAGATTACTAATATTTGTTTTGCTGATGACCTTCTGTTGTTCTCACGGGGTGATGATGTTTCTGTGCAACTCCTTATGGAAAAATTCAAGACTTTCTCTCATTCTACTGGTCTTGGTGCAAATCCGAACAAGAGTAAAGTCTTCTTTGGGGGTGTACATTTGCTGCAGCAGGATGTGATATTACAGTCTACAGGTTTTCTGAGGGGTGCGCTACCTTTCAAACACTTGGGGATACCATTGGCAACCAAGAAATTGACTGCTAACCAGTACCAGGTTCTTATAGACAAGGTGATTGATCGCATCAAGCACTGGACGGGCCAATTGTTAAGATATGCCGGAAGACTACAACTTATCAAGAGTGTTATCTTTTCTCTTACGAACTATTGGATGCAATTGTTCCCACTTCCTAAGCAAGTGTTAAAGAAGATTGAGGCACATTGTCGTACTTTTTTATGGAGTGGTAAAGCTGAGATAACGAGGAAGGCTCTGGTGGCTTGGGATAAACTTTGCGAGCCAAAAAAGAGTGGTGGTCAAAATATCATTTCTCTCCAAGAGTGGAACGTTGCTACTATTGCTAAATTACTTTGGCATGTGAGCATGAAGACGGATAAACTTTGGGTGAGATGGTTACATGGTTACTATCTAAAGGGTGTGTTGGTTGAAGAGTTCTTGGTCTCCCGTTCCTGTTCTTGGTTATTTCGCAGAATGTTAAAAGTTCGAGAACAGGTTACTAATCTGCAGGCCTGGCAGCAGTCGGTAATTACTGGCCAATTTTCAGTCTCTACAGTTTATAAAGAATTGTGTGGTGAACGACCAATAGTCCCTTGAAGAAAACTGTTTTATCGCAATCGCGCAAGGCCAAGATCAATGTTTATAACTTGGACAACTTGTTTAAACCGGTTGTACACGCGTGACAGGATGATGCGCATGGGTGTAATATATATGGACCTGTGCGTTGTTTGTGGAGAACAGCAGGAAACATTGTCACACTTATTCTTCTGCTGTGACAACATGAGGTATGTATGGTTGATGTTGTTAAAATGGATGAAGGTGAGTCATGTGCCTACAGATTTTCCTCATGAGTTAGAATGGATTCTTGATAAAGCAAAAGGCAAATCAATGTATACACTCTTATTGAAGATGGTATTCACAGAAACTGTGTATACTTTGTGGACAACAAGGAATTTGAAGCTCTTTAGCCACATGCCGTTTAATATGCATATTATTGAGGAAATAAAGCTTGTGGTTAGAACTCGGTGTATTGGTGATGAAAAATTACTTAGCTATTGTTATAGCTTAGACTAGCATGAGTTGGCTAAGTAGTTGTGTGAAACATTGTGTAGTCGAATAGTGCTCCATTGTGTTGTCTGGATCTGAGGATCGACATATTGTACTGTAAATGTTTTGGAATAAAAGTAAACAGTTTTGGTTCAAAAAAAAATCACAAAAATACAAATGTACTATAATGCCCTTAATTTCAATTTATATGATTACATATACGTAAACCTTATTAATTAATCTTAATCACAAATCAAAGTTAATTGATCACAATTAATTTATCCATTTTAATGATACATAAACTATCGAACACTTCTAAATAATATACTTCGTAGCTAAAAAAATAAGTCTCTGTTATTGTCCTCTACAAATGTTGATAGCCAGTGCAATTAGATTATGGAAAACGAACATTCCATTGAATTGTTGTTGAAATTAATTTGATATATATTGATTAATTTTAATTTTAGTTAAAGTAAATTTTTATTTATAATTTAATACTTATAAAATAGTAAGAACTTATTTAAATTATTTAAATGAATTTTTTGAAAGTAGGGGTATAACTGCACATTTATATATTTTTATCAAAATTTAATAAATTAGAATGAAATATATAATAAAAACCTACGTTTAGGTCGGTACGAAGCCGACCTGAGAATAGAAAGCCCCAAGAATTTTTACTGTAGTTGAAACTTACATTACAAATAAATTTAATTAAGTTTTTAATCTTTTAGATGGATTAAACAGGAACTCTGCAACTGCACTTGCATTACCGAATATGAGTTGGACTTATAATCGGTCCAAAATCTGACCAGAATGGACCAGACTATTCAGGTCACCATTTAGAGACCCAAAGACTCTACCGGTCTTGTCTAGCTCCGGCCCAGATAAGCCATGTATTTTACTCCCTCTCTCTGTTCCATACTTCCTCCATCTACCTCCAATCTTCTTATTTTGATTTGAGTCAAAATATTAAGCTTCCAATTAAAAGTAATAATATATCATGATAGGTGGATGTGAGAGAGGGAGAGTGTGTTCAATAGGGATTTTATGGTATCCATGTCTAGCTCAATTTGTTAGACTGAGGTGTCATGACACTAGAGGTCATAGGTTCAATTCTCGCCAAGTGCAGGATTATTTATAGTTTAAAACTAGCTTTGTAATGCTACTTGTGAAATTGTAATGGTTCAATTATTAAAAAAAATCATGTATGTTTCAAAATGAAAATGGAAAGATTCAAGTTAGACATCAAAAATAGCAAAATGGAAAGATTGGAGATGAATGGAGTATTAACTTAGGTTGATTTTTTTCTAAACTTTGACCGTAAATTACAACTAAGTTATACAATAAAAAATAAATAAAATTATATTATAAAATAAAATCATTTTTTTAAAAATAGAACTCTATTATATACTAATCATGTGTATATAGTACCGTTTAAAAATAAAATAAAATAAAAAATCATGTGTATATAGTAGTAATTAATGGTCAAAATTCGAAAAATAATTAGCTTAAGAAGTTTGAAATGAAATGGTAGGAGTATATATAACTGTTCAAAAGGTAACTAATTTTCGGAGGACACCAGCGAAAATAATCTAAGTAGTTATCTAAGTTATAAAATTAGAGTTGATTGGACTTTTAACAATATTTTAGTAGATAATTTCGAATATTTTTAACCCCGAAGGTTGAATTAATCTTGTGTTTTGCTCCTTCAAATTTTACCATTTGTTTGAAGTGCGTCTTAAACTTTGTTGGGCTTTGATTTTACCATTTTACCATTTTTGCAAAGTGACCCCTATATTTGTAATTGTGTATTTGTGTGGCAGCACTTTTCCAGCTGAAGTTTGGATTTTTTTTTTTTAATTTTTTGCAATTTGCCACCAAAAATATTATTTTAATGCAATTATAGGGGACATTATCTCTCACATTTTGAATTTTTAGACCACAATCTTCCATACCTAAGGGCAAGTACAATTTTTATGTAGGGATGGGTTTGGGTGGATTACGAGATTTTGGGATTACGAGTTCGAAAATTTCAAGTCGGGATAATTTTTTAACATTTCAATCCCGTCCTAAATAATGTTGACATTTTTCGGGATTCAGGACAGGATTGGGCAGGAATTCGGGTCTCATATTTCCAGCTTTTTTTAAGAGAAAAAAACCCTAATGGCCTTCTATGCACAAGACATAATTTTAACATTTGTTCTACCATTTTCCATCAACATGTAACCGTAATTAAATATTAGAGAGTAGTTTTAATTAAAACGAGACCAATTCAAGCAACCAACAAGGAAGTATAAAAACATTAGTTGTTTATGAAATTATGATAAATATGAAGAACTATGAAGAAAATATATATAATCCCATTCCAGAGCTCAAATTTCATTTGGAAAATAAAATCAATCAATTCCATCCCAAATTGATATATGAATTTAAAAAATGTCCCATACAGGATCGGAATATTTCGGCAAAATTCTAATTGGGATCGAAAATTCCTAAATACCCACTCTATTTTTATGGGACAAATACCTTGCAAATGTTATATGGAGCACTTAGAACACAAACTACTAAACTTTAGGGGACAAAGCGCTTCCTTTTGACTATTCTTTTTTTGGAGATATATGAGGTACGTGTAGCTGTAGATTAGAAGAAAGAGAAGAGAGGAAAGATAATGTCGACGGGTGAAACAATAATACATTTAATTTATAGCCTTTTCCGTAATTTTACGTTTTGATGATTGAATAAAGATGTTTATGGGAACTGTAATTGTTCTGTTAGAATATTCCACACTTGTGAGAGTTATAATTAGCACATATATAAGTTGGATAACATCATCACCTTAACAAGGTATTTTAAGGTTTTATTGGCCCAACTTTAATATTGTATCGGAGCCAAGGTTGATGATGGGTGCCTCAGCCGATGCTAATTCCAGCTTGCCCTAATGATGACATTTATGATTCCACGTGTAGAGCCGACTAACCGCGGCCTACTTCGCTCTTTTGATGTAGTTCATTCTTTTAACATGTCAGCAGGGAATGACTCATCATTAGATTGTAAAGCATCCAAAGGTTACGATCCGATCCAATATTTTCTGCATAATTGTTGTGAAATTTGTCGAAATCCCGTACCGTAGGGACTGAACTCAAGTGGATAGATAACTTATTACATTCGTGGTGGGGTGAGGATAACCTTATCACCTTAACCAGATCTTTTAAGGTTTTATTGGCCCAACTTTAATATTGTATCGAAGCCAAGGTTGATGATGGGTGCCCCAGCCGATGCTAATTCCGGCTTGCCCTAATGATGACATTTATGATTCCACGTGTAGAGCCGACTAACCGCGGTCTACTTCGCTCTTTTGATGTAGTTCATTCTTTTAACATGTCAGCAGGGAATGACTCATCATTAGATTGTAAAGCATCCAAAGGTTACGATCCGATCCAATATTTTCTGAATAATTGTTGTGAAATTTGTCGAAATCCCGTACCGTAGGGACTGAACTCAAGTGGATAGATAACTTATTACATTCGTGGTGGGGTGAGGATAACTTTATCACCTTAACCAGATCTTTTAAGGTGTTATTGGCTCAACTTTAATATTTTCCCTTGCAATGATGTGTCTGCTAGGTTGTTTCTGTTCCTCTTCGCTCTTTTAATGTAGTTCATTCTTTTAGCATGTCAGCAGGGAATGAGTCATCATTAGATTGTAAAGCATCCAAAGGTTACGATCCGATCTAAAATCTTTTGAATAATTGTTTTGAAATTTGGCAAAATCCCGTACGGACTGAAGTGGATATATAACTTATTATTACATTCGTGGGGTGAAGTTATGTATACGATTAGTTGCATTACTTGAAGATGAGGAGGGAAGGGAAAAATACATGTATATACACTAATAGCTAGATGGTCATGGCAGGTCGCATCACATGGAAGATGAATTATTACGAGTTACGACAACTATAAATGTTTTGTTGGTTGGTTAACTGATTAAATTAGCTTCTTGTAAATATTAATATATTATCACACGCTGAATATGTTAAATTTTACTAGTTTCTTTAAAAATGTATGATCAATATGAATACGATCTGACCATGCATTTCTGGCCACTCAGAGTACCAGTGGTCCATCATACATTAGATTCATCATCTTCTCTTCTCCTTTGTACATGTACTTATATGTGACCACAAAATTGGCATGCGTCTTAGCTTTTGTTAATGACAATTCATCAAACTAGCCGGGACAATATTAATTAATTCTACCTTCTCCATACAGTCTGTCAGTTTCCGGTGCCCTGACAATTCCGATCCTGTCTCATCTGGGTCGATCCGATCCATAAAAAATTTAGTACTACCTCCATTTCATTAATAACTTCCTAAGGGGACTATTCATCGCGACCTTTGACCACGTACGTATAACTTCTAAATTACATTAGAGAAAAATATAATAAAATTATATGAAATTAAATGGAGTATATTTTCATAATCAACTTTTAATTTATATTGATACGGTTTAATTTAAAAGTTATACGTGGTCAAAGGTCGCGATGAATAGTCCCCTTAGAAAGTTATTAATGAAACGGAGGAAGTAATATTTTTCTAATGGATCATTCGGACTTGACTGAATGCAGACATGTAAAATCCATTTTTGATACGCGATACGCGTCAAATTGATATACTCTATCATCATGGCTATATCCAATTAATGTTATTTATTGTAATATACTGTTCAATTTTAAAAGTAAACATGTGAAAGATATGAGCGCATGACAACCAATCGCCAGACGTTCCAAAAGTTTCAACGTAATAGGAAAAATATACCCGTGTTATACGCGCATTGAAATTCACTTTTCGTACTTTAAAGACAAGTGTACATTGCGCACTCATTTTCTATATTTTTCATTATTTCGGTTATGATTTTTTCGCCATTTTCGATTTAGGTTGTTGAGTGTTTGTCACACGCTCATATTGTTCAATTTTTTCATATTAAATTGAAAAAGTACCAAAACTGGAGAGTATGTTAAAATAAAGTATCTAAATTTTACATAGTCATTTTAAAGTATATATTGGACATGTTTCACTTTGGAGTATCAAAAATAGATTTCTCCCAATCAAGATAGATACGTACCTATTTGGTGAAGCTCCACCATTTTCCTTGTTGGATCTAGTCACCCAGATATCCAGATATACTTCTTCTGTTTCAGAGCAGTTGCGCCATTTGGTTTTGGGCACAAAAAATATGGAGAAGATTTAAATATTTAGTTATATCGATAGTGAAATAGTTTTTTACTTTATTGAAAATTTGTGGCCACTAAAATGTGTTGATGGAATATAAATAATTATAACCTTTTTAAATATGACAAAGAGATGAAATGATATAACTCTAACGTTACGCGTAAAATGATAAAATGGTGCAACTGTTTTAGTTGTTTTAGTTTTAGGATGAAGGAAGTATATATTTACATAATGAAATTGGCCTCCCATGAACCTGTCGGGTCCGACTAAACTTGTCCAATTGCCAGTTACTTGGGACCTAGAGAGTAGAAGCTAAGTTTAAGTTTCTTTCTTGTTCTTTTATTTTTTTATACTTTATTATTATTATTATTATTATTATTTCTACATATATATTCTCTGTTTTTTCCTCCCCTAGTTTTTTTTTTTTTAAACGACAAATATTACAACTGCTTCTACACTACTATTATACAAACATTCTAAACCATCTCATTTCTCTACATCTATACTAACCTTATAATTTCGTCACCGCCATGCATCGAACCATGCACCTCTTCTTTAACTGCTCCAGCTCCTTACCGTTGCACCACCTTATGACTCTCTCTCCTAGGTGCGTTGTGATTAACGCGCCTAAACATTAGACGTGAGTGCGATAGATTGAGGACCTAAGTTTTCCCAAAAAGAAAAACGAAGAAAAAACCCGGTTATACAATTTGATATATAATTATTTCATCCGATCATAATTTTAAAAATAACATTTTTGTATGCTGAATTTCAAACCGTACCACGAGTAAAATGCTACTACATCATTTGATACTATAACTTGTGATTTCTGTTCATAAAACGGATGACGTTAGAGGCAATGCAGTAGACATTGACATGCAGAGGGGAATTGAAAAATAAATTAAAAAAGAGTTGAAGAAAAGAAGATAGAGAGATTTAGAGAGCAAAACAATAATTGGTACTGTAAATGTAACATAACGGTTTAGGTCTTAACTGCTAATATTTGCCAACAAAAGTAGGTGTGCATGTATTATGCATATGCATGTACGTAGCATGAACCCTTTTGTTGTAATCCTATATAAATCCTCGAATCTGATCGAGATGGAGATATGCACATCAATCACATCTCTTTCTCTTAAATTCAGAAAGGATAATACATAGAGATAATTAAACAAAAAGATATATATGAGTCGGGTTGTAGTGTTTGTAATTCTGCTTTGCATTGCGCTTAGTCCTTACTTGATTGGCGAGATCAATTGCCGTGATCTCGTTGACAAAAGTGCGGTCACTACTCATGAGCTGCTCAATGCTACTAGCACGGTCTCTATTCCGGTTGCCAATGTTGATACTGGTGTAGGTACTAAGAATGGAATGTTGGATGCCGAAAAGAGCATTAGGAGAGGTCGTTTTTCTAGAAGAGGATATGGAGGAGGTGGTGGTGGCGGTGGCGGGGGAGGAGGCGGTGGTGGTGGAGGAGGAGGTGGTGGTGGTGGTGGTGGAGGGGGAGGTGGTGGTGGAGGGGGAGGTGGCGGTGGCGGTGGAGGGGGAGGTGGAGGGGGAGGGGGAGGAGGGGGTTGGGGCGACTATGGAGGAGGTGGCGGTGGAGGAGGGGGTGGTGGAGATTATGGTGGCGGTGGAGGAGGGGGTGGTGGTGGTGGTGGAGGAGGAGGGGGTGGTGGTGGTGGTGGGAGCCAAGGGGAGTGTGATTATGATTGTTATTAATGCAACTAATTAAAGATAGTTGCATGAGAACATGGATGATGATATCATGCATTTTACGTTGAGTTTTCTCTTTCATTATTAAATCTTGTTTCATGTTTTCCGTTGAATGTTTGTGAATGAGGGTTGAGAATACATGCCTCATCGAATCAGTGAAGTTTGTCTTTGTTGATCATGTTTGTTGTGAAATTGTTCACCGCCGGTGCCACAATTTTCATTCCAAAGGAAGAAGTTTCCCAAGAGATGTGTTATTTTTGTTGTTCTTCTTATCCTATGATCTCATTTTTTTTGTACTACTAATAAATATACAAATTCTCTTTCGTATGTCATTGAACTTTGTAATTGTGTTCAAAACTCAAAAGTAGATTACACTAGGATATCCTCCAGCAAGAAGAGATTTCTGGAGGGTGACATGGTCCGAATCCAAATGTTGAATTAATATTTTGTTATGTAGTTGCATACTTGTACTAATATATACTACGTATTAGAAAGATTGAAGGAAAAGGTTCTAGTAGTAGAATCGAACCTCGACTGTTGAGATACATTAGAGGAAAACCTACCATTAAGCTATAAGTCAAAATTAAATTTTGTATCAGTCCGTACAATCTATGGTTCCATTTAATTAATAAAATTAGCTGATGATCTAGCTGGATGTGATAAACTAGTGGATAAGTTAGCTGATAAGGTTAAAATCTTTTTAGTCCCAGGCTAGAGCTCACCCTCAAATTAGGAGGTATAACTATTTCATAGGTTCCGAGGTAACCTAGTAAGTAAGCTACTTCAAGATTACCACGTCCATCACATTTCCAAATGTTGATGCATTCCTCTAATTTGCACATACATATTAGATATTAGTACGGGATGACTACCTCTCTTTTGTTCCAACAGTAATGTATCGTTCATACCTTTGAATCGATATATCGTACGCCAAAAACGAACCTTGGGCCAGTGAGAAATAAATGTTCAAATTTAAAAAATTAAGTTGGTTTGTTCCACATGAGATCACGTGACGTGTCTAGTTTATAATCGACTGGCTCATACCCCTAGACACCGGTGCACACATCCTAGTGGCTTCTAGACCTCTTTAATTCATCTTAATGTTTATATGAAACAAATCAAAGAACAAATCAAATAGTAGAGAACTTACTCCACAGCAGCACCATGCTTGCTAACAGAAACAGTTCATGTCTTGTTTATTCTATCTACATAAATAATAATATCAGAATCAACAACCACATTTTACTCCTACTGTCTTTTCACATAGACAAGGAACATAGTTTTACTTCTTTTAGGCATGGCATTTACCGCATCACCTGTCTTCATGTAATTACTACTACCATCTTTCGCGACAGTCACGTCGAGTACCAAACTGCCTTCATTCAACAAGCGTTCTTCAAACAATCTTTTACGAGTGGGAACCTGGAATTGCTGGACATTTCTGTACATATTCGAAATAATTGCCAAGCTGTTGCTAATAAATTCAGTCGAGTTTTGCATCTTCACTTTCATTTCTTCTTGTAGTGAATGTGAAATGTTTCTGGATTGATCCATTAGTCCATCCAAGCACGTTTCTTGATCAGTGATTGCCGCACTGAGCCACATTCTAATGTCACTAATGACATGCTTCAGGGATTCGTCATTTTGTCTGTGCTGGAATGAAGATATCGACATGTTGACTTCACGGACAGCATCCTGGACTAGATCTTGGCAGGTACTTAATGCATTCTTCGTGTTTACCTCATCTCCTTGTGATAGAAGAACAAGTTTTTCATGGATGGAAGATTGCAACTTTATAAGCTCGTTATGCGTGACTTGTAGAGATAGCATGAAAATATCTTCAGGGGTGTTAGAGGCTGATTTGTTTGAGGTCATATTGAGGGAAGTTATGCTAGAGGAACAAGATTCACGGTACAACGTTGAGTTGCACATTTTTTCGATGGAGTTGTTTTGGTTAGTGGAATGTTCTTTTCTGTACTGTGGAGTGAGAATTCCTATCGTTGCACCAACAATGATCATCACCAAGACAATCATGGAAAAAACTATGATGATAATGCGCTTTCGAGTATCTCTCCTGTACTCTTCCTCTGAAAATTCATCGTCCTTGATGATGCTGTTGAAGATTTCAAATGAATCAATCTCTTTCTTCTGCTGTTGCTTCTCCAAATCTCCTGACGAATCCATTCAAGATCATGCACTTCTGTGAGCTTGCGTGGTTAATAACTAATCGGCGTTTTGAGTGCGAGATGAGAAACGAAGAAAGCTAGTTGGAAACTATAGCCTATAGTTACTTTGAGACTGCCAAACTATAGGCACATATATTAGAAACCAAAATGTCTTACTAGATATGCATCATCTGTTTGCCATATGTCGATAATTTGTTTCTATCATTTGTCTTCTAATCGAAACCTGATGATTAATGGATATATAAAATGGTCATGTATGAATAAGATAAGAACTTAATTCTAAGAAACACAGCAACCTGGAAACTGATTGTATTTTTTATGACAATTAAACATTATTCTATAGAAACTGTTGAATAATTCATAAATACTAATTAGTCTTCTGCTATGGTTTAACAGGTCTTAATATATTATATATGTTGAATGTTCTAACAGGCCTTAACAGCTGCATCATATTACTTGTTGGTATCCTGGCCGGCTTCAGACAATGCTAGCTGTTTATTTAACCAAGTGCATGTTAAATTGGATTATGAACTGTCATTCAACTGATGTAGATGTACCTCTAGCCTAGCTAGCTAAATGCTGGTTCTTCGCCACTGACAGTTTCAACGCATTATAGGATACGGAGATCTTGAAGCCTTTGAGCCAATTTTTTTTGCTCTTTAAACGCATAATGTATTGAATTCGTTTATGTAATAGGCCAAGTGTGGCATGTCCTGAGTCTTCCGGCCTGTTTTGTGAAAACTTGCCCCACATTTTAATCTGAGTTCAATGCATAAACTGCATTTCATCAAAATTGAGTAATCCTAAAAACTGATAAGTAATTTACATTATAACATAATAACTATTTAGATCGACAAAAATGATAAAGAAAGGAACCAAAGAAGCAAAGTGTCCTAAAACCTTAGCTCTCCTGTTGTAATCAGACTACCAAAAAATCAAAAAACAAAAACAAAATGAAACTTCACAACACTTCAGCTAAACATGCCCAAACGGAGAGGAACACCTGAACTGTTCAACCAGCTTTCACCCTGCAAGAACGGACCAGCTGTGAACTTGACAGCCTCTCCCTTGTTAATAACTTTACGTCCAGGCCACTTGACCCTAGCTGAAGTACTAGCCCCGGGTCCCTGATTGTTGAACTCCGCATAGTAAAGGGTCTTTAGGGCAAAATCACCCTCCCACTCCAGCCACCCCTCAGGCTGAATCAGATCCCCGATAAATGACTCCATAACAACCGTTCTAGAATATTCCTTCCATGGCCGGCCAAGATAAGTCTTGAATTTAGTCTTCACAGGCTCCAGCTTGTCATCTGCCAAAATACGGCAATTTTGAAGCACGATACCTGTAGTTTGCCTCTTATCCATCCTTCCTTGAGCTGTGACAATGTTCTTCTGGTTGTCCATTGGCTTTCTAACGTAGATCATGCAGTTTTGAAATACCGCAGCTGCATCACCAAATATAAAATCTATAGTTCCTGTTATGTAACAGCTTCGGTAAAACTGCCTATGTGTTTGAACGTATAAAGTATCTTGGTATCCTTCCATTCTGCAGTTCACGAAAATGGATTTGTCTGCTTGGACTCTGAGTGCCACAGCTTGATGCTTTTCTGGCCCTGCCGTGTTTCTGAATCCAAGAGATTGTGCCATGAATCCTTCTCCGAGAGCAACTGCAAGTAAATGTGAAATGAGTCAAACTCTACTTATATGCAAAATGTAGCAAACTTTGCACGGTTTTTAATCCTTGGTGATATGAGAGAAAATATAATTTTTTTGATTGTTGAATTACCGAATGTAGCAGTCTGAAATGTTGGTACACCGTCTATAAAGTTTTTGCTTCCGGTTATGATACTTTTCTGCGATCCATCACCGTACATGGTCACATTTACCATGTTCTTGGTAACTATGACATTCTCAGTATAGACACCTTCCTTAACATAGATCAGATATCTGTTTCATCACAAACTCAAAAGGTCAGCTAATTTGAACAGTAGTCCAATACTTGCATGTCCCTGAGCAGCACCATGTGATGCGTAAATCTGCTCTACTGTACAATACATGGATGAATGGGTCGGTTGTAACACATTTACGCACCATGCAAGGTGACATACTGCGGAATTCAAGAAGCACTACTTTAAACTGATAAAACAAAGGAATGTATATATACCTTCCAGTGTACTTCTTAGGCATAGCTTCCAGTGCTGCAGAAATTGTAGTAAAATTTCCTTTTCCATCTTTAGCAACAGTCACATTTGGAGTGAGCTTCAGGGGATTCGCTTTCAAAATTCTCCGGTCCTCTGAACCGATCCACTTTGGATATTCAACTACATCTGAGGCTATAAGACTTCGTTTCAGACCGGGTGCTTGAAGTTTGGAGGAAAGAGAAGATGTTACTGATGCGATAACAAGGGCGTTGCTCCCAAGTCCCTTAGCATCCTTAAAAAACTTCTCTAATTCTTCCTTCTCGTGTCCTTCAGGGAATCCATCAATGCACGTCTGCTGATACGACAACACAGCGCTAAGCCAGTTATTTATATCAGGCATGTTTGATGAAATTCCACTCAGATCATTGACACTCGAAATAGAACTGTTGAGTTCTTCTTTCGCGTCATTGAGTAAAACCATACAATCATTAAAAGCAGCCTTTTTAAGTGGAGTGTCAAATTTGAGACCTGAAGCCTGTTTAATGACCTTGTCGAGCTCATCTGAGACAGCAACAAACGAAGCCTTGGCGATATCTTCAGAAACAGGAGAGGCTCCACTGGTTTTATCAAGTGCCTTGTTTAGGCTGCTTTCGCACAGCTCCTTGTAATCTGTCAAGGCACATGCCATTGCCACGCCATCTGTTGCTGTGTTTTTGGGTTGGTTTGAGGTGGAATGGGATGCCTTGCTACTCTGTCCGGTTGAACTCTTTTCCTGGCTGTTTTTGTACATAACCACACCTACAACCGCAGCAGCCACGAGAAGTAGCACTACACTTGTTGTGACAGCAATGGCTATCCTCTTTCTAGTCCTCTGTCTCAGACCCTCTTCTCTGCGTGCAGTGATCTGGTCGAAATCCTGGAACGCCATTGTCGTGCAAACGATCTTTCCTCTGCCTTGGTACAGATCCAAGGCAGATCTGATCTTCTAACAGGCTCTTTTGATAGTCTTGGTACTTTTCTCTCTTGGTAATGCAATAGACATTTGAATGAATGAAGAGGGATTATAGTTAGCAGATGAGGTATGGATTAGAGATATTTCAGGATACATTTACTAAAAATGGTATAAGCATCAATGGTTAAGACAATGGATGATGCATATTCTATAATCCAACTATTTCAACTCCATTCCATTCCCTTTTTAGCATTAATAGAAATGTACACTTTACCTCAGGGTTACAGTTACTACATCTGGGTTTCGGTTTAACCCATAAATCACATGATACAAGTGTGGTAAAACATATAAAAACCTCATGGAATTTACTTCACATTTCATCAATTAACTTTGAATTAAATTAATTGTGAACTAAAATCAAACTCCATCTTCATAAGGAACAAAAGTAGAATTCAGCCACTCTTCTCCGGCGATTAACTGCGAAACCGTGAAGTTGGACGCCTCATAATAGTCCATCACATGGTAACCGGGCCACGTGACCCTTTCATCCGTGCTCGATCCAGGCCCATAATTTTCGTATTCTCCGTAATACAACGTGTCCAGGCCTTGATCATCTCCACCCCAATTATGCCATCCTGCTGGCTCAATAAAACCCTCAATGTAAGACTCCATAATAACTGCTGTGGAATAATTTTGCCATGGCCTGCCCAAGTAACTTTGCACAGAGCTGGAATTAGCAAGCAACTCGTCGGTAGCCAAAATCGAACATCTCTGTATTGAGATCCCTGTTGCATCTGTGGGACACTGTCGACTTTGAGCCGTGATCACGGTGAATTGACCCGGCATTGGCAGTTTTGATATAATGTTGCAGTGCTGAAAGACAGCTGCAGCATTTCCGAAAATATAGTCTATTGTTCCGTAAATATCACATTCTCTATAGAACTGTCTGAATGAGTGTGCATAGAGTGTATCTTGGAACCCATCCAACTTGCATCTATACAGGGCAGCATGATCGGCATTGACACGAAGGGCAACGGCTTGTTGGTTTTGCGGCCCTGCTGTGTTCTCGAACGTTATGTCACGTGCCATGAATCCCTCAGCAGAAACACCTGAAATCAGGATACAAAATCTAGCCTATCATGTTCCACCACTAAGAGAGACCGCAAATGCTTTATTGAGTTGTACTGTCATACGTTACTGGTGTTTGCGAGCAGAAATGTACGACACAGTAAAAAAGCACTTATAAGGCTATATAACATGAACTAGAAATGTAGAACTTTACCAAATGTGGCTGATCTGAAAGTACTCCAACCACTCCCATTACTTCGATTCGCAGTGATCACCGTCTCATCACGTCCATCTCCAATCAACACAATGTTAGTCTTCCAGATCGGAATATCCACATTCTCCCGATAAACACCTTTCTTAACAAAAATAAACGTTCTATTTGTACTATTATTTGGAGCAAAGTTTATCGCGTCCTGGATCAACGTAAAGTTTCCACTCCCATCTGGAGCGACTGTCAGAACCTCACCCTCAGGGCAATTGGATCCTCCGCCTACATTGACACCTATTCCTATTTCTATAACCGGCTCAGAAAGAATCGAAAGCGCAATGCTAATATGCGCGTAAGTACTAACAATAGTGTTCACCAGGGATGGTTTATTTGGACCAGAAGCTGACTGGAGGCCTTCTAAACATGTGTCCTTGTTGGTAAGAGCTGCACTAAGGTACACTTTTGCGTCGACTAACTTTTTCAAATCGGATAAACTGAGTATCGAGATTGTCTTTTGCAAGGAAGATAATGTGATTTGGTGCAGCTCTTGGCAGTCTTGGATTGTGCCTCTTTGCTTTTCGACGAGGTTGGTGTTGAGGAGGAGGTTGGAGAGTTGTAGGCCTTGGGATAAGGCGGCGTTGAGGGATTGGAGGATTAAGGTGAGAATGTTTGGGGCCATGTTTAAGGAGAGGGAGAGTTTGAGAGAGCGGAGACAGGTTTGCGGGTATGGAGTGGAGTTGCAGTTGAATGAAGAGAGGCTGGTTTGTAAGGTTGAAGTGTTGAGAGCAAGAGATGATGTTGAGAGGCAGAGAAAACAGAGGAGAAGAAACAGAGGATTTTTTAAGGCCATTCTCAAGAAACAGGGGAAAACAGGGGAAAACAGAGGAAGAGAGAGTAGGAAGATGGATTCTGGACTGGGAAAAGCCATTGGCAGGACAAGAAATGAACAGACTAAGGTTTTATAGTATGAATGTATGATTATATATCTTGACTCTTGAGATGAGATTCTTGCAACTAGATTCATTGGATGGAAGAGAGAACCAACCTAAGTCCTAATATATTCCACTCCTAATATAATATATTAAAGTAAAATTTAATTTAAAATATAAAACAAAATAACACATCCCTAATATATTTGGCTCCATCAACTTTTTCTTATTTTACATATTATCCATCCCTAAATATATTAAAGTAAAATTTAAAATATAAAAGAAAAAAAACACATTTTTTATTTCTTAATATATTTGATTTCATCTATTTCTTCTCATTTTTCATCCCTAATATATTAAAGTAAAACTTAAAATATAAAAGGAAAAAAAACATCTCTATTATATATTTGACAATATGGGATGGAGTCTTGCCACACATATTAGAAGAGTTAAGCGTTACACGAATCAACATGTATTATTTGGAATATTACTACCTGGTCGTTTATCACTATTTGCAACGCCATTGTTTTCTACATTATTTACCAAAAATGTAGAATCGGATGTCAACCTCTTTACTGGAGTTTATCCAAGAAATTTAGTTTCAGAAGCAGAGGAAAATTCATCTGGTGGTTGGATTAAGTTATAAAACCTAAACAGGAAGGAGGTTTATGAATTAGAGATGTGCAAGAATAAGCAATGAGGCACTCTTATCCAAAGTGGCCTGGAAAATATTGCGAAAGGAAGATACTATGTGGCAAAAATTTATAAAAGCAAGTATTTGAAGGGGTGATGAAATATGTGCGTAATATAAAACCTTTTCTAATTAAGGTTGGGAATTGGCATTGGTCAATCTATTATCTTTTTGTTTTGTTCATAACTCAGAATCGTGTCTCCCAGGCTACGTGATGTGATGTGGTGGATGAAGATGATAATTGGAACCTTATGCAATACAATCACAAACATGCATATTCTATGACCAACTATTTTCCCTCTATTTCATTCCCTTTTTAGCTTTAGAAATGTACACTGTACCTCACCTCAGGGTTACAACATCTTGGTTTCGGTTTAACCCATAATAAATCACATGATACAAGCGTGGTACAACACATAAACCACATGGACTTTACTTCACCTTTCATCAATTAACTTTGAAATAAATTGTGAACTCAAATCAAACCCCATCCTCATAAGGGACTGAAGTAGAATCCAACCACTCTTCTCCAGCAATAAACTGCGAAACCGTGAATTTGGACGCGTCATAATAGTCCATCACATGGTAACCGGGCCACGTGACTCGTTCATCTGTGCCCGATCCAGGTCCATAATTTCCGTACTCTCCGTAATACAACGTGTCCAGGCCTTGATCTCCAACCCAATTATGCCATCCTGCTGCCTCAATAAAACCATCAATGGAAGACTCCATGATAACTGCCGTGGAATAATTTCGCCATGGCCTGCCCAAGTAACTTTCCACTGAGCCGGAATTGGCAAGCAACTCGTCCGTAGCCAATATCGAACATCTCTGTATTGAAATCCCTGTTTCCTCGGTCAGGCTCTGTCGACTTTGAGCCGTGATCACAGTGAACTGACCCGGCATTGGCAGTTTGGATATGATGTTGCAGTACTGAAGGACAACTGCAGCATTTCCAAAGATATAGTCTATTGTTCCGTAAATGTCACATTCTCTATAGAACTGTCTGAATGAGTGTGCATAGAGTGTATCTTGGAACCCATCCAACTTGCATCTGTACAGGGCAGCATGATCAGCATTGATACGAAGGGCGACGGCTTGGTGGTTTTGTGGCCCTGCTGTGTTCTGGAACATTATGTCACGCGCCATGAATCCCTCAGCAGAAACAGCTGAAATCAAGATACAAAATCATGTTAGGTATAAAAGATATTGTTGCTTAAATCTAGCCTATCATATTACACGACTAAGAGATGTCACATGTGAATACCTATACAAGGATAACGACGCACAGATGCTTTATTTGAGTTGTACTGTCGTACTTCTTTACTGATGTTTGCAAGCAGAAATGTGCAATACGCTAAAAACTAGTACTTCTAAATACTAATTATGGAGCTAGTTAAGATGTAGAATGTTACCAACTGTGGCTGATCTGAAAGTAGTCCAACCGCTCCCAGCACTTCGATCCGCAGTGACCACCGTCTCATCACGTCCATCTCCGATCAACATAATGTTAGTCTTCCAGCTCGGAATATCCACGTTCTCTCGATAAACGCCTTTCTTAACATAAATAAGCGTTCTATCCACACTGTTATTCGGGGCGTAGTTTATCGCGTCCTGGATCAACGTAAAGTTTCCACTCCCATCTGGAGCGACTGTCAGAACCTCACCCTCCGGGTACTCGGATCCTCCTCCTACATTAACTCCTATTCCGATTTCTATAACCGGCTCAGAAATAATTGAAAGCGCAACGCTAACATGCGCGTAAGTATTAACAATAGTGTTCACCAGGGATGGTTTCTTTGGACCCGAAGCTGACTGGAGGCCTTCTAAACATGTGGCCTTGTTGGTAAGAGCTGCACTAAGGTACGCTTTTGCATCGACTAACCTTTTCGAATCGGATAAACTGAGTATCGAGACGGACTTTTGCAAGGAGGATAATGTGATTTGGTGGAGTTCTTGGCAATCCTGGAGGGCTCCTCGCTGTTTCTCGACAAGGTTCGTGCTGTGGAAGAGTTTCGAGAGGTTTAGGCCGTCTGATAAAGCGGTGTTGAGGGATTGTAGGAGTAAGGTTAGGATGGTTGGGCTGATGTTTAAGGAGATGGAGAGTTTGAGTGAGTGGAGACAGGTTTGTGGGTATGGTGTGGATTTGCAGTTGAAAGAGGAGAGGTTGGTTTGTAGAAGAGAAATGGTTGGTTTTGAAGGTGAGTTGAGAGCAAGAGATGATGTTGAGAGGAAGAGAAAAGAAAATAGGAAGATGGATTTTGGAATGGGAAAAGCCATTGGCAGGACAAGATATTAACAGACTTAGTTCACCAGTAGGACTACTAGTGAAAAGCTAAGGTTTTTATATCTCCTGAGATGAGATTCTTGCAACTGGATTCATTGGATTGAATGGAAGAGAACATGGCTAATTGCCTAATTGTTTGTTTTGTCCATACATAGATATGAGCTGTAGACTGAATCCTTTTGTTGGTATTCTTATTCTAGCTAGCTGCAGTTGGTTCTCTTTACCCGTGATTTTTTGTTTGTTCCCCTGGTTATTATCATCTTTTAATTTATGTGGGGAGGGTTTTTCGGGTTAATCGATTACCTTTTCATTACGTTAAAGATCATTTGTGCCACTTTACAGGGATAATCACCAAATTATTTGAATCGTCACTAGGAAGTATTCACGCACCCAGAAATCGAAGTTTGGGGTGCTAAATTATATACAGTATATAGGATTATTTCGAGTTTATGAGTTACGTATAAAAAACAAACGTGACAATTTGCGACTAACTAACATTTCAAGTTTAGCCTCTGGAAGCATTTGAAATATTACATGTACAAACACTTCACTTAAAGCTATCCACTGGTTGTTTGCCGGACGCCCACGATGCCCCTCTCTAGTTCAGCAGCCTCTACAAGCATTTGAAATCTTACAGTATAAACACTTCTCTTAAAGCAAAAGATCATAACATAATAAACATGACAAACAAGTTTAGCCATGTTATTTACAATTATTATGTCTTTTATGGTCTGCACTTCCTACACTTGGTACTTCATAAAACAAACCCAAAGCCTTCTCACAGGAAGAAGAAAGAAAAAATCAAAACGCGTTGTCAAATCAAGCAACACACCAAAACGCAATTATTGTATAGAGTGGCCACAAGGGAAGTAAACGAGGTGTTATTTGTTGAAGCCTTTTCCTTTCACCAGATTAGACTCCTCAAGTATGAGTCTTTGTTTGAACTGAGAAATGTAACTTGTAGCCTTGTTATCCACATGTGCATCCCCTGCACCACCATCCGGACCGTGAACATATCCGTCGGAGCCACTGCCTTGATTACTAAAGGACCTGGTTTTGACCAACGTGATAGGCCGCGGGTTGATGGCAGGGGCGGGGGTTGTGGCGGTGGATGAAACCGGCTTCTGAGATCGATAGAAAGACATTAGAAGCTTGCTTTTCATTAGGCCTCCTTGTTTGTGATTTACAGCTTCCATTTATTAGTGAATCTGGGAATGTATTCAAGAATGAGAGATGTTGATTGATGATACTCTTTGGATGGATAGGCAATATATATAGGAACTACAAAATATTCAAAGTTCATGCATAAATA
Organism: Plantago ovata; assembly: GCA_028274465.1. Classification (NCBI taxonomy): domain Eukaryota; kingdom Viridiplantae; phylum Streptophyta; class Magnoliopsida; order Lamiales; family Plantaginaceae; genus Plantago; species Plantago ovata. The sequence goes on along the minus strand of CM051455.1, from coordinate 22,367,143 downwards.
ATTCATGTATGTTCTCTAGGTTTGTTTTGAGATAGAAATGAATCTTTGAGTGGTGGAAAAAAGGCTAACTATTATTACTACTATGCTTTTGTAGTTCTTGGTTCAAATGATATACTAGTTCATTATCAATTATGCTTGGACATATTCTTGTTGCATATATATGTACAGATGCTAAGTGGTTAGTGGTTTAAGTTGGTAGCAATTTATAAATTGAGCAGAAGATAAGTTGGATATGTTCTTGTGTCATATATTTAATTGGATTTTTTCCACTTTACAAGATAGGAATTTTGTGGAAGTACTCATTAAAGGAGACCTTGAAATATACCAGAATGTATGTTATTTCTTCATATTTGACTGTCTATTCAAAAAATGTATCCTACATTGTATGTTTGTGAATACTTACATATCCTATATTCTTCGGATCAATATAAGCAATAGCAATATATTGAGTGTCAACATCAAATTGCAGATAGCACCAAACTAACTCCAAATGTGCACTTTACTCTTTCACTACACAAATATCCCATCAAGTTTAACATATGGCACATTAAATTTTCAATAGTTGATCATTACTTGCTATCCTATCATCGAGGAACCACAGATACTTCACAGACCAGCTCTCAATCTACAAATTTCAACATAAACTTACATCAAATGCACTAAAAATACCCCTTCCCTAATATCCCTATATACACACCAGATCGAACCTAGGATTTGAAGTTTAAAATAATTATTTTGAAAATTATATAAGGAGGTAACATGTTAAATTATCCAAATTGTTTTCTTTTTCAAATGGGGTGACGTCGGGGGTGCTCCATTATGAAACCCGGTTCCGTCCCAGGCCACAAAAATGGAAACTAGAAACTACTCTTCAAATCAACAGCTCCATAAACAACCTTACGGGCAGAATGAAATAGAGACGGATAGATAGTAGACCTCGGACATGATGCATGGCATAAATCTCGAAATCATGGAGCCGAACTTCCAATTCTGGCGCTGATTGGTAAATCGAGAAGGGTGGAAGCGACAGAAGATATTCCGTAGGAAGATGACGTTATCTGGTGGAATGATCTGACATGCAGCTTCCATTCTCATTTTACCCTTTGGGTCTGAAGTTTCTGTATACAAAAGAAATTTATGCGCAAGGTGTAAAAATGGCGGGAAATAGCTTTCCCTCCATCTTGATTTTGGATTGGCCTTCAGTTATGAGAGTCAAGTCACTGGCGGATCAATGTTTTTATTACTCCACTACTTATATTTAAAACTTAACCTACTTCAGATCTCCTTAATTGAAAGTTTGAAACTGAAATTGGCAAATTGAAGAGACACATTTTTTGAATTGTAACTCCACTGGATTTAATAGTTGACTAGTCAACATTTTCAGTTTTGAACTATATCTATTTTCAATTTTTACAATCAACGATCTTCAATTTTAGCTATAAATAAACGTAAATTTTATAATATAAACTTTATACCCCCTATTGTACCATTATAATTTAAGACAATAATGTACGGTTAAAATTGAAGACTGTTATTCTGTTAATCGTAACAAGTTAAAATGGCTCAACTGTAGACTCGACTAAAACATTTCATCGAGCCTCTTTTAAGAATCGTGACGGAGGGAGTATATATACATATAAACTAAGCATGTGCCCTTTCAAATGCAAAAAAAATGAATTTGGTTTTTATGTTTTGTGATAGTCGTTCAGAATGGAATTTGAATGGTTTGTTTGTCTATTGAGGCATTCATTCAACTGTTCAAGTAACAACACTACATGAGAAAATGAATGCATAACTACTACTACACACTTCCATCACATAATTACCATGCTTATGACTTCTAAAACCCCCCATTGAAATGAAACTGAAAATCTATTTTGATTAATAATGGTGACATTTCAAAAGCCAAAGTCAAGAATTAATATCAATAATCTCATCAAGTAATTATTTTCCTAACTATAAATCAAGTCACCTACTTGGGTTTGTTTCTCCATCTTCTGCACCAACTCAAACACATACTGTACTACTTTCAAGTCCCTTAATTCTGCCCAACAGACAACATTTTCTTTTAGACCTAAATCTTATAACTTATAAGCTTAAAGAGATATATATATCACAATACTCATATTACTCATCAAAATGCCTAGTGATCAGCAAAACACAAATGAGGAAAACAAGAATAATCCGACAGGGATCATAGTTCTGGAAGTTTTTATCCATTGTGAAGGATGCAGGGACCAAGTCATCAGAAGTCTCCGCGGATTTCAAGGTTCGTCAAAATCACAAAATCACATCTTTGTCAATTGTTGCAAAATTTAGACATGTGTTGAAATGTTTTCGACTTGTAATGTTGAGACCTCTTAGTGGCCTGCGAAATGTCACAAGTTTGTTAAAGAGACTGAAATTGATTACTAGGTGTTGAGGAGATTGAAATCGATGCTAAGAATCATAAGGTGATAGTGAAGGGTCAGAAGGCCGATCCTAAAGACGTGGCCGAGAGACTAAGGAAGAAAAGTGGGAAGCATGTTGTATTGATTTCTCCCATACCTAAGCCAGAAGAAAAGAAAGAGAACAAGTCTCAGGTAATGCATGGTTATTTTATCTTTCGCACTTTATGAAAATTATTCGGATACCTGCAGTATTCATGAAGAGATAAAATTTCTTGCTACAGGAACCTGTGGTGGTTGAAGTTGTGCTCAAAATGTACATACACTGTGAAGGGTGTGCAAAAGAGGTGAAACATTGTATTCACAAAATGGAAGGTATTCAATTATAAGCATTTTCTGCATGTATGTTTGTTTATATATGAAGTAAAATAGAAATTGTACTATAAATGATACTACTATGTACTATGTCATATTCTAGTCAAGTTAACGTATCCTAATGTGCAGGAGTGCAAACTGTGGATGCGGATATGGTCAAGAATCAGGTGACAGTTAAAGGAACCATGGATCCGAAGAAGCTCGTGGAGTTCATTGGCAAAAGAAGTGGAAGAAATGCGGAGATTTTAAAGCAAAGTGATGTTAAGATGATGACCAAATTAGTGGAAGAAAATGTGAACTGTGTTCATAACTATCCTGAACGAGAACTGGTTTACGCACCTCAATTGTTCAGCGATGAGAATCCTAATGCTTGTTCTGTAATGTAAAACAGAAAGCAGTAATAGTTGATCAAGTCTGATTAGAATTACAGTTAATTATGTATCAAGGGACAGACATTTCTTGTCTTGAAAAGAAGCTGTTTAGTTAGAAGATTTCATTTTGGATTCATTGAAGGCAAAATATGCAATGCAATTACATAACTTTTCTGTTCTTTGCATTAGAACCTGTTAGGCCTAATAGCCAAGCCTTTTTTTTACATTTTATATCACAACATTCCATATTATCAAACACCATCATCATAAGGAAAAGAAGTAGAATCAAGCCATTCCTCTCCGGTGATAAACTCCGATACCGTGAAGCTAGACGCCTCATCATAGTCCATCGCATGATAACCAGGCCACATGACACGGGTGTCGATACCTGATCCAGGCCCATAGTTATTGTACTCTCCGTAATACAGCGTATCCAGGCCCCGATCCCCGTCCCATTCCGACCACCCTTGTGGATCAATAAACCCATCAATGTAAGACTCCATCAACACTGTCCTGGAATAATTCCTCCAAGGCCTGCCTAAGAAACTCTTCACAGTACTCGAATTCGAAAACAGCTCATCCGTAGCTAAAATCGAGCAGTTTTGTAGCGAAAACCCAGTATCCTCATCCGGACTGTTTCGACCATGGGCTGTAATCACGGTCCCTTGTCCGTGCAGAGGAAGTCTGGATACAATGTTGCAGCCCTGGAAGACAACTGCAGCATTTCCAAAGATATAGTCTATTGTTCCGAAAATGTTGCATTCACGGTAGAACTGTCTGAAGGAATGTGCGTAGAGTGTGTCTTGGTAACCATCAATTGTGCATCGGTATATGGCAGCTAAGTCTGCGTTGATACGTAGGGCAACTGCTTGGTGTTTGTCTAGTCCTGCCGCGTTCTCAAATGTTATATCACGCGCCAAGAATCCTTCACCGGAAACCGCTGCAATCAATGCAAGGAGTACAGTTAGATACACTTATAAAAAATCAGGCCAAGTCTCTATTCTCTTGTCTCTGAACTGGACTCATTTCATTTGTAGTATAAAAAACAACCAAGTAAATTTGAACTGAACTGAAGAATGGTATTTTAGAAGAAGATATAAACAGAGGCAAAGTGTTAAAAACATTTATGAATCTGAAGTAAAAAAAACCTAGAGAAATGCAGAAACTCACCAACAGTGGCAGATCTGAAAGTAGTCCAACCATCAGCAACACTTCTATTCCCAGTAATCACTGTTACATCGCTTCCATCTCCAAGCAACACAATGTTCATCTTCCAGCTCGGAATCTCCACATTCTCCTCATAAACCCCTTCTCTAACAAAGATAATAGTCCTGTCCATACTATTATTCGGGGCGAAATCAATCGCATCCTGAACCAATGTAAAATTCCCACTTCCATCTTGGGCCACAGTTAACATCTCACTCGGATCATACTCATTGTCATCATCCTGCAAAATGCGCCTCGACTTCTTCGGCAACCATTTCGGAAACCCAAGTAGCCGCCTGCGCCTGTTTTTACCGGCCTTATGAATAACCGGAACCGGTGTAGACAGGAACGATAATGTATTACTAATGTAGGCGTAAGTAATAGTTAATGAGTTGATTAAAGATGTTTTCACTGGACCTGATGCAGAATCTAGCCCTTCTAAGCATGTTAGCTTGTTAGTTAAAGCTGCGGTTAAGAACGCTTTCGTATCGGTTAGTTTTCTTAAATCAGGGGAAGCAGTGATTCTTGAGAGGGATTTTTGTAAGGAGGATAATGTGATTTGGTGGAGTTCTTGGCAGTCTTGGATTGTGCCTCGTTGTTTCTCGACGAGGTTCGTGTTGAGGAGGAGGTTGGAGAGTTGTAGGCCTTCAGATAAGGCGGCGTTGAGAGATTGGAGGATTAAGGTGAGGATGTTTGGGCCATTGTTTAAGGAGAGGGAAATTTTGAGAGAACGGAGACAGGTTTGCGGGTATGGAGTGGACTTGCAGTTGAATGAAGAGAGGCTGGTTTGTTGTAAGGTTGAAATGTTGAGAGCAAGAGATGATGTTGAGAGGCAGAGAAAACAGAGGATCAGAAACAGAGGATTTTTTAAGGCCATTTTCAAGAAACAGAGGAAAACAGGGGAAAACAGAGGAAAATGGGCTCTCTTCAAGTAGTTTATTCCAGGAAATATTTATATGTGATTCTGCTTGTGTAAAAATGAAATGACACGTTACTGACATGCAGTTTGCCTTTTTGTTTGGATTAAATTAATTGACTTCACCTGTCTACAAACTCTATATGTATGTTTGAACCAATTCAAACTATGTATGTCAAAAATCAAAATAAAATAAAATGAATTATCACAATTACAGTTGGTAGCGTCAAAATTGAATAAAGCTGAAGATGAGGAGATGAATTGGTCTTTTCCAATGCTCTCCATACGGAAGTAAAGTGATACTACTTCCGTTCTAGTATTATAATTTTGATGGGTGGTCCGGGTATAAAACCAACGGCGTATATCAAACGTGATTCATAATGTTGCAGAATGAACCTCCAATTATGCTATACTGGTCATTAACTAGGGATCCAAGTAGGAGTAGCCAAGGCATCTCAGTCCATCGGTGATTAAATGCAAACACAATTTCAACTCTTTGGAGCTTTCTAGTTGTATGGAAGCCATTAATTATGAGCAATATCTGCAGTGGGTTTTTGCATTTCAAAGTCTACAACAGACTAGACTGATGGGCAGCAACAATATTATTACTGGGAAATGGAAACTGGCTGTAGCCTACAATGAGGTGTAATTAATGAGACAAAACAATAACTACAATTAATTTATTATTGCAAAAGTAATTTGATCACGAGATACAGAATCGTCAGAGGTGTGCTCTGAGATATGAGATATGGATATCCAATTTTGGAATATGGTGACAAGGGTCTGTATTAGTATTAGTATTAGTAGTACTGTACAATTTAAACTTTTCTTCGACATTTTCTCAAGCTACTTGCTTTCTTTGATTGTCTAACATTCCTTTTAAATATATAATTATCAGTTGAATGCTTGTTTCCCATGTGAAAATTTGTTCATGTTGATCGATATTCTTTCGCCTATGTAATAACGCCAAAGTTTTGAATTAGTATGTACAAAGACCTGAGACATTTGCAGAAAGGCTATAGTTTTTTAAGATTGTCTGCTTCATTCTACCATTCTTCTTTCATGTAATTGTAGTAACAAGTTTACCACCAGTAAACTGAAAAGACTGGTTATAGTAATTTGATGATTTACGTTTTTAATTACTTAACAATGAAGAAATAATTAGTAATCTAATATTTTTCTAAATTTATGTTAAGGGGAGAAAAAAAATGTAAGCTAATATTTTTCTAAATTTCAATTAATAAGAAACATATAGCTATTATTATGTAAACTCAATTTTTTCAAATTTAACAATTATTCAAATCTACTTTATATTAAACAAAAATATTCCAGAATGTAGAAATTGAATATAAAAGTTACATATGTTTCTATAAAAATACATTCACTAGATGGAAAAGAAGTTGTAATAAAATGAAAATTTGAAAAGTGAACGATATAAAAACTTAGAATTAAAGAGGAAAATAAAAATATAATACTAGAAAGTAACAAGAGAGAAAATAGAAAGGAAAAAGAAAAGAAGAAAATCTAAAATAAAGAATATGAGGGAAGTAAAAATGAAAGAATGGAAAATAGAAGGCAAAACTAAAAAAATATAGAAATAGAAAGTTATAATAAAAGTGGAAAAGGAAAAAGAAAAGAAGAAAAGCTAAATAAAGAATATGAGGGAAGTAAAAATGAAAGAATGAAAACTTAAGGCAAAACTAAAAAAAAAATATAGAAATAGAAAGTTAGAATAAAAGTGGAAAATAAAAATACGCAGTTCATGGTGTCGAACATGAGACCCTTTATAAAGGGCAAGACTTTAGCACCACGTCAACACCTACAGACCAAAACACATCCAGTTATCATAAGTCTACAATAAACGTTATTATTAGATTCAGGTGAAAAGGATATAGTCATACATCCATGTAGAAAATTCAGGGCAACACTTGAGGCCCCTTGCGTATTACTGTGCTTGCCCTTCGTATTACTGCGATGTCTAACCAGGGCGGAGCTAGTATATACAAGAGGTGGTATATCGAGTGTTATGAGAAAAAAATATGCATTTGTTTTTTTTATTTAAATAAGAACGTGTATTCCATTAATTAAAAGATCTCAATCGTAACTCGTGATGCTACATGGGATTTTCACCCCACATTTTTTTAACATATATTGCATCACAAGATAAAAACAGAAACTAACCAGAGCGCGGGCAAGTATCAAACACAGAAACTAGACCAGACCAGACAAGTATCATACTCTACTAATCTACCTGACCAACTGGCATAGGGTAACCACGGTCTTAAACGGTTTTTGAGTTTTGTCCTTGTTTCTTTCTTTTCGCGCTTGTGTAGGTGGTTTAGAGTTTGTTTTTGTGCATCTCTTATGCACCTCGTTGTACTCTGCTCCTTTTTATTAATAAATTTATTTGGCCGTTTAAAAAAAAAAAAGGCCAACCGACATAGGGTGAAGGAGTATGATCACATGAGAATTTCGGGTTTGGGTGTGTGTGTGTGTTTGGGGTTGCTACCATGGTTGTGTTGGGTTAGTGCTCTCTCAAGTTCGTTGTTGGTTGGTGGTACTTTGGTTGTTCAAGCTTTGAAGCCTTTCGTTTGGCTCCGGTGACATGCCTCTACTTGATCTAGTATCTTGATCCATAGTGGTTTCCTTGGTTGCTTATGGCTTGTGACAAAATTCTTGGTGATTTACGATTCTTGGAATTTTCTTAGAAGCCATTAGACCATATTTTGATTGTTTATTTAGTTGCGGTTGGAAAGTGAAGGGTATAGGTTTGAAACTGTTGTATTTCGTTTGAGGTTGTGAGCCTGTGACCTTGTGTATTTAGAACCTTTCTCGAGCATTCTTATACTCCAAATGCTTAAATTTTTTAGCCGTTTAAAAAAAATGGAGCCATATTACAAGTTTGAACAGGGATTTAGACAAAAAAGCTAGATCCAGTGGATAGCCACTACTGATTTTCCATAAGAGATCAGCCACCAAATTGCACTCCTGCAAAACAAAAGTGATCTTCCAGCTTAGCAATAAAAATTTTGTTATTGGCCCATAAACTCGCCTAGGGAAATCCACGAACTCCCTTTGGTTATTCTTTGTTTCCATTCCAAACATATGAATTGTGAATTGTCTTTCTTATGACCGATCAATCCAATTAGAGATGGATTGCTATTTTTTCGGTCAATTCAATAGACAAATACAAGACCGGAAATTAAAGTCTCTTTCTCACATTCTCACATCTATTCTCCATTAAACTCTGGTAACAAAATCCCGGATGCATCAATATAGAAGATTAAGTAAGCTCTCCTGATTCCATTGATTAGGCTGTTGTGGTTCCACTTTCAAGGGGAAATGAGTTTTTCTTAACAATTTATGGAAAAAGAAACGCAATAAAATTAGAAAAACGAACCAAAAATAAATATATAGACAGTAAAAAAAAAAATGATTATCATCAGTCTAACAGAAAGCAAAAGGCTCACACGTTATCCTATGTAGATGATGGTGATGGCGTTAGTAAAAGGTCAATAAAGCTCAACATCGATCTAAATCAAGAGTTACAAGTTGCATGGTTCCGTCTCCTTTATCTTCCTCCATAGACCATAAACGGACCTAAAATAAAAGGAGTACTTGATGGCTGATGCATATATTCATTCTTTTTTTAGATGAAAATCGCTTTCATTAATAAATCAAGCAGGCAACAAATCTGGGTTTGCAAAAGGCAACCCATAAACGCCTTCACTGTTCTCAGAGGCATAATACGCTAGCGTGTGAGCCACCTTATTACAAGTTCTAGAAATGAAAGAAAAAGTAATAAAGGAAAAATTGGAAGCTAGCTCTAAAATGTCTTCAACTAAAATTCCAACACATGACAAAGATGGGTCCGGCTATGCAATTTTTGCACCAAACTGAGTCAGTCCGTTTCCACCTGTACTTGTAAAAAACCATGTTGCAGCGCAAATCTCAGTCCAGCCCGTATCGCTAGTGCCTCCCCAATCTCTGGCGTGTTAATGTGTGGAACAATCTGACGACTCCATGCCTTGATATTCCCCTGATCATCTCCAACCACTACTCCCAGTTTTGCACCCACATCAGCCGCAATAGCCCCATCAGTATTAACTTTAAATCTGTGCGTCTGTGGTACCTGCCAACGTTCAAATTAAGAAGATTGGACATCATCAATCTTTTGTGTCACCACTTATGAATAAGAACAAAGGAAAACGCGTGATGAATATATATTGTCCGTTTTCCCCACAAGCCATTAGTCAATGCAACACTTTATGAATCTTGTGAACAATTTCCAACTTGCTACTAAAACAAGTATCTTTACGTAATGAAATATCACTTCATTTTCATCAGTCTAAATGTGATAATATAATTAGTCGTTTTCTCTTCCAACAATATCTTACATTTAGTGTTATATAAGTCTAATCCTTAATTTTGTCACCCACACAATTATTCTTCAACACCGACACCGTTAAGTCCATGATCCTGAGATGATCTCAGATCTCAGTCAGTGTCGTGTTATAAAGAATACCACTATTTTAATCGTAAAAATCTCTCAAATTTTGGTTCCATATGTAGAGATACAAGAGTGTTTAAGTTTTGTCGTCCGGAGGTTTAGGTTCCGTTTATTTCACTTTAAATTCAGTATTTTAATTTAATTTGTTCAGATTAATTAGATAAAATTTATACTTCATGTTCATTCAATTCAAATTTACTTAGTTAAAAACTTAAAATTTATATTTCAAATAAATTCAGTTCAGGTTCATTCAATTCATTTAATCCCGTTCATATCAATTAGAGTTTTTTTTACATTCAATACCTCTACTGGAGCTCTAATTACGTATACCCCATCTTAGTCAAGTAATTACATCTGGGTCCAAAATTCTGAAATTGAATTGACCAGCTTATAGTTTATTATTCATTATATTCAATCCAAACAAGCGGTTAGTGTTTTTTCCAAAAATTTTATTTTCTTTTTCTTTCCTTCTTCTTTCCTCCTTCTAATTCCTGTTTCTCTCCTCCTCCTCCTTTCTTATTAACAGATCCATTCCATCGACAAGACAAACAAAGATAGACCCAAATTAAAGTATATAAATTGCAGATGCAGGCAAACAGTGTGATAGCTTAACCGAAATTCTAATACTGAAGTTGTACAGCGCTCCGATTAGCGACTCCGATTTGTTGTTGTTTTTCTTTTAATTAATTTATTTAGGGTTAAGTTTGAAATAGAAAATTTATTGTGGTTTGTTTGTAATAAAATTTGAAATCAATTTGTAATTTAAAAAAAGTCACATACCTTATATTGAATTATTAAGTGTCAAATTCGTAAAATTAAAAAGATTTGAGGCAAATGTGTAGTTAATGAAAAGTGGAGTTGTTTGGTCTTAGTCAAAGTTCAATATTTGTTCGAGGGAAAAAATGTATTTATATTGATTTAATTCGCTAAAAGTCAAGATCGTGGATTTAAGTGTAATTAAATCTATCGAACAAGGATAATAGATATAATTGTTTAACTAACAAGAATATAAAGCATATATCAGTAATAAAATTTTTTATGTACAGGTACATGTAAGAACTAAGAACCCTATCAATTAATTTCAGTTTAGATTTTTCACTCCAACATGCAACATGGATAATCAATATGACTACCTAGTAAAAATAAAAGTGTGAAATCTAATTCTCTATAGAGGGTATCACTCGATCTGACTCACTCGAGATCTAATCCCACTTTATTATTATGCTTTTCATATGTTCGAGTTTTTTCTTTCTTTCTTTTTTTCTTATTTTCAGAAAATTCACTTCTTAGCTTTTGAAAAATGTTACAAAAACATTATTCTTCGTACCAACCAGAAAAACAGCCGACCATATGTTCGATTTGTTGATGATATACTTAGTTTTGAATGCTTTTTTGTTTTATTTTAGATGTTCATTCAAAAAAATTAAACGTGGGTTTATAAACATTATTTAACATCTGGCTCCAAATTCATTCCACCAGACAATATCGTTAATTTGTAGTCAATGATAGTATTAGATTGCTAGTACATTTCAAACTCTGGAAAACAAGACAAGTAATTTTTGCACTAATATTTTACCTTATGTTCATCTCATTACTCATACATAAACAAATTTGAGATTAACCCCGTCATATATAAACAACACCACATGATCGATCAAAATGAATCAAGTTGATAAACCTGCTGTGTACTTAACTCCAGTTGAAGGCAACCAAGTATTCCCAAGAATAAACTGCGACACAGTAAAGTTACTAGCTTGCGGATCATTCAACACACGGTAACCCGGCCACTTAACCCGACTCCCTAATCCCGCCCCAGGTCCATAGTTCATGTACTCACCGTAATACAACGTGTCCAATGCGAAGTTCCCATTCCACTCAAGCCATCCCTCGGGCTTAATAGCCTCACTAATGTACGACTGCATAATCACGGTGCGCGAGTACAACTTCCACGGCCGACCTAAGTATGTTGATGTCGAGTTAGGCAACACGTCCGGTTCAACCGTTATATTGCAAAATTGGATAGAAAACCCTGTATTCTCCACAGGCTCCTTCCGGCCTTGTGCAGTGATAGTGTTCTTTTGGCTTGGTAGTCCTTTTCGCCCGAGAATTTGGCAGTTCTGAAAAACCGCTGATCCGTCTCCAAATATGAAATCAACAGTGCCAGTGATTTTACATTCTCTGTAGAATTGACGTTGGGAGTGCGCGTAGAGTGTGTCCTGGTAACCTAGGAACGCGCAACGGAACAGAACTGAGAGATCAGAATCTGAGCGAAAGGCAACGGCTTGATGTTTCTCCGGTCCGGCTGTGTTTTCGAATGTTATGTCCCTTGCTATGAACCCTTGTCCCTTAACAGCTGCATTTGCATACCAAGTAACATAAGCACAAGATTTAACAAGCTTGTCATTTAAGGCATGATATATCATGAATTGTGACATGCATAGGCCTAGAATCAAAGAGATCATGCAAAAACATTACTAGACCAAACCAAAAAGGACCAACATGCTATCATGAAAACGCCATGTGCAATATGGTGATTTAGGGGGCCCTAAAACTACGCGCAAACATCTAATTACGACACTTCAACAAAACCATGCCCAACTCCAACCTAAACATTTAATAAAACTCTGTGCATTATTAAATGTTATCAGAATTGAATAGATATTGACTTTTGATCATGCACTACACAAAATTCTCTAGAATATGTTTAAGCAAATCATCAAAATAGTGAGTTAATTAGTGCTAACATACCAAATGTTGCAGAGTGGTATGTGGTCCATCCATCAATAAAATTGTGGTTACCCGAAATAACTGTCGCATTAACACCATCACCGATCATCATAATATTCCATTTCTTCTTCCCAATTTCGACATACTCCTTGTACACACCTCTCTTAACATAAATCACGAACCTCTTCGCACTATACTCCGGTGCGGCTTTAACCGCGGCCTCTATAGTCGTATACTGCCCCGTACCATCAGCCGCGACCACTGCATCTGCGGTTGCACCATTCGCAGCTTGGAGGAGTTTCCTATCGTGTGATTGCAACCATTCGGGAAACTGGTTGTTCGATAACAGTTTTCTACCACCTGAACCACCACGGCCACGACCACCGCCTTTTTTAGGCGGAGTTGTTTTGACCGCGGAAAGAATGTCGAAAACCAAGGAGTCGACTTGGTCTAGTAGGCCAACGATTAAGCTCTTGACGAGGGTATTGCTTGTACCATCAAAACCATCTTTGCAAGTGTCTTGGTTGATTAGTGTTCCGCTTAACCGTGTTTTCATGTCCGCTCCCACATTTCCCGTGCTGTTATCTTTGCCTGCATTTCGCAATCAGGACACTTTTTTACCATCGCCTTCTAATAACATTATGTCACTTAATTTACACTTTCCTAGATATAGAAAATACGCAAAATGCTTGTATTATGGATCTTTTTAGCAAAAAACTAGACTCAAGATTATTAGTTGAAGCAAAAGTCTAAGCAAATTAAAACCCATACTATACTATTAGTGGTCTATTATTAATGTATGTGAAGAATTTTAACATGTTTACGGCGTATAAAACACACGATATAATGAAGAAATAAAGAGAATTTGATTAAAAGTATCCCATGCACATTTATTTGCTAAAAGTTGTTACACTAACATAAAGTATGTACTACATGACTAGTGATGACACTTTAACAAAAAGTTACTGTCACACGAATAAAAAAAAGTGCTAGCTACTGTAGTAGTAAATGAAAATGTGGACGTACTATTAGGATTTTCAGAAGCAGAGAGCGTGAAGGTGAGCTGATCCACCGACATGTCCATCAGGTCAATGCAATCGTTGACCGCGTTCGTTAGCCGGAAATCGCCGAACATACCGGAGAATTGTGACAGTATGGACATCACCTGCTGGACTATACCGATCGTAGACCGAATCGACCCGACAAATTCGGAAGCCGGAACGTTCAAGTATTCGAACTCGAAAGAGTTGGAATTTTGGGCTCTAACAACGGAGGAGAAGATTAAGAACAGGAACACAGTGTATTTTAGTAGAGAAGTTATCATCATTTGTGTGCTATTTTGGGTTTAATTTCAAGAAGTTGGAGAATATTGGATTTGGGATGGCTGGCTGATTCGAAAATATTAACAAGTTAGAATTAATTGGTGCATGAAGAAGTGTTGAGTTGTCAATAAATAGGAGGGGGGGGGGGGGATGAAGTACTTAGTTAACAGCTACAGGTAGTCCTGATTCTGGTTATGGATGCGCCCGCTGCATTTATTACATGTGCCTATTTACTTCTTTGTTGCATTGCACCCGAGCCTATTATTTAATTATTTACCCGACTCGGGTGTATACTGACTCACTTACTCACTTAGACCTTCTCTAAGAGTTAGAGTTCAAAAGTGGAGCTCAACTGCGTCACGTCAGTATTTTACTAACTTAAATCCCACTTTTTCCAATACACTCCAACAGTTGCTCCCCATTGATCTTCTCTTTTCATTTTTTTTTAATCCCCTTTTTTCATTTTTTTTTTAAATTCATTTTTCATTTCATTTTAAAACATCATATAAATTAGGGTCCATTTATTTAAAGCACTTGTTAGCGTACCTAATAACGAAAGGAACCTTCTTAGTTTAGCAATTACATTTTAGGCCAAATGTTGACCAAATAACTGTTCCAATATTAGATTTTTAACTGCCCAGACACTTCTTAGGCTAAAATAGAATAAAAAATTTAAGAATTTAAAATTTTTATATAAAATGATAAAATAAAAATAAAATTTTTAAAAAACAATTTATCTTCTTATCTAAACTCCGGTACCGGACCTCTGCTGACAACTCCGATCGGAGCTATCTATTAGCTCCGATTTGGAGATGTTGTCAGCTCCAAATCGGAGCTTGCTAAACTCCGGTATCGGAAATAAACTCCGGTGCCGGAAATTATTTCCGACACCGGAGTATTGAGGAAGAAGAAAGAAGATTATAAAAAAAAAAATTAGATATTATTATAGTAAGGCTTTTTTTTAATTTACATATTTTTTATTTTATTTTCACTTAAGGCCATGTTTGGATTGCACAGTTAGGGACAGTGGCAAAGTTGTAATATTGGCCCAGTCAACGCCCAAATCACCCAGTTTGGCCTAAAAATGTAATCGTGAAACTATGGAGGTTGCTTTTGAGAATGACCCTTATGGTGGTCAATAACAGCGCATTTTCTCTATAAATTATAAAATACTCAGAATGCAATAAGTATTACAAGAAATTTTTAAATAAAAAATAGTACAATAACTTTAAAATAAAAGAATACACTCGTAAAAAATTAAGTTAAACAATAAATATAAAATATTACATAAAGTGAAAATTAAAAGTTAAACAATAAACATAAAATATGCATAAATTATATTTTACAAATCGTATTTATGTATTTATTATAAAATATAATAATAAAAAAATAAAAGAGAAAGACATTATTCGACAAAAATTGACTAGAGTAGTATATATGGATCCATAGTAGTATATGATCCATAGCAGTACATCAAATATTGGAAAGGATTATAATAATAAAAAAATAAAAGAGAAAGACATTATGCAATAAAAATTGACTAGAGTAGTATATATGGATCCATAGTAGTATATGATTCATAGTAGTACATCAAATATCGGAAAGGAGACAAGAAAGGAAAGAAGAAAACAACAAATAAGAAAAAATAATAATAAAGAATCATCAGTTGCACTTGACCTTATCAGTTGAGCTCAAGCGCAACTGATGAACCAGTTGCGTCTCTGATGGAGACGCACATTGGGACGCAAGTCCCTTGTTGCGTCTCCGTCAACGGCCTTACTCACACATTGCGAAAGCGCGGAAATGCAAACAAAGAATTTAAAATGAATGCGCCTTAAATCGTTTGTAATCTTTAAAAGTATATATTTTAATATAAATATTATTCATATTATGAGAAAAGAATAGTATTTTAAAATAGAGTAAACTGCACTAATCATTCTCCATATATTATTATCTCATTTTATTGTGAAGTCAATATAAATATAAATAATATAATCTGGTTGTAGCGTGCGTGTAGCACAACTTCCCTAATTTGCTAGTACTATGTGTTTGTATTGTGATTGTGAGGAGGGGAAATTTTGATATATATTTAACACGTAAGGAATGTGTTTACCAGTTGCGGGCAATTCAATTTGGGTGTTGGGCTTCTTTTATAATCTATGAGACCTGCTGCTGGGGAGTTTGTGGATAGTCGGATAGAGATAGATAGTCTCGTTTGTGGTAGTTAGCGAGCATTAATGGAGGACAGCCAGTCGGACAGACACTTTGTAGCAGTAGTATTGATCATCAAGCTATGAATTAATCTCACTAATTTTCATCATAAAAAATCCATATCACGACCCTACTACCCACTCATCAATCATCATTAATGGCTATATCTATTGGCCGGAATTGATCAACGATTGGTTCAGGTAGGGGATGTTATCACCCGTTTACAATTTACGTACATCAATTTACATGCATCAATCGCTACAGACACAACTATTATTATACATTCAAATAAACCCCAATATAATCACAATATATATTCTGGAGTCTGGATCAGAACAAGAATTTAGTCCGCATTAGCGCGATCTGGACTCATTTCGTAGTAGGATTTCAACATAAATTAGGTGAAACAGTGATCGAACCTATCCAATCCATAAAATTGCATGATATGTTAATTCCATAAAAAACACGAAAATTTATTCTCTCTAAAATTAACTTCTCTCCCTTCTCTCAAAAAAAAAAAGAAGATAAAACCCTACCTTCAGCCGCCTTGGAGCTTCTGCTCCGATCTGGCTTAGATCGGAGCAGAAAGCTCATATTGTTCCCGTTTTTCTTGTCTTCTTTTCCGTTCCTTTAATTTTGTTTCTATTAAATAAAAAACCAGACCTATTCTATTTCTGTTTCCAACCATGAGATCTTTTCTATCTCTTTTCCTCTCGCCGGCTGGTGGATCCGTCGGTGATGTCGTGGGTGTCGGTGGTGAAGTTCAAGGAGGTTCGCCTGGCGGCTTTTGTTGAGGAGCCAGTGATTGGCGGCGTGTTTCTTGTGATGCTTTGGATTTTTTTCTTGTGCTGCTTTGGCGTTTGGGTATTGCCGTAGATGTGGGTGTTGTGCTGGGTGATGAGTGATGATAGACTTCTTGACCCGTGAAGCCGGTGGTTACGTTGTGCTGGGTTTTTTTTTTTTTTTTTTTTTTTGAGTCGGTTTTGGGGAGGTTTTTGTGGTGATT
The DNA here is from genome assembly GCA_028274465.1 of Plantago ovata. Taxonomy (NCBI): domain Eukaryota; kingdom Viridiplantae; phylum Streptophyta; class Magnoliopsida; order Lamiales; family Plantaginaceae; genus Plantago; species Plantago ovata. The sequence goes on along the minus strand of CM051455.1, from coordinate 22,350,112 downwards.
GCGAGGATGGTTCAGGAAGCTGTGAAGATTAAGGTTGTGGATGAAGAAGTGAAGATGAAGATGGAGGCTAAGATTGTGATGGAGAAGGACTGTACGAGTATGGTTGATGTTATAGTTTTGGTTTTGAAGGGTGTTGATTGGTTTAGGTATTGTATTTGGGGCAGGGTTGAAGTAGAAAGGGATGAATGTCAGGGTGTTTGTAGAATTTGGTGAAGATTATTGGAGGTATTTTGTTTATGAGTTACTCCGGAGGTAGTGTGGCAGCAAAGGTTTTTGAAGAGGTTCAGGGTTATTTTGGGTTTTGGCAGATGATTCAGGTGCAGTGAGTGAAGGATGCGGAAGCCAGGTTGAAGAGGTTATGGATCTTTTGGATTTGGCAAGTTAGTCCATGTTTTATTAGATTCCGTTGAGTCGCTTTTTTCTGGTGTAAGTGTTCTTCATGATTCAGAGTTTTTATTTGATGGATGGTTCTAGGTCAGTGTATTTCAGGTGCCGTGGGTGAAGGTTGCGGAAGCGAAGATGAAGAGTTTCATGGATCTTCTGGATTTTGGCAAGTCAACCCCCGTTTGATTAGATTCCATTGAGTCGTTTTCGTCTGGTGTAGGTGTTCTTCGTGGTTTCGAATTCTTCGTTGTTGCATGGCCCAGGTCTAGGTGTTTTGGGTGCAGTGTGTGGAGGAGTTTGTAAAGAGGTTAAGGCAGGCGATTTGACATGGCTCCAGGATCACATGGGTTCAGATATTGTGTTGTTGCGCTTCTGATAGAAGCAAGGTTGAAGAGGTTTATGCGACTTGAAGAGGTTTAGATGAAATCGGTGCGATAGGTTCAGATCCGAGTGAGTTCAGATTCAGGGGTTTAGGTGTTGGTTTCAAGTTTTGGTTTAGGGGTTTTCGATTGTGGTGATCGTTAATCTAGGTCTGGTGTGCATTTGTAGCATTTCTTATGCTATTTTCTTGTTTAATAGTATAAAATAAAAAAATTGACCGTTCAAAAAAAAATTAATTCCAACAAATTCATGGAGTTGTAAGGGTGATAGATCGAGGAGTAGGTATTGTAGTAGCAGATAATAGATCAAGGGTTTTGTACTCCAACAAAGATACCGTATAAAGTGTTATAGTTAGTCACAATTAAAGTTATGACTTTGATATGAATATATTTCAAAATTATTGGGTTATAAAGAAAAAAAACCCGCTCGACCCCTAGGCCCGCCTTTGGTTGTACACAATGGATCATTTCGGACCGGCTCCATTGTAAATCATTCGTCGGGACTAGATCAAGAAGTTTAATTATTTCCCAGGCCAACCAGCAGCAATTAATTAGTGAGAGGATTTGTTACTCCATATAGTACTATTATCGGTGGTCTTCAACATATAGCTAGTGAATTGGATAAAAAACATCATCAATCGGTCCTATTTTATATACTGTATCGTCCAATTTGCTGCAAGTTAACATGGCACCGTATAGATCCGTCCATATATTTGCTACCAGCTCATCAACCTAACTCGATTCTCATACTTTGATGCATGTAGCAGCACAAGCTTCTCTCAGCCAACATTTTTTGGTGCGTTATTTTTATTTCACACCAATTCTCTATTATTATTTTTTTTCAATTTTTTCAATTATGTCGGAGAAAAACTCAAAAAAAGTTATCCATACTTCTATAAAATATAGCCTTAATTAATTTGTTCACTTTTATAAAAGAGTTTGTCATGAAATCAGGCTCAGTCATCAGACTCATCACCCTTTGTATAAAGTGATATCTAACTTTTAATATTTCCAACTTTTACTACAGCATAGTTAGTAGTTAGTGACTATAGTATAGTATAGTCTATATATATGTTGACGTTTCGATCACATCAAAATGTTAACTAAATCAGGTAAGTCTCAGTTTCTTTCCCAGCAAAATTCTAACTCATCTAAACTGAATTTAATAAATTTAAACTGAACTTAATTAATCTGAATTGAACTTAAGTACAAATTTTAACTAAGTAAATCTGAACTGAACTGAATTTATCTGAACTGAACTGAACTTAATAAAATTGAAATTAAGGTGAAACGAACAGAAGCTAAAGCTAAGTACCATTAAGCTAGGTTTAATTTGAATATTTTACATTCCCTTAGCCGGTTAGCCCACTAGCTAGCTAGTTTGATAATTAGACTTGCTTAACTAGTTTTTAGTCATTAAACTTTCTCTCTTTTAAATACTTTGAAAAACTCTTATTTTTATTATCAAAGAAGATTATGCGTTCCATGAAACGTGCATTCGCAAGTCTGGAATGCGGTAGATAAGATAATTGTGTATTTGTGGTGGTACCGGGGAAGTAGTATCAGTAAGCGAGTTGTCCCATGGTAATCCATTTGGCCTAATACATTACCGTGTTAGAGGAGAGGATCTTACATTCGTGATCGGTAAGAGCAATTTTCCTTCGATCTTTATTCTATTCTTTACCTATGTTTGTCCTATTCACGTGATATATGAGGAGGTATTCAATTTCGAGGTCTTTGATCTCAACCCACCCCAAGTTACGCTATTCTATAGTAGGCCTTGGTGGATTATTTGTTCTTGTCCTTTATGTGCTTTGTATATATGTTGTGTATATGAGTGTGTTATATGGGTTCTCGAAGCTCTGTAACCATGTTAATAATTCTTGAATTCTTGGACTAAAATGGATGTATCATCTTATTAAGTTAAACACATACTCCGTATGTTGTTAATATAATGTATTTTGTATTTAAAAAAAAATGTATGATGTCAAGTATACACCATATATTTGTTTATTTATTTTTATTTTATAAATAGGTTATTTTTTATCTAGAAGACTTGTTCATTTCTTTTTCTTAAGTTTTTTTTGCTTTTTTAAATAACACTTCATTAACTAGACATAAAATGTTACAGAAATAAATAAGGTTTCTTTCTCTTAAGGTTTAACAAGAAATAAATAAGGGAAAGAAAAGGAATGTTGAAGAAAATGTGTGAAAACTAAGTAAAACGCGGGGATCGAAGAAGTAGTTGTTGATGATAGCAACTGAGTAGCAGCAATAACATGACGGTGACGACGAATTGAGTGAGAATATCATAATTGTCCTTTTAACTTAGTTAGGGCAGGCATGTCATATGGTTAGCTATATCATATACAGTATATTCATCTCGTCTGACTTCTATCTTTATGATCTTGGTAGATGTGACTGTGACACCCATGTTCCTACACTTAATTTTTGGTTTTGTGTGCTCACCCTCAATATCAAATCTCATCTTTTTCGTTCATGTCTAATTTTGACCAATGGATATAATACACAGCAGCTAGTCTTCCCAGCTTCACAAACAAAATTACGACTACATGCTTGTATAGTTACCAAGTTCGAATGGTGGGAGATCGATATAACTTACTTTAAATAAAAGTATACGTCTAAATGAAATAAGGTTGAATACGGTGTTGAATGAATTGAACACCTACGTTAATTCTACGGATTGTCGTTAATAAGCTACAAATTAGTCAACAAACACAGATAATAAATATCAAAGTTAAAGTGCATCGGAGTAAATAAGAACTTGTGTTTGTAAATATTCAAGAAGCTTTGTGGCTACTTGATGCCCAGTCAAGACAAAAAATCACTAAGATCGAATTTGTTCGTACAACTGTGTATACTCTCTCTTTCTCTCTTAGATCAGAACAATACAAGTTACCTAAGGATAATATAGATCTGCACTCTATATATTTTGTCACTCAATATGCTGCTACAGATATAGAATCTAAAGTTGTGTAAAGACACGGAAACAAACAAATGAACAATGAAGAACTAAAAACTGCTCTCAAGTTGTAAACACCTTGCTCTTGATTGTTAAGGTTCTTGAATGTCGATCCCTTAGTTTGTATAGTGGTAAAACCAAGTTGAATACTTCCGGGAATCGAACTTGTCGTGGTGTTAACTGCATGTACTTGGTATCAAACTCCTTCTTTGAATCGACTTCTTCAATTAAGGATTTCTTTTCCTTCTTTAGGTTCGATTCCCCAAGTTCTTCTTTGTATAAGTCTTTTCCTTTTGCTTCAAGTTTTTCTTGCAATGACAATTTGATTTGTAATCAATACTTCCTGCACAAGACAAACAACTACAACTGTGTAATAGTTATTGTATTAGAAAGGGTAAAACTATAAATAACAACTAAGTGCTACTTCCTCCGGAAACTTTATAGTTTTACACTTTGTTTTTGGTGACTTTTTTATGTCTAATTTGACCTCAAATTAATCATAATTGATTACGAAAAAAATTAATTTTAAAACTTATATTATACAAATATAAGAAGTATACTTTCATAATATAATTTTTTTAAATTATTTTTTCTCAACGAGTTATTATTAATTTGAGGTCAAACCGGACATCGAAAAGTTAACAAAAATAAAGTGTAAAACTCTTAACTTTGCGGAGGAAATATATTTTTCAGAATTCCAAAATTGTAAAACAATTTTTGTTTTTGTTAATTTCGATCATTTAATAATTATATACAAATATAAAATCACATAAAGTTAGTGGATTACAGATCGGATTATTGATGAATGTTTTCTTGATCCGTATCCAATTCGAACAGATCGAGTCGGATTAAATCGATCCCTTGCGCAGCCATGTTTGTGGATTGGTTCAACCAACAATTTAGGCCCAATACATGTCTCTAACCACTACAAATAAAAGTCCATTTCATTGAGGGCTTGATTGGATCAACCTACAATATCGGTCTATCTTATACATATACTGGGCCTAAACAGTAGTCTCCCCTTAATTAGGGCAGAATTTAGACTGGTACCATAGTGGGGAAAAAAATTTCAGAGCACGACTTGCACCGTGGTGCAGTTCGTTTAATTAGATGCAAATCAAAACTTGGTCTCTGAAGGTGTTGGTTGAGAAAATCGATGATTAGGGTGGTGAAGGTGTTGGTCTAGTGTTAAGCGTGGTAAAGGTGTTCGTCAAGCCTGTCTTTGTATTCGTTTATCAACATCACTTATACTTATGCTCTTTCTTTTAATTAATAAAAAAATTAAAAATTTACACCTTTAAAAAAAAAAAAAAAAAAATAGAAACAAACAACAACTTGGCCTCTGAGGAGAAATGGAGAATTTATCCCTAATTGAGGGTCAGGGCATCAGGCAAGTGCCAAACCTTTGTGATCATTCCGGCTCCCAGAAGTACTGAATTTGTAAGTTATTTGTGATGGAAAAAGAAAGTTCACACTTGAAAAATTCGCAATGTATTGGTACTGAATTTTGATAGATGATTTGGACTTTCATGTTTAAAATCCAATTAATCCCTGTGCAAAATACTATTCTATTGTTCTATGTTTCAGAAGTTAGATTGAATTTTAGTGTTGATGGGTAAAATATCAATTCTTTCTAATTCGTGGTAAGTTTTGCTTTCATGTGCGTCCTTCCAAGCTAAGTCTTCCAATCAAGGTTCTTCCATGAGGTACTAGGACCTTCCATGCATTTGTTGATAGGACCTTCCTTGAATTACTAGGACCTGAAACAAAGCTTGAAAGGGGGCGGTGTTTAGAACCTTATGCCCAGTTTGTTGAGGATCAAACCGGAGGGACGACTTTACATATAGGAAGGTGTAGACTTCCCTAGTAAGTATATTGAGATAGAGAGTTGGTGGAGGACTTCAATGATGGAGTGTAGAGGCTATTTATAACATTAATCCAAGTAGTCTTCTTTAAGATTGCGCCAAGTGGACGGCTAGGATGAAACCACATGTTAGAGTCCCATTAGCATTCAATGGACTTGGCCCAATATGTAAGGGTGATTTGGTCCTTGGGCTTGCTCCATTTATCACCTCAGTGGACCATTTGGTAGGACCTTAATGCAATGAGACGGTCCATATATAACATTCGGTCGGCCCTAAATGTTTAATAGGCACCCTTTGGAACGTCCAAATTCATAGTTCAGGGATTGAACATATTTTTACACCAACATTTAGAACTACTATACACATTTTATCATTACTGTACCCAAATAGCAAAGAGACTACTGAAGACTGAAATGATGCTCCTCTTTATTAACGGAAATTAATTCGAATGAGAATTATACATAAGGATTTATTTGAGACATAAAATCTTAACCGGAACAAGACATTCACACCGGTAAACCCTCCAACATAGTACTCATGAAGCTATTCCCAAATTCCAATGAACAAATTAGAGCCCAAGAGAATAAGGAAACCCGGTAGCAGGCAACCAGTTCGCCCCACCAAGGAACGGCCCAGCCGTAAATGGCTGCGCTTGTGACGCAGACGTAAGCACCCTAAACCCGGCCCATGTCACCCTATTCGCGGTACTCGCCCCAGCTCCAGTATTTTGATACTCAGCATAAAACAATGTACTAAGTGCAAAATTCCCGTTCCACGGGTACCACCCCGCAGGGTTAATAACATTACTAATGTCCGTCTGCATAATAACGGTTCTCGAATACTCTCTCCACGGTCTCCCCAAATAACTCGGGAAACTCGACTGGACAGGCCGAAGGTCCGAAGTGGCACCAATACGACTTCTTTGGATAACTATCCCAGTGTTCTGGTTCGGATCATCACGGCCCTGGGCCGTGACCATGTTCCTCTGGTTTGCCCCTGGTCTACGACAGTGGATGTCACAGTTTTGTAAAACAACAGCAGCATTTCCGAAGATGAAGTCAACTGTTCCGGCAATGTAGCAACTGGAGTAAAATTGGCGGAGCGAGTGGACGTAGAGTGTGTCTTGGTAAGCAAGGACGTCGCAACGGTAGAAGGCTGCCAGGTCCGCGTTTACACGGAGGGCCACGGCTTGATCACCGGAGGGTCCTGCGGTGTTCTGGAAGGTGATGTCTCGCGCCAGGAAGTTGTTTCCGATGACAGCTGCATTTGGAAATTGAATTAATTAATTAGTTGGCAATTAACTGGATTGAAAAGTAAAATAGCTACTACTTAACATTATCTTTGTCTTAATTTTTTCAACATTATTGACGATATAACACATGAATAGTATAGTACAGGACTACAGGTTGTCTAAATTGGTTGATGGATCAGACAACTAATTTCTGGCATGTGAAGTCAGACATGGAAAGTTGAATTTTAGTTGAAGCTCAGAAATAAGTACTATTACTCCTAGTCCTGACTCCTGTGCACTACCACTTATAAGGCATGGTCCAATTTCTTTTTGTTTCTTCTAACATTCTAGCCTTAATATTAGGGAACTTTTGTTAAGTTTCTGTGGGCATTCATTCACTGGATGGATGATCATGATTATTGTCTGACTTGGTGAAAGGGAATAATTCCGTGATTGACTATTGAACATTTTCTGGGGTGTACTTAATTAGCTACGGAAATTATGAAAATTGGATAGGTAGAATTTACATTTGAAACGTCAGTAATTCATGTAATTATTTTTTTTTTAAAGCTCTTCGGTTCATATTTATTAAATTTAATTCAGTTTACAATTGTTGCATAGGAAGAGAATATGAGCAACTTTGAAAATTCAATTTATTAAATCTGTGATGAAGAAAATAATATTTATATTTTTAACCAACAACTGAGTAAATCTTTACCGTATTACTAATAATATATTTTATCTATTTCTTTATTTCAGAAATCTGTAGGGGCTACACTTCACTATTCAAATCTTATACTACTCTATTGTAATATTTGGCTTTGGCAAAGGGGATGAGCTGAGCCACACATATTGATCTTAGCCATCGGGTTGGTCGGCCGGGTCCCGGCAAGAAATTTGAAAAACTCGGACATATTTCTCTTAAATATTCTTTTTTTCTTTATATGAGAGAAGACAACTTGTCTTGTCGTGACGAAAATTCAACTATCATAGCTACTTTCCAAAACAGTGCCGAATTTTACTGGTTTTTCATTTTTGTCGAAAACGCGACAGAATAATTTCTTAATCAAAATTTTCATCAACCGACACACTTTATATTTTCCCAAACACAAATTAGGCTTTGTTCTCTTCGTATGAAAACTCATTATTTTCAGTTCAATTCAGTCTTGCTTAGTTGTATTTTATACTACAAATAATTCTGTTCTGTTCAGTTCAGTTCAACTTCATTCAATTCTGTTCAATTCAGTTCTGTTCAGTTCAGTTCTGTTCAGACGAAAATAACAGTTTCTTAAACTCGTTTTTATGGCAGCACGTATATTTAATTTTTTTTTAAATCATAATTTGACAGTTGATTGATGAAAAGTTTATATATAGTATGCATAATGCATGCCATACATCAATTTATCTAATCGACACGAAATCGTGTGTTGAATAGTAAACATGTACTATATATATATAGGACAATATAAATATAAAGTTGAAGTATGAAACTAATTGTAAGCCTTTCTCTTGCTATTTTGATGGACCTGGAGTTCTAATTAACTTGTGTCAATTATATGTGGAATATGCCCTTAGGCAATCAAATTATTCTTATCTTTGATTTTGATCAAGTTTGCATATATGAAAATCTAATGTCATTTGTCTGCATTAACCATCATTTCAGTTTTCAATATTTTGAGAGGTAAAATGTCCAGGAGGGATGAAATGTTAAAATTTGCGGGTTAATTATATACTCCTTCCGTCTCCGTCATTTTCTTTACGTTTTGTTTTGTTGATTTTTTCGTAATTCTGTTTGACCTCTAATAAATTCTAAATTTTAACAAAAAAAAATAATTCATGAAATTATATAACGAAAGTAGAGACACTACATTTTCATAATATACTTTCATAAATAATTTTTTCATTATAGTTTAGGAGTTAAATAGAGGTCAAACGGGGCAACAAAAAAGTCAACAAAAACAAACGTAAAGAAATGATTGAGACAAATGGGTTGGTTTCTGTGTCCGGACATGGAGGGAGGGAGACACAGGCACTAGAATATATGAATATGAACGATATGTAATGTACGATTCCAAGTTTATGGTAAATATTATTCGAATTAACCGTGTTGTTAGTAACAAATAACTTGGCAGTACGAATTAGGGTTCTACTGTATAATACAGTACAGTAATAAGTTAGGCAGGTGCATGCATATTGATCATTGATGAAGACCATTTATGACAAAAATTGAAATATAGATGGGATAATTATTAGTACTATATATCTTGATTCATGAGTCTATGAGCTTACATGATAAGGTTCAGATTTTAAAATTTTCATTGACAAGTCGTGGTAATGAGAGTCACACTTTTCACACAAATGCAGCTGTAAAGGGAAAAGCTTGGATATAAATTATTCAAGTATGATTAAAAGAATTAACAAAAAGAATTATTTCATTTAAAAGAAAACAAAAGGTGAGATATTATATATTCCAGGGTCCCTAGCAGTATAGTGAATTGACTCAGCCTGATTGTTAGTACAGTCTACAGTTCAACACTCCCGGGGCTACAGTTTTCAAAAAGAAACAAACATTTACGATAAAAAAAAAAAAGCAGATATTTTACATGGCTTTTTTTCAATGTACATATAAATCCAAAGGAAAAATTAAATACTAATACTAGTGAAATATATTAAATGAGAAATGATTGACACTTGAAATTTAAAAATAGACCAGTTTAGATGTGTTTTTTGGACAAATGAATCTTAGAAAATCATACTTCCGGGCTAATAATAAGACATGCCGTTAGCTCTCTATTTTATATACAATCGGATAAATACGCGGGTGTAATTGTCTAATTTCAGACTTGTAAGATGTTAGGGGCATAATAATATATAATAATATATGTACACCCCATCACGGATTAGAAGTGTTATACTTATACCCTGATCACATCTAGAAGGCCGTAATTTTGATGTTAGTTAATATTTGAAACATTTGAAAATTTCCAGTAAAATTAGTTTTGTCAGGAGTCCAAAGCATTAGCTGAGCAATCATAAGAGACCAAAGACAGAAATGAAGTGATGATATTGATATGATATGATATGATACTAACCAACAGTGGCGGATCTGAATGTGGTGCTGCCTCCAGCAACGCTCCTGCTTCCGGTAATAATAGTTGTCGTCCGCCCATCTCCCAGAAACATCAAGTTACTTCGACTCCGAGGAATCTCGATGTACTCCCTGTACACTCCCGCCCTTATCCTGATCACATACCTCCTACTACTCCCTGACGGTGCCGCCGCCACTGCCGCAGCTATCGTTCTGTAGTTCCCACTCCCGTCTGCCGCCACCGTCACATCAGGTGTGACTGTCGATGACTGCAACAGTCTCCTGTCCCCTGCCGACAACCACTCTGGCCACTCCCCCTTCATCTCCCCTGCCCCAAAACTCTTCTCCCCTAAATTACGACGGTTCGCCATCTCCGTATCCGACATGTTGTTGATCATTGCCATCACATTGCTGACGAGGCGGAAAACATGCATCTGGCCCTTTATCAGGGCCTGCCTGACGACCTTATCCGCATTATCATGGGAGAATCCGTCCAGGCAAGACTCCTGAAATAAAAGTGTTAGAGAATTAATATTAATAGATGATCAGATTTTAAATGAGATCGAATTCTATATTTTAAATGAGATTGTAAAATTTGTCATGTGTTTAACATTACTGACCTGGTTAGTCTGGCAGGCACTGAGCAGTGTGATGAGGGTCTCCTTATGATTTGCCAAGGTGTAGTTCCTGAATCCGAAGTCCCTCAACTCCGTCTCGGTCTCACGAAGTTCTTCAAGCGTGTCATCGATCATTTCCAAGCAATCATGAAGTGCGGTCCTTTCGCGCCTCGTTAACGAGGAACTTCTAGAAATGCCGATTTTCCTGACGGTGAAGTAGTTTCGCTCGACGGTGTAGATTGTGTAGTTGAGCGCCGTGATCAACACGTCCTTGCTGGTGGTTATGGCAGTGGCGGCGGCAGCAATTGTGGATGCACATAGTTCGGGGTAGCGTGTGGCGGCGCAGGTGGATTTGACTACGGCTTGTGCGGCGGCATTGAGGTGTGAGTGTTGGGCGTTCTTGTGGGATTGGACTGTGATGGCTATGACCAATGTGGTTACTAGGAGAAGAGCAGTGAATGTGGCAATGAGGATGAGTTTGGTTTTTGGTTTTTTGGGTTGTTTAGTGAAGTCCATTTTGAGATAGGAGAGAGGAGGAACTAGCTAGATTGTTTGTGTATGGTTTTGGTTGGTTATACGTTAGTTTATTTATAGCACTTCGACTTCTATATCCTATACATGCATGTAGGATAGTATGATTGGAGTTTGAATTGTTTATGTTTTGGATACTATTGAGTTAAGGCCTGAGGGGGAATATTGAAAAGAACCCTTGAAGACTTCGTTAGCAAGACTTTTAAAATGTGATTCTTTGGGGTGTATACTGTAGTACCATTATATAGTCTCAGAGTGTTATAAATCATCATTTAACATATAAATATATCAACTACTTAATTAAATGATATCTCCATTATTAATTTAAATAAAATTAACAACTCTATACGGAGAAAATCACCACTTCATTTTAGTTTCAACGAAAATTCCTACCACCGCATATTCTTTGATTCTTCAACTATTTTACCACTTGATCACACCTATAATTTATGATGTTATGTCTACTTGTTGCGGCAGACATTCCATATATATTTAACAAATTGCGGCCAATTTAAATATACTACGTTCATTCACCGTTTAAAATACACTATATCAACTCAACTAAGTAATTTGTAGTATACATGATGGTGAAAAATTCATGAAAATATATCATCAATGTATATTGAAGAAATCAACCGAATGGTTGATCAATTTCAATTTATTGATAAATTGCTGAAAGATTTAGAAACAAAATTTACGGAGAGAATTCGTAAAAGGACAAGGATCTATTTAATACTGGTATTTAATACTGGAAGAGGTCTGGGGTTGATGGACCCCCAAAAGCCTAATACTATCAGAATAGCTAAAAGACCCAAGAAGTCCAAAACCCTACCCATATTCACATACAGTAAACAGATAAACAGAACAATAAAGCACAAGCACAAATACCCACTAAGGCCTACTACAAAAGAATAGCAATAACCTGGCGTGGTCGAACGATAGATTGGATCACCAATCGGCGCCCTCTTGGTCGACTCCTCAGTGCACACGAACACCTCAAAACCTAGATACTTTAACGTCAAAGGTGACGTGCCTAACGAGACAAACTAGAGCCCGATGGGGCCGGTTCCACCGAACTCTTTAACTAACTACTGTTCCATTCCATGAATAAAAGTGAATGAAGTACAATGCTTAAATAGTAAAAGACTTGACTTGCTACCTAAAAAAACACTAATAGGCCTTATTACTAACTATGGGCTAAGCCCAACTAACGGAGTGTTCCAGAAGAAACAGTCCACCTAAACCCTAACTTAATGGCCAAGACTCAACTAACTAATTAAATAACAAAATAAGAAGATGACGAGCTCGAGATTCCATCCGGGGTCTAGGCGTCTAGTGAAAACTCCCTCTCACTGCACACAATAGGACCCACATGCACAGTGAGAGAGAGGTGGTGACACTAAGCCCAGGTTCGAACAGGCGAAGAGAGTATAATTTCTCCTTACGTACTGATCGTCTGAAGTCTGATCCTATTACATAATTACTAAAACTAATTACAATTAAGTACTATTAACAAATCCAAAATTACTAAATTAGACATGTGACAGAACTAGAAGACGACAGACAGGAGCGTATGCTGATGTTCTTCTGTATTTTCATTTTGGTCCTTAGCCTCCAGATTTCTTCCGTTCAAAGTCCTGTGATATTTTGCACCAACTAATTTTTTATTTAATTTAAACTTTTAATTCATGGTCGAGTAGGTAGTTCAATAGACATATTTGTACTCAATTGGTGTTAAATGTTAATTAGTGAGACGTGATTAACTTTATCATAAATGTGTAAGCAGCCGTGGGACGTATACAACACATGTTGACTCCAACTACTCGCAAAAAAGCTACATAATGCAACATGATTTCCAATCTATTTAAATTCTAATGTCCCTTTCGTAGTTTAATTTTTCATTGTTTAATAGATAATATATACGTTTTGGTTCACATGGAATCTTTTTTTCAACAAATGAATTGTCATTGTAGCTATGCTTGAGGGAGAATATTGTATTTTGGTTAACCGATAATTATATGGTGAAAAGTATTGTTGACAGTAGGTTACTAAGTTAGTATTTCGTTATTGATTTCTGACCTTATAGAACGTTCAAATTTTGGTAAGATGTGACCATTCGAGTGTACTTGTGGAAATTCGAACTCAATTCTCACCGTGAGTCAAACACTATGATACAATCATATAATTTCAATTCTACAAAAATCTTGAACTTTTACAAGATGTAGCCTAGTTTATGATGAATGAACAAAATGAAAGGAAACAGAGGGAAAATAATTTATCTAATCATTAACCAGGTTATGTATGAAAAACGAAATACACTTTCAAACACAAGAGAGAAGATACTTTCAACACAAGATAGAAGATCCAGGGTATTAACTAGGCCGGTACCACGGTACCCATGCAAGAAAAATTATCACATAGTGCATGGTGTGTATTTTCGGTGTAGGTCGCTCTTTGAATAATGTTTATCATATCATATTGTTTTAAAATGTAGCTCCATCGGCCCGCCCATTATTTAGGAACTTAACTGTCCAAAGTGGCAAAAACTCTAATGGGTTGATTTTGGCCGGAAAAATCCGCCCCAAGGTACTATAGTATAAATTAAAGATGATATATATATAATTTCCATATTTTTGTTCGCGTGCAGTAAACTGTCAACGAACCATTTACCACGTATAATTAATATAAAATCTTACTCGAGATTCTTGGTGAAAACTTAAAAGAACATGCTGGAGCTGGACTGCACTATAAATGATAATTAGTCAAATTGTATTGTGCACTTTGTAAAAAGATGTCTAATTATATTGTAATTGTAGCTTTACAGATTCTCTGATAAATTGCAGCATCTTTCTTCCTTCATTACCATCCTTAACTTTCCTAATGGATATTAAAGAAATAGTGCAAACGTGCAATCATAAAAGTGAAAGCTCCTTGATGACCTCAAAAGGGAGGAACATATCAATAAAAATAGACTAAAGTGAAAAATAGAGTACTACTCCTTAAATATACCAGTTAAACCTAAAAATTTCTCCAATTGAGTCTTTTTTGGAGGTAGTCAATGACAATGAGTTACTAATTCGTTTTTTGAATTTTATACGTTTACTTTTGGATCGGAGTTTTAGGAGATTTATATAATGAGTGTAGTGTGTTGGTTTAGTGGAAGGACCCACAACAAAGTCGTGAGATAAAAATTTGCCAAAAATATAAACGTATAGAATCCAAAGAAACGGAAAAAAATAGAATACGTATAGAATTCAAAAAAACTGATAAAGTACTAATTAATAACCCTCATTTAAACCCCAACTATGTGACACATATTAAAATTTTCAATATGGAGTAATATGATTATAGGGATCCACTTAAAAGTATCAATAATCTCTCAAACCATTGGATATATCATTTGGGAGAGGTTTTTTTCGGGCTTTTATATTAAAATCACCCTAATTGAGACCCCGAGATATCATTTGGAGATGCTTTTTTGGGACTTTTATATTAAAATCACTCTGAAATGATGCTCCTCTTTATTATTGGAAATTAATTCCGATGATACATAAGCACTTATTTGTTATTTGTGAATAGATAAAATTTTAACCCGAACAAAACATTCACACTTGTAAACACATATAGTACTCTGAAGCAACTTCTAAGTTCCAATGGACGCATCAGAGCCCAAGAGAGTAAGGAAACCCGGTAGCAGGCAACCAGTTAGCCCCACCAAGGAACGACCCAGCAGTAAATGGCTGCGCTTGTGACGCAGATGTAAGCACCCTAAACCCAGCCCACGTCACCCTGTTCGCCGTATTAGCCCCTGCTCCAGTATTCTGATACTCGGCATAAAACAATGTATTAAGCGCGAAATTCCCGTTCCACGGGTACCACCCCGCAGGACTAATAACATTACTAATATCCGTCTGCATAACAACCGTCCTCGAATACTCCCTCCACGGCCTCCCTAAATAACTCGGGAAACTCGACAAGACAGGTTGAAGGTCCGACGTGGCACCAATACGACACCTTTGGATAACAATCCCAGTGTTCTGGTTAGGATCATCACGCCCCTGGGCAGTGACCATGTTCCGCTGGTCCGACCCTGGTCTACGACAATGGATGTCACAGTTTTGCAAGACAACAGCAGCATTTCCGAAGATGAAATCAACTGTACCGGCAATGTAGCAACTAGAGTAGAACTGGCGGAGCGAGTGGACATAGAGTGTGTCTTGGTACGCAATCATGCCACAACGGTGGAAGGCGGCCAGGTCCGCGTTTACACGTAGTGCCACGGCTTGCTCGCCGGAGGGTCCCGCAGAGTTCTGGAAGGTGATGTCTCGCGCCAGGAAGTTTTCTCCGATGACAGCTGCATTTGGAAATTGAATTAGTTGGCAATTATTAATTGGAATGAAAACTCTTATAAGTAGCTACTCAACATTACCTTTGTCTTAATTTCTTTTAACATTGTTGACACGTACAATATATAATACATACAGCTGATTGTCTAAAAGGACAGTTAATATCTTAATTGATAGTACAAAATGTTCATCTGCCGACAAACTATTTCTAATAACACAAGCTCCTTTATTTTGGCAGCAATTTGATTAGTTTATGGGATGCATGCATAAAGCATGCCATATATTTATAATTTATCGATCTATCTAATCGACTTGGCTTTCCTTACTGGCACGCCAGAATTACTTGGAGTGTGTAATGTACGCTTCCAATTTCAGGGTAAAAATTATTCGAATTTAACCATGTTGTAGTAACAAACAATTGGGGCAGTCCGAATTAATGAGTACTAAGTTAGGCAGACATATTGATTATTGAAGAACATTTATGACAAAAATGAAATATAGATGGGATAATTATTCATGTGTCTATTTCAGATTTCAAAAAATCATAGACAAAGCCGTAGTAATGGGTCAGCCGTACAAGATAGGCTCCCAACAAAGGATAACTTGGAAAGGAGGGGTATTTTCATTAGTGAGACGGATCGTTTGTGTTAGTGGTGTGGGACGGAGGTGGAAACGTCTTGGCATATTTTAGGAGGTTGTGTCTATGCAAAAAAGGTGTGGAGGCTAGTGGGAGCGTGGCTAAGAGTGGAAGGGATGGGTGGTGATAACCTACTAGATAGCCTTGAGGCGCATGAAGGAGGGTTCATTGGGAAAGATAGAGAGGTGTGGCAAATGTTTTGGCATTGCACACTATGGAACCTTTGGTTGGCAAGGAATGGAGCTATTTTCAACGGGGAAGTAATCACTCCTTGGCAAGTGGTGGAAAAGGTGAAGGTGAATTGTTGGGGTTGGTTGAAAGGAAAAGATTACTTGAAGGACTATGATTTGATAGGATCATGGTTTATGGAGCCTCATCTATGTTTGGGATGAGGTTTTCGGAGTAAGGGTCATTTGGTGAGGATGAATCAAGTGGTGAGACCGAGAGGGGGGATCTAGTGGCGGAGTCGAAGGGTGGTCACGTGCTAACCTTTCTATGATTTTGCTTGTTTGTTGCTTGTGTAGGATCCGTGGAGTTGTACCGGCACTTTCTCTTATCGGTGGACTAGTCTTTCCTTGGCTTGGTGACTCCGGTGACTTATGGTGTGCTCCTCTTTCTCTCGGTTTGAGTACTTTCATATGGAGGGGAGCTTGTTTTAAGGTGGTACTTCGAATGGGGGTAAGGTTGTTTCCTCCTTTGAACATTGTTGCATTGCTTTCTTGATTCATGTTGGTGTGGCCTTAAATTGCTTGCCACTTATTGATTTTGTGAACTTAAGAGGAGGGGTAGAGACAACATAGTCGTATTCATCCCGCATTAACAAGGAAGGATCTTGGCGTTTGATGAAGCTTCATATGTTCCTACCTTAAAGTCGCTCGTTTTAAGTTTACTTTTCAATATAGGGTGTAGGAGCGTGACCACATGAATCGTCCTTTCTCGATCGATTGAACCCCGGATCACATCTTTAAATTGCTTGCCACTTGTCCGTAAGGACATAGGGTGTAGGGGGTTGACTAGGGGTCTTTCGATGCTATCCCGGACCACATCTTTAAATTGCTTGCCACGTATCCATAAGGATATAGGGTGTAGAAGGTTGGCTAGGGATAGTAGCTCGTAACTAAAAGATTTGATGGTTTGGTCCTTGGGTGCGAAGGAAGCTTATGGTCTGGTCTCTGTTTTAGCCTTGTCTGTTTGAGGCTTGAAGGCGCTCGTCCTCAATGTTCCTGATAAGCAGTGTGCTTGCTTGGCCCTTTGATGACTTCCTGCTCCTCCAAGTATTCTCAAGTTGTGTATTGGTTAGAAATGGGTAGCTAGACATGTACTATTACAAGTTATTACTAGCTGGTTGTTTGTTTTTAGTAGTTTAGCGGTTTGGATGAATTACCCGGTGTTGTCCGGTCGGAGTTGTAGTTTGGTTGTATCCCCTTGAGTATTTCTTATACTCGTTTTATTAATAATTTTTTTAGCCGTTTCAAAAAAAATAAATAATGGGTCTTACTTTTCTTATGTAGCTGTAAAGGAAAAGGCTGGATATTATATTATTCAAGTATGATAACTAAAAGAAATTAACAGAAAGAATAGATTTTATTTCATTTTAAAGGAAAAAAGTAGTAAGATATTATTCCAGTCCCAGGGTCCCTAGTACTATAGTAAAATTAGTTTTGTCAGGAGTCCAAACATGAGCATATATCATATATGAACGAAAGACCTTAAGACAGAAAGGAAGTGATGATATTGATATGATACTAACCAACAGTGGCGGATCTGAATGTAGTGCTGCCGCCAGCAACGCTCCTACTTCCGGTAATAATAGTAGTCAACCGCCCATCTCCGACAAACATCAAGTTACTCCGACTCCGTGGAATCTCCACATACTCCCTGTACACTCCTGCCCTTATCCTGATGACATACCTCCTACTACTCCCTGATGGTGCCGCCGCCACTGCCTCCGATATCGTTCTGTAGTTCCCACTCCCGTCTGCTGCCACCGTTACATCAGGTCTCACTGTCGACGACTGCAATAGTCTCCTGTCTCCTGCCGACAACCACTCTGGCCACTCCCCCTTCATCTCCCCTGCCCCAAAACTCTTCTCCCCTAAATTACGACAGTTCGCCATCTCCGTATCCGATATGTTGTTGATCATTGCCATCACGTTGCTGACGAGGCGGAAAACGTGCATCTGGCCCTTTATCAGGGCCTGCCTGACGACCTTATCAGCATTATTATGCGAGAAACCGTCCAGGCAGGATGCCTGAAATAACACAGTGTTAGAGAATTAATATAAATAGATTAATATGGTCTAGATTTTAAATGAGAATGAATTCTGTCTAGTTATGTGTTTAACATTACTGACCTGGTTAGTAACGTTAATTGCAGTAAACAAACATTCATTTCGAGTTGTACTGCAATGTAAAAATTGTTCTGTGTTTAACATTACTGACCTGGTTAGTTTGGCAGGCACTGAGCAGTGTGATGAGGGTCTCCTTATGATTCGACAACGTGTAGTTCGTGAATCCGAAGTCCCTCAACTCCATCTCAGTCTCACGAAGCTCATCAAGGGTGTCATCGATCATTTCCAAGCAGTCGTGAAGTGCGGTCTTTTCGCGCCTCGTCAATGACGAACTTCTAGAAATGCTGGTTTTCCTGACGGTGAAGTAGTTTCGCTCGACGGTGTAGATTGTGTAGTTGAGTGCCGTGATCAACACGTCCTTGCTAGAGGTTATGGCGGTGGCGGCGGCAGCAATGGTGGAGGCACATAGTTCGGGGAAGCGTGTGGCGGCACAAGTGGACTTGACGACGGCTTGCGCAGCGACATTTAGGTGTGAGTGTTGGGCGTTCTTGTGGGATTGGACTGTGATGGCTATGACCAATGTGGTTACTAGGAGAAGAACAGTGAATGTTGCAATGAGGATGAGTTTGGTTTTTGGTTTCTTGAGTTGTATAGTGAAGTTCATTTTGAGATGTAAAAGAGGATGAGCTATAGATTGTTTCTGTATGGTCTTGGTTGGTTAATACTTCTAATTCCACATGTAGGATATTTTACCTGGCTTGGAGGTTTGAATTGTTTATGTTTTGGACACTATTGAGTTGAGAGGATTATAATAAAAGAAACAGAGGAACATTATAGAACCTGCACCATTGAAGAATTTGTTAGCAAGATTGTTAAAATGTGGTACTGGTTACATAGTACCTAGATGATGTTGAAGTATAATATAGTACTTCTACTAAAAAGATGTCTAATTACCATAATATTGTACTAAAAAGATGTCCAATTACTATATAATATTGCACTAATGCTAAAAAGATGTCCAATTTCTATAATATTGTACTAAAAAGATGTCCAATTACCATAATATTGTACTAAATGAGGTCATTAAAGAAATGGTGCAATCATAAAAGTGAAAGCTCCTTATCAGTAACATCCTTAGCTAGTGTACGGGCTATATGATTTAGAGCCCTTTTTACAAAACTGAACTTTACAACTTGAAAAGAAGAGGCCAAGTGAAAGCTCCTTGATGACCTCCAAAGGGAGGAACATATCAATGGAAGTAGCCTAAGATGAAAATTTAATCAAGGTGATCGGGCAGGCATGGGCCGATCATATCAGGCTAGACCGGGCCGGCCCAAGCTGCTCGGCCCAAATTGCCAACCCTATGAAATTCCAACTATATCTCCTAAGTGCTTTTGAAAGCTTTTCCGGGCTGGCTTCTCCTACTCAATCAAGAAGATTCAACACGGCTCTGCAACTATTTGTTTTTTTGGAGTTACCATTGGTTGACCGAACTCAGTCCTCTCGTACTAGGGTTGGCTCCTCTCAACTTCCGGAACTCCTCAACAAGAGCCTAATCCCCTGCTTGGCACTTGAAATGAAATTTTCATTGTTTATTTTAGTTAGAAGTTTGACTCAACGGGATTCCATCCCTCCATAAATACACATCCAAGCCTTTTGAATAGGCAAAACGAAATGAGCATCTGGATTATGAAGCAAATGACGGGCGAATATCATTTGACTTAAGCAGAACTACCAAGAATACTTTAGTATTTCCTATAGATGGAAAACCTTCCTTTTTGGCTGATGCGGCCAAGTGCACATCCAGCAAGAGCAGGATAACTAAGAAGGTTTGCAAGAAGTCAAGGTGATTGGCTCGGTGGAGTTGATGTTATCTCAACACAAAAATAGAGAGAAGGTGTTGAGGTAGGGGTTGGTCAACTTCTGGGTGAATCTCCAGAGTCCGACAGCAGACAGAAAAAGGAAATTCTCCTTATTAAGGATTCTATTCCTATTCGATTTCTCTTAGGTTTTAGCTGCGATTTGTATGCTATATAAAGAGATGATTATTGTATGTTTAGACCAGATCTTAGACATATTCATTACAGCTTGAAGATCCGATTCGACTACTTCGAAGGGTGATATTATATAGATTATAGGTTCTAGCTTTGAGAGACAGATTTGTTCTTGTTTCTTGCATACTGTTAGTGACTTGTAATTGAGATTGATATAATATAGTGGTAGCCGGTTGATCTCCGTGGACGTAGGTTATTTACAACCGAACCACGTTAAATCTTGTGTCTTTCTTTGGTTTGCGTTCGTGCTCTGTTTTCTGGTTTGGTTGCGTGTGTTGTATGATTAATTTGGTGCAGCAGGTTCTTGGTGATTTAGTTGTTATTGTGAGCTTTTGTGATCAGGTAAAATCGACTATTGTTGATACGAACTCAACAGGCTCTTTCGACGCCTTGGACTCGATCTGCTTGTAGATACCCGAGTAGATCGCGGTTAATAAAGTGACTAATAGCGACTAATGACTCCAAATTTATTGGGCCTCGTTGGGCCGGGCCTAAGGCGGCCGTGTATGGTACACACTCGCACAACATACGGCATTTTTATTCTCAAAGTTTAAATATATCGTACACTCATCATACTGAAGCGCGCGAGATCCACATGTAAATCTCACTTGAATATGATTGATAAGGTGCTCAATATCCCAACAATATAGCATGAAATAAACCTTTACTTTGTTATTACCTCCATTAATTAAAGAGTAATAAGAACCTTATTTGAGATTAACCAAGTAGAGTGATCAAATCACATAAAGCCCAAGCATATACGGAAACTGCGTTGCTGGCAACCAATTTTCACCTCCAATAAACTCCGAAGCCGTAAATGGCAAAGCCTCAGCATCACTAGTGAACACTCGATAACCAGTCCAATTCACCCTTTGTGACGTATCCGCCCCTGCACCCGTGTTACTATACTCCGCGTAAAAAAGTGTTGCAAGGGCGAAATCACCATTCCATGGGTACCACCCAGCCGGGTAGATAACTTCGGATATTTCTGACTGCATTACAACAGTCCTCGAGTACTCTCTCCACGGCCTGCCTAGATAAGAATGAATTGTAGATTGCACGGGGAGCAGATCGGAATTGGCCTCTATGCGGCAACGTTGGATCACAATGCCCGTGTCCTGGTTAGGATCTGATCGCCCCTGGGCGGTCACCATGTTGCGTTGATTAGGATTTGGGCGACGGGGGCTAATGTCGCAGTTTTGAAGTACGGCAGCAGCATTGCCAAAGATGAAGTCCACTGTGCCGACTATGAAACAACCGGTGTAGAATTGGCGAAGGGAGTGGACGTAGAGTGTGTCCTGGTATGCTAGCATGCCACATCGGTAGAAGGCGGACAGGTCAGAGTTAACGCGGAGTGCCACGGCTTGGTGTCCGTCTGGCCCTGCTGAGTTCTGGAATGTGATGTCACGCGCCAAGAACCCTGCTCCCACCACCGCTGCATCAAGAAAATTCACTATATTGTCATGGAATCTATAACATGCTATGGAAAGTAAATGATTGTATTTGATCAATCAATATGAGTTTGAATTGCAATAGAAGACGCATGGATTATCTGTCAACGTTTGTTAAAAAATCAACTAGACTACGTCTGGAGATTCTATCAAAGAGTATTCACTACAGTAATGAACATAATTAAAAGAGAATTATTAAGGCTATATATTTTTCATTTGAAAAAATATTTAGTTCAGTTCATTTGGTTCTATATATTATAAAGTAAATCAGTTTAATTTAGATTTATTCATTTCAATTTATATCAGTTTAGTTAATTTTAGATTTTTTCGGATAAGAATGAGAAAACTAAAAAGAGGTTATGAGAGAATCCAATGAATGGAGCTAGAAAACGTGGTGAGACTAGGTTTAGATGGATAAAGAGAGTTCATATAATTTCCTTAAAGTTGACATAAGAAAAAAAAATGTTTTTTCAGAAAACGCCATAAGTATATGGCCAAATCTATAGAAAATGATATTCCTGGTACAGATGTTGAAAGAGGAGATTTTTTTTTTCCTGCTAAAAATTGTGGACAAAATATTTTCATTATCTTTTTGGTACCACCATGTCACCATCATATGAAGGAATATACCTTCTCCGTCTTAAAACCGTTACACCGTTTGCATTTTTTATGGTTAACAATTTTCAAATTTGACTACAAGTTATTTTTAAATTATAAGGTAAATTATTTATCCAATTATATTATGAAACTTTACATCCTAAATTGTTCATATGTAATTTTATTAAATATTTTACCATTACAGTTTAAAATCAATTGATATTCAAACAAAAAATAAACTGTTTTGAGACTGAAGTGGATATCCATGTAGGTATATCTAAATCTTATACGTTATTATTAAGTCAAATAACAATACAAAAATGGACACACCATTATCACTTTCCACATATCTGATTTGATTTAATTAATTATTTGGGCAATAATAGTAGTACGAACTATGAAGAAAAATGGAATTAACTTCTTTCTCTTTTGTCTTACTAATTGTCTTATGGGATTACTTGCAAGCTATCTTGAGGTGATCAGCCTGATTCATGCGATATTTTTTATTAAGAAAGTTTAAGAACATGATCAGAGTATCTATCTATTTCAATCAAAATAGCGGATAAGGTAACTAATAGTAGTTGATAAGTTGAATGCTCGCCAACAATCATCTCACTTCAAACCGGCCATTTTATGGCGGTTCATCAAACATACTTGCTATAGTTGAACCATTTTATTTTTGCTAATAAAGTGAAATCTGATGATGAGTCCGCGCCAAGACAGAATAAAAAGCTTACCATTGACAATCAAATCCTTAGGCTAATCTAGCAAAGAAAAGGTAAGTGTAGCACTGTAGTAGCTAAATAGTGGAAGAGAGTAGAAACAAAACAGTTGAATAACTGGAAGAACAAGGTATGCAAGCATTCATTTACTGAAAGAAACAGATTATGATCGAAAAGAGAGACTCACCAACTGTAGAGGAGTTGTATGTTCCGATTCCAGGAGTCAGGGCGACACTCCGATTAGCTGTAATAATCGTGTTTCTCATACCATCTCCAACGAACATCAGGTTCCGCTTGTTACTAGCAACCTCCACATTCTCACGATAAACTCCTGCCCTGATCCTGATCACATACCTGGTAGTACTGTGGTTTGGCGCAGCTGCAACTGCTGCAGAAACAGTCGTACAATCTCCAGTTCCGTCAGCCGCAACAGTCACGTTAGGTGTCACAGTTGACGCCTGCAGCAACCGACGGTCTGATGCTGATAACCACTCTGGCCACTCCGAGACCACACTCCAGGGTAAGCTAGAAACATCCGGTAGCAGTGTCTTTGGTTTTTTGGAATTGGATTTGTTCTTAATCATCGCTAGCATGTTGCTGATCAGGCGAAAAACATGCTTATGAGCGGTGATTACTGGGTGGTTTGCTAGTTGCTCCTGACTCTTGCCGACGGTGAATTCGTCTATGCAAGTGTCCTGATTGGTCTGAGCTGCACTCAGGTAAGTATTCAGATTGTCGGATGATAAGTAGTTCTCGTTTTTCAGTTCGGTTTCGGTTAGATGAAGGTATTCGAGAGTCAACTCGACGAGTTCAGAACAAATGCGCAGGGCCGCTCGTTCCTTCTCGGTTAGGCCGTTTTGGGATGTTTTCATTTTTCGGATAGTGAAGTGGTTCTGTTTGACTGCTTCGATTGTTTGGCTGAGCGTGGCGGTAAGAACGTGTTCACTTGAGGTTGAGTTGGTGAGGCCATTGTTGGTATTCTGGGACTGCGCTATCGCGAGGACTAGCGTTGTGACTAGCAGAGTTGTAAGTGCAGTGAAGATGAGGATTCTGGTGTTGTTTCTGTGACGTTTTTCTGGAGTGAAATCCATTTTCTGGGTGAGAAGAAGATGAGAGTTGGGTGAGAGAGTTTAGAGCTGTGTTTTTTTTATAGGGAAGAAGATATGTACCATACCAGCTTTGTGAATACTCAGGCTGCCCAGATTAAGTTGGTATCACGTGGAAACCAGTCATGAGACCTTAATTAAACTGTTTATGTGAGTAGGTGAACTAGCTAGTACAAATGTTAGGCTCTTTGTTTGACAAAGGTAAATCCAAAGGTCAGCTTCAATTTAATTAGATTAACACTCTAGCATAATAACACGGGTTCTGGCCTTTTGTACAGTAGATTGGTAATTCTTCTGACACTTTTGAGATCTAACACCATATGCATTATGAGTATTGTATCTAGAGAATTAAGAGTAAATCTTGTTATTATAGATGAATTAAATGCAAACAGGATGTGTGGATGTGTATATTACAAGATCTATTACTCTGTTATCGGTCAGAAAAAATGCAGAAACTGGATGCACTAACCTGATCCAAGTACTAGAATTTTATAGCATTCAGTGGGGCATGAACATCATGATGGAAAGTGCATTTCTGACATACAATTCCATTAAAAATAAATAATCCATGAGCCTGTTTTGAGATTTAACTTTGAGAGATCAAGTTAGAGATGATTAATGATCTTGCTAACCTACATCAGAATCCAATGGAAAAATAAGGTTCAAAAAGGCCGCAAAAATGTTTGAGGAGAAGAATTCTAAAAATCCTGAGATCAGTGTACAACGGAAAAGACTAGCCTTACTAAGACAAATCTTAAAGTCTACACTCAACACAGACTACAGTAGGAGCTTTTGAGCCAGATATACTCGAATAGTTCTAATAGTTTGTACAAGATAAGAAAACAATCACATTTTCAACGTTACTATTACGAAAGATGAAAAGTCTATTTCACTCTGGACCCATAAAGATAAAACATTACCTAGACTCCAAAAAATGGAGTTGAGGCCAGAATTTTTTTATGATTATAAAGAATTTTATCCTACAGTATTACTATAGGTTTTTTTTTACTGTAATTGTTTTTCTACAGTAATACAACTCTTGAAGTAAAAGCTCTTCCACGAGCTGCATCACCCATCATCATATTTTTCACAATTTGATGGTACGGTACATAATTCTGTAAATCTAATTCAATCAATGCTTGATCGGGTGCGCAGTTGGATGCGCTTCTAGTCTAGGAAACAATCAACGAGGATAGCTGATGTTCCAACTGCGCTTCTAGTCTAGGAAACAATCAACGAGGATAGCTGATGTTCCACCTCATCCCAATTGTGGACCTTGGTGACAAGAGGATGATGACAAATATAATCTGTCTTGCACCAGGGATATGAATTCTCGTAATCGAAAAGAAGAACCTTCATACCATGTTCTGCACACTCAATTGCGTATCTTGGATTATCATCAATCAATACTTTTGCTCCAAAGGACCTGGCAGAACAGATGATATTATCTTAGCCTGCATTTTCTACGAATGCATGTGCTAAAGATTCTCAAGTTTCTATAGCCAATGACGAATTGAAATGTATATTAAAAAAGGGAATGAATTGACCACTTCATCTGAGGTATAACTTTACAAGTAATTACTATCAGGGAAATAATATTAACTTGCTGATGTTGTCATGTCATGAACCTTGTAAGTATTGAGATTCAGACGAGGAGAGTAAGAACATTTACTTGCAAATGTCGGATTTGGGCCTGGATTCTCCATCTAAAGCAAAATGATTGCCAAAATGAATCTCCTGAAAGAGTCCTGGGAAATGTTTTTCTACCCATTCAATTGTATGGTCTTTGATTGCGTTCTGTCGGGACCTATAAACATCAGGTTACATGAATATCTATGATATAAGATTAGAAGAGAAATCAGCAGTTTAAGACACGTACGTAACAATCGACATGTTGCAAAATTTTGATAACTTTTGAAGAGCCTTTTGAGCTCCTGGAAGTGGGTAGATCCCTTCCTTAAAATATGATGTCTTGAAGAATTCATGAACCCGAATATCAGCTGCCACAAGAAAAGAGTCAAATTTTAGATTAAAAATGTGGTATGTGAAATCTTAGAAATCAAGGGAATAATAGGACAGTAACATCTAACAGACACATGCACTATACTGTAACAGCCCTGAGTCACTTGAGTCCATGGTTTGCTAACCAAGCCTCTTATACAACCAGAGGTAAATAACAATTCAGAGAGCAACATATTGTAGAAATTGACTGATGAAACTGATACATTTTTTTTAGCAAATTTAGAATGCAAGCAAAACTCAAATATCCAGCAACCCTTTCCAATATTACTTACAAAGCAAGACAAACAAATGGAGGGCAAAATACTTGAAGCCAAGTTGTATTATCAATTATTAATAGAAAAAAAAAGGCCCAGTCAATTAGCACATCATATTAGGCTATGTTTATTAGTTAGTACCTTCATCACGCGAGCAGTTCCATATCTGCAGCAAAATAAAGAGTTGATCAGAATATGCAAGGATATCAATCAACTTCGACTTCATAAGAAAAGAAGCAGAGATGCTTTCAGAACTTTATAAAAAAATTATTCACAGAAAAGCTACATGATTATATTTGGAAAGGAAAAGAGAAAGTTACATAGCTAATTCTATAGTTATAACAAGCAAGATGCCCAAACATGTAATTCTATAGTTACATGCTACTCGAGAGGATGATTTGAGCATCTGATACCTGAGAGGAGAAAGACCCATTAGACCAGAATAAGTTCTGTTTTTCAAATCTACGATATTCTTTAGGTACACCACATAGTTTTGATTAGCAGGGATTATCTACAGCTATCTCATGTTTTGGAGATACCTAACTATTTTCCAACAAGAACCAACTTGATTTATTCAATTCACTTTTACCAAATCAGCAGGTGCACTTTTTTATTCTTAAGGGAAGGGGTGCCACGGAGTGTAAAACTTGAAACTTACTGCCATACCACACAGACAAGCAAAAAGACTCATTTAAGAATGTTCTTTGAAATTGAGGATAAAATTGATATGGAACAACACACTTATGTCAGGCGCCAAGTATACATAAGACACTTTATAACTTCTCTCTTCTCACAAGACAGGTGACTTGACTTATTACATGTACCATAGCAAATAGATCAGAAACACCAGTGCTCCTTAAAGAAGTGCGATTCAGTAAATCTGAGGCAGGTATTCACATTTTCCCATATAAGTGGGGCAACCAAATGTCAGCAAGTATTGTAACATATTCTGCTACGCATCAAACCTTGAAAAATTCGTAGACATGATATTCTGAGATCGAGTGATTCAGCGAGTAGCGGTCTGCAATAAACTGGTTCAATGCTGACAAGAAGTTTCCAAGAACTGCCCAAAGGAACAACACAAATCACACAGACATAAGCAAGTGATCATCCTGTCAATAATCCCCGTAAAGCATTAACACGGAGAACAGCTAAAGCACACTTCAAATCCAACATCAGCATCCTTGTATCAATCTAACAAATATACCAGGCTATACAGCCATAACAAAAATTATAAGCAAGGATCTACAAATCACCTCACAATATAAAAAATTGTACACACAACCAAATAGAGAATCATAATCAAAGGTAATTATCATCACAGCAGCCAAATGCAGGTAATCATACACCAAGCCATACAAGTATAACAAAAAAACATACGCAAGAGAACCAGTTAACCACACTATCAGAAAACCTAATGAAAATTTTATGGAGAAACAATTATAATCGAAGAATATTCACCACAGCATCGAAATAAAGCAGAATTCAAGCAATTCCATAGAGAATCAATCAGACGCAAGCGAATGAAATTTTCATGAAAATAGCAAAGTGCAAGCTAAACCAAATCAATTCCATAGAGAGCCTGTCCTGATCAAATGAACTTTTCACCACAAGGTCCACAACAGGCAAAATGCAAGCTAAATCGAAGCAATTCCATAGAGAATAATAGTGTGATCTGATGAGCTATTCACAAAAACAGCAAGCTAAAAATCAAAAGCAATCCGATAGAGAATCGGTGAAATTTTCATCACAACAGCCAAATGCAAGCTAAATCAAAGCAGTTCCATAGAGAATCAATAATAGAATGAAATATTTACGACAACAGCCAAATCAAATCAATTCCATAGAGACTCAACCGAGATTGAATGAAATTCTCACAACATTAAAACAATTCCATAGAGAATCAATTGAGACCAAATGAAACTTCACCACAACAGAATCAAAGCAACATGAATAACAAAAGAGCAATCAATTACCCTCGTCGACATCCACAGCAACCGTGATCTTCTCCGGCAAACGACGCCCTAGAAATCCGGTAGGTTTCCCTCTATTGTTGAGCTCCTCCGAAACACGCGGAAACGAAGGAGCATAAGCACGAGCTTTACGCACGCCATTGTTCCTGAAATCGTTGTTATTCCACAACAAACTCGAGCAACCTTTGAATCTGTAACCACCACTGCATCTTCGGTGCGTGGGTGAAATCAAGGAAACCTTTCGGAGACACGGAAATCCGAGATTTCTGGCGCAGGCGGCCATGAAAGCAAATGCAATCGGCGTTTGGTGAAATTACGAGGGAAAATTGGGTTCCATAGTCGTTGTGAATCAATCGAGCATGAGAATTCAGATCCGTAACTGTTACTACTAGATTTGAAGCCAGATATAATAGGGGAAATGGATGGTGTGAATAATAATAATAATAATAATAAATGGTCTGGTTCAAAATTTGCAATCAATCAAATCAAATCACATACCGGGAAAAGGAGATTTGGATCTTAATCTAATTTAGTACTTGTAGTATATGCCACACAGAAACTTATTTCGCAGTTCAATGTACTTTCAACTTCGTGTGAAAAAGAGTGAACCTATCTTATATTGCAGCAAGTGGCCTTTCTAATTGGACCGACTCACCGAACTAAACTCAGACCAATGGCGGTTGGGGTTATACTGGTTTATAAAATCGGAAAAATCAGCGTGAAATAACGGTTTTGCAGATCGATAACCATTTTTTATGAAGACGTTTTTTAGTGACTTCAAGTTTCATACTATTTCGCTAATATAGGATTAAAATATTTACTAATCATTTATAACGTGGGAAAGTGTTGCACACATTGCGGGCAGGTGGTTAGATGATTATTCCGATCTGTCTCGATCAGGTCGGCTAGACATGCAAAAGCCATCCGAATCCAAAATCCGAAGTCTCATCCGAAAACGGGTGGTCAACCATCTGAATTTTGACCCGAAATCCAATCCGAAAGCACCTGAATTGTTTTTTATCCGAATTAAACGATCCGAAATCTTCCGAAATTCATCCAATCCGACTTAAATGTGACCCGAACTCTTTCAATCTTAAATGACCCGAATTACATTTATAGGGAATACATAATTATTTTCATTTAAAATATATATTTCATATATAACTAACTTACAAATAAGGTTTTGAATTTGTAATATTTCATAAATTTTCATTATAAACATAATTTTGCGTTTAAATATTCAATCACTGAATCTGAATTGACCCGATCCGAAATGTTTTGAAATTTATAATCCGAATCCAATAACAACCTGTCATCCGAACACATCCGAATTCGATCTGATCCGAAATCACATGAAACAAACTCACTCACCCGAAATCATCCGATCCGATAAACCCGTTTGCCAGGTTCTACTTAAGGCTCAAGATTAAGTGTTACGAGTTGGGAGAGTAAGGGAAGAAGAACGTGACTCATTATTTAATCATGAGTAATTTCCATAATTTTAATTAGTAGTAGGTTTCTCTATACTAACCTCTGTTATTGAGCAAGACTATATATATTTTGGGCATATAATGTTTATATGTTAATGTAAGTATACCCGGACTCATACCAATATCAAGATCACTATGACTTGGTTGACCTTAAATGGTATGGTGGGATGCTTTGCTCATTTCTAAACAAGTTAGATGGATCAACTTTGGTTTTCACCTGAACCAATCGATCAAAGTTGTTCTTGAAGTACCTTAAACCCCATATGCTTGCTTCTCGGTAGCTTGTATTACCGTGCAGGCGGTTCTTACCAATATCAAGATCTCTGTAATTCAAATACGCAGTCCGCGGAGAGTTGGGTACATAAGGAGTCATGTAAAGGTAAAGTCTGCGAATCCAATCCATGAGCCTTTTCGAATCTGAAATATGTTCTCTACTCCAGTATACGGAATAATGGATCATGTACAAGGTACCTTCCCTGTGAGGGAAAGGAGTTTGAGATTCTAGGACCTTGTTTATCATCCCTCCATACGGAGTCAACTGCAGCTCAACATGGTTTTCGACTTGTTCCTCAAAGAACTTCCAAAACCCTTTAAGACCATGTTCCGGGATTGGTTGTCTAACGAAGTCAGATTTAGCCTTATAGTACCATAAGTTTGGTTCACTTCTCTTCAAGAGAAATTTGGTTGACATGTTCTTATTGTGAGTCGCGAAAAAGACTACTGACTTGATCCAACTCATCTCGGTGCAATCATGTTCCTCCAAACCCAACTCTAAAAAGTTCTTGTGCATCAAGGGTAACAGATCAAGAACTCTGCCAAGGTACATACAAGCGAAAAAGGCTAGGATCGTCCTTTTCCCTGTTGTAGGAGATACTGTAACTCTCAGGAAAATCCTAAGGACAAGATTCTCATCTATCTTAGGAAAAACATGTTGCCATTTATGTATTAGTTTAGCTGCATTGATATGTTCCAGTGGTCTTGAAGCATTGAAAACAGTCACTATTTTGGGTACTGTTACCAGGTTTACCTTAAACGCAAGAACTATTCCGAAACTGTTGCCTCCTCCTCCTCTAATTGCCCAGAAAAGATCTTCTCCCATGGACTTCCGCTTCAAAATGCTGCCATTTGCGATAATGATCCTTGCATCGATGATGTGATCAATTGCAAGCCCATGCTTACGAGAGATCATGCTATAACCCCCTCCACTAAAGTGTCCTCCAATGCCTACAGTCGAGCAAGCACCTGCTTATGATCGGAAAGTCTACTTATCAAATAATCCAACAAGTCCTTTGATCAGTTTAATTTCAATCCAAATAAACGTATATAACCTGCTGGAAAGGCAAGAGTTCTGCTTTTCTTGGCGATTGCATAATAGAATTCCCCAAGTGTCGCCCCTGTCTGAATCCAGGCTGTATGTGTGGTACCATTGATGGAAATCTTTCGAAGATTTCTCATGTCAATCATGACAAATGGGACTCGGGAAGAGTATGAAAGTCCTTCATAGTCATGTCCTCCACTCCTGACCCTCAACTGAATGCCGAGTTTCCTAGAGCAACGAACTGCTGCTTGAATTTGGGATTCGCAGTTAGGTGTAAGAACAAGCATAGCTCTGAGCTTGGATGCTGATGCTTCAGGTCGAAGATTGTGGATAGAGGAAATGTAAAACGAGGAGTAAGAGGCATTATCTGGAGTGTAAATGTTGTCTAATATTGAAGTTGAGTTTGTAAACTGGACTAAACATTTAGAAAAACGGCCACTATCTTCATCATCACAGGAAAAAGCTTTGTACATAAAAAGGTTTGATGCTATGAGAAACAGAAACATAACAGCAAAAAACTCCATTTTCTTGCTTCTAATTACAAGTTTTGGTGGTATGTTATTATTGGATCAATCTTCTCCAATTTATAGACAATCTTCTTGTTCATGTGCGTACTTTTGACTTTTATAAATGGAACTTCCAAGAAAGATTGACAAAATCATAAAATTGCTTCATAGAAGTGCGGAGTAAGTAAAGATGAGCAGGTTGTTGAGTTTGCAAATCAGGTTTAGTTTCTAACCAATTGAAATCTGGGGAGCTCATTGATTTTTTTATCCATCAATATCTGTGTATTTATTGAAATATTGATTTAATAACTTCAAAATTGAGCATGTGTCTGATAGAATTACAGCTCTCCCATAAGCTCCAAATCTTTGGGAGGTGTAGAGTCTAATCATTCTCCGATAGTCTTTAAAACAGGACGTATATCGTTGAAGGTTATTTTAATTTCGATTTTAAGGTCAGTCTCACAAAAAAGTTACTCTTTCTTTTGAATGGTGATTTACTAAATGTTGATCCAGCAGATATACTTGTCTAAATCTCCACAAGCATCAGAAGCTATTGAGTAGACTGTACAGAATTTATCTATTGATAGAACCAATAGCTCAAGACAGATTTGTAAACCAAGATAAACTCAATGGAAACAAACCATCAGGATTACCATGAATGCTAAGTGAAGAAAGGATCCACCTACTTTTCCAGCATTTGATATGGGTGGATTTCTAACCCCTTCATGCCTTCCAGTATCAATCATAATCTCAAACCTACACGACCTCTGTTGCATACCAGGATCGATTCTAGTAATAATCGACAGGTTATGAAACTGGTCGCAAGAACCGCTCCGTTGATTCATGGTTTGGTAATACATGTTGAATGCGTAAGACGCGTTGCTTCGAGCATCCAGTGTGCCACACGAAGAACCATATCCGAGGCTCGTGCAATCTGCGTAAGTACAAGCGAAGTTTATGCTCTGGGGCAGGTTAGGATCCATCGGGTTAGCAGTAGGTGCCATTACGCACCACTGGCGGTCCAAGTACCGGACCCCTTTCGCTGCAGTGAGGTTTCGACCGTTGCCTAAATCCAGGGGATATTTGATTGTTCCGTCGAAGTAGAACATTCCCCAGTGTCGTTCAAAGTTTCCAGGATCGACGCTCTTTGCGTCTTCGTCTAGTAGTGAGAAAATGTAGACGTCAGGGGGTGTGGGGCGTTTCGGGGTGCCCCTGCCTTGGTTTATTCGGCTGATTAGGCCCTGGTTGAACCTGCGTGCGAGCTGTGCATTAGCGTTGATAGCTCCATCTGCCGGCCACCCTACTTCTCCTACGATGATAGGCAAGGAGCCGAACCCGTTCTTTTCGAGGGCGGCTATGAGGGTGTCATAGTTTGCATCAAACACATTGGTGTATGAGATGGAGCCATCCACTACAGGGGCAGCATTTCCGTCGAAAAAGGCAAATTCGGTGGGGAAATGAGGGTCGGCGTTGAGGCTGAGGAAAGGGTATATGTTGATTGTGATGGGAGCACCATTGTCGCTTAGGAATTGAATCATTGAGACCATGAGGTCGTGGATGTCTGAGCGGAAGTTCCCACCTGAGGGAACTCCAGTGTCTGATTGGTAAACGTCTGCATTGAGTGGGACCGTGGCCTTGACTGCTTGGCTTAAACCGGCCCTGATTAGCGCAGCTTGGATGTTCTGAAGTGCTGGAAACGTTGTATGCGTGAATCTGTCATTGTATGTTTGCAGGAACGGTTCATTTCCAACTGCAACATATCTGAACAGAAGAAAACCGACCTGTGTTAACTGTTATATTGTCTGTATGAACAGTATATGAAACCTCGTGCGGACAGATAAGTTTTGTACGATATACAGTACCTTATGTCGACGCCCCCGTTCGACAAATAGGAGGAAATATTACGAGCTACCCATTCTTCAGCAACGGAAACGCTACTTGCCAGGCCAGCCAACATTTCGTTAGGGATTCCAACCATGACTTGGATACCTGTCCGGCCAAGAGCCCTCAACGCCCCTGGGTCAGCCTCAAAGAGTTTCACTTTATTGAATCCATTGTCCCTCATAAGCTTCACGACTATTTCGGGAGGGAGAGGATGGTTCGCCTGTGACCCCCAGTTGCAACCAAGGCCATCCGCGAGTAGTAAGCATTGGCCTAGTACAAAAAACAAGAAGATTGTGAACAGTTGATGGTCCATTATATGGGAAAATTGGACTGGTTTGTTTGGTGGATCATGTGTGTGCAATGTGAATATAAACAAGAAAGTTAACTTTTGTTTGTAGTTGTATTGCTGGAAAGTTAGTCCTTAATGGAGGGTAAAAGTAAGGAATTGTGTTGCTGCTAGGATTCATTTAGGAACTGATTCTATCCTGTATTCTGATACCCAAA
The DNA here is from genome assembly GCA_028274465.1 of Plantago ovata. NCBI lineage: Eukaryota > Viridiplantae > Streptophyta > Magnoliopsida > Lamiales > Plantaginaceae > Plantago > Plantago ovata. Next base: position 22,315,878 of record CM051455.1, on the reverse strand, counting down.
TTGACAAATTGATTATGTCTTTTGTTTGTGTGGTTTATGTTTTAGTAAGGTGTTAAGAAAGGAATAGAGTGAAATTCAGGTCATGGTTTGAGACAATCCTTCTTTGAATCATAGTCACAAACAGAAAGCAAAGCATATTTTCCAACTGGAATCTGTCTCCAAGACTTCTGGTTTCAACAGAAGATCAGCGCATAACAAGAATCATTCAGTTATTTCTTGTCTTTCTCCAAAAGTTATGTCTTCACTTGTTAGAAAAAGTCCTCAAAACCCTCTGAACCACATAAAATGTATCGCGAATATTGTCCCCTAAACACTTGAAATTCCAGTAAGGAGTGTCCAGAATCCAGATATCTATTTCCTGATTCATGTTCTAGCCTCAGTGTACGTAGTTAGAGTTGTTTTCGCCTCAATTCCCCAGAATTCTTGTTAAAAATTGTGTCTTGTTTGATAAAATCAGGAAAAAAATATGAGAAACCGGGCGAAAACTGCAAAACTGGTGAAAGAATCAGATCAATCTCGACCTGGATTCACATCTACACTCTACAGCACACATTTGCAAGATTCATTTACCAGAAAAACAAAATTTGGAGCTTTAGCAGCAATTTCGTAGTTTACGATACAATTACAACCTAGTGTGATCTGCGTACCACGAACTATTTCGATTTCTTTGATTACTTAAATTTGTTTGCAATTGTTAAAAAAAACAAAAAAAACAAAAAAATCAGAGCAAAATTATCAAGAGAAATATTCATTCTTGGATGAATAAAATGTCCAACAAGATCATCAGGTTATATACAACAAGTTGGATTGGATAGAATGCCAATTACCAACACATCATCCTAACAGCCATATATCCAGCTAGCTAGCCATCTAACACTAGCTACTCCAAAAATTCTACATCTCCCAAAAACTAATGAATTGCTACTTTGCTCATCCCATCAGGGCAACAAATCATCTCCAAACAAATACAGCATCTTTTCGACTGCCCAGCTAGGCGGTTGCGGCTGAGATGCACTCGGTAACGGGCTCACCGGAAGAAGAGACGCCCTGCAGAGCGGACACGTGACCTTCTCATCATACCGCAGCCAGCTCTCAAGACAGTTCTTGTGGAAAACATGGTTACAGTTACTCAACTCCCAAACTTGGCTTTTCTTCCTCAACTTGTTCAGGCAAACCGCACACGATGCGTCGTGGTTTTCCGGTAGCCTGTGCTCGATTGCTCCGAGTGTTGTTAAGGACAGGCTGTCCTTGACCATACGTAAACTAGTGGAAGACGAGGAGCTGCAGCAAGACGATGAGTTCTGTGGTGCAGACTCGAAAGAAGTCGAAAACAGGCCTAATGAGGTTGTTAGAAGGTTTAAGGCAAAGGACAGGAGGTATCTTGTTACCGCGAATACTAGAGCCGCTTTGCATAGCACAAGCTCGTCGCTTATGATCATTGAAGACATCTTGGTAAAGTCGTATGAGACGGAAGGAAAGGATTAGACTTATGTATGTAAGTAAGCAGATTAGAAGTGAAGGGAAGGGGGGAAGTTCTAAGTTGCTTGAGGGTGAGTATATATAGATGCTATTTTGCAAGAACATGAAAACGGGAAAATGGAAAGTAGTTGAAGAAAGTGGGTGATGTAGGGGTGGGGTTGGGGTGATGCTAGCTTTATTTCCTTTTGAATCAACTTTGCTTTATAAAGATCCAGTAAGATTTAAGAATGTAAAGCAACACGTTTTGGTGACACTTAAAAATGAAATCTTTAAGTCATGTTAGGTTTGCTAGTAATGCTAATGACATCCACATTGCCAGATGATAGAAAAGGTGAGTGTTTACACATCAGATGTAATCTTTTTCAACGCCTTTGTGATGGCAGCAGGTCACCAAGATGGCCCCAAAATCGTTACTGTGTGTGATCTTATGTGTACAAAAGGAGGAAATTGCGAAAGAGATAACTTATCCTCAACCATAAAAGTCACTTTAATACTACTACGCCAATTTGAGCTAAAAGTACCAACAGTAATAATAAAGGCAAAGGAAGAGGGCTTGTTGCGCCAAAATAACCTTATCACTTATCATCAGCATTCAGCAAGATATAACTTGCTTTTGGCCTTTGTCAAGAGTCAAGACTTAGACTTCATTGCATCATCATACACCATCTTAAGGAATCATGCACCGAATCATATATGCTTTTCTGTTTTCAGCCACAGTACATTGTTACCAACTAATTAATTCTTATGGCCTTGTAGGACATCCATACTCGAAATATCTTAACAACAGTTATGTTCGGTTGGGACCGGAAAGTTTCAATCTACTACTACTAGGATAGTGTTCGTAAGTTTCAATACTACCAGTACCACTACTTAATTGTGTGACTTGTGGAATTGATTCTGGGCCGATGAGTTAAGAAAAATTATATATACCTGACAAGTAGTATTGCTTGGGGGAATACAATCAAGATGGGAATAGTTTAAGCAATCAGCAGCCGCCCAATAGATCACAGCGGCTAGCTTTGCGCCAACTACAAGGCTATAAAACTCTGTAATGAATTAAAAAAACTTAGCTCTTGGTAGTTAGCATCAATAAACTGCCGCTAATTGCTTCATATTAAACTATCCTAATTGTCTTCTTCGATGAGACAGATTTGCTTACTCATTTTGATTAAGAACTTGCGTAAAGTCAGTACTTGACAGATCTTAATTGTGTATGGTGATGGCCAGAGACTTGTTTGACATGTTAATTAGATTGATTTTAAGTTACTGTCATGTAAGTAAATTTATAGCTGTAGACTTTTAGGTGGATGAGTTTAAGAGGATAATATTGCATGGGGAATCATATTCAAGATGGAAATATTCTAAGCATCAAAGGTATCAAGTATCAACAACAACCGCCAGATTAAAGCCGTAAGCTAAAAAGCTCTCTAATAAATATAAAAACTTAGCCTATGTTTTGGTGCTAGTTAGCTAGCTTTCGATGTAAACTACCCTACATGATTTGATTGCTTCATTTAACTATCCTAATTGTCCTCGTCAATGGGACAAATTATCCTTAATTCACTCTCCAACTCTAATTGCTTAATTTTCGAAGAGGTTGATAAAAGTCGTAGTCATTTCAGTTATTCAACACTTACCTTTTTTTACTGTCTCCTACATTTACAACTCTCCCGAGTCCTGACAGACTTTGGTGTTAATTTACATATCAACCCATGACTAAAAGACATTACCGACACTATATTTATATTATCCCAATCTTTTAACAACATGGATCAAGATAAGACCAGCTGATAATCAAGTTGCACTGAACCACAGAGATCCACAACTGGGGACATATGTAGATTCACTCACATGTCACTTGTTCACGTGAAATGTACCTACCCTATCCAAGCAGAGAACTACAAGTGGCTAATGCATGCAATAGTGACTAGACAAGAAACGAACACATGCACGATTGTGAGGGACCTAAGACTTGCCAAACACTGTCATCAAAACATAAGTTCTTGTGGAAGAAGCCAATTTGGTGCAAGTGCTAATTTAACGGGCGAAGAGAGGTGAATAATCATTAATTTAGAGAGATAAAGAGGAAGGATTAAAATGGAAAGATAGAAAGCGAGTAATACGGAAATGACCTCAATTAGAGTCAAATGTAACTAGTTATTTAGAGATGGATGAGGGCCTTTTAAAATGAGTACCACAGAGTCTGATAATGACGTAGACGTAGGACGGTAGGAGTATCATTTTACCCTCAATAAGTTCTTGTGAAAGAATCCCAGTAGTTTGGTCTGGAAAATTTTTTATGGAGAGAACAAACATAACTGGAACCCGTTGAAAGAGACCATAGAATTACACAACATCATAAGAACTGGGCAAGTTTATTTTAAAATCCCTTGCCCATTTCTCATCAGTGTTACAAACAGTGGCTGCCTGGCTGGTCTTAGTAATTTCAGGAGCCTTCACAATAAATTAAGAAAGTAGTTTCTCACAACTGATTTCTCCTTTTGGTGTCAAAACCGTACATGCAAAAGTCAAGTCACAAATTGTTCAGAGAAGAGCGCAACTTTACATATTAGAGTTGGAGCAGAGGGTTTCCCATGGATGGATTATCAGGTGTTCTGTAAAGAATTTTCTTCGATCTTCTTTTTCATCCTGAACTGCAATGTTGCGGGGGCACAATCTAGCGGTGTTTCACCTACAAAGGAATATTACAACAAATAAATAAAGGAAGGAAACGGTCAAGTCTCACTCGGCCCAGGCAATGATTTAGTCATGGATAATAAGATGTGGCTTGATGAAGTATCGGTCAAAATTAGATCAATAAAGTTTCTGTTAATAACCTGATCAGATATTATCTGATTCTGTCCCACACTTAAGATAGCATGTTTTCTCAGATAGGGCAAAAACAGATCAGAATACATATGGTGACTTTTATACTGGCATTTGGCAGCAGCACACAATTGTTTTGATTACAACTGCATTTTGCATCTCCTTGGTATCTATTCCCAGTGAATATTCTTCCACCACTATCTAATGTGTAACAGAGAAAGTGTTGAAATTTCACTTACCTTGTGAATTTCTGCAGTCTACACGTGCTCCATGGTCCATGAGAGCAAAAGCAATATCAGTATGATTGAAGACTGCTGCCTATACAATCCGCAAAATTTAAGAGACAGGTACAGTTAGATCATATTCTCTATCACGGAAAATGAGGGAAATAAAGAGAAGGAAAGGATGTAGAGGACCATATGCAGCAACGATGAGCCTTGCTTGTCAATGTAATTTGCATCCACTCCCTAACACATTTGATGAGTTTCAGTCTTGTTATAGTCAAGAGAAGGATATAGATACTCAATCTGCGCAAGAATACTATGGAAAAAGGGAAATAGAGGTACCTGACTCAAAAGCTTCTTTGCACCGGCTGTATCACCATTTTTTATTGCTTCTCTTAAACCCTGAGCAAAATGCAGAATTAACAGATAATAAATAATTCAATCCAGTTAACTAAACTATAGTAAACACCAGTGGCATGAGTAATCTACCTCTCCAGTAACTTCGTAGTTCACAGTTACCATATCTACAGAGCTGTTAGCAACTTGTCCAGGATTGAAAACGGAACTGCAGAATTTCAATTGTTTACGAGAATATCACAACGACAATATGATATTTGAATTGGACACATGGCGTTAACCTGTCTGTGCATTTCACAGATATACAATATGGCAACGCTTACCTACATCATATATCTAACTTAACCTCCAGTTACAATGCCTTAATTTCACAAGGAAATGTGATTGTTCAACTTCATCACATGGGTTCTCAAGATTTTTATGAAATTGACAGATAAAAGAAACACATTAGTCTGAAACCAACAATTCTGATTTGTATGCTTACAGAAGCCTAGACCAAAATTTCTGAAGCATAGAAAACTACACTCAGCATAGAAGACTTTCACAAGTGTATGTACTTTCTGAGTTTTCTGCTGTGGATTGACATGTCTGCTGCATTCCGCTGCTACTTACAGATGCATTCACTGGGTTTGGTTTGTTTCTTGTGTACAGGTCTATATATTGACAATTTTTGGTGGGATGTAAATCATGGACTTCCCTGGACATTTACACTTACACACATACATACATGCTGGAAAACACTTTTTCATACTAAGCATCTATATAGTGTACAGTTTGTTAAGTTTTGCAGGTACACACAAGTTGCTGTTGTGGTTCAAAGTCCAAAACTCTGCTACCTGGAAATATGAGCTACCGTAAGAGATGCTCAGATTGCAACCACAGTCCCAGTTATGAGTTTTTTATGGAGGGAGCATGCTTAGGTTGCGAGAGTTTGGAACACTCTCGGCCATATTAGGCTTGTGGGTATTGTTAGGCTTTTATTGGAAAATAGACATAGTCCAGAGCTATGAAGCACGGAAACGTTATTTGGCCCAGAGTTTCCAGCGGATACGTTTCCGAAACGGAAACGAGGAGGAAACGGAGGAAAAACGTTTCCCCTGCCAATTTGCTTCTTTGTAGATTTTTCTTAATAAAAAAAAAAATTGGGCAGAAAGTCAGAAACCTAAATCGCTCAAAATTACTCGTACAGGCTGAGACGGGGCAGCTTTCTTCATCTTCTTCGCTTCTCCATCTTCGCCTCCGTCGTTATGCGTCGACTTCTCTCATCTTCACTGCCATTGCGCACCCCTTTTCTCTCACCTTCTCCTGCTTCAATATTGCTTACTTATTTCGAAATCAAGATTCTAGAGAGGATTAGCTACTCGCTGCTCCAACCACCGCAGTTTATGATCTTGTAAACCAGTAAATGTTATTAGGATTTAATAATCCATTTTGTTGATGTTGATGACAGCTAGTGGTGGTGCCGTATGGTGTGGTAGAGTACATCTAGAGAGTACTACTCTACGGTGAAAGAGGTGATATAATATTAAATATCTTTATTAATTTATATTAATATACAGTATGTGATGAAGGATTTGTTATCATTATCTTATTTTCGGTTGTATTTTGATTTTTATCCTTCTAAAGATATCTATTTGAATATAGGTACCTTATTTGCTTGTCTAGTGATCATGTTATTATTATTAGAGATTTATAAATTTTAGTTTATATATTTAATATATTGAAAAAAATATAAAATGGAAAACGTTTCCTCCACGTTTCCGTTTCTTACTTTTTTGAATTTTAACGTTTCGGTGTTTCCGTTTCCGTGCTTCCTAGGTCCAGAGTCTAATATCATCCACTTTACGTAGTTAGCTGGGGCTTACGGATAGGTAGCTTGTTTGGATTTTATTGGATCATGGACCTAGTCCAGAGTATAATGTCGCCCACTTTACGTAGCTTAGACATTTGTCTTGATACATTACACAATTTTGTACATATGTACGTTATGTTTAAGTTTCAATGGATTTAAACTTCTACAACTATATCATAATGGCTTATAATTAAATACATCATGTCAGGAATTTCACAGCTTGATGCTGATAAGGTAACAACATTTACATACCTTTGCCTAATTTGTGATGTTGAACCTCTGTTCTTTGGAGTTGGTTCTGCCTTTTTCTGTTTTTGGTTTATCTGAAGCGGTGGATTTGCAGAAATTCTTACTGGCTGAAAAGAAAACAAGTGAGTAAAGAGCAATGAAGTTCAATAGGAATTAATTTAAAGACACAAAATGATAATTACCTGTATTACTGGAGCATCACTCGGAGGAACTGGTGCCTCACAAATGCACAGTGGCATTCCACACTTACACTCTGCTACTGCAGGATGCACAGGGTTTTCAGCATTAACTTCAGGTCTCGTATCTGTAACCGTGCCAATGTCTAATCTGGAAATTGAATCAGTTACAGCATTCACGGAACTTGTAGAAGCTGATACTGGCATACTATCTTTGTTCAATCTACTTGCAGAATATGAAACTGAGTTAGGTATAATAAAATCCAATGTGAAAAAAGAGAGAGAGACACACACACACAACTGCAATAAGACCATGGACTGTGGGAGGTTCATGGGCATGGGTCATGACTATGAATGCCATGACATGTTCATCATGTCTACCAAAGAGACATGATGAACATGTCATCAACTCATCATCACATTTTTGTGAACCTGGTCATCCAGTGCCAAGAATTCATAAAAATGTGATGATTTCACCACCCAATAGGCTGGTGACATATGTAGAATCCGTTGCATTTAATTGCAACCGATACTTGTACTACTTTTTTTATTTTTAACTTTTCTTTATTTAAAATTAAATTAGAAAAATATTTAAAAAAGTACCAACGTTCATAATTTTTTTTAGCTATAAATAGATACCATTATTCAGTATGCTCATACAACCCCATCTCCCATTCATATTTCTCTTAATTTAACTTAAAACACTCTCTACTCTCACCACTATTCTTTCCATTCAATATTTTCGACAACATGATAGCCAGTATATTTCTTTTTGCTCATCCAACCTCCCAAGGAAAGTTGACTCATCAATGGGAAAGCGCCTATCCGTGAGAGCTAAACAATACTACACAAGAGTAGCTTGGAGTTTTTTGGTCAGCTTTAATTGGAGACAACGTGCAGTGGAATGGAATATCTTTGCCCCCAACAATTTTGTGCAGCTTTAAGCACTTGAAAGTAGAAGAGTTAGTGTTTATTTTGTGGGTTTTCTTAGAAGGTTAACAAAAATGTGATGATGACATGTTTAGGAGACACGATGAACATGTCATGGGGGTTCATGCGCATGACACATGCACATGAACCTCCCATAGTCCATGGTCTTATGTAATTGCAGGCCCTGGGGCAGTCTCTAACTTTAGAGTTCAACCATACCACCACACAAATAAAAGAACTGTAAACATGGATATAAATAAGTATTCCCTCTGTCTCAAAGTAATTTGCTCATTTAGCTTTTTGTGTTGTCCAAGAAACTACTTCCCATTCCAAAAGACTACTGTGTTATTTGCCCCAACCAACTTAAATTGCCACCACTTTATTCATTCTCCTCATAAAATAACACCTATGAATAGAAAGTGAACAGATTACTTTGATGGAGGGAGTATGATCACACACAGAAAAATAAGTTAAAGCTTTAAGAATGATGACCACATGGTCTCATATTACCTGGCGCCATTATTGAAACAGTCAGCGCAAACCCGCACATTTGTGTGAATCCCAAACTGTGGCAAGGCCTGGAATTCAAAAGTGGGAAAGTAGAGAAATAAGAATCTTCACGTAATTGTCCATGCTTTGATATGTGAATATGGAAATACTCCATACCATATGATCAGAAGAATGCTCAGAACACAATGTCCGGCCACAGCATCTGCAATGATGCTGCAAGCATGTAATGGAACGTAAGAGAACATAGATCCTACTCCTACCTAAGAAAGTTACTTAAATGAAGATACGCGTGCAAGGAGTAAAACAAAAGGTAACTTATGAAAATTTTATTAAGTATATTCACAGAAATACAAATTTGGTTTCCAACAGGTGTGCAAAGCACAGATAAACAAAGTTTTGCCATAGAGTTTACAGAATGATAGTGTGGGCTTGTTTTTCCCCTTCAACCATATCATCAATTAGTGAAAACAAGCATGTTTAATAACACACAACTTGATCTTACTTCTCATTCATCACGTGTTTGAACAGACGTCAAATCCACCAGACCCTATGCATAGAAAATGAGAATCCCATGTTTATGCACGAAGTTGTACTACAGCAAGAACTTAGAAGAAAACAACCATAATTTGCCAAAGGATTATGCAACAAGTCTTTTACTCCACTTTCTGTAACTTCAAATCATTTTATTTTTTTAACCTGCAGCACCTATCTAATTACCTAATGACCATATTTCACCCACACTTCATATATAAAACCTTCAAAAAAAACCAAGACATTAAGTGATCCACCTAGTCAACAAACACTCGCTTATATGACAATGGCAAGCTCCATTTACCTATAATATCCCAGTTCTTCCACCCATTGCACAGTTTGACCTCCTACTCGGAAATTTGAACTAAGAAACTCATATTTCCTTCAGTGATAGGTTGACATCAACGGGGCATAAGGATACACAGCATTTGAACCCAGCTTAGAAAACTAGGCAAAGGAAGGATCTATGTCAGGAGTTAAATTAGTTGGCTATGGACAAGTCCGAACGAATCAGGGAAGTGGAAGTCCTATTGATCTAATTCAGATTCTGAGTAGGTCTTCTTTAATCCTCAGCTAAAACTCACCTATCAATCAATTCAAGCTGAATTAGGATTTAGGACAACACACACACACACACAATCAGTACAAATTAATACATACACCATCACATATTTGGATACATGATCGGTGTTAATGTGTTAAATTGATTGATATATCACTACTGTCTAAGTTAGTATTCCCCGAAATTCACCGAATCGTTGTTATCCAAAATAGCCATCAAATTCATCAATATCAAATCACAATAAAGTAAGTAATTATTCAAAAAGGAATCGATTAGATGAATACAGAATGGGTGTAACAACTTCACTTTTACGATCGGAATCAGATAAAGAGAAATAGGAGAGAGAAATACCCGCCGGCGAAAGGTGGAGAAGCTGCATTTGCAGACGTCACAGCGAGAGGCTTCCTGGAATGGTGGTGGCTCGATCGACATTGATTGATTGACTCGTTGTTGATTCTCAATTCTCTTTACTTTCACCTTTGCTCCTCCATCCAACAAAAACAAATTATCTGTACTTCCTTTTCCTGATCGAATTATACTCACACTCGGATTAGTGGATTACTGATTACTTAGTTCAGGGGGTAATTTCCTATTTTTGGAAATACTTATCTCACTATGATACGATGTAGTTTGTTCAGGGGTAAGTTGCAATTATTTTTATTATTATTATTATTATTATTTTTATTTTTTATAAATAAAGTAATCTCATTACTTAGACTTTGTCAAAATGTAAAAACGGTACAATCGAAAATAGAAGGTGGAACAACTCGAAATATGTCATACTGGCATCCTCTATAACTCTATCATCTAACTTGGTCATGTGGTCACCACAAGTATTTGCTTCTATTCCTATCCACACAAAAGTTGTGTCCTAATCTTTGCCCAAGAGCCATTTACAATTCTTGACAATTTCGTGAAATGCTTAATTTACCTTTTTCGGTTTCTTAGGTCTAACTTAATATTATAAGGGTTATTCATATACACCTCTGGTAGAGCTTTCATTTTCGTCTAGATGGCCATTATTTTTTTTTATTACATCCAGCTTCATTTTTGAAACAAGGTTTGATCAAATAGTGTGGCTTTATTCTCTATTCACTCACCAAACAAGGTCTTAGCGTAATTTTTCTTTTTCCTTTTTTTCTCTTTTATTAATGTCTCTTCTTCTCCTCTGTTCTAGTTCCGGTACCAGAATAAATCCTACTGGATTTCGACGCGGAGCTACAAGTTGCAACTCCTATATCAGAGTTGGAACTGCACCTTCCAGCTCCGATATTGGAGTTGCAATGGCAACTTCGATTAGGAGATGCAACTTGCAACTCCACCGTCAGACTCTGGTACTGAAATTTTGAAAGAAGAAGGTAGAAAAAAAGAAAAAAAAACTACTAAAATTGATTATTCTTTTTAAAAATAATATAGGGACCTGTTTTGAAGTATTAATTTTGTTGGGGTTTAATTTACAATAAATTCTTAGGTCTAATTGAAATTTAGAACAAAGTATGTGACTTAGTTGTATGATATTTAGTGTCGGTTTCATGAAATAGAAAATAATGGGGGTAAACATAAATTGATATTGTTTGGTCAAATGAAAAATCTAATTTTTTACCAGAGATAAAAAATATACTTTCCATGTTTTAATTCGTCAAAAGTCAAATTCATGGGTCTGGATGTAATGAAAAATATCTAACATGTAGTAGATTTTTGTGATTTAAAATCTAATGGTCACCTAGATGTAATTGCGAAAGAGTTTAAATGTAATGGGCCCACATTATAATAACTTGGGCTTTTCTATATTCTGGTCGGCTTCGAACCGACCTAAATATAGGTCTCCACTAGATGGTTGACGTGTGTCACTGGTACGATCTTTAATTTTGAAAAAAAAATATTGTAATTATTTATATTATTAATTATAAATAACAATTTACAATTCTAACCCGATTACTAAATTAAGGATATCACTATTATATTATTTACTGAAACCAAACGAGCTTTTCTTCCCAAATGAAATCAAACAAACTAGTAATTAAACATCATCATCCGTCTCCAATTTCTTCTCATCTATCTTGCTTAATTTGTCTTCTTGATCATCAAATTTTATCTAGTTTGTTGTCATCATCTCTTAAATAACCATTCTCTGATGTTTAACAAGTCTAGTTCAAATCGATTAAAAAAAAGAATTAAGTAATTAACCTTTCTGCTTCCGTTTATCCGAACTGAAGCAGCAAATTTTGCTGGAGTCCATTGAATTATGGTTAGGGTTCTTCATGAGAATTGGTTTCCCACGCAGGAATTGATCTAATTAAACTCTGAAGTTTATAGGCTGCTGGCTCCGTTGTCAAAAATAAAATGGAAACAAAAGCATTTGTAGTTAATTATATCAAATGAATTTGTAATGAAAAACTCATGCATACAGAAGATCAAAAAGAAAATCACTTGTAAGTAATGAATTTGGTATTTCGTTGTTTTGTGATTAAGAGGTAATTAATAAAGAGTTATATATATGTAATTTTATATGAATTGAAATTATTTATTTAATAAAAAATAATTCTATTAGAAAGGGCATTACAGTCAACTAAGAATTTTTCAATATTACAAAATATAATCATAATCGATCGTACCAAAAAATATAATTAAAAATTACTTTGAACCTAAAAGGATGGACCGGATTGAATTATGTGCCACATGTCAGTCATCCAATGAAAACCTAAGTTCAGGTCGGTACAAACCCGACCTGAGAATAGAAAAGTCCTAATAACTTAAATTAATTTAACTTAAGGGTCCAAACTTAACTTATTTTTGGGAGATGTTTTAAAACTATTTTTTTTAAACCAAAGAAGGAAAAAATAACATTTTCACAATGTAGGCATGGAACCACCCGCCCTAAAATCCAGGGTGAATTTACCAATGTTGATACGATGTATAAGAAAACATTTCATAATTTGTGATAATAATACAAAATGTTTAAAATTATTTATTTCACATGAGAGCCGACAATAAAAGTTAAATATGACACATGATTTTTGGTATTGTTTCAACTTTCTCTATTTTTCATTATATTGTCTAATTAATTTCTCCAAACCTATAAAAGGAAACAATCATTAAAAGACGAAAGAAAATCACTTAAAAAGGATTTGGGTGGCCTCATCTCGTAAACTAAATCAAGTAATCAAACACTTGTCTATCAATAGTTTGTGTAATACTATGAAATAGGCTTGGTAAAAAAAAGTATTATCTTGACCCATACCCTAACAAGATTTGGATCCGAACCCATTGGAACCCGTTAATAGGTTATTAATTTTAGTGGGTCCTTGGACGGGTAAAAAAAATAGACACGTGTCATACCTGATCTATAATATTTTATTTTAGTTAAATAAAGAAGGAAAAATGTGAGAATTGGTGAGGTGTTGGATAGTATTAGTGGCTGTAACACTTACACACAGGAGCACAGTACACACACAACGTACTACGTACATTCCGTTACTTGCGAGCGTGTCATAAAACAAAACAAAACAAAACTTTCACAATTTATTCATCTTTATCTTCTTTCATCTTTCTTCCAAATCATATTCCTTTTTGTATTTCTATAGTTTACAGCAAAACCATTTCCCAGAGATCTCTCCTGTCTCTACTCTGTAATCTGTATCCACAATTTCAGACTCTCGCTAAACTAATTCACTACTACTTAAATACTCACTCCCAAGTCTCAGCTCTCAACAATACAATACAATACAACTGTCTTTCCTTGTCTCTCTCCTTTTTCCTATTTGGCTTCTCATCCAAACCCAATCAATCAATCAATCAATCAATCAATCCATTCCTCATAGACAGATTAATTAAGTAAATTCATATTAGCTAGGAGTTGCTTTTGGATTGTGAATAATAATCAATCCATGTGGAAGAGGATTCTAATTGGATTCACAGTCCTCAATACGCCGAAGCCCAGGGGTGGTTTGTTACTCTAATTTCTTACTTGATGTTTAGAAACAACAACAACAACAACAATGTCACCGCACGGATTTTCAACCGCCAGATTTCTACCCCTGCTCCTGGCACCGCTGTATGTTGTTTTCCTTTCCTTTCCTCTTCTTCTTCTTTGTCTGTTTATGCTCTCTCTACTTGTTTGCTCTATTTTTTTCCCAGGCATGTTTCACCTCACTTTCGGCTTTTTCTACTACTCCTAGGTTAGCCTTACGTCTGCCCCTTCAATATGTATTGTATCATTGTTCGTGTGACTGTTACAATTTGCTGTTATTGGACTCAACATGTTCTATTTATCATATTTCACCCGTGAGTTTGGCCTGGCCTATTAAGTGGAATATTGTAGCCTTGTAGATAGGTAATTAAGCTGGCTTTTCATGAGTTGAGTAGCTTCCAGGAAAAACAACCATAAGAAATACTCGATTAGTCCATAATTACTATGTTATCCTTCAGATTAGTACTTACCCATTTGGAGTGGACATACATTATAGGTGCTCTGTTAAGCAATCCCAAACAAAAAAGTTGAGCAAGAGTTTTGTGTAGTCAAGTGATTTGGACTAATGATGTAGTACAAAGGTGAGGTGCTCATGCTTGGTCTTTCCGGGGTTGTCATGTACTCTGAGTTGCTTAATCTTAGAAGAATTAGCACTGGGCGTAAATTAATGAGGAAACCTCGAAAATGGTCTAGCCATTCTCGTAGGTGGTCATTTAAACTTAACAAGTTTAAACAATTCATTTTAGTCGAATGCGAAATGAATTTGAAAATCTTAAATGGGGCTGGGATCAAATTCGGCTCAACTGCTTTCATGTAAATAACCAAGCCATGATTGCCAATTTAGCGCTATGATCAGCATACAAGTGGGGGAAACTTGTGATCATTGCTAATTTTCTAGGCAGTTCCTTCAAACACTAGGCCGCTTGGAGCATTCTGTTATTGCTCGGCTAGTTTCCATGTCATTTATGCACGTGCCAACAACTTGAAACTTTGTGGGATCTTTCTCTGTTTGCATCCTACTGCAAAAATAAGTTTTAACTATGTATTATTCCAGGTCCACTGTGCCAGGCGATTCTACGAGAACATTGTTCCAAATCATACCATTTATGACATTGAATGCCCTGATCTTCTGTTTCGTAAGTTCAGCGACGATGGACAGTATCTTGTAACCTTCAGCAGGAATCATCAGGATCTTGTTGTTTATAGACCTACTTGGTTATCATTTTCATGCAAAGAACCAGATTGTTCTGACCATGAGCTTCCTTCTAAAGCCAACAAGTTCGAGAGTTTCTTCACCCAATTATACCATGTCCCTCTTGCTTCTACTGGAGAGCTTATATGCAAAGACTTCTTTCTATATCTTGAAAAGAATCAGTATGGTATATTTGCAACTTCAACTGCACAAGTTCATGATGCACCAGCCGTTGATGGTGCAATTCCAGGAATCCCATCTATTGAGAAGATAACCTTTCACCTTGTGAGGTGGCATGGTGTTACATTAATTTTTTTTAACCTAAATATTGAACATTGCACGTCCAAAGTATTAAATTGTCATTGTCTTTTTTTTTTTTTTTTTTTCCTCCCATAGATTGCAAGATGGAGTTGTACTTGATGAGAGGGTTTTCTGCAATGATTATATCAACTTATCCCAGTGCATGAGTGTTTGCCTGTACGATGATTTATTGGCCATAGTCTCCCTTCGTTTTCAGAAAATACACATTCTCCAGATTAGAGACTCTGGCAACCTTGTTGATGTGCGTTTCATTGGGGAGTACTGCCGTGAAGATGATGAGTTGTTTCTTAATTCCAGTGCTCAGGCAAGTAGCATAGCCTCAATTATTTGATCAAAGTGTCACATAATTTCATGGGTAGCTTTTTCTCCTAATTGTGTTGTGAATTTCAAGTGATGCCCAATACTCTGACCTGGTCAAATGTTCACTCTTCTATATTCCCCGTATTTCTCTATGGATAGTTGAATATAATGAAGTTCAGTGTTGTGTCTCTCCTTCCGTTCTAGTGTTATGTTATTAGTTTACCCAGCTTTTGATGTTCTAATACAAATTTGCTCCATGGGTTTAAATGACTTGCAGAGAGAAAAAAAAGTACATGCAGAAAGAAATGCAAGAATTGTCTCCGGAGAGAGAGAGGGAAAAATCTTTATCTGGATATGTTCTGTGTTTTTCCTGGAGATGGTCACTGAATGATTTACTAAGCTTTTTGGCTTTAATTGATCCCCATCACTAAAACATTCACCAAAAATGTATGAACAGAAATGGTCTATAATTAATGTGGTCCATAGACGATTCATTAAACTTTCGCCATCACTAATACAATTATTGATTGTTATTTTTCTCTATTGTTTGGTGCAGTATTTCCTGCTAATTTAAGTAAAAGCCTAACTCTCTTCTAATCAATCAGTCTACAGCAATTCTGGACGGGAGTAGAAACCATAATGGCGGGAACGGTTTGCGTGTTCCAGGTGCTTCTTTTTTGAGTGGTATAAAGCAGCGTTTGCTTTCGTTTATATTTCAAGGGATATGGAATGAAGAAGACGATCCAACTCTGGTGCGTATGCCACTATTAATGGATCTTGCAAACTCAACTTTTAAACCCTTTGCTTCTTTGTTACTTGCAAGTGTTATTTAAAAATTAAAGTCCCTCCAGGTCTATGCTGTAACTCAGCGAAAGACTACAAGCTGCTTTGTTTAATTACAGATGGCTCCATGTATACTTGTTCTACTTGAGACGTTAGAATTGTTGTAAGAGTTGTCGGTGTTTTGGATATGGGATAAGTTTTCAACTTTTGTATGGCTTGTTATTCTTTATATGATCTAGCATCTGCAAGGATATCCTTGATTCCCCTTGAATTTCTCTGTTTGAGTCTATTTCTTGGTTCTATTCATTTGTTTAGGGGTTAATAATATCAGTGATGTTCCTAATACTTTCTTGCACATTCGTTATACATGCAATTTTTCTTACAATTTAGTGCCTCTATATGATTGCCAAAATTGACCCATTCAAATTAAGGAATTAACTAATTTAAGAAATCAACCAACTATAAGTTTGGAATTGTTATGCTTGGAAATGGAAAACAAGCATTGTTTAATCCCCACGAAAACATACTGAGTATCATGATCCTGGAAAAAGATTGTATCGCTAAATCAAGTATCATAACCATGGTAAACTTACATCTACAACCCCACCAAAATCAACCGAGCAGCATAAAAAGCAAACAAACAAACAAAAAAGTAGAAAGATGGAATTTGATTAGATACATGATGCTTGGATTTAATTAGATACATTAGTAAGGTAAGCAGTAATATAGGGGGTGATTTTTGGGAGACATCTTACTATAAATAACAATTTCACTAATTTGTAGAATTGTAGTAAAGATTTGAAAGCTACACTAATTTGTAATTTTTTCCTTTAGTTGTATGTATACTTCTGGGTATGTAGCATTCGCCGTAAGAGAAAAGAGGTGATTGAGCATTGAGGGCATGCTTCCCTCGCTTACCTGAAAAGTACTTCACTTTGCTATCCGCTCATTGGCTTACAATAGCTTTCTGAAGTTGTTGAAACTATAGTCGTATTTTAAAAATAATAATATCTAATCAATTAACAAATAGCCACGTCTGATATCCATTCCACATATCACCATGAAATTGGAGAGCAAGGATTTCTTAAACCCTGTAGAATATGGAAATTTAGATTCTGCTGGAGCTTCTATTAGCTGAATATACACATGTATTTGACCATCCATTGATTTCACGCTGTTTGGAAAAACCCCTTTTCCTTGTCTTAAAACTCAAAGCTTTTCTTTTTAATTTGTTGTGAGTAATGCTTATCTGTTGTTGTTATCAGAGAATGCAATGCCTGAAGAAGAAGTTTTACTATCATTTCCAAGATTACGTTGATCTGGTTATATGGAAGGTAGATAAAAATTTGAAGAAATATACTCCTCTTATCTCTGCATGAATATATCTCTTATATTTTATTGTTGATTATATTACACAGGTCCAGTTCTTAGACCGACATCACCTATTGATCAAGTTTGGGAGTGTTGATGGTGGGGTGAGTTTCTCACCTTCAGTTTGTTAATATATTCTTTCTAAAATAATATGGTGATAATATGCTATCTCATCAGGTATTATATGACTCAGTATTCAATATGATATAACTGCGATGTTCGTCAGTTTCATCAAACTTATGTCTTAACTCATTAAACTGTCTGCATGAAAAGTGAATTCTAACACCTCTCTCACGATGGATCAAGCAAGGACATAGATTTATAGATTTACTTCTATTTTAACTGCACAGTGTAATTTGCAATCAGTTAAAGAAAACCAGACTTTGTACAGCACTTGAAGTTTCAATCTTATACTCTAAACTTGTTGTTACTGTTGCTACTAGACAGAACTTTAATTACTGTATCTTTAAATTTATACCCATAATTCATATTTTTATAATTTAAAAAATATAAATCATATACATCAGGATTATAGGATTTTTCAACCGCATATGTTTGAATGTTTTTAGTGTGGATTTTGTGAATAATTGATGAATCACCATTTGAAGCATTTTCAACTTCATGTCGTTTAGCCCATTCTGAGTATTTAATAGCTCTGCTAATTATGGAGAAAATAAAAGTTCTTGTGTATCTTTTTGACGTTATGTTTTCTTGTGACCTCATCCCTTCCTTCCTTATTTGTTACTGTCTTTGTTCTGATCGTTCTTTCATCCAATCAAGATTAGCATGTTCTTCATGTTTCCTGCTCTACAGGTAGCTCGAAATACGGATAACCATCCTGCATTCTTTGCTGTATATAATATGGAGACAACAGAAATTATTTCATTTTATCAGGTATCAAATTCTTCTTCTAATCTTTTCTAATTATATTTTCGGATTTACAATGCCTGTGAGTTGTTAATTATATTCCTTGATTCACATATCAATTATTTCAATTCATTGAGGTTCAGCCACTGAGGTGATTATTGAAACCGAGAAGCAAATGAAATTTTTATGCTTTTCTCTCTTGAACAGGTGTAGCATTCACTGCTCATCTTTTTTCTTGTAGAACTCGGCGGATGAGCTCTATTTATTGTTTGAACTGTTCTGCGACCACTTCCATTCCTCATCGAAGGATTCATTTTATATGAATTTTATATCTACTCATTCCAATAATATCCATGCTCGGGAGCAGCTACGAGCTAATAAAAAAAAGCCACCAGCTTGCCTCAGGTTCTTCTTTCTGGCTAATCAAGCAAAAGATTGAGTTTAATAAGTTAATATCCTGTTTACCTCATAATCAATGCAAGTCTTTGATGTTGCAGTTTGTGAAGAAAATGTTAGGCAGTTTGCCTTTTACTTGTCAGTCACATAGCCCATCACCGTATTTTGATCACTCCCTCTTTCGGTACGATGAAAAGGTTCGACTCTGGTCCATTGTTTATGAAGTTTAAATTTGCCTGGCATCATGTCTCAATGGCGTATATTACTGCTTGAACTCTATACCTCCATAGTGTTACGAGTTACCTTTGGTAGTTCTCAATCCTATTGTGCATGCAAACTGTTGATTCAGCGTTTCCTTTTTGGCACACTCCAGTTAGGGGAGGAAAATTAAAAAAGAAAAAAAAAAAAGAGAAAATAAGGCCTATATAGGCCTTGATGCATGTATTTGAATCCTCTGTCAGCAGCCTCTTTTGGTAGGGCCTCTTGGGGGCTCGCTGTTAGTACAATAAGACCTTCAGGAGCCTAACGACTTGCACTGACCCTCCACTGGGGTACCTCCATCCATCACTTCAATATTTATATGGAAGTAAAAGATATGCTCGTTTTGTTAAAATTAATTGGAAAGGATAAATGTTCCAACATGCTTAGAATTTAGATAATATAAAGAACAATTGCAGTTCTTCAGTTAACTGTGTCCGCTAAACAATCGTTCTCAATGTTTGAAATATTGAATAGTGTAAAGAGTTATCTTAGTCAACAAGCCAAGATTGCTTGATCAAACATCATGAACTCATGCAGAACACCTAGAAGGGTGTTTGTGAGAAGGTGCATCTGCAGACTGCATTGTTTGTTCGTGTATAATGAGAAAAGAAAATGCCTAAGAGATATGATAATGTGGGCATTGTTTTTCTACTTTTGATTGTACTGCTCTACATTGAATTAGTTACTACATAGTAAATACTCCTGCCGCGGTAGAAACTACAAATTGGGTGCTCGGCATGGGAGTTAAGAACAGTGGGATGTTGTATGTCGCATTTCTTAAATAATGTGTTTAATATGATTATCAATCTATTGCAGCTTATTTCAGCAATTGACCGGCACAGACAGTCTACTGATCATCCCATCAAATTCATTTCAAGAAAGCAACCAAATGTTTTGAAGTTTAAGATCAAACCTGGTAAACAAATATACTCTTATATTTGCTTCATAACAGTTATATGTATTTGTCTCGTCTCTTTCTTTCAGATGCCTAGTTTGAACTAAAATTTGACATCGTGAACTCTGCAGGACCTGAAGCTGGCAATACTGATGGCAGAACGAAAAAAATATCATCTTTCTTGTTCCATCCCTTTTTGCCTCTAGCAATTTCAGTCCAACAAACCATATACTTGCAGCCCCAAGTTGTAAATATCCATTTCCGTAGATAATGTTGTAGCAATAGTATCCCCCCCCCACCCCACCCCTCCCCTCCCAATATCATTCGAGTTAATTGGTCTGAATAAACTTGGAACATGACCATTATGTATCTTTTTTGGCACATTCATACCTGTAAAATACCATTCTTGCTGCTGTTGCTGGATGCAGATTGTATGAGACTGGGTGATTTAACCCATTTCAAGGTGATGATGGCAGCAGATTTGAGGAGAGAGCTATATTGTCCCCTGTTGTTTTGTCATTCTTTTTCATGTCTTTCGGTTGCCTGATTTACCTTTCTTCTGCCATTTTGTATATATCATGTTTCTCATTGTACATGTGCGTGAATGTTAACATTGTATACTACGTAAGTAGAACACTCGCGACGTTTTTTGTGAGAATCCAATAGTTGAGCCCTCCATTCTCGTGGAATATGTTCAAATTTCAATGTTGTGTGCCAAATAATGCAGCAAAATAATGTTCTTTGTAGCAGTCAAAATTGTTTGATTTTGTTTAAATTTGAAAGATTAGTTGGGTGTTTGAGTTGACAGTTGAAGGTCAATACATCTTAATGAGTTTCTTGAAATCTCTCTAGCAATCGTGTATTATTGACATGTGAATTGGATGGATGGTGCTGTGCTATGTCGTACAGTATTAATTAGCTACTGTAGGTGAGAAGTGAGAACCCAGAATGTTCAATTCTGAAGCTTTGGTGGTCAATATCAACTGATAGTTGATGTGCTATCAGAGCAAAATTTGACTCTGCAACAACTTCTAAGTTGAAACCACACGAAAAATAAAGTCTACGTTCGACTTCAGATGAATTAAAACTTGTCACGAATTATTCATTATGTTTGTATGATGTTAATGGGAATATTGTAGTTCTATAATTGCATTATTAAAGTAAAATGGAAAGTTTGGTGATTCAAATGCGTTTGTGATCACATACACGTAGTATTTTGTCTATTTAAGACTTGTATTTTATGCAAAGCATCCTCACAGGTTTGCATGTTCGAAATTTACACTTATAGTTTCAAATTCGCTTCGATTTGACCTATGCATATGTTCAGTTCAACTCCCCTTAAGGCTTAGTACTGTGTAGGTCAAGTTAAATTTAAAAGTTAGGGAGTGAATCAGGCAAAAATTATATAAATAACAAGTTAAAAAGCCGACGTTACAGCATACTAATAAATTTATGGTCCGTTTCACACGAATAGTTAAACTGTTTGGGGGGGGGGGGGTACGTTTTGCTAGTCTTGGTGATAGGGAGCAGAATGAGTACCTGGGTGGGGTTAACGGCAAGAATCTGATGAAGGGAAGGCAGCAAAATCTCCTTTGAAGGCATAAACTAAGTTGTAGGGATCAAAAACCGAAAATCACAAAGCCCAAGGACTCATCTAAAATGTGGAGTTGCAGGTTGGACTTTGAATCGGTAAACGCACTCCCCCCATATTCTTGCGCCCCCACACACATCACACACTCACATATTAATAAACCAAATCCATTATCCAAAAAAACGAAACCAATAATAATAAAATTAACAAAAAGAAAAGAAAAACTTAATGAGAGTAAGAAACCACTATTGCTATTTGCCAATGTATTAATGTATTGTTGATATGAATTTCATTAAAAAAAGAAGAAGTTAAAGAGAGTAAGAAACCATTATTTATTGCTATTTGCCAATGTATTGTCGATATGAATATCTTTTATATTTGTTTGATTAAATTGGAAGATATTTTAGTCAACTTTAGACAAAATATTTGTATTTTTTCGAAAGCTAGTATGTATAGAGTAATATACTATTCGTATTCATAAGATAGACTAAATCCGTTTTATATTAAAAATTCTCACAGTTAGGCCAATTAATTGTGATTCACAAGGAGTAACATTATAATGCAGAGATACACAAAATACCACTATGTATACAAAATACATAGAAAACGTGTTAAATGTGTATTGCAGTATTGGTATCTAGTGCCTTCCGAAAGTTAGTATTTTATATTCATGAGCAAGAAGATTAATTACATATTATTGTGGAAAATATGTCTTTATTTGTAGGGCTAACGTGTAACATGACCATCATAAGGTTCTATCCGTAACGTGCAAGTAACTAACCATTTTCGTTTAGAACGATTGAAGATTACGTGAAAGATAAAATCGGATAATTATGTATACCACTAAAAGTATCAAACAAAATAATAAAATAATAATAAATATAAAATTACACGTATACACGGATTTTAGTAATAATGTCAAAAAGCCATGGGAAAGGAAAAAAAATGGGAGTAGAGAAAATTCCATGCATCTTCTTCTTGAAATAACCGTAAGCAAGCCATTGGAGAAAGAGGAGTAGTATTAGTAGTACTATTACACATTTAGACTTGTTCAAGACACGGAGACTTTGTTTTTCTTTTTCAGAAAACACACACACAATTCACGACAATACTCTATTCTACTTTTTTCTACTTCTACTACTTTGCCATTTTTCAAGTCAACAATTAATCAATCAATCAACAAACCAAGCAGTTGCCTCCATAAAACCAAACCCTGAATTCCCTTTTTGTGTTTGTGATTGACTCTCTGTTTGTTTGTTTTATCCATGGACAAACGGCGCCCTTCTCAGGGCTGTTATCCCCTTCGCTGCATCAGGGTATGTTCTCTGTTTTTTCCTTTTTTTTCTTTAATTCAGAGCAAAAACAGAGGATTATGTACAACTGTTTGATTATACAATTTGGTGTTGATTTAGACTGTTTATGTAGAGGGGTTTTGATTAACAGTGAGTTTATTTGATGCCTCAAGTGTTTGTTATTATTATTAAGTCTAAAAAAATAATATGGGGTTTTGTTTGTTTGTAGAGTTTAGGTGGATCTTCACCGGATACTGGAAAAGGGAAGAGTAAGTTTAAGTCTCCGACAAATACTAATAAGGTCTGTCATGGCTTCCATTTA
Organism: Plantago ovata; assembly: GCA_028274465.1. Lineage (NCBI taxonomy): Eukaryota > Viridiplantae > Streptophyta > Magnoliopsida > Lamiales > Plantaginaceae > Plantago > Plantago ovata. The sequence continues at coordinate 22,292,621 of CM051455.1, read as the reverse complement.
GTAGAGGGTCAGTCAGGGCATGACATGGAAGATTACCATGTTGCTGAATACCGGAAAAAGAACGATCATGTGCTCGGTTTATTTGCTATTTTCGATGGTCATCTTGGTGATCGTGTGCCTAGTTATCTCAAGGATAATCTATTTGACAACATACTTGAAGAGGTTTGTTTTGCTTCACTCTTCATGTCTTGCTGCTTTGTTGGTTAAATCATGCATTTTTCGAGTGATATTGGTGTCTGTCATTAACATTTACTTTGTGCTTTCGAATTATGAAATGTGTTAATTGAAAGAGGTGAGGTAGAAACTGTAGATTTTGGCACAAAGTAGATAGAAGGTTTAGGGGAAATAGTATGGTGTCAAGAGAATTCTCCTCGAAGCGGTCTGCATTTACGAGTCTTGCAAGTTCTCGTTCACGAAAGATGCTTCACAAATAAAATGACTAGTCTAAGTTTGATGTTTGAAGAATTAGAGATTATGCTTGTGAACTTCATCTCCTATCAGTAAAGCCTGAAGCACTTACATAAAACGGTTGTTGTGCTGAAAAACAGTCTTCTTCTCATGAATTATACTATATACTTTTGTAGTGCTTGGTTATTAACTAGTATCATATATCAGGTGCTATTCATCAGGCACGTTGCAAGATACTGATATATACAAATTCCGTGTTTATTTTTGCTTTTGGCATTACATGCTACATTGCTACTTGTGATTGGTCTCCAATCGAACACACGTGTCAAACGCTAGTTTAGAAACTTTTAAGCCAATCTCGTGGTAGATTATGGATTCCTTACGACACGTGTATTAGAATACGGACCACCATTAAAGGCATATAAATATTAATTTCTCGTAATAGAAGGTTAACTCCTTGATACAATATAGACGTGTCACGTGTAGAACGTTAGGGTAGCTAGATAGAAGTGCCGTTAATAAATATAATAGCAATGTAAATAGGCCAGATTTAACAAGATTTACCATGCATGTAGATTCTTTTTCATTAGTGTACAGACATATTCTTCACCTTTTGTTATAATCAATTCTAAACTCTGACTCACTCATGCAGCCTAATTTTTGGGGTGATCCGAAGACGGCCATAAAAAATGCTTATGATTTAACTGATAAAGCCATCTTAGACCAATCGGTGCAATTAGGACCCGGAGGCTCGACTGCAGTAACCGCCATCGTGATCGATGGAAAAGATTTATGGGTCGCAAATATTGGTGATTCGAGAGCTGTTATCAGTAAAGGAGGAAAAGCCCAGCAACTAAGTGTGGATCATGAACCACATATGGAGAGGAGAAGAATAGAGAAGCAAGGTGGTTTTGTCACAACTCTTCCAGGTAATATCTAATTTTCTTTTTTTCTAATGAAGTTCAACTACATGCTTGAATGATTTTAATGTGCGGGTACATTTCATGTTGAAAACTTTAATATTTGACTGCCATAAAAATTAGAACTTGCATTTCAGGAGATGTACCTCGGGTTAATGGCCAATTAGCTGTTGCGCGTGCTTTTGGAGATGAAAACCTCAAAGCACATTTGAGTTCAGAACCAGATGTATGTAATGTTCGTATTGATGCAGACACCAACTTCGTGATATTGGCAAGTGATGGATTGTGGAAGGTACAACTTTTGTTGACTAACTTTTATTGTTTTTAGTTGGAAATTAATATACTCTGTGAGTTTAGGTATGAAGAATCGTTATTGTTTTTAGTTGCAAATTACTAGTAATAAATTCTGTTTGAGGTTAGCTTCTATGAATATGCCATATTTTACGTTGTTTGGTCTTAAATCAATACAGTTACATTTAATCAACTCTATTTATGCTACTTGTTAATGCCAAAATAATGTATAAGGTAAAATGTATTCACTGTTTAGTTAATTTTAATGATTAGGTGATGGACAACCAAGAAGCCGTCGATTTGGTTAAAAACATAAAGGATCCTCAGGCAGCAGCAAAGCGTTTGACAACAGAGGCTTTGGCAAGAAAAAGTAAAGATGATATATCATGCATTGTAATACGCTTTGGATGATGCCCCAAAAAACAAGATAATAAGAGAGAAAAAGAAATTACTCTGGACGTGTTTTTCTTGCACACCGCGCGCACTTGCTCTAGTTGATAAAGTTTGGTGCCGTTATTCAGAAATGCTAAACTGCAAGAACGGATGATATATAGTAGCTAGCTTGCTTTCTTTTGTTTTTTGTTTTTGAATAATTCTTCTAAAAAGATGAGTATTATAGAACCAGGATTTTACAGTGTGTATTTCTGGATGGGCAAAAACCTTTTGGTGTATAGAGTTAGTTTTTGGTTTAGATGTAAATGATCCCATATTTGTGCCCAGGCTTGGGTGGTGGAGGAAAGTTTGTGGTCTGTTTTGTGTACATAAGTTGAAATGATGAAATTTGTTGGATGCTATAATGAAGCTGTGTGTGTTCCAGAGTTTTATTTTGATTCTATCTCATACTTGCAAACTCATGTCCACATGATTGATGCTAGTCTCCTTGTTCTTTAATCTTTACTTGTATAGTTGTATAAAAACATTATTGCATTCCACAAAACCAAGCCATTTCATCAGGAAAACAGAGAACATTGTAGGCTTGTAGCCTAAGTTTGATTGTTTGCAGCAAGAAACGTAATCCGTTGGTCGATGTTCGAGTCATCATGTGGTAAATGGTGAGTTACTATTGATGTGGTTGCATTTGCATTTAACAAGTGAAGTAATTATAGTAAAAACAAGAAATTTATTTATGAAGAATAAGTTTAAGTATGAATCTGTAAGTATACACAATAGACACCTTGTACAAAAATTGAACTGATAATGGCTCTTCTAAACACCCAGTATCCTGCTCCCACCCATTTTTTTTCTCAAATTGAGACTGATACTGCCAATACATCTTACAAACCATTATTGAAGAAAGAAACTCGGAAAAAAAAATTAATAAATAGAAAGGCTTAGACTACAGTATGTTTTGTTTCGAAGTTCATCCCAAACACCAAATTCTGTGAAAAATGGAATGTGTATATGTCCTTTCCAAGGTTCTGGGAGCAATTGAACCTTGATTGTGTTTCATGGTAGTATAGAAGAGAAGAGGTTAATTAATTAGTAGTATGGGATAGTAGGTGGGGGTGGAGATGCATAGGAAACACCTGTTATTGGAGGCAATGGTATGCTCTCAGTTGGCGGTGGAGTCGAACATTTAGGTGGTGGTGGTGGTGGTGTATGTACATGTGTTGGTGGTGGAGGTGATGGAGAAGGTGGAGGTGGGGCTGAATAAGCATAAGGTGGAGGTGGAGATGGTGATGGAGGTGGAGGGGATGAATAACCATAAGGTGGTGGTGGAGATGGTGAAGGTGGTGGTGGGGATGTGTATAAATATGGTGGTGGAGGTGGTGATGATTGGTCACAAGGTGGTGGTGGTGGTGGTGGTGATTGGTCACAAGGTGGTGGTGGAGATGGCGATGGTGGTGGAGGCGAAGAATAAGCATAAGGTGGTGGTGGGGATGGTGAAGGTGGTGGAGGGGATGAGTAGAAGTATGGTGGTGGAGGCGATGGAGATGGCGGTGGAGGGGATGAGTAGGAGTATGGCGGTGGAGGTGATGGAGATGGTGGTGGAGGGGATGAATAGAAGTATGGCGGCGGAGGTGATGGAGATGGTGGTGGCGGTGATGAATAGATATATGGTGGCGGTGGGGACGAAGATGGTGGTGGTGGTGAATGAACACAAGGTGGTGCTGGAGATGGAGGTGGAGGCGATGAATAAACATAGGGTGGTGGTGGGGATGGCGAAGGTGGTGGAGGGGGAGGTGGCGATGGTGGTGGAGGAGATGGAGATGGAGGTGGTGGCGATGGAGGTGGAGGTGATGGAGATGGCGGTGGTGGCGACGGGGGTGGAGGGGATGGTGGTGGTGGTGGTGGAGGTGATGGTGATGGCGGAGGTGGTGAGGGAGGTGGAGGGGATGGCGATGGCGGTGGTGGCGACGGGGGTGGAGGGGATGGTGATGGCGGTGGTGGTGAGGGAGGTGGAGGGGATGGCGATGGAGGTGGTGGCGATGAATTGACATACGGTGGGGGAGGAGGTCTATGGCGTCCACCTGAAGATGCCTTATGTTCGGGTGGTGGTGGTCTATAGTGTGTAGTAGGTGACGACTTCTGTTGCGGTGGCGGAGGGGAACCTTCTGTCACAGGTGGCGGTGACGGGGTCACTTCGGTGTCAGTTGGTGGAGGAGGACGTGATCTTCCACCAGATGAAGATCGAGACCTAGGCCTGGGCGCCTTACCTGGCCTTGGGGACGGAGGCTTTTGTCCAACTGGAGCCCTCCTCGGAACTCCTGAACTGTAACATTTCGACTTTCTACAGTCGAATGGCATTGCTTCGGGAGACGAACACTCGCCAGCCGACCTCTGGTTGCTCTTGCTTGGAATACAATTTTCCTGCCCATCTGAAACGGTTCCACTACGCAGGCTTCCGCATTGTGGTGCCTCGCTGGTGAAGTAATTGTAAGAGTAAGTGAAATTCTGCAACCGGGGTAATTGGCAAATGTTGGCCGGCACCTCCCCTGTCAGGCGGTTGTGCGCTACGTCTAGCTGTTCCAGGCTCCTCATTGCGCTGATTGCCCTCGGAATCGAGCCCTGCAAGTTGTTGAAACTAACATCAAATACTGTTAGTTTCTTCAACATACCAATTGTTGGGGGCAAGCATCCGGTCAGGTTATCGTTCATCAGAATCAACTCATTTAGTGTCTTCCCCATTTTCCCAATGCTGCCCGGAATGCATCCTCCAAGATTGTTGTTCGCCAAGACCAGGACTGAAACCGGAGAGTTCCCAAGATTCTCTGGAATACCAAACTTGAACCTGTTGTCATTGAGGAACAACGCATCCAAGCGTTTATCGAAGATTGCATTTGGAACAGGCCCCTCGAATTCGTTGAACCGTAGGTCCAAGAACTTCAACGAATGCAAGGAAAGAACAACCTTAGGGAACGGCCCAACGAACCGGTTGTTACTGAGATCAAGCTCGAATAGATGCGTCAAGTTCTTGAAACTCTCAGGGACTTCTCCACAGAACCGATTCGAGTTGATATGAAAAAGAGCTAGATCTTTTAACAATCCCAGCTCATTGGGAAGGTACCCAGCAATGTCTGCGTGGTTGAGGTCGACTCCAGCAACTACTCTGATGGAAATGTTGGACAGGGCAGGGCCGCAGAAAACACCGTTGTACGAGCAAACATCCGAGCCGTTCCAGTTTGTGGTGAAGTTGAATGGATCAGAGAAAATGGCATGTTTTTTCCATGCTTGTAACGCAATGTAGGCTTCTCGAATTCTTGCGTTTTCGAAAGTCAAGCCGTTGGCATCTTTGACAATGTCGTCTATGTCAACATCGTTTTGGGCGGTAGCCGGGGCTGAGAGGGAGAGAATGAGGGCAGTGAGAAGAAGCAAGAATGAGGGGCGGAGCCACCTCGAAGGCGGCGGCATTGGTGGCGGAGAGGTGTATGAAAGTCTTGAGGGATGTGATGAAGCAAATTTGAATTGATGGATGAATAATGTGTTGTGTGATTGTGTCTGTTTGTTGTAATGAGCTTGCTCTGACTTGTATATGTATAGGATAGGATGGGAAACAATGAAGAGTAGTAGAGTACTACCTGTCTGGTTTGGCTGGCTCAGATTATTCTTTCGGTACTTTGTTTTTTAATTTATTACGAGTATTTTTAATTAATACTCAGAAGAATTGAATTATTTTGTTTGCTAATGATGATTTCAATCTTTAATTTTGTGTGTTGTGTGTTGAGTTAATGGTTGGGAGGGATGAATTATGAATTGTTTAGGGGTAACGGGTACAAGGGTAATTACCAATTAGTGTTGTTCATGGAGGACCAGTAACTGGTTCGTGCCATCAATTTTATCAAAATATAATATTATAATGATAATTTGAAACTTGCTGAGGAACCGTTCTGTGAATATGGCAGTGTAAATGTAGAAGAATAGATTTTGAAAAGTCATTGGCCTGTATGAGTATTTTTCTTTAATTCTTGGTAAGATCATTGTCTTCATTTTTATGACATGTTAGCACGTTACAAAATATATATTCATCAATCAATATGGTGTAGGTCAAACAAAAAATTGTCGGTAACATAGATGTAAATTAGTTATGTAAGAGAAGGGTCCGTATTGTGTAAGACAAGTTTTAAGAAAACCCACATTACCTGAGAAATCATTATTTTACACCGTGTAATGAGTATTTTGTAAGACACATTGCTACAATTCGAGGGAGTGGAAGCCTGATAGAATTAGTTCAAAGGGTGATTGGTATATGACTAGGTAATTAAGGTGATGTTGGTGCAGTTGTGCCGGGAAGTGCACTTGGTAGGGAGGACTACGATTCAATCCCCGCAATACCGTTGGGAGAGGAAGAAAACCTTAACCCCGGAACTCCCCTCGAACTGGAATAGTCGGCCAATGAGTCGGACACGGTAAAAAAAAAAAAAAAGAGAAGACGTGACTCCAATTCATGGAGACGACAACACTGTGGTGGTATTTAGTTGGCATGAATACGTAACTACAATCATCATATATTTTGTCCAAATCTAGTCCATTTCAGTTCGATCGCGTCTCCTTTGACATCTAATAACGCATTTATGTATGCACCGCTTGGTTTCTTCCTTCACAGTGATGTAATCAAAATTATTCAAGAACAAAAATTCAATTTGCCAATTTTACCAAGTGTGTACTCCATAATTTTACCAATTGAAACACAGCTGGCCGAGGTTAATTCATCGCGTCGCGCGTTTCTAATTTGTGTCCCAACATTTTGGGTAAATATGTTGCAAATTTTTGCTAGTGTCCAAAATCCAACGTTTTGATTGATTAGCAAGACCCGTTTTAAGTGTTGAGAACATGGGGATCGATCATATACGAGTTGCTTCCACATAATTATTAGCTAGCTTTTTCAACAAAACAGACCATTAGAATTTCAATCATTTTTGTCCGATACAGCTTCAAAGCGGCGTGATTTAATATCCATCATCGTCAATTTACGGAGGTTTTAAGCATCTCTTATCATCTAGAAAGAGGTTATTAATTAATATAGAAAGCTAAATTAATTAAAGAAATAATTAAGTGGACCTCATCAATTCATCACCGCCTCAATATAACATGGTGATTTTAGTCATTTTGTATTTGAAATTTTGAAGCCTTTCAGAATTTTTCTTTCATGACTGCTAAAAATAATATATAATGTGTTTGGGATTTATCCTCGCGCCGAACGTGGCTAATTCGTAGGTGCTAGGATCTTGACGATAATCTTCTAGAAAGTAGGTTTATTTACCATTCATCAATAATTTGTGAATAATTTAACGGTCTTTCTTATTGAAAAGTTTTCCGGTGCACGCATGAGTGAGGACAAAATGTGCATATATGAACATATATTTTTCAGTATGATTTATGATTAATATGAAATTTTTTAGTCAACAAATCAAATGAGAACCTTAATGTGAAATAATGTGAAATGGAGGGAGTACTATATACTTCAAAACATTTTTCTTAACAACTAAAACTTTATTAATGAAAATAGGAAAAATGTACTATAAGAGCATAAAACACTACAAAACATTCTAAAATCTCTAATTACTTTTAGAAGCTAAGAGAACTTTCAGAGTCTTTTACAATTGAAGTTTCAGCTATTTATTGTTTGTTGAAGCAACTTTCAGTAGACAATAAATCTCGACTCTTCTCTTAACTAAAAGAAATGCAACTATAAAAATAAAAATGTAACACAAAAACATGTTTCTATCTTTTAAAAGACAAACATAGTAAACATTACATTCCGGAATCTTCATCCACAAGGATCCTTAACTTTGAGCTTGTCCACAAGTTTAAAATTTTGAAAATTTGAGCTCCATAGACGAATCTTCATCGTGTGGCAAGTGCTCCATTGAATTAATACTTGAGCATACATCATTCCTTATTTTCACCATCCTTCTGGCTAAAATGTTAATTGGAACTATAGCAGTCAACTATATCAAACTTCCTCTGAGATATTTTCTTATTTGTATGCTTAATTGTTACAAAACCACATGTCATCCAATATATCCCAATTCCTACAACAACAGTCAAAATTTCCTACCCGTTGCAGGAGAGGATAACCAAACGTAGCTTAAAAACTGAAAACGTGTCATGACGATATCTCCAAACATAGCTTGAAAATGTGTCATGCATATAGCTAGTGATGGCTAGTTGGCTAATACCACTAAGCCAAAGGCAGCCACTGAGTACATGCTTTTAGTAATCTACCCACATAATAGTCCATTAATTTATACTTTGATTCCTTATCATAGTCGTTGGGCTATTAAGGAACGAGTGACAATAAAAAGTGAAATCTATCTGCTATGTTTAGAAATTTAAAAGAAGATAGTGAAATTATTTTATTTTGATCTACTTGACTCATATGGTGGGGAGATCCCAGTGACATGATTTAATGATGTTGTTACACTCCTACCTCACAATTGAAGATGTGAGTACTCCTATAACTTTCCGGCCAATTGAACTGTATATTGTTACATGTTCTCCATATATGCAATGAAACACCACAATCACCAATGTACTCAATATTAATGATATTCCTAACCACTCACTATGTCGTCTTTGCTCTCCGAGAACATGTATACCCGAGACAATCGTGCTTTCTTTATTCGTTGGAAGATTCTAAACTCCATGTTATTTATAAAAATTATATACACTCAACTCTTGTGAATTCTATCTACAATGAGTTGTCGATATGCAAGCGTAATTATGTATAATCAAGTAAAAAACAACCAGAAGAACTTAACTTAGAATATCCATCAAGAAATCATATAAATAACCCGTACTATATGTGGGCCTTATTCATAAGTTGATTCAATTTATAGCTTCCATGATTAAAATATAAAACATTGCTACGACATAGCAAAAAAACTAAAAGTATGACTCATATTGAGTGGATGGACCTCATTCTATAGGAGATGAGATTTACTTTTAATGTTTATTGGTCGGGTCGTTACAAGTACTCACTATTTCAACTCCTATATCTAAACTCGGCACAATCGAACCACATCCCTCTACTCCTTAAACACATCCACCTTCGGATCTCTCTCCCAGCCACTGATATATTTACCACCACCTCCACCAATGTTTTGCATAGTTACCAATTCTATTAACACATGCAAGCCTATTCCAATGAATATGTCTATAACAACTCCGCCATATGGCTAATTTCTTCCTTTGGTTTAGCTTTGTTTATACACATGTTTATGATCGATCTATAGGTGTTGAAGAGATTCCATGCCATCTTGCCAAAATAAGGATGTGGTACAACAATCAATACAGATATTTTGTCAATATTATTATACATATTCTTAAGCTAACCTTTTAATTCTGAAAATTAATAGAACATATTGGAATTGTATTGAAGAAATATTATAACATAATTTAATTAATGCGTTGGAAACTAAAAAAATGAGCCAACATGAATCAAACTGAATCAAGCGCCGCTCATCACTGCTTCTTTTACTTTTCGAACTTTTCCTTTTCTTAGAATTTGTTTTTCCATTTTTCTGGCCTAGGTTTCCAGATTTGAGTTTCTAGGTTGTTGTAACTTGTTAACCATCTCTATCTGGGTATGATGGATAGATAGTATGATCACACGTTTAATGAACAAACCATGGCGTTCAACTACGTTTGATGGGGAAGATCATCAAAAAAGTACACGTACTAACATGGAAGTATTTGATAATGAGATAGAGTTTTAGGATTGAAGATAGTTTAGACGGGAATAATGAGTTTCTTCTGGGCTTGAAAATGGCTCATAGCACGGGATTATTTGGGCTAGTCCACAACTGAAAATTTTAAGTTGATTAGGTGTACTGACGACCATGGATCGACTTGGAACGTGCTTCTAGAATCTCGGTCCATCTCGGAACATTTGTTTGAGGCCTGTGAATGGGGCTGAACTTCAGCCCAAACCGAGTCCTATTAGGACTCCCGCGAAGCCTATTTTTCTAATACTTTATATTTTTATTTCAAATACTTAGACATGAAAATATTTTCTTAGTGTTATACAGTGACGGGCACAGGAATTTCAGTAAAGGGAGGCAAAAAGCTTCCCATTAATTTTTTAATTTTTTTACAACGTTTGATGTTTTATTAATTCTAAATCATGCTGAAAACGTAATTTACGAAGTTATTATAGTTCTACAATGTAGCTTCGACGTAATTTAAGATTAATATGAGGTCAAACGTCATTACAAAAAATCAACAAAATTGTGAAAATAATGGGTAGTTAAAAGAAAAATAAATAAAGAAGAAATACATACAACTAATCAAGTGCTTATATAGTATAACATTGTTTGTTAAGTTAAATAAAATATTATAGCCAAAGAAGAAAAATAATGAAAGATATAGTAGAAGGGAAAAAATTAATCCAAAGCCAAAAAGTGAAAAATAAATAAGAGAGCAATAGGAATTGAACCTGGGTGGTGAATATGCCATACCAATTAGCAAACCAGTCAGACAAACAAGACAATATACTATTTTATGCGGACAAATGTAGAAAGATATAACTATTATTTGAAAAAGGGTATAAAAGCTAATTAAAAACAAAAATCAAGGGTTGCCTCCCCTTGGCTATACGTGTGTCCGCCAATGGTGTTATATAGTGTAGCAGTGAGATGATGAATTTAGGGCCCATAACTTTTTAGTACCTTTTTAGAGTTTCTAATAACAAAGTACTCCTCCATAGATGAACATAACAATAACATACCAAGTCTTTGTTAGTGTAAATAAATTACATATTAGTCCATTTGAGTTGACCAAATCAATTTTATGAATCTTATTCTTCCAAGCCAAATAACGTTAATAAAAATAATAATTCAAAAATAAAAAAGGAAAATTAATTAAAAAAATTAAAAAAAGGTGGAGTTGGAGCTGAACAAAAGCTCCGCCATCGATGGCAGAGCTTTACTCCACCTCTAAATGGCGGATCTTCGATGGCGGAGCAGAACTCTGCCGATGGTTCAGCTCCACCTTTTTTATTTTATTTCTTATTATTTATTTTTTTTTTAAATCAAAGCTAAGGCCGTGAGCTGAAGTCCGCCCTATCCTCTATCCGTGAGTGGAGTAGCAGACCGATTCCAAGTTGGATTACCCAAATTACCATATATAATTTGATCCACTAAATATAAGTTGCCACAATTACAGTATATACATCAACATTCAACAATTTAGACCATTAATATCAACATGGATAAGTGACTTGGTGATGGATGGGCACATTTTTGTGGGAAAAAGAAAAACAATTAAAAAAAAAAAAAAGAGTTGAGCACTCACAATTGCAAATGGATGAATAGGGAGGTGACAAGTGTCGCCTCCTCCCTATTATATATTTGTATATTATTTTTTATTTTATCATCTCATTATTACTTTAAAAAAATAAAAATTATATCAAAATTTGTAAACAAAAAATCCCTATAAATAGAGGTCAAATTTGTTATACTTTCAACTTATTTGAAATACCATCTTCTATTCAGCTACTTCATATATTACATGCATGTTTTTTATTAATTATTTTTTAATTACAGTTAATTATTACATTATAATAAATTTAACCATGTATTTTATTAACTAAATTTAAAAATATAGTATTATATATTAATTAATTTACTTAAAATAGGTCAAGTTAATTTAGTCCTTTAGACATTAATTTGTAGAAAGTTTCCATGTAACACTAATTTGATATAAACTATTAGGATCATCACTGATTTGTAATTAACCCTTATAATAATTATTTTATGATAATAATAAAATAAACATGTATATTAATTGAATTGATTGGATGAATGGTGATCAGTTATAAATGATATTTTATTATTGTGGGTGGGTTGGTTGAAAGATTGACTATGTGTATGAGAGAGAAATTATTTTTTTAACGAGAGATTGGAGGAATGGATTGAGCGGATGGGTGTTGATAATTATGGTTTATATGGGGGTTATTAAATGTAGTAACAATTTTACTAAACGTTGGAAATTTATTTGTAATTTACAGAATGACTCTTATTTTACAAGTATTACAAATAAATCCCAAACTTACTAACTTCATACAAATTATCATAAACAATTACAAGTATAATAAATTCATCAATTCTACTTTACCACAAACACTCCCTAAAACAAATACATTCATAAATATAAATTATTAACATGAAATGATCACTTTAACAAAAAATGATCAAATGATACTTCCGAACTTCCAAAAATTGATAAATTTGTTACTAAATTCAAGTGTTCCAAAAATTAACATGTAAATTCAAACTAAAAAAAAAAAAAAAAACAAAAAAAACAGTAGTGATTAGAAGCAGCCCAGCGGCTGCTTCTAATCACTAGCAGCAGCCCGTTAGAAGAAGCAGCCCAACGGGCTGCTGCTGGGCTGCTTCTAATCACTTGGAGCAGCCCAACCTTCCCTTCAATCTTTTTTTTTCTTTTTTTTTTAAAAAAAAACTTTTTATATAAATTTTATTTAATTATGCACAATACCTATATATATATATATATATATATATATATATATATATATATATATATATATATATATATATATATATATATATATATATATATATATATATATATATATATATATATATATATATATATATATATATATATATATATATATATATATATATATATATATATAAAGAAAATAAAAAAATAGCAAAAAAAATTTGTAAATTTATAAATTTATAGATACTTTATTATAAATTTATAAATTTTTTTTTGGTAAATTTATAAATTTATAGATACTTTATTACAAATTTACAAATCAAGGTGTGAAATGAGTTTGATATATCTCTTGGTGTGTTCTTCAAATTGAATTGAAATATGTTGATTAGGTTATTGATTTAGGGGCTTGATTTATTTAAGGTGGAATTGTGATGATTTTAAAAGTATTGGGTTAATTTGTAAAATTATAAATTTATAGATACTTTATGTAATTTACAATAAATTTCCAACATTTAATAAATTTATGTTCCGACGTTTAATATTTGCCTTATGTATTATTTGTATAGTACACCAAATACATCACAACTAAGTGATTAATCAAATTCATCATCAACAATCAAATTTAAGATCCAAATGTTCAGGACTATAAGGAACAAACACTTGAGCCGCACGCGCCTCAACCAAATCCAAGTGCTTCTCCTTAAGATGCATATACACAATCCAGTCCCCATTCCCCTTCCCATGAGGCATTGGCATCACGTACCCGGTCTCACCTCCCCAGGGAAAGTGATACGACCCGAAAACCGGTCCACCCGACCCAAAGTCCATCATCTGCACCGGGAACCTCTGACCGGACGACACAACCACTGCTGCCTCATCGTTCTCATCCTTACAATACACCTTTACCACAGCTGGCTTTGGACGCCGCATCTCCACCCAATCTATCAATGCCCGGAAATGCTCCTTAGATGCCGCTTCTGCCACACATTCATGCACCATGCCAGCCAGTTCCTTAAGTGACGTCATTTTGAGTTTTCCTACACTTGCCTCTATGTATGGCACAGAGAGAACGTTCCCGAAGTAGCAATCCAGAGACGTCGTTTTTTCGCCCAGTCTTGCTCTTCCATCTACAACGATGCCCAACTTAACTGTCCTGGAATAGTCCTCGCTGCCATCAGCTAAGATTTTCCAGAGGAAAGAGCTGAAGGACTCGAGTTTGGTCTTCCTGGTGCCGTTAAAGATGGATTGGGATTGTAGGTGATCGATCGATTGTGATTTCAAGAGGTAGATTCGGCTTGTGAGGCGATCACGAGTGTCAGTCTTATCTTCGGGTGGAGGTGGCGGTTGGGGTAGTAGAGGTGCATATAGTTTGTCAATGGATTTGTGCGGTTGGAGAGGGTGACGAGGGTTGAAGAGTGAGCGACGGAATGATGGAAGGCGCGTGATTTGATGTCCTCGGGCTATTTCAGCCCATGCAGTGAGGAACATGTTTGTGGAATGCGCGTCAGCTGCACGGTGGTCGAAGGTGCAACCAACCACTAGTCCTCCGCATTTCAACTCTGTCACCTGCATCATGCGAGAAAAGAACTTATTGTTGTCATAACTCCATCCCTGATTAAATGTTCTAATTGGTTACGGAGGAGTCCGTGGTAAACATTGTGGGGTGTCTGTCCACACTAAAATTTCAAACATAAATTATAAGTACTATTATCGATTTTTAAAAATTTATCCCTCTCAATTCTCTGAAAATAATCCTATATATATAAATTTACCCTCTCCCCAAATTAAACTTCAAGCCCCTAGTTACGGATAGGAAGATTTAAGTATAAAGTGTGGAAATATGACACATTTGTTTTGAAAGGATCAATTACTTGCTTATAACAATTATGTTTAATTTCAACATTTTATCAACATAACCGTTTAATTTACAAATATATGAAATACTTCAGTATCTTAGTCTTAGGCTTTTGAATATGTGGTATCAATACCAGGGGCGGAATTTATGTTTTTTCAAAATTTTTATAGTAATATGTATGATTTTTCAGGTTTTTATCTCAAACTTTTGAAAATCATATATAAATAATTTAGACCCCTAACTTCAAATTTTGGAGTACCCTGTCAATACTATCAATAATTGTTTTGGTATTATTGATACCAACTATTATGTGAAAATGTTTGGGCAAAGATTGTGGATTGGTTGTTTAGAAGTCATTACCTTAGCTTGACTTGTTGATTAATTGGGAGAAAGTTAGTATATCTAATATAGTACTAATATTTGACCAAAGCCAAACCTTGTACGAGTCATGAGATATTTATTCAATTCGTCAGACTTATGAAAAGAAAAAAAAAGGAAGTACTTGCATATAATAATCTTCTGGTAAACTGAGTAACGGACACGCACAAATCACAATAAAAATTTACCACAAGTATACCAATTTGAGTTTATATAAAATGATGGTACTTAACTAGTAAAAACCATGTAAAATATAAACGTAGGTAATATTCCATTAAAGAATCGTATATTCACTAATTCACCTGATATTGCTAATAGGTTCTAAAGGGATATGTAAGTTTAGGGTGAAAAGTTTTATTCCTTGAATGAATTACCTGAACAGATAACACCCCATGCATTTTAACCGGAACAAGCTTCCCATGAACTGAAACTTCCGGTCGGTAGAGGTCGAGCTCTCTTAGCTCCACGTCAGCATAAGCCTCTGTAAACTCCACTCCGCGGTTGTTACAGAGGATCTCCGGCTCATTTAGGCCGTTGAGCACAATTTCGCCCGAGAACGGATAGAATGGCACTAGTGTTTGAGCCAGCGACTTCTTCAATATGGTAACCATGCACTCTTGTGTCAAATTGTTGCGAGTGACATTTTCGTAGCAGAAGAAAACTCCTACATCGAGTGGTGGCAGCAGCAGATCCAGATTCGACATGGAAAGCCAGTACTCTTGCAGCGGCAGTACTGCCGCCACCACCTCGCTGTGTTTCACCGTTACAGAATAGCCACTGCAGTTCATTGTTATGGGGCTAGTGAAGCTGGTTAGATTGTTGTTGTTGAGAGATATGTGCTGTTATAGTTTAAGAGACAGAGCATACTGGGGTAAGTAGTGTAACAGATAAGGTTGAGAAAGTTGGCTTATATAGGGAATGTACTAATCAATTGGCTAAAACCAATTAATTAATCCATCCTACTATATGATTTTGATGATGTGATGTATCCATTTTGGTTATAACTTGTGTGATTATGTTTAGGTTAACCAATTATTTACCAAGTTGGTCATAGTTGATTAACCAATTTACGGATTTTAGTTGGATTCATCACTACTTAGATATTAATCTAAATTTTAGTTTAGATTAATCTAAATTTTAGTTGGTTTTGTCAAAAAATTGCAAGTGCTAATTTCTGCAACTTCTCTAACTTTTTTAAATATTTTTTTCAAACACCCATTAAATTCTCTAATAATTCAACTTTACCAACTTATCCTTAAATTAATCTACTTATTTTAATTATTTTAATTTAAAGCCGTTACAAACATCCCCTTAGAAACAAAGATCAACGCTTTCTTCGTTTGTACGACGTTCAAATTAAAAGTTATACTCCGTATGTTATTTTCATCTCAAGAAAACTGAACTGATCTAAAAATCTGAATTGAATTTATTCATATTATAAAAAAACGAAGTAAATTTGCTAACTAACCAATCGGAATGGTTTTACAAATGAGAAAGAGAATAGAACCCTGGTTTTCATTCGTGTATGGTACTGTGTTATGGCATATGGGTGGGTCAATCAAAAGGGAAAGGTGAACTAAGTAACTAACCCACGAGTCCATGACATTCACTAATCCTATACGCTGAAGTTGAACTGAATGGCACTGGTGGTGAAAAAACTCAAATAATTTGATTAACTTATACACAATGGCAACTAATCAAAACGATTGGTTATATTAACAACCTTCAACACTAACTACTACTCACCACCAACGAAAATTAACGCCTTAACTTGGCTCCACGTAGAAAACTACTCCTAGTAGTTGATTTCAAGCCACACAGGTTCTTAGAACTGACTTTGGAGGTGTTCATGTATGGGCGGGGAATCTCATTTCCAAAAGAAGAAAGTTGGTAGAGGTAGTGGTTAATACTTAATACTGAACCAACCCAATTTGCACTACCAAATCCACCTAGGCTTTTTGGGGCGCACAAACCAACGAACACTAGACCCTCCGAGCTACATACGAAATAGATCGAAAGAAATTTCATTGGTGGAAAATCAGTCATGATTAAAGTAAAATAAAATTGCATTCACAGTAACAACATAACAATTAAGTCTCAATCTACGTAGGCTGGAAGGAACCTTAGAAAACCTACAAGTCGCATGGATTGACAAAGATAACATTATTTAGGGCTCTTTAGGCAATACATCTCCATCAGAAACTTAGGGCAAGGGATTGGATAAAGCTATCATGTTCTTGCACAATGGTTTATAAGCCTGCTCTTTAACTCTTACTCATCCAAGGTAACGAAAAGTACTTTGATTGGGCACAGTTTTTAGCATGTTTCACACCAAGTGATCCACATGCAACAAACACAAGGACAAGAAATCCAAGGTGCAGTTTTATAAATTCGGTATGATCCACAAATTGAAGCGCTACTTCGACGTGAAGTATTGCAAGTAATGGTACAATACACGCTTACAAATCAAGTTGAGCTTAGTGCTCAACTCGATGTCCAACGTCTATTTCACAAATTTGAAAGGATCTTAAATATGCCTTTAGCTTCAACCATGACATCTAGTACAAAATCAGATAAATGGGTAAATTGGTACCAGAAGTTTCACCGGCCTTTGAGTTCCTCCTCGAATTGTAGCAGTTTCTCACGTACAGGCTGCAAAAATTGTTTTAGGTCCTGGGTGATTACCCGTTTGTCCTTTTCAAGAACTTCCTTGTCTTCATTGAGTTTCACTTGAAACTGCAAAATAGAATAGATGTGTGATGTGTGAGTTGAGTGTTCAGGGACACAGGAGGAATAATACACTTCAAGCCACAAAATAAGCAATCATATTCTGTATACCTGCAAGTCATCCAGCTCGCCGAAGGAGAATTCTTGCACGTCAATGTGACCTTTCACCTTTTTCTTCTCTTCTCCAATTTGCCATTCCCCTGGTTTTTCATACAAGTCATTATAGTCATGTGCAAGGGACAAAGAGGAAACCAGGAAAAGCAGGTAAACCCGAGCAGGGGCAAGGCCAGCAACATCATTTAGGCAACAGAAGTGGAGCAAAATAAAAAAATTTCCAATTTCAAAGTGGAATTAATAAATTTACACGTAATTATACGAAAATATGGAGGTGACACCATAGCATATTGAAATTTCAACCACAGTGTGCTTAAATATGTGAAAGTTTGATTTGTTTTTGGTTATCTATACCTGACATTGAAATTGAGTAACTTGTTTTTTTTTTTATTAAATTTAGTGGAGGTCAAAATAAATTATTTGAGGGGGCAAAATGTGATATACTCTTGTTATGTAGTAGGAAAAATAATTTAAAGTGACGGAAAGTGCCCCCCACTGTCCATATATTGGCCTCGCCCCTGAACCTGAGGGAAAAAGAAGAAACAGATACCCTTCACTCTTAATGTTAACTCGAAGGTATAGCCAACACGCTTTTTATTGCGAACCGTGACCAGGAAAGCCTGCAAGAATAAGCAGCAAATACATTCTTAGTTTTCTGATATTAGTTTTCTGATATAATCAAATCTTTTCCGGAACACAACCAAGAAACTTATTAAACAATGAAGGAAAACTCCTTTATTTTTCAAGAGAAATCCTTGTTTCACATCCAATGCACGAAATAAAAGGAAACAAAAAAGAATCTAGATCAGTGCAAACTTATCGTCTTGTCTTGCAGAGAAGATATGAATCTAACTATCTAAGTATCTAGCTATACTTAAGAACTTCTAGGTTTCTCTTAGCTTGATCACCATGCTAAAACTCATCATGAAACTCTAGGGCCTGTATCACCACCACATATATCTCGGTCAATCAAGCTGAGCTCACAGCAAGCAGTTGTATGTTACACAATATTGATTTCTCTCTTAGTATAAACTTCTGTAACCTAACCGTACACCCAATCCACAACATGACTGTATTCTGATGTTTAGGAAGCTTTGCACCACAGCAGTACAAAGCAATTGGAGTAGATGATTGCCCCCCAAAAAAAACATGACAAGCAATCAGTTTTTGGGCAGGCGGTTATAAGGTGGTGCAGTGGAATGGAGCTAGAGTGGGGTTTAGGGGTGCGGCGTTCCATCCCTGGCGGAGGTACGAAGTGTGGTTTAGAAGTGCATGGTTGGTGTGGGAGTAGTATATAGTATACGTGTATTATAACATTTGCCGTTTCAAAAAGAAAAAAAAAAATCACTTCTTGAGCAAGATCTTACTAGCAATTCAAACTAGGTACAGCAGGTTTATAAGAACCTACACTTAATCTTAAACAAATATGTTTTCGCCCAACCAGTTACTGAAATCATGAGAAAAGTCCATTTAAACAAACAGATTTCTTGTTTTTTACTGTTCCCTGTGGTGCAGTGTCCTTAGGCACCCAGGGTCTCAAACCTCTCACATAATTGATACCAATACTGGAGATTGGAAATGAAAATAAGTAGCAAACACTCACATCTCCAGAGCATCTTGTCACTTCTGCTATCTCTGCTCTGCCACCAGAGAACTCCAGGGATCCCACAGACACAAGTAACTCCTGCACTCAGGTCCAAAACTAAGCATAAATGTGTTTTCTAATGATTAAATACGAAAACATGATCAGAACAGTAGCCTGAAGGCAATAACAAACAAAAACAAGAATGTTTATACAACAACAGAATTACGTTTGATCCACACGTTACAACAGGGGTAAATCCTAAAAAGATTCTTAGTGAAGGGATAATTTCATGTGAGATCAACTGTTAAAGTTAATGAACATGAAGTGCCTCGTACTCGTCCTCATTAATCATGAAGTTATAGTGTTCATGTAAAGTATGATCTAAGTTTATTCTTTTTGAAATCATTACATAGCCAACACCCACAAACAGGGTACGTAACACATACATAGATATTAGACGAAAATGTCTGCAGTAATCTAAAAGCTCCTCACCTTGATACGATCACTCGCCCATTTATTTAGATTTTTCTCCTCCCATGTTCCAGCCTGCAAAGAGAAGCCCAAGTCAATGCTACATTATAATAAGGGCGAAATTAGTTAAAAATAACCTCTAAATAATGAAGCAGAAGTAATTATTTGTGACTGAAGACTCCAAATGCTCAACAAACAACAAGGGGTGTTCAGATCCTTATCTCTGTATCAGCAAAAAGGAAGTCATGTATATGATGACGAAGAAAACTAGGTTGATTGGCTGAACAGAAGAGATCAAATCGCTTAGGTGGCATTGAAGTTAGTAGATAATGGAGCAGCTTAAAGTTAGAAGATAAAACAGCTGCAGTGTCAAATGAACGTAGAAGTTGCTCAACTAGAATGCTTGTTCATGGATAGATACGAAAATAGTCGCATGCGTCTGTTTTGCGAGTTTTACAAACGAAATATTTTAGCATGCAAACCCTCTATTCCGACTGAAACTTCATATTTCTTGTTTTGCATCGTTTGGAAACATACTTCCCATAAATGAAAAAAGATCTTTTATCGACCATCAATATAATCATGATCACTTTATTCAGTCTTCTATTAAAGAAAATGCTCACCAATTTATTTATTTTATAACCTTTCTTAGCTGGCGTTCATAAACATGTTAATAGTAAACAGAAGTTTCAAATAGAGAGGGGGAGTATGTTTTATGTGTGAGCTTCTGTTCTTAGCAGTAGAAAATACTAGAAACCTACACAAAAATTATTTATTATGGAAGAGAGTAGTGAAGATAGAAGATGAATATATTTTATGATCCTTTCTATTTTCCTCTTCTTTCCCCTTTGAGAAACTTCTCGCGGGATAACAGAGAGTAGTTCGATTCTATAAACCACATAAATAGAATTTGTACTCAGTATTATGTTATACTATCAATGAATTTACTCAACACCAATGAACATCAAAACAATTACTAGTCGAGAAAAGCTTCAAATCTGAATAAAACTCACAAAAGTAATACATTCACATTACTACGTACGGAAAGTAAACAAGCAGCAATAAATCATGAAATAAGATAATGAAAAACTTGATTGATTGATTACCCTATTCCAGGCGGAACCGAGATGAGTTTGGTTGGGTTGTTGAACCGCAGGGTCAATCTTCTTGGGCTGAGGCAAGGGGGCAGCGTCACGGCTAGCCTCTCGCACCCAGTAGGTGTATGAAGAAGGTACCTCTGCGGCTGCTGCAGAATCGGCTGCACCACCTCCTTCCATTATTATTATTATTGAAGCTCAAATTCGAAAAACACGGATCAAATTTTGTCAGCAGGGAGAGGAATGGTGGTGGTGGATTGGATTGGATGGATGAGATGAGTCGGAGAAGATGGATCTGGTTTTCTTTTCTTTTTTTGATTCGCGAAGCTTCTCTCTCTCGGGAACAAAGGACCGTAACGTGAAA
Source organism: Plantago ovata (assembly GCA_028274465.1). Taxonomy (NCBI): domain Eukaryota; kingdom Viridiplantae; phylum Streptophyta; class Magnoliopsida; order Lamiales; family Plantaginaceae; genus Plantago; species Plantago ovata. The sequence continues at coordinate 22,271,503 of CM051455.1, read as the reverse complement.
ACTCTTTCGATTATTATTTGAGTCTCCCAATTTTGACTCGACGACTGTGGCGGTGTGGCCCTTTTTTTGTGGCCAGCTGGGGATTGGGGTGTTTTCTGGAACTTTCTCTCTCACTGTGTTTTTGCTTTCACTGGGTCAATGTTTGATGTTTCAGCCAATTTGGTCTCGTCTCTTCCAAATTTTATATGGGCTTGTTGTAAATTGCATTGCGCACCTACTTTATCAAACAAAAATAAAATAAAATTTAAAAAAAAATTGGGATGATGATTTCACTAGGGCTCAGCGTGGGCGGGTGTAGCCGGATTTGTAACAAAACTAAGCCGACCCATTGTATGTGGGTGATTTTTTTTACAAACCACGACGGGTGAAAAAAACACTCAAACTGTTGCGGGCGAAAGACGGGTGGTTAATAATATTCAAACTCGATAAAAATCAAACTAAATTAACATACAAACTCCAAGTAACGAAGTTCAAAATGCAAACAACCGCAATATCCATTAGTGGTACATGTCCAAAATAAAACTAAGTTTTAAACATAAATGAAACTAAGCAATACACATTAAACTTCTTCAGAAGACTGAGCTCTGTTTGTATGTTAGTTATAGCACAGCTGCAAAACTACAAAAACTACAAGGAGCAAGAAAAGCATAGTGAGCTATATTAAAAAGAACCTGAGTAGAAAAAAAAAAGAAAAAAAAAACTAACAAGAAGAAAGAAAGGAAAAAGAAATGTAAAATTAGTTGATTACATGCGATGGATAATCTACCTGATTTGTAAAGATATGTTCAATATTTTCAAACTATATTGGACACCAAAATCTCAAACACCTTACTTCAGAACTGATTATAAGTTAATTGTTGAAAGGTTGGCAAACATAAGTTCTCAACATTCAACTCATCTGTAACTGTTTCATTCATCAACCGATAAAAACTCTCACTAAAAATTAATTGGCTCCTTTATGCTACTAATGTAGTTATGCTTCCACTCATCAATAACCGAGTGGTGAGTATACTGATTAGCAAAAAAGAAAGAAAAAAGAACCTAGCTAGTAAACTAGTAATAATAAATATATATATATATATATATATATATATATATATATATATATATATATATATATATATATATATATGTACATACATATATATATATATATATATATACTATATACATACATATATATATATACAAAATTATTAATTTATTACAAATTAATTTATTTAGAAGTACTAGTTAATTAATTTTAATTTTAATTTTAATAGAAAATAATCTTAAATCGATGAATTATGCATAACCACCTAAGAGAGTAAAACTCCTTAGTTCTTACTAGGACGTAGGATACGCACTAAACATATTTCAATATCAACAATACTGTAGAATTTTGGGGTCTTACATTGCATGTCGTAAGAGTTTTTCAAAATTAATTATTTATATTGACTCATTATATATCGTGCAATGTTTGGACATGTTAGAGATACCTGCACAATACGAGTTGGGCCTTATGGAGGGACAGTAGGAGTATTATTGATAAGTTTGAAGAAGTACGAGTACAGTTCATCTATCGGAAAGCAAATCAATCATGGGAGTCATCCTTTATATTTTAGATTTACCTTTGCCCAGATAAATCAACCATGTCGGGATAGATTGCAAATGTGAAAAGATTGTTTGGAGTGACCTTTTAGTGTCGTAATAAATGATCTAAAACTCATTTACTCACATAAATCCACGTGCTTTGTAACTTCTTCAAGTTAATATGATACTATCTTTTGTTGTATGCCATAAAAAAAGTGTAGCTAGTGGTAGAGAGATGAAAGAGAAGAAAACGAATGATCTTAGCTAAATTAGATGAAGAAGAAAGCGTTTTTCCTAAATGAGTAATGGTCTCTAAATAATTCTACCTCGATCCAACTCCACTATCTCGACTTGTTGGCACAAGGAGTACCTGGCTTTTGTGTTTTGATTTAACATATGGGAGCGGAGGTATATAAAATGAGAGTGCATGTATCCACCCCTTACCTTTACCTTGTGATGTGAGTGTTTTGTAATTGTTGGGGAATATAGTTGACGCAACACCTTGTATGAATTTGGATTTGAATTTGACTTGGACTTTGTCGATTGGCAAAGTAGACTAGACATGTATCTCATAAATAGATTTGGTGTTGAATCTTAACTTGTTTAATCGGTTTGACACTATTTATGAAATGGATGCCGTGTGCAACAGGGGAAGCAAGTAGGGTTTTATGGAATAAATTGGAAATGGGTTCTCCCCTATATATTACTCATGAGTATGAAATGGACACATCTTAAATATATCTCATGAGTATGAAATGTACACATGGTTTCTTAATTTTGTAGCCGGTGTATTTGATGACCGAGGATTATGTAATCAATATAAAGTTTATTATGTGTACTGTAATGAACTGATTACTAATTGATCTAGACCTAATCATGTAAATTGATAACATTATTGAGATAGGGTCTGTTTGAATCAAATTTCAGTATAACTTGATTTTAACAGGTGTTATATCAATCAAATTAACCCTTTATTTAGCACGATGAATTTGTCAGCTGCCTTTAATTATGTGTGAAGCTAATATTTGATCATACAAATTGCTACTCGGGGTCGGGCATCATTTTGGTAAAATGGTAAATTCAAACCGAAAGGTCATTGCTACTTGCTACCAGCCAGGGGCGTGCACATCTCGCTCTCACGTACATACATACAGATAAGCAGAGCCACACACAATGTTGTCGCTTGATTACATGCGGAAAACGTCTAGTTTACTTCATCAACCAAATTCCTGCTGCATCCAAGAAGAACCCTTCAAACTGGTCAACCACAGGAACAATCATGAACCATCAGGTAATCACACTTCTTCTTCAAACCATTTCAAGTTCCATGTTGACTCTCAATCAAACAAGCTACTGTTATAAATCAGGAATTCAGATGTGCTTTCTGTTTATTTTAATGGGTATACTTAGATTTCGCAAGATTTTGTTGGATTTGAGATTCTGAATGATCACAAGATCATGCCCACCAACTGTTTGGTAAAATGCTTAGTTTGCTGTTCTTGGTTTTTTTGGGTACAGGTGGTCGATGGTAGCCGTGAACGTGATGAGCATGGCTACACACTTGACAAGGCACTCTCAGCTGTGGGATTCGGGAGATTTCAAGCTCTAGTGCTGGCTTATGCCGGGCTCGGTGCAATGTCTGAGGCCATGGAAGTGATGATACTTTCTTTCATTGGTCCTGCGGTTAAAGATGAATGGGGACTTTCGTCTGCCCAAGAGAGCTTAATTACTACTGTTGTTTTTGGTGGCATGCTTATTGGGAATTATATGTGGGGTGTTATATCTGATAATTATGGAAGAAGGCAAGCATTTCTCTTCCCAACTTTTGTTCACTTATAATAATGATTTTGCTCGTGTGTTGTATCATGTATGAAGCAATGTTTCTTGTTTGCCAGGATAGGCCTTCTAAGTGTAGCTGTAGTAACAAGCATGTTCTCGGTATTTAGTTCTTTCTCCCCAAATTATGTAGCATTGATCATTTTCCGCGTGGTTGTTGGCATTGGTCTGGGTGGTGGACCTGTGTACTCAGCCTGGTTTTTAGAGTTCTTGCCTGTGCAAAATAGGGGAGGTTGGATGGTTCTCTTTTCCACTTTCTGGACTATTGGAACGATACTTGAGGCAGCATTGGCTTGGGTATGAAACTACTATGTCATGATCTATAAGTCATTACAAGTGTCATTCTTTTTACTCATTAGTCATTACTGTTGAACTGATCAAAGTTGGAGTTCTATTGATTTCAATTGATGGTGATAAACTGCGTTTTATGGTCAAGCAAATACATTGTTATTGTTTGAATCTTTTTTTTAATCTGGGTACTAGAATGATGTGTGTTCTTGAAAAATATTTTTTAACTGCCTGAGCCTTCTTTTATCAGAAAGCATTCCCATTTCGAGACATTTAGGCCTAACATTTTCTGCAGTATGTGTAAGCAAGTTTTGAAGTCATTATACCTATTAATGCAGATTGTGATGCCAAGTTTGGGATGGAGATGGCTGCTTGTGCTATCATCAGTACCCTGTTTGGCTGCATTCTTCCTTTACTTTCTTACAATAGAGTCTCCCAGATACCTATACATGAATGGAAAAATCATCGAAGCAGAAAATATTTTGAGGAAAATGGCATCCATCAACAAGATGGAGCTTCCTTCTGGCATTCTTGTTTCTGATGAAATAACAGACCAGCTGGATGAAGACTGTTTTCCTCCAGAAGAATCTCCGTTACTATCTCATAGGAATTTGAAAATATCTGAGCATAAACCAGGGTTCTCATCATTACTCTCACTCTTATCGCCACGTTTAGCTAAAACCACGCTTCTCATGTGGGTTGTATACTTTGGAAATTCATTCTCCTATTATGGTGTTGTTTTATTGACCTCCCAATCAAGCAGTGGGCAGACTGAATGTGGCTCAATTGTTTTGACATCATTATTGACAGATTCAAGTCTGTACAGAAATGTATTCATAACTAGTTTTGCAGGTATTCCAGAGAACTTTATATCATGAATCAGTTACATTCCTGTTTAGTCTTGTGACCTCTACTTCATATTTTTCTAGTTTTGCATGATCTAATTTTTGGTATTTGACCATTTACAGAGGTTCCTGGACTGATTATATCAGCACTCCTTGTGGATAAAGTTGGGCGCAGAATTTCAATGGTTCTCATGTATTCATTGGGATTCATTTTCCTTTTACCATTAGTATTTCATCAGAATGAAGTCTTAACCACATCTCTATTGTTTGGAGCCCGTATGTGCACTATTGGTACGTACACGGTTGCAGGTGTTTACTGTCCAGAGGTAAACCATCTTCTTGTCCTCTCTTTTGGGCTGCGTTAGGTTTTCATTCTTTGAGGGGCTGTGAAAGGAGAAATGAGACAATAAGTTTTATATTGTACATGATTTTATGATACACATGCAGTTCTTTTTATTCACCTCAACAATGTTTGATTTATTTGCAATCTGAAATAAAATAAGTACTTCTGAAAACATTTGCAAATTTTATCGCCATGAAAAAGAAAAAGAAAAAACAAAACAGAAATGGTGGTGTTTTTTCTTTCTCTCTCTCCCCCCGCCCCCCTGCCGCCTCTTTTTGTGGGTTGAAGTCCAGGGAACCAACAGGCCAAAGGAACTATCGTTTTTAACTGTCAATGGATGAAGTAAATTTATTTCTTAATCGTTCTATTTCCTGTCTTATTATTGTATGCAGATTTATCCAACATCTGTGAGGACAACAGGAATTGGAGTTGCGACTGCCATGGGACGGATAGCGGGCATGATATGTCCTCTAGTAGCGGTGGGATTGGTTTCCGGTTGCCATCAAATGGCGGCAATAGGTTTATTTGAGGCGGTAATAATACTCTCCGGAATCAGTGTGCTGCTTTTCCCCATTGAAACCAAGGGAAGGGAGCTAAATGATGTTGCTACTGCTGTAGATAAGTAGGCTCTAGACATGCAAATTGAACCTATGGATGATACTTGTCAATATATTTGTGAAAGAAAAGCCTCTTTATTTTTCTCATGGTAATGTTATCATATTAGTGGTCATACCTCAACTCTCAAGGTAGCTCAAGTTAATGTAATAAATAGGATTGTCATTTTTCTATATGTGCAGTTGCCTTAGTTGTCTCTGTCATTCTATTGAACATGGAACTACTTGAGGGGTCACTGATTGGTGTGCAGTGGAGTTTTGAGTAGGTGCTGCAACAATTTTTATTAAAGATTTTTAGACCCTGGATAAAAACTTGATATATAGCTGATACCTTGCTCGTGTCGATGGAGAAGTTTAAGCTCCCATTGATTGAAAATTTCAAATAAAAATTAAAATTTTTAATATGGTTTAACTTCATCCTTATCATCTTTATGTCATACTAGTTGCTTACATATTCAACACTAACTAGGCTTCTGCTGTGCTCTCTAAACACATAACTTCTAGAAAAGAAAAGTTGGATAATTTATGGTGCTCCAATGATGTGATTGTGACACTTCCAACTTTTAGTCCTAAGTATATTTAGTTCTCCTGATTGTGCCTATTGGTTGACAAGTTGACAATGGTCCAGAATATATGTCATTGCCAGTTGCTCATATTTCCAGGTGAACTTAAGGTATTTTTGTTTTGGTTGGACATTCAGCACGTCTTTGATGTTGGTATATTATAATATTCACTCAGTTGCACAGAAATGAATCATTATTTATGGGAAAAAATAGTGCAATTATTCACTGTCTGACTAGCTTTAGTACTTAGTATTATCGCTGTGGTTGATTTTTCCGTGTATATTTATTTTATTTATGTGGATGTTCAAGAATCAACCAAATCGGCTGAAATCATGGACCAGGAGGTAAGTGTTAGCGTTGCAAGCAAGTTTATCCAATTCTTGAAAGTAGTGTAAGAAATCAAGAATTTTGATTGCTTCTCTGTTTAGTTAAGACGTTCACTAAATATTACTACTAGTATGGAATTATGGTCTGCTGGCAATTTGTTTGATATAATGCTTGCTTTTATTCGTCTTGGATTCTTGGTTCTATATTAGAGGTGTTGGACAGTAATGATGTGGAGCTTGTCTACACCCTTGATAAGCACTTTCATCAGTGGGATTTAGGAAATTCGAGGCCCCGGTGTTGGTTTATGCGGGTCTCGGTGTGATGGATGAGGCCATGTAACTGATGATCCTTTCATTTATAGGTCCGGTGGTAAAAACCGAATGGGGGCTTTCGTCTGGGCAAGAGAGCTTGATCACGACAATGGTTTTTGCTGGGATGCTTGTTGGAAGTTATTTGTGGGGGTGTTGGTTATATCTGATAACTATGGATGGATGTCACGCTTTCTGTTCACTCCCCAAATATTTGGAGATTAAAGAAATTGATATTTTACTTTTGTCTCTGTGGTGGTATGGTATCATTGTATCAACTATGGCGAAAAGTTAATTGTTTTGGTGTGAACAGGATAGGCCTTTTAAGTAGTTATATGTAGCTGTAGTAACAAGCGTGTTCGCTGTACTTAGTGCTTTCACCCCAAGTTATTCAGCGTCGATCATTTTCCGTGTGCTTCTTGGCAATTGGCATTGGTGTGGGCGGGTGGACCTATGTATTCGTCCTGGTTTATAGAGTTCGTGCCTGTGCAAAACAGAGGTGTTTGGATGGAACTATTCGACTTTCTGGACTATGGGAAATATACTGGAGGTTGCATTGGCATGGGTATGTATGTTCGCTCTAATGAATTAAGATTTGTTACATTTATAACCCTGTTTGCTCTCTCCTTTCACCTTAAATGTCTGCTTAAAACTTCTGAAATAATGCGAATTGTTCGTAAAATGGGTTAATTGCCTAAGCTCCAAAGATTAGCTATTGAAAACTGGCATAAAGCTTCATGAAAGTTAGAACTACATTGATTTCAATTGGTGGTGCTAAGTAGATAGAAACGTCAATTCGGTTATTTTATTTTATTATTTTATTTTATTTTTCATTTTTGGAAAAGAAAATTGTGATTCTTATGGTAGAGTTAAGGACTTGTTTGGTTCGTATATATTGAGTTGATGGCAACTCAAAAAATCTAGATTTTGACCTAATTTGCAATTCTTCAACTAATAGTCACTTTTTTGTGGTCCGCTCTTCAGTTATTAGGGGCTTTTTTTATCATTATCATTGTAAGATATTTTATTTTAATTATTTTAAAATTTTAATATTGGAATTGATACCGAATTGTAAGTGGAATTTGACCCTTAAAAGTAAATAACACATACCAAATTGATGGAATATGTAGGAGTACTTCATATAATTTCTAAACTACTTAGAATTACATACATGTAGCTTTAGACGAAAAAGTTAGGAGTTCATATAATTTCTAAACTATTTAACATTGCGATTATTAAAATCTATGTGAAAATCATCTGTGTCTTTAGAATGTGCATAATTGGGAATATTTGACTTTGACACATCAACACTCATAGTGGTAATCCAATCAAAAAACTATGTTCATCCACATATATATGCACAAAAATGATCAACTGATAGGAAAATAGAATTTGGCCAACATTATTATTAAACAACCGATGAAATCATTTAATTTTAAAAAGGAATCATTAAAATGGATGAAGGAGAGAACATGAATATGTTTCTTTTGAATAATTAGTAAAATTGGGCATGCGCAAAGTAAAAAGAAATAAACAAAGAGGTATTATACATTTCCATTAAATGCACCATCCAAAGTTAATTTGAAAACACTCAACTATATAATGTATGATCTAATAAATCATTATCTTTAAATTATTCAATCTAACATAATTTAAAATTAAAAATTAAAAAACAAAAAGAATAAAATAGTTGCTTTAAATTATCCAATCTAACACATTACACAGTTACGTCTCATTGTTATGTTATTATTCTATCTATAATAATATTAGAGAAAGGTGGTTAAGTTAGTTTTTTCTTTTCTATTCCCTTCTTCTTTCTTTCATTTTTTTCCCCAAATATTTAGTGGATCAAAACTAATTGAATGTTCAAAATCAAATGGTGTTCCAACTACCTTCCATGCGTTGACTTTTATAGATATAATATATAGATTATATGGATAAATAGATACTGGCATGTTCACAACAATATAATTTAGGAAATATTATTTTTGAAAGTTAAATTATTCTTTTGACTACATATTTTTGTAATAAAATAATAAGAACGATGATAATTTTACATATGAAATTGGGTCAATTTTAAATGTAAATTTCAACATGTGAATATAATGCAATCAAAATCCCACATCACTAAAGTATGAAAAAATATATGATTATTTATATAAATACACTATTTTTCTTGATATGAAAAATACAAATAATAATAAGAGTACATGTTACTGAACAACACCACAAGCCCAAAATACTACTATATATTATCATCTTCACCATCATGGAATAAGCTATCATATTAAATAGATGTCGTATTGACAGATTGTGTATCTATAAATGTGGGAGAACCCTCCGGAAATGTTGGATGCACAATATGATTTTTATAGGTGAGAGAGATGGTAGGTGTTCTATTTCACATGGAATTTTTTTTCCGGAATAATATGAGTTTTAATATAATTTTTATAAGTTTTGAAAATTAAGTTGCTGTTATAATTACTTATTTTTGTAGTAAACAAGAACAACGATGACATGACGACGAATTTACATATAAATTGGATTCTATTTCAAATGTGAATTTCATGCAAATTTTATAATTTCAAACAGGTATTATTATTTATTTATTTTTCTTTATTTCTAATATTTGGATACAAGAAGACATGAGATAACCATCAGTACTTCCAATAAAAATAAAAGAAACATGTTGCACTAATACAGAAACAAAGTCGGGGCTTTCTATTCTCAGGTCGGCTTCGTACCGACCTGAGAATAGGTCTCCATTCAATTGTTGCCACGTGGAACCGGTACGAACTTATTTTTTTTTATTATAAATAATTCAATTTTGATAGTAATTATTGAATATACATCTATACCCCACAAGTCATAGCCTTTTTTTAATTAAATTTAATAATTTATATTTTTATTATATCTTTAAAATAATTAAGAATACTTAAAAAATTAAAATACTGTAAATGAAATTCATTTAATCAAAATCAAAATCCTCCAATTCAGATCGTGCTAGATATGTTCTTCCCCAATTTTATAAACCAATCACAATTTCTGCACTTTCATTGAAAACTTACCGGAGCTTCTCATCAGAGCATCCATGTCAATGATGGAGTGAATGATATCATTGAAGTTAGAGTAGCACATCATGTCCAAACCAAAATTCAATCGCAAGCTTTATATACATCAACTCTCTTTTTTTCTCTATCTTCACCTAGATAAGAAACTAGAGGAAGCTTTTGACAAAGGCTCATGCACGCCGCCGGTTAGGGTTCTTCATAATTCGTTTAATGGGTAATAATAATTGTTATGTTTATTTGAATTGAATTAACAAAGTAGTGAAGATTAATTAAAATATATTTAATTTGTAATTCATAAATTAATATAGTTTTTTTAATATAATATATTAAAAAAGGACATTATAGTCATCTTATATTTTAAATGGATTTATTTTTTAATTGAAAAATAAATTTTTATAGATCGTACCGAAAATTACATGTAAAATAGCTTTGAACAAAAATGAAGGGATTGGATTAAATTAATTGCCATGTGGCAGCAATCTAATGGAGACCTACGCTCAGGTCGGTACGAAGCCGACCTGATAATAGAAAGCCCCAACAAAGTCACATATATTTTAGTTAAGTTTATACAAAAAGTTGAAAAACGGTTTCAATAAATTGTAGGTTTTACTTATAATCTCTTATAAGTTTTATAAGTATTATTAATTTTTAATTATGCCTTTACGGTAAAGTTTATTTGGTGTTGGAAATAACTCATAATCTCATATTCATATATTCATACAAAGAATTTTTTCTATTTTATTTTCTAAAAACAAAAAAAAATAAAAAAATATATATATATATATATATATATATATATATATATATATATATATATATATATATATATATATATATATATATATATATGCATATACTCATCCGTTTTTTAGATTTTTTATGTTGGATTTAGAACGGTTTTTAGGAGGTTGGTATATTTAGTGTAGTGTTTTGTTTAGTGACAAGAATCACAATAAAATTGTGTGATAAAGATATGCTAAAAAATTTAACAATTTTAAAAAACAGAAAAAATAGATACCTAAACAATTAAAAAAACAAATGAGTATATGTTAGTACGACCAATTTGTGAGATCGCATCATCGCACGCATATCACAAGAATACACCTCAAGATTTGTGTGATTGATCACTAACAAATTAGGCTAATTAACTACTAAGCAAATAATCCATCGAAATTCGACAGGAAATAGTAAACAAATACTCGAATGAAAATCAACTAAAATGAACAGCATCGTTTTCTTCATTTTTATTGATAGAAAATTTACGAAATAGTCCCATAATAATAGACATGTTTAACACAGATAGTGTTCTAAATTATGCGGAATAGAATTGTAAACACACTTAGTGTTCTAAATATTTCGAAATATACCCACCTGGCCCATTTATTGTTCTAAACTATTGAAGAATAGATCCGGAAGACCATTTAGTGTTCTAAATTATTACGAAATAGACACGCCGGACGCATTAAATATTCTATTATTACGGAATAATTCGTCACATGTAGTTAGTGTACTAAATAATTACGCAATAGACCCGTTGGGCCATCTAATGAACTAAATTATTGTGAAACAGGCACATTGAACGCACTTAGTGTTCTAAACTATTGCGGAAGAGAGTATAAGACCCATTTGGTGTTCTAAATTATTGCGAAATAGACCTTTCGAACGCATTTAATGTTTTAAATTACTATGGATTAACCCGTTGGATGTAGTTAATGTACTAAATTATTAAAGAATAAAACCGTTGGATCCATTTAATGTTCTCAATTATTGCGGAATGGATCCGTCGAACACATTAAGTGTTCTAAACTATAGTGGAATAGACCCGTAGAATACTGTACGTTAGTGTTCTAAACTATCACAGAACATACCATTGAAAAACTAGTTAGTGTTCTAAACTATCACAGAACATACCATTGAAAAATAGTTAGACCCATTTAATGTACTACAGTATTGCGGAATGAATCAACCGAACACGATTTGTGTTCTAAACTACAGCGAAATAGACCCATAGAATACTATTAGTGTTCTAATTGCAGAATAGACCATTGAGAAAACAATTAGTGTTCTAAACTATTACGGAATAAACCCGTGTGTACTGTTCTAAGAGCACTAGCAATGGTTGGCTTATTTGAGGTTTAAGCCCCAAATAAGCCACAAATTAGCCACAATGCATGGGGGCTTTTTAGGAGCTAGATTTATGTAGCCCCAAATAAGCCCCAATAATAATAAAAAATATAGAATTTGAATTAAAAAAATATATCAAAATGAGAATTAATATTCTTCTAAATGACATGTCCAATTTGATTTGTGAGTTTCCACAAAAAGAGACAGATAGTTTTTTCCTGCTGAAATGATTATAGTTAACAAAAACAATAATTAACTAAGTTTCATGAATATAAAGATGATGCACAAAATTGTTGAATACAAACATATTTGTTTAGCGTTCTATTTATAAAATTACGGTAAACAAAATTTGATATGTGTAACAAAGTGAAAGATGGTCTCATATATAATCATTATTGTGTCAGTTTAATATTTTTAATGTCTTGAGATGTAGGGTGTTAGATTAGCACATGAGAGGTCGGAGTTAGAGTCCCAAAAGAGGTATAAGGTGGTATGGGTGTATTTGAAGTTAACTTTAGTTTGGAAGAATGAATATATTATATGAATAGTTGTCCTGCTATTTAAATATCTATTTGAGTTTTCAAGATCTATTTTGACCACAAGTTCACTTTTAAATTATATCTAATTAAATTTACTTTTAAGTTCTCTACTAAAAAATGACCTTACAAAAACAAATGGATTTTCATTAGTCAAATGTATGGGTTAAAATATGCTTAAGCCTCTTATGTTTTTTCTCAGTATTTTCTCTTTTTATTTTTGATAATATATATATGTTATATTTTAAAATTTACATGAAAATGTATAATTAATTTCATTTAGTATGTTTCAATATAATTTGTGGCCCAAATAGAACTCAAAGAAAAAAAATTTAAAAACCATCTACAGATTATTCGCTATCAAAAATATATTTTAGACTCAAATAAATAAATATATCTGGTACTTTCGATGACAAGCGTTCAACTAATTTTTGTATTTAGTAATAGCATCCCAATTTGCATGGGGTGTTATCAACGAGTGCAACAGTTGGACTCATATATATTAATTTCGAGTATCAAAAGCGGAGATGTTTATTCGGTAGTACCAAAGATAAAATTTTCTTAAAAAATCCTGAGTTTTTACATGTGTTATGATGTTGGCAAAACGAGAAAAATTAAACAAAATTGCAAGTTCGTCTATTATGATACATCATATGTCTCTCGGCACCATGTTTAGTTGAGCACGGAGATAAAAAAAGAGGTTATGCAAATAATTGGAATAATAAAAATCATGAGAGTAAGTAAATAAATCAAATGATATAATGAATAAAGTAGGAGATAGAGTAACTAAAGTAGTAGAGACGATGAACAAAGTATGAGATATAATATGACAAATAAATTTAGAAAACATGAAGTTAAGACTCAGACAGAATGATTACTAAAGTTAATCTCATGCTTCATTTTGGAATCACTTCTTTCAAATAATGTTTGTTATTTGTTCATGTTCAGTCGGGTTCCTCGCCGTACAACGTTGAAATAGGAGAAATTTAAATTTAAGATAGCGTATTAGAGCATATTGTTCATGTTAAATTAAAGAATAAATGCAATTTCTAAGAACTCATTGATCACCACATGTAATACCAACCAAAATAGTTATAATTATTGGTGTCGATGTACATTTAAAACCCATTACTCAAATTCCACGTCTACCGTTTAAGATATTTCAAAAAATAAAACTATCTCAAATTTTACATCCTTTGTCTCTCGCACCATGTTTGGTTGAACACGGAGATTAAAACAAAAAGCTATACAAATAATTGGAAGAATGAAAATCATGAGAGGAAGTAAATAAAGCAGATGATATAACGAATAAAGTAGGAAAAATAGTAACTAAAGCAGTAAAGACGAATAGAGACGATGAATAAAGTATGATATATAATATGACAAACAAATACAGAAAACATGAAGTTGAGACTGAGATAAAAGGATTACTATAGTTCTATAATCTCATACTCCATTTTGGAATCACTTCTTTCAAATAATGTTTGTCGTTAGTTCATGATTAATGGGGTTCCTCGACGTACAATGTTGAAAATAGGAGAAATTTTAATTTAAGCTAGCGTATTAGAGTATGTTCATGTTAAATTAGTGAATAGACAAAATGCAATATTTGAAAACTCATTGATTACCCCATGTAATACCAAAATAGTTATAATTATTAGTATCGATGCACATTTAAAAACTCATTACTCAAATACCACGGGTCAATATCATATCCATGGGATGTGTACAGTGTAATCATGACTTTATAACTCCACCAGCCTAAAAAGTCGGGTCTTGATTAGAGTGATTGTGCTGTTACAAGTTACAACTAAAATCAGAGTGGGGTCGATGCCAACCCTACGAGGGTTGCAAATGGTTAGTCACTTGATATAATTAATCTGACCTAAATGTTAGATAAGTCCAAAACTTATGAGTGCTGGATCCGGTCAAAAGCGGATAATATCATACAAGTGAGATGTACAATATTTGACATAGTCATGAAGCCTTATGAGTGATTCAAAAATCAAACATGTGTAACTGGAATTCCCGCATCCACATCGCTTAATTATGAGTGAACGGGATAAAGGGAATATATGTTAGACCATCACTCTCACATAGTATGGGGCATTTTGGGTGTGATCAAAAGTACATCCGTGCGTGGCTCAAGTGTAAAGCTGATAATATCATATCATCGAGATGTGTGTGGGTTCGTCATTGGTAACTTCGCCGGCCCAACAGGCTGGGTCTCGACCCATTTGTGGCAGGGTCGTTATAAGTGGTATCAGAGCGGGATTGACTGAAATTGAATGAACTAAATGCCATGCGGGGCAAAGTGCTGCACCGTATGGGCGGTGGAGACGCCTCTTGAGCCCTTAGGCGCCGCCTCTAGAATCCTGCACGGATGGTTGGCACCGGGACCACTCTCACATGGCATGAGGCATTTTGGGTGGGATCAAAAGTAAATCCGTGCGGAGCTCAAGTGTAAAGTTGATAATATCATACCATCGAGATGTGTGTGGGTTCGTCATTGGTAACCTCGCCGGCCCAACAGGTTGGGTCTCGACCCATTTGTGGCAGAGTCGTTACAAGTGGTATCAGAGCGGGATTGACTGAAATTGAATGAACTAAATGCCATGCGGGGCAAAGTGCTGCACCGTATGGGCGGTGGCGACACCTCTTGAGCCCTTAGGGGCCGCCTCTAGAATCCTGCACGGATGGTTGGCACCGAGACTCGAGAATTTAAGGGGGTAGATTGTAATACCCCGCAACTCACATCGCTTATGAGTGAATGGGATGAAAGATATATATGTTAGACCACCCCTCTCACATGGTATGAGGCCTTTTGGGTGATATCAAAACTAAACCCATGCGGGCTCAATTATGAAGTAGACAATATCATACCATGGAGACGTGTGTGGGTCCGTCATGAGTAACCTCGCCGGCCCAACAGGCCGGGTCTCAACCCATTTGTAATGTCTTTTCGTAATCTACTATACACCAATGAAACTATGCCGTGCGGGTTATTACTAGTTTTATTGTAACATCGTAGTTAGGTTCTCCTTTTCTACCAATCGAAGTTACATTATGCTATCATAAATTCATAATAAACTCCATTGTATATTAGTCACAAACATTTCAATGGGACGTTACATTTAGAAGTATATTTACCACTAATTAATAAGATTCATTATTATAAATAGTTGACTCAACACTTAAAATGCATAGATGATCGGCCCCTCATCATGAAAAGAAATCCAACCAATCAGAATAGCCCATGTTTTTTCTTTCCTATACGTGTAGTTGCCAGTCTTTATTGATTACTGTCAAATTAAACTAATGCTTAGTATTTTTTTTTTTTATCTCTACTATATAATACTAAGTAAATCTTTAATTATAATTTTTAATTCTAAAATATAGTTACCACCTGACACACCCACTATTTTTTGAAGTTAATAATCTCACAATCAATTTCCATTTCGTACCACACAAATATAGGCTAAACAAATCAAATCGACTCATAATACAAAATATAAGTGTGACCTGATGAATATACTGAACAACACTTTCATTATGCATCTTCATGTACTTTTTTTTATTTCATATCTATTATTTATTATTTTAAATTAAAAATATTCAGATCGAACACGCAACTACCATTTACCATTTCACATTTACTTGTTTCAACATCCGAGTAAAGGTGTTGTGTACGTTTGGAGTTTTGACTCTTCTACTCTGTTTCATGATGCGTGTGTACATCACTTGGTCAACATATTACAACCATCCATTTTATGCCTAATTTATATCAAAATCAAGTATCATTGGAATACACTGTTGGAAGAAAAAACTACTCCAAAATATCAATATCTTCATAAACACAGAAAATGCATGTAATAACTAGAGAAATACGATCTTTCTTTAACTTATATAAAATGGATGGTTGTTTTAGACTCAGACCTAGCCCCGGCCCACTCCAATGTTGTTATTGTTGCGAAGGAACATAATTTCGAGGGAGAAAGAATACAGCTCCCAAAATTACGAGTCTTGCAAGAAAGAAAGATAACGGAAATCATAATTATATTTATCAAATCGGTGAGAATGACAGTTAAAATTGACTAATGTATATAACAGACCAAAACCTTTTTAAGGTATCTCATGGGCCAAAGTTCGACTCAACCCAATAAAAAAATATTGTAGACTCTAATGGATAAGACAACCGATTCAATGGATAAATGTAAAGACAAACAGATAGTACGCAGTAATTAAATTAAAGACATGTAATTCTCCCTAAAGATATTTGGGATTGGGCTTCCAAGCGGTTAATTATGTGGTGATATTCCTCTGGATCCTGCGGACTGAACAGACTGTCCGTACTGCTTGGGCCGCACGAGCCGCTCAGGTCGGGAGTCGTGATGTTTCTATTCCCTTGGATAACTTACCGTTATAGTACTGTCTTCGAGGACGCTTTTTTTTTTTTTTAAACGAAATTACCTCTCCTCCTTGATACTGTAACACCTTAACCACTCAGGCCACCCTTACAACTACAACGTTTTTCTCCCTTTATTTGGAAAAAAAAAAAGAATGGGCAGGCCAAACTTGAACCCGTCCAATCCTAATTGATAGAGAGATTCGTCATCATCAGAAACTTTCAGAACTCTATGATCAGCTACTACCTGTAAATTGATAAATTCCATCCGACGACTTAACTGAAGGTACGTAAGGAAGGCATATATTATTCATGGCGTTTTAATAGTTTTCTTACGTTTCTTATCAATAAATTAAAGAACAAATTCAGTTTAGAACATGTCAAAGATTTTTTTTCTTTGCCTGCCTGGGATATATATCAAGTGAAGTGAGGTGTGTCCTATTGCTTTGCTGCCATAGCGTAAACTGTAGCTCATGATGGCTATTGTTCCTTCCTATTAGGCCAATCTGTTTCAGTTTCAATGGTATAACAGTTATTTACCAGTTTTGATATTTGTTTCTTTATGTTGGAGCTATATTAGGAGTCTTAAACAAGTTAAGTGTTGGTGATTTTAGTGTCATCAATTCATTTTAGTAGTAATGCGATCTGCTAGAGACTGATGCGATCTCTCGTTGAGCTCGGAACAAGTTTGGGTAGTGCGGAGTGCACGCTTGTTGAGCCAACGAGTTATCGACCACGAATACGAAGCGGGGGTCAAGGGGGCTGCGCTCCCTTGCGGGGTCGAGGGGCAGCGCCCCTCGCGGGGTTGCAAGGGGCAGCGCCCCTGTACGGGGTTGCGAGGGGCAGCGCCCCTGCGGGGTTCCAAGGGGCGTAGCCCCTGGCTCCAGGTCAGCGAGCGGGGTGCGGGGCAGCGCCCCGACCTTTTTTGGAACGTTGCAACTCTTCGTGAACAAACATGCTTGTTCGTGAACTAACGTGACCTTTCGTTCATAACACTTCGTTCTGAACAGATACACCACTTCGTTCACACCTTTTCGATTCTATTTATTGAAGCGATCAGTCTCCAAAACAAGTACAACGAAAACTCATACATCCTCTCTACTTTCTGATCGAAATTCATATTGCCTGAATAAGATTGCCTTCTTGGATTATCCCAACAAGGAATTCGTGTAACCCCGACAACAACTGTAGGGTCGAATTATTTTGTTTGGAAAGTGACTACACGATCCAAAGAAGTATTCCGAGATTATCACACCCATTTTACCAACATTAAGATATTTTATTGGGATCTTTGATGACTCCACAAAAGTTCAAACAGATGGATAATATTTTATTTTATTTTATGTGATCTCTCTCATTCATTCACTTTAACCTTTTTTTTTATTTTTTTCTGGTTGACAAAGAAATGAATTGTTATAAAGAAAAAGAATCACAATAATATTTCACAAGAAGAAGTTGAATACTCATGTTTGCAGCATATTCTTTCTTTGTTTGAGGGGGACCAGTACTGTCCCTTGTTTTGCGATGAGGACAAAGAGCATGTAACTCTCTTGGCTCATCATCTTAAAATATAATCAATCATCATTTCTTTTTGTTTCTTTATTATTTTTAGTTCTTTCAGTGACTGTTTATCTCCTCTTAATAACATGCTTTGATTAGCTGAAGTCAGAAGTAGCTTTTAGCAGATTCATGGTACCAAATGAGACACATGATATGCATTTATTGCTGTGGGTCTGAATAAAAACACACCAGTGAAGTTGATATCTTGAATTGTGTTTGCAGTTGCAAGAAGATCAAACAACTGCCAAGTTGAGCTGTTTTAAGAGTGAGACAGAATTAAGGGCACTGTTTTCAAACTAATCTCTGAGGTTCAAGTTCATTTAATTAGATGGATGAAGAAGGTGGTGGTGGATACACACTTGATGAGGCACTTTCTGCTGTTGGATTCGGAAGGTTTCAGGGCCTTGCCCTCGCTTTCGCGGGGCTTGGATGGGTTTCAGATGCCATGGAGATGATGCTGCTATCTTTCATTGGACCAGCACTTCAAACAGAATGGAACCTTTCTCCTACTGAAGAGAGTTTTCTCTCAACTATCGTCTTTCTTGGGATGCTTGTTGGAGCGTATTTCTTTGGATTCATATCAGATTCATATGGAAGAAGGTAACTTAGATTTAGGCGCTTACATTTGAGTTTATGATCAAAATATAAGCTGCAAGATTGACTGGGTAATATTTTCAGAACATGCTTATCTGATTTTGTCAAGTAACTGATATTTAGGCCTCCTGCTTGAAGGAATTTTATCGTTGTTGTTGGAATTAAATCCTCTTGAGCTAGGTACTTATGTGCATCTTAGTTCAATGAATTATCTGATTTTTACGTTCCACGAATAGCCGGGACATTGAGGAATATCTAGAAAGGCATTTGTTTCAGGCTAAGATGATGTTTGATGGACATCAAAATCACCCAACTAACGTTTGGGGATACTCTATAGCTCATTACATGCCGCAAGTTGAGATGATTTCTGTGCCAGAGGTTCGAGAATTATCTGCTTTTTACGTTCCATGAATATCTAGGTAAGGTAGGCGCATTTAATTTGGTTCAGGTTCAGGTGATGTTTTGATGGACAAGAAAAGCACCCAATTAACCTTTTTTTGGTTTGGTTGGGGGGTGGCTCTATAGCTCTTTTACATGCCATAAGATGCGAGATGACTATACACAAGCGTGAAACAGAGGATCCTCAATCCTTGACATGTTAACCTGATCACGATTCTAGTGTTGCTTTCAATCTTCTAGATCAGTACGTAGGCACGTATTGTGAACTATCACTGCTATAACTAGAGCGCTCGTGTATTATGCATGTAACAGCCGGACTTTATGTTCTAGGTGACTAGGTAATTAAGTTGGCCTAACCACAGATAATACTGTTTTATACAGGGCAGGTTTTATTGGTGCAGATCTAATGATAGTTGTATCTGGACTCTTGAGTGCATTGGCCCCAAATTACACTGCACTGCTGATTTTTCGTTGTTTCCTTGGTATGGGCGTGGGAGGAGCTCAGGTGTTTGCAACATGGTTTCTCGAGTTCATTCCAACTTCACACAGGGGTTCTTGGATGGTAGCCATTTCATGTTGCTGGAGTCTTGGAACAGTCCTCGAGGCTTCTCTTGCTTGGGTACATGCATATCATATTATTCATATTGCATCATTATATTTCCATTTATTTTAAATTGAATCTGAATGGAAGCATCTAACTTTATGCAGCTTATCATACCAAGATTAGGGTGGAGATGGTTGCTTGGAGTATCCTGCATACCATCTTTAACAGTGCTTCTATTCTCTGGCTTTGCACCTGAATCACCGAGGTTTCTATGCGTAAAAGGCAGGTTAAATGAAGCACGACGAGTTCTAGAGAAAGTGGCTCGACTAAACCAAACAGCAGTACCTAATGGCAATCTTCTTTGTGAACCTACTACAGACCCAAATGAAGGAAAATCCCCATGTAGAGAAGCTCTCCTATCATCATCCAAAAAACCTAAAAGCTACCCCAAAACAACTAAAAGCTACACCAAAGCGTACCTTAAATCACTTGCTGAACTGTTCTCCTCAGCACTACTGAAGACTACTCTCCTTGTCTGGTTTCTATACTTTGCATTTACTTTCTCATACTATGGAATCGTTCTGATCACTACCGAGCTGAGTAGTGGACAGAACGAATGTGGCTCAGTTGCTATCCTCCCCACTGGCCAGAACTCGAATCTCTATGTTAGTACATTCATCACCAGCACAGCAGGTTTGAAACTACACCAAGAGAGTCTAAGAACATGTGTTATATAGGTGCTTTCAAGGGTCTTAACATTTCATTGTGCAGAGCTTCCTGGCCTTCTGATAGTAGCAATTATCGTGGATAAGTTAGGTCGAAGACTGACCATGCAAGTCATGACCCTGTCAACATTTGCCGCAATGGTGCCCCTGCTATGGCACCAAAATGGAACTGTCACAACAGTTCTGTTATTCTTAGCTAGGATGTTCGTTGCTGGAGGATTTTCGATTGCTAATGTCTACTCAAAGGAGGTATATATGTAACAACTAGTCTTCAAGTTCTGTTACTTCTTGTTTTGAACAGTTCTTTGGTCTTTAACTTGTGATTGTCAATGGTACACAGGTGTATCCAACGACTGTAAGGTCAACAGGAGATGGAATTGCAAACGCGATGGGGCGAATTGGTGGGATGGTATGCCCTCTGGTAGCTGTAGGACTAGTGAGGGGCTGCTATCAAAGTGCAGCAGTTGGATTATTTGAAGCTGTGTTACTTCTTTCAGGGATTTGTATTCATATGTTTCCTATTGAAACAAAAGGCAAAGGATTAGCAGATACTACTACTTGTGTAGATACTGAATGAAACGATTCAATACAAGCAAAATAAACGTACACTTAATTTCTTGCTGATGAAGGTTAATTTTCATCCATTCTTGGCTGCAATGCAATATCAGTTTCCATCTATTAATTTCATCCATTCAGGGTTGGAATCGATTGGAAGTCTAATTTTGACAGGGATATATTTTGAAAGGGAGATTTTGGGAAAGAACATAAACACGTGGATGCAACCCGACCCAGTACCAGCTGTCTGATTGGCCAACAAAGAGATTCATCTACACACATCTGTAAGTATTTGTTATCTTCGTCTGAACATAACTGAACTTATCTATAAAAAACCAATTAAGCAAATCGGAACTGAAACGAACTGAATTTAATGATTTTTCAGACAAAGAGAACATAGGCTAAGGTGGTAAAGATGTAGTGAAGGCATAAGGTGGTATAGATGTACCTTGAAGCTAACAATAACTGTGATGAGCAGAGTTGTAACACCTGCGATTGGGAGCCGTTGTAGCTCCCATTCGGAGATCCAGATGTTACAGCTTTGATTGGGAGCTATTACAGCTAGCTTCCCGTTGGAGATGTTTCGTTGTTAAAGTTGAAATGTTAATTTTGGACAACAATAATACAATAATATCTATATCATTTCTGCAAACATCCGGTCTATATTTCCAGCACGTCATTTCATTCACTCTCTGGAATTTGACCAAAAGAAGAAAAAAATGTTATCTTTGTTGTTGTTGCTGATTATCCTGAATGGACTGGTATTAATAGTAATACCCATATTTTATCTATCTGTCTATCTCAAACTAAATAGTATTAGTTGGTTTTAATTAGCACGTTTACGTCAATTGATTTCAGTTAATTAATAGTAATTCACCCATTATTGGGGTGGATATGCCTGCAGGCTCAGAATCAGACTATGATAATACTACAGTGATGTGTATACTGCAACCTGAAAGCAATTACTATAATATACTACTACAATGCTACAAACCAAGCAAAAGAAATACATAGTCCTACTTTTATTATGCAGTAATTAATGTTGTCATGACTTATGATGGATATGATATTATTATCAGAAATTCAGAATAGTACTTTGCTGTGTAACTTGCAAGCAATAATAATATCCAAAACAAGCAAAAGAAGTGGTTCTAATTTCTAAATCATTGACCACTGTTTTGATGATTGTATAGTATACTCTATATAGCAGTTAATTTGGGCTGTTTCTTGGTTGGTTGTTTACAATTTAGATGGATGAACAAGGTGGAGGATACTCACTGGATGAAGCACTTTCTGCTGTTGGATTTGGAAGGTTTCAGGGCTTTGCTCTTGCTTTCGCTGGGCTTGGATGGATTTCAGATGCAATGGAATTGATGCTACTGAGTTTCATAGGACCAGCACTTCAATCACAATGGAATCTTTCTGCTGCTCAAGAGAGTTTACTCACCACTATTGTCTTTCTTGGAATGCTTTTTGGAGCATATTTCTGGGGTTTCATATCAGATGCACATGGAAGAAGGTAGTTACTATCTTGGACAACTATGTCTAATCTCTGCAGCTACTTACAGTAATTTACTACTCCCTCCGTTACGTTTGATTTTGCAATGGTATTTTTTTACGAGATTTGTATAATGAGTGTGCTGTTAAGGATGAAAAAGACACGTACAACAACTATGCCTAATATGAAAGGAGTGGGACAACACTAATTGACACTTAATTATTATTACTAGTAACTTAGTTTGTGTCCATATGGTTAAGGTAGTTAATTCTGACACAGAGGAATAGAGGATTCTGCTTGCTCACATTTCCAAGTTGATGATACTTGGCTTAAAACCTAACTTTTCATTTGAGTTATAGGACAAGTGCAACCCAGCTCATGGTACTACGGTTTATACCTTACCTACCTTTTCATTCGGCCTTACAGGGCAGGATTTATAGGCGCAGTGACTGTGATAGTTATATCTGGAATGTTAAGCTCATTCGCTCCCAACTATGAAGCGTTTCTAATATGTCGGTGTATTCTTGGTATGGGCGTTGGAGGCGTACAGGTTTTTGCGACTTGGTTTCTGGAGTTCATTCCAAAATCCCATAGAGGTTCTTGGATGATTGCTATTTATAGTTTCTGGACTTTTGGAATTATCCTTGAGGCTTCTCTTGCTTGGGTAAATGCATACTCCATATATGATCACATCTCATTATACATGATTTTCCATACTAAATGGAACTCTGCCCAACTTTATGCAGATTGTCATGCCAAGATTAGGGTGGAGGTGGCTTCTTGGACTGTCTTGTATACCATCTTTGACTGTGCTTCTCATCTCTGGTTTCGCACCCGAGTCACCAAGGTTTCTGTGTACAAATGGCAGAATTGTTGAAGCGAGGATCATTTTAGAGAAAATGGCTCGACTAAACGGAACAGCAGTTCCTTATGGCTTTCTTGTTTCTGATCATACTCCAGAGATTAATGAAGGAATCTCATCTGGAGAAGCTCTCCTATCTTCACCCAAGAAAACTAAATCCTACACCAAACCGTACCTAAAATCACTTTCTGAAGTCTTCTCCACAGGACTATTGTGGACTACTCTTCTTGTCTGGCTTCTATACTTTGCGTTTACTTTCACATACTATGGAATTATTCTCATCACTACCGAGCTGAGCAGTGGAAAGAGTGAATGTGGCTCGGGGTCCATCAATCTCACCGGCCAGGACTCGAGTATCTACTTTGATACATTTATCACCAGCACAGCAGGTTCAAAAACTATCAAAAGAGTCTAAAAATCCTTATGGACTTTTAGAAATGGAATCTTAAAAGGTCTTATATTTTGGTTATGCAGAACTTCCTGGCCTTATCATAGTAGGAACTGTTGTGGATAAATGGGGTCGAAAGCTAACCATGCTATTTATGGTGGTGTCAACATTCGTTGCAATGATACCGTTGTTGTGGCAACAAAATAGCACTTTCACAGTAGTTATGCTATTCCTAGCTCGGATGTTCATCTCTGGAGGATTTTCAATTGCTAATGTGTACTCCAAAGAGGTATATGTCAAATAACTTGTCTTCTAAGTTATGTTACCATATATATAAGCACTGTTTAGAGTCATCTTATCCTCTGGCTTATAAAGCATGCTACATGAATTGTTGGACTAGTGCTAGCTTATAAACTGGAGCACTTATTTACTACAGTTAACTGAACTGAAAAATAAGCTAGAGTCTTGTGCTAAATAGATCCATTTAGTTTGTTGCTTCTCATCCTGTTAATTTTTTGTTTGTTAATGTTACAGGTGTATCCAACAAGTGCAAGGACAACTGGCGACGGACTTGCAACCTCAATGGGAAGAATTGGGGGAATGGTATGCCCTCTGGTAGCAGTAGGGTTAGTGAGGGGCTGTTATCAAACCGCAGCAGTTGGATTATTTGAAGCTGTGCTATTTCTTGCAGGGGTATGCATTCTTCTCTTCCCTGTCGAAACTAAGGGGAAAGGATTAATTGATATTACAGATGCTGAATAAACGATTCAAGCCTGTTGCATCTTTCCAATAATGTGACATTTGATCAATAAAAGATTAGCACAGACAATCTGGTTCGATGCATTTCACATCTTCATTGAAATGTAGTAGTATAGTTGAAAACACAATTTCAAGATTATGGCTGGTTGAGGACTTAATAAGATGTTCACCGCATCACAATAGATTGAGACTGCTGAAAAATGATCCACTCGAAGATATTGTGCTCTGAAGCAATGAATAAGCAGCTATGGCCTCTTGTTTGTATTGTAATTAAGTTTGTAACCTGAGTAGTTTTATGAAATTTTAGCTTAAGTACTTCCATAAATAGTTGTAAATTGCAATCTCATTCTGTGTAGTATAAATGGATAATAGTATTCTGTGTTCCATTATTCTATAATGTTCTCTGCTTCTTGGATTGAAACATGTCCAATTCATACAACTCTTCCATTGTTCTGTACTGTTCTCTGCTTCTTTCATACAGGGCTATTTAAAATTTATGTTTCTCTCCCCTGTTCCAGGCCAGGCCTTATTAAAGTTTTGAACTCAATTCAATTCAATCAAAGAAATATGATAAAATGTTAATTTCGTCCGCACTTCACCCAAAAGGACTTAATTGATCCAACAAATTAAATAACAATTTTTGGTTGCTTGTACCACACAAATATAGTCTAAACAAATCCCATGGGAGTCTTATGCCTGGCTATATATACTCAAAGGGATCGACCTCTTCAAACACATAGAACTACAAAGCACAAGCATTATTCTGCATGCAAGTAGTTCTTTGTACTTTTCCATAAGTTTAATAGTCACTTTCTGAACTGGTCTCCTCAACACTACTGTACTGAGGACTACTTTTCTTGTCCGGTTTCTATACTTGGCATTTACTTTCTCATACTATGGAATCATTCTGATCACTACCTTGAATGTGGCTAAATTGCTATCCTTCCCACTGGCCAAAACTCAAATCTTTATGTTAGTACATTTCATCACCAGCACTGCTAGCACGAAATTAAGTGGGACCGGAGAAAGTAATCCCAAAAGCGACTTGCTCACTGAAACTATTCAAGATAGATACTGACATAATGTCGGTGATAAAGAATGAAATGAAATCCAATGAGATAAACCAAAACAACAGAATGGGAAATGATCCTTGTTTGACTTTGACGTATAAATTAAATCTACCATATATACCCCGCCCCTTTATATATTTCCAGAATATTACACTTTGCACTTTGAGGTGTTACATTGTGTTTGAAACTTGTAAGCAATAAATAGTATCCAAAACAAGCAAAGGAGATGCTCCTAGCTAACTACCAACCAGTTAAGTGGTTCTAAATCATTCTTTACTGTTTTGATGATTGTATTGTATACTACTTCGTTCATTATTATAATAGCAGTTCCTTTTGATTTGGTTGGTTGTTTAGATATGGGTGAAGAAGGTGGAGGATACTCGCTGGATGAAGCACTTTCTGCCGTTGGAGTCGGAAAGTTTCAGGGCTTCGCTCTTGCTTTCGCCGGGCTTGGATGGATTTCAGATGCAATGGAATTGATGCTGCTGAGTTTTATTGGACCAGCACTTCAATCACAATGGAGTCTTTCTGCTGCTCAAGAGAGTTTACTCACCACTATTGTCTTTCTTGGAATGCTTTTTGGAGCATATTTCTGGGGTTTCATATCAGATGTACATGGAAGAAGGTTGGTACTAATGTGTGTATATGGTTATTATTGTTAATTATGACACAGAGGATTCTGAGTGCTGTCATTTTCCCAGTTATCATACAGATAACTAGGTTTAAATTTACTTTTTCATTTGGCTTACAGGACAGGATTTATAGGTACAGTGACTGTGATAGTTATATCTGGAATGTTAAGCATATTCGCTCCCAACTATGAAGCGTTCCTAATATGCCGCTTTATCCTTGGTTTGGGCGTGGGAGGCGCACAGGTTTTTGCGACATGGTTTCTGGAATTCATTCCAACATCCCATAGAGGTTCTTGGATGATTGCTATTTATAGTTTTTGGACTTTTGGAATTATCCTTGAGGCTTCTCTTGCTTGGGTAAATGCATACTCCATATATGATCACATCTCATTATACATGATTTTCCATACTAAATGGAACTCTGCTCAACTTTATGCAGGTTGTCATGCCAAGATTAGGGTGGAGATGGCTTCTTGGACTGTCTTGTATACCATCTTTGACTGTGCTTCTCATCTCTGGTTTCGCACACGAATCCCCAAGGTTTCTGTGTATAAATGGCAGAATAGTTGAAGCAAGGCGCATTTTAGAGAAAATGGCTCGACTAAATGGAACAGCAGTTCCTTATGGCTTTCTTGTTTCTGATCATACTGCAGAGATTAATGAAGGAACCTCATCTGGGGAAGAAGCTCTCCTATCTTCACCCAAGAAAACTAAAGTCTACACCAAACCGTACCTAAAATCACTATCTGAACTCTTCTCCACAGGACTATTGAGGACTACTCTTCTTGTCTGGCTTCTATACTTTGCGTTTACTTTCGCATACTATGGAATTATTCTCATGACTACTGAGCTGAGCAGTGGACAGAGTGAATGTGGTTCCATTTCCATCCATCTCACCAGCCAGGATTCGAGTCTCTATTTTGATACATTTATCACTAGCACAGCAGGTTCAAAAACTCTATGAAAAGAGTAAAAATCCTAGTGGTTAATTTTAGAAATGGAATCTTAAAAGGTCTTACATTTTGGTTATGCAGAACTTCCTGGCCTTATCATAGTAGGAACTGTTGTGGATAAATGGGGTCGAAAGCTAACCATGCTATTTATGGTGTTGTCGACTTTCGTTGCAATGATACCGTTGTTGTGGCAACAAAATAGCACTTTCACAACCGTTATGTTATTCCTAGCTCGGATGTTCATCTCTGGAGGATTTTCAATTGCTAATGTGTACTCCAAAGAGGTATGTCAAACAACTCGTCTTCCGAGTTATGGTACCATATAAGCACTGTTTAGAGTCATCTTATCCTCTGGCTTATAAAGCATGCTACATGAATTATTGGACTAGTGCTAGATTATAAACTGGAGTCACTTTCTTAACTAATAAGCTACTACAGTTAACTGAAGTGAAAAATAAGCTAGATTATCAGATTTTAAATTTCATTTATAGCAACTCCACAACTGTTAAATTCCGCTAGCTTCAGGTATAGTCTTCTTGTGCTAAACAGATCCAAAGAGTTGGTTGCCTCTGATCATGTTATATTTTGTTTGTTAATGTTACAGGTGTATCCAACAAGTGCAAGGACAACTGGCGACGGACTTGCAACCTCAATGGGAAGAATCGGTGGAATGGTATGCCCTCTGGTAGCAGTAGGGTTAGTGAGGGGCTGTTATCAAACCGCAGCAGTTGGATTATTTGAAGCTGTGCTACTTCTTGCAGGGGTATGCATTCTTCTCTTTCCCATTGAAACCACGGGGAAAGGATTAATTGATATTACAAATACTGAATAAATGATTCGAGCCTTTTGCATCTTTCCAATAATGTGACATTTGATCAATAAAAGATTAGCACAGATAATTTGGTTAGATGCAACTACAGTATACCCGTTGCTGATGAAGGCCAGTTCAGTCTGTTCTTCATTGAAATATATAGTTTGAAATACAATTTCAAGATTATGGCTCGTCGAGTATAAATGAAAATGTTTTGTCCCATCACACTAGATGGAGACTGTCGAAAATTCATGCACTGAAAGATATTGTGCTGTGAAGCAATGGATATGCAGATGGCCTCTTGTTTGTATTGTAAATTTGTAATCTCATTCTGTGTAGTATGAATGTATAATAGTATATAAAACATGTCCAATTCATATAACTCTAACATTGTTCTACTGTTCTGTGCTTCTTCATACATGGCATAGTGAAAAAAAAATCTTCCCTGCTCCAGGCCTTATTAAAGTTTTAAACTGACACTATGACATACAATCAAAGAAAGATGGCAAGCTGATCCAACACAATACAGCTAACATAAACACTACTGTCTGTTATGATGCGCGACACACATAAAAATCATATCGCACGTGAAAAATTGCAACTTTTCCTGATGTCAAAAGTCGAAACATGAATCTGTTTATGGCGATAGAGATAATATATTATGCTTAGAGAAAAAGATAAGATAGCAAAGCAAGAGAGTGAATAATTGAATTAACTTTGCATTGATATGAAAGCCTCCAACTTTGGAATCCACTATATATAGCCATATAGGAAAATAAATTAAGTTATACAAGTAATAATAAAAAGGTGCTAAAGGAATACTCTTTATGAGATGACCTATCATCTAAAGAGAGAGAGAGAGTAATCTACTATACTTTCTTGGGCCCTACTTTCTTGCCATTTCTTTTCTTCGGTCTCTTACCTACTAATTGTTCACAACACCATTCTCAATCATTGGAGTTACTAGTATTTCATTCTTTACTTTTAACACCTTATAGTATATACTTGGCCAAGATTAGTTTTCAGGATCTAAGCTTAATATATTCGAATGTTCCTACATTTTTTCAGGATCTATGCAGATCATTTCAATATCAAGGCGCCAAATTCTACTGCTATGAAAATGGAATAGATAATCTGCTTCTTACAGTTCACAAAATTCCAAGATTCATTCAACTATTCAAGGTTTTATACATTTTCTGCCTTCTTCAGTTCTTAATTTCTAATCAGGTTGAATACTAATTACAGCTGATCAGGTCAGTTTAAGTGAGAAAATTGCTATGTCATACTTTTTTTTTTTTATATATATATATAGTTTTGTAATTCTGTATTAAATTACCTATTTTACATGGAGCCGGTCTGCTACATAATTTATCTCCAAGACATAAAAGAATGGTTGAACTAGATGTATCTTTTACAGTTGAACTTTGGGTATAAGAATTAGATGGAGAAAGTGAAAATCATTCTTGATTGAAAAGAACTTTTTTTTTTCCAATAATTAAAAAAATTAATATGGTTCTATACAGATCTTTTCATTTGTTATGGCATAGTTTGTTTGCTAGATTTGGCATTAACTGGGTTTATTCTTCATG
Source organism: Plantago ovata (assembly GCA_028274465.1). Taxonomy (NCBI): domain Eukaryota; kingdom Viridiplantae; phylum Streptophyta; class Magnoliopsida; order Lamiales; family Plantaginaceae; genus Plantago; species Plantago ovata. The sequence goes on along the minus strand of CM051455.1, from coordinate 22,241,732 downwards.
TTGTGCTATAAGTGTATTAAGCTATTGAACAGGCTTTTAATTGCTGTGTTCTTGATACTCTATCTTGTTGTATGTGATGTCATCATGCCATTAATTGTTTGACTGAATGACATAAAAATGAATCTTAAAAGCAGTTTCATATGAGACAAGAAGATATTGTAGAATTGCAGCTGTGATCTGATCAAGAAACATAAGCCAAATTAAGGTATATATCATCAGTTCAAGTGTTTTGATAAGCATCAAGAATTGGCTAGCTGTATACAGTATATATCTCTTCTTGATGGATACTATGTTTCCAGTTATAAGGAGACTAGTAAACCAACTTGAGCTATTTACTGAAGGCCTGCTTGACACAGCTCAGTTGTATAAAGGTAAATCCGATCCTTTGAATTAATTTAATCTGTTTTTAAGTCAAAATTTCTAGTTGGTAATATTTGTTTTTTATTGTTAAATTGGTTCTTCAGATGGGGGAGGAAGCGGGTGGATACACGCTGGATGAAGCACTTTCTGCAGTTGGATTCGGAAGGTTCCAGGGTCTAGCCCTTGCTTTCGCCGGGCTAGGATGGATTTCAGATGCGATGGAAATGATGTTGCTATCTTTCATAGGACCAGCACTTAAGACAGAATGGAATCTTTCTCCTAGTGAAGAGAGTTTCCTGACAACTATTGTCTTCCTTGGGATGCTTGTCGGAGCGTATTTCTGGGGATTCATATCCGATGTACATGGAAGAAAGTAAGTACCATTCTGACTTTTCGTGAATTTTTGAGGATTTACTGTTTCAAGAAGCTTAATCGCCGTTCTTGGATTGAAATTGTCTTTTGGAATTAGGTTGCAACTTGTTCAAAACACTAGTCTTGACTCTTGAAGAACATAAGCTCGTGTTTTCTGATAACTCTAATATGTAAGTAAGCCTAACGAAGTTGATACCCTTCTATTACAGGATAGGACTTATTGGTGCAGACACAATGATAGCTGTATCTGGAATAGTAAGCGCTTTGGCCCCGAATTACACAGTGTTGATAGCTTCTCGTTGTTTCCTTGGTATGGGAATAGGAGGAGCGCAGATATTTGCGTCCTGGTTTCTGGAGTTCATTCCAACTTCACACAGAGGTTCATGGATGGTAGCCATTTCAAGTTTCTGGACACTTGGAACAATCCTTGAGGCATCTCTTGCTTGGGTAAAAATACGTACACATCTAGTTTGCTCCTCTTTTCTGGTTTTATTTCTTGCTTTAAATGGAGCTATCACTGTTTCCTTATGCAGATTGTAATGCCAAGATTAGGATGGAGGTGGTTGCTTGGGTTTTCTGCTATACCGTCTTTGACAGTACTGATACTGCTCATTTCTGGCATCGTACCCGAATCACCAAGGTTTCTATGCACAAAAGGCAGAACCAACGAAGCTCGACGAGTTCTAGAGAAAGTGGCTCGACTAAATGGAACAGCAGTTCCTGATGGCATTCTCCTCCTCTCTGATCAGACTACAGACTTAAATGAGGGAAATGTCCCTTCTGGAGAACCTCTCGAATCTAAAACCAAGAAACCGAAAAACTACATCAAAACTTACCTTAAATCACTTGGTGAACTATTCTCCTCAGGACTCTTGAAGACTACACTTGTCGTCTGGTTTCTGTACTTTGCGTTTACTTTCTCATACTACGGAATTGTATTGATCACATCCGAGCTGAGCAGCGGGCACAATGAATGTGGCTCAGTTAGTACCCATTCTAATCTATACGTTAACACATTCATCACCAGCACAGCAGGTTCAGGCAGCAACCCTATCAAAAAGTATCTTGTTTTCTACATTGTCGCATGAGTTCTAAATATCGAAAGGCCTTATTGTTTTGCCGTGCAGAACTTCCTGGCCTTATCATAGTAGCAACGGTTGTGGATATGTTAGGTCGAAAGCTGACCATGCAAGTTATGACGCTGTTAACATTCGTGGCAATGCTACCCTTGATGTGGCATCAGAATGGCATTGTCACTGCGGTCCTTTTATTCCTAGCCCGAATGTCCATTTCTGGAGGCTTTTCGATTGCTAATGTGTACTCAAAGGAGGTATGTTAAACAACTAGTCTTTCGAGTTCTGTTTTCCATTTAAGTCAGTTTTACTGTTATCTGATTGTTTAGTTTTCGGTTATTGATTAGGTGTATCCGACAAGTGCAAGGACAACAGGTGATGGACTTGCAAACACAATGGGAAGAGTAGGCGGAATGGTGTGCCCTCTGGTAGCAATAGGACTAGTTAGGGACTGCCATCAAACTGCAGCAGTAGGCTTATTTGAAGCTGTTCTGATACTTGCAGGATTATGTGTTTTTCTCTTCCCTTATGAAACAAAAGGCAGAGGATTAGCCGATGTTGCTGCCATTGATACTCAATAAAAATGATTCAAGCCTTTTCATTTTGATGTTCAAGCAAAGTATGAGATGCATAATAAAAAGTAGAGAGAAAACGGTAAAACTAATGAATAATGTGAAACAAGTCGAAGTCCAACTCTGCTAAAAGTTGGAACTTATTAAACAACGATTAGAAATGAATACACTCATATTAAATTCATCTCACAAATTACAAACCCCAATAGAAGTAAAAAATTGTCTCACTAGTAAAAAATGCATAAAAGTATGCAAAATAGTAACTTATAATTTTTCTCTTTTTCCGAGTAGATTACGCAAGAATAAAAGAATAAAAAATATTATTGTACGAAGTTGCTGTTGTAATTTGAGAAAACCGCGCCAAAAATCAAACTGTTGGGGAAACTAAAACCAAACCGCTACTTGGCTTCGTTTATTTGAAGAAACGGTTTTGCAGAAGTTTTGTGTCCTCGAATGAAGCTCGCTCACGGTCACGGGACTTGGAGCGACTTGCAGAAAGAGCCAAACACCACCGATGGTGATGGCTACCAAAGCTTCTTCCTAGAAAACAAATTAAACTGTCAACCATGTCGTCTAATTTTGCATGCTTCTTATTATACTAGTACATAATACTTACACAAGAATTCATTCCCTTCACTTGTGCTGTCCACTCTCTCTCTCTCTCGTCCCGAATTTTACACCCAAATGTCGGAAGCTAAAGTCGTTCACTGTCTAACAATAACCTTGCTTCCCCATTGTGCATGAGTAATTTCTTGCCCTACTTTTGTTATATTAATGTTCTTCACTTCTATATTTGTTGATTTGTTCATGTATGTCTGTTACCAATGTCCTATAGTATTTCCATCTTCATTCATTTTGTATCAAAAAAAGCTTTTTACCTAGGCACCCCCACCTGTTTGATGAAATGCCTAGTCTATTTGATTGCTTCTATTTTGGGGTTCAGTGTTCCAAGCTTCATGAATCATTCTCATAATTAGAATATACGCTAAGTTTTTGGTAAAAGAGCACAAGTCAAAAAGTTTTGTTATGTAAACTTTTTAGGATAATTTGTCTTTTAATGTCTGCATTTTGCTCTGGATCTTGGAAATTTGATGAACATTACTTCTTTATTGAATATTCGAGCTCTACAATGGTTTTGGTTGGTCTAAAATTAAACCAAAAACTTTTATGCAGAAGCCGTACAAAGTCCAATATTTAAGTCTCATATATACACAATATTTAAAAGTTTACCATCTTTATGCTAGAAACCAACTGGAATCCATCACTGTTTAATACGTTTTCACTGTATACAGAGTATATGAAATACTGTGACTTAAGAAGCATGAATTCATTAAGAAGGGATTAAATCAGGCTGAGGGTTACTATTGCATTACATTGTTGGATAACAACTGCTTCAAATGGAGAACAACACACTGGATGAAGCACTTTCTGCGATTGGGTTCGGGAGATTCCAGTGCCTTGCTATTGCTTTTGCTGGGTTAGGATGGATTTCGGAAGCTATGGAATTGTTGTTACTGTCCTTCATAGGACCAGCACTGCAATCAGAATGGAGCCTTTCACCTAATGAAGAGAGCTTTCTATCGACTGTTGTTTTTCTTGGGATGCTTTTTGGAGCAATCTTCTGGGGATTTATATCTGATGCACATGGAAGAAGGTAGTACCTAATTCTCACACTTTTTTTTTTCCGGCAGAGCTATCAGTTCCGAATAACGTACATGTTTTATTTTGTAAATCTAGTGATAGTTATACTTATATGAGCCTAACCACGATTAATTAATGTATGCATTCCATTCAGGACAGAGTTTATCAGTGCTGACATAGTGATAGTTGCGACTGGCATCATGAGTGCATTTTCTCCAAACTACAAATCGTTGTTGGTTTTACGTTGTTTCCTTGGTGTGGGCGTGGGAGGTGCACAGGGATTTTCAACATGGTTCATGGAGTTCATTCCAAATTCTCATAGAGGTTTTTGGATGGTTGTTATTTATAGTTTCTGGACTGTTGGAGTAATACTTGAGGCTTCCCTTGCTTGGGTATGTAACAAGCACATATACAGTTGAAGTGGAAAACAACACTGGATTTATCTTTTTTATTTTCTGGCTTTATAATTTCAAGTTGAATTTCATTTAGCTTACTAGCGAATCATGGCAGCAAGGACACTATCATATTTCTAATTCTTTGTGCAGATTCTGATGCCGAGATTGGGATGGAGGTGGCTACTCGGGCTGACAGCTACACCAGCACTGATAGTACTGCTAATTTCTGGCTTCGTGCCTGAGTCTCCAAGGTTTCTATATTCGAATGGCAGAAATGTCGAAGCAAGGCGAGTTTTGGAGAAGATGGCTCAACTTAACAGAACAACAGTTCCTGTTGGAAACATTGTTTCTTGTCAGACTACAGAGTTGAATGGAGAAAATGGCCAGCCTGGAGAAAATCATCCATCTTCAACTGAGAAAATTAAAAGCCATATCAAAACACACCTCAAATCATTCTGTGGGATCTTCTCCTCCAAACTCTTTAGGACTACTCTTCTCTTGTGGTGTTTGTACTTTGCTTATGTATTTTCGTACTATGGAATCATATTGATCACTTCGCAGCTGAGCAGCGGAAAAACCAAATGCGACCCAGTAACTATCCATCCCACTGGCCAGAATTCTAATCTCTATCTCGATACATTTGTCACTAGCCTAGCAGGTAGGCTGCATACTCTATGATAGAATTTCAGACTCCTGTTTGTACAAATTACAATCATATAAAAAGAGATTTAAGTGTCAAGATTTTATATTGCGTTTTGCAGAAGTTCCAGGACTTATAATTGTAGCATGTGTTGTGGATAAGTTAGGACGGAAGCTGACATTGTTAATCATGACCGTGTCAACGTTCATGATGATGTTACCCTTGCTGTGGCATCAAAACGGGACTGTCACTACGGTTTTGTTATTCCTTGCGCGCATGTTCATTTCTGGGGGATTTTCGACCATTACTACCTACTCTAAGGAGGTATATGTTCTTGGCTATAATATACCAAACAACTCTGTTACTTTTAATCTTGTTTGTATTTCGTAACATTCTATCTAAAAAGATGTTGTTAAGTACTATAGTTTCTTGTTTGTGTTTGGTATGATGAATCCAAATCGAGCTACTGTCAGTTTCTAAATAAATTAGAATTTTTTCCCTTGTAAGGTATATCCAACTGGTGCAAGGTCGAAAGGTGATGGACTTGCAGCCTCAATGGGAAGAATTGGCGGAATGATATGCCCTTTGGTAGCAGTAGCATTAGTTAGGGGCTGCCATCAAACTGCAGCAGTTGGCTTGTTCGAAGCTGTGCTTTTCCTTACAGGATTCTGTATTCTTCTTTTCCCATATGAAACCAAGGGTACGCAATTGACAGATACAGGAGGGGTGTAGGAAATTTATTGAGATGGGATAATCTCTAACCTCTACATAGGTTACTTAGGATTCATGAACAAAGATTCTATTCGTTTTGTGTAACAGAGTATTGGCTAATGCAAGAACCAGTGAGTTTGAAATGGTTGAAGGTTAGATAAATTTTCATGATTTGTTAGCTATGGATGAAGGGTAACCCCATATTGCAAGGTGAAAAACAGGTAACCCTCAGTAATGTCTCATTTCATGATCACCTAAGATCTTTCAGGCTTTCTCCAAGGACATTCACGAAAGCCTTCCAGCACCAATATCGTGGGTTTCAATGGATTATTCACCAAGTTTCTTGTTGACATGGTCATTGATCGTTTCAAAGTATGATTGATCGCTCATGGCTTCACTCAGGTACATTAAATCAGTCCAGTGAGTAAATCATCAATAGTTTGTGCTGTTTTCCACTTGCTATAATGTTAAATAGGTCATTGCATCAGTTAGATGACAAAAATGCTATTGTTATGAGGGACCAAGGGTCCCTAAGTTGGTTTTCTGCATAAGTTACATACTTATCCGATGTCATCTCGTTCGATTTGGATCATTTTGTTCATTTGTTTTCGCAAACTCTCGAGCTTTAACATGTGTGTGAAACTCTTCAAAATATTCGCCAAACTTTTTCAAACATGTTTCGTTCGGTCTAACTCCAGCTGTAGTACGTTGGTATATTCTTTGTTTTTTGTGCGGTTGAACTTCGTCTTGTGAAGTACTAAGAAGCAAAAATTTGTCTTTTGTTCGAGTTGTCAATATGATAATTGCTGTTAATGAATGTTGCTGCTATAATATGGCTTATAGAACACACATAACATACACAGGCATTGTTGTCTGTTGATGTTGGCATGTGGAGACTTGGGACAGGAGTATTTAGTATTGCGTTCTCATCAGCTGAGACAAATTTCAGTACAAATAAATACTGCTATACGTTGCCATCTCATACATGTTGCGAAATTTGTTTGAACTGAAAAAACGTGATAATGTTTTATAAGCTCAATAAGTTTTAATGGAGATTCTGATTCTGTTTAGATCAAAGAATTATCCCAACCTGATAAGAGATTGGCATCATTCTTTTTCTACTAAGAGTCTTTATATTGTATATATGGGTCTCCTAACTATTTATCTTCTTGTAAGCATTTGTTCCATCTTTATTATTCCTTCACATGCTGAAACAAGCACATTTAGTGGAAAAAGTTCGAGTGAATTCTCTTGCAGGAGTATGGTAGCTAAATGTATGTAGTTTTCGAACAACAGGTGGCTGACTCAATTTCTTACTTTAGGTGTAAGTGATAAGGCAATAGGTTGATCACTTTCCAGCTGAGCAGTGGACAAAAAAATGTGGCTCGGTAACCATCCATCCTACCGGCCGTAATTCTAATCTCTATCTCGATACGTTCATCACTAGTTTAGCAGGTAAAAATTGCATGCCTGTGCTACAGGCGGCTCAGAATCTTGCTTTCAAGTCTGATTTAGTTTTGTTTTGCATTTCGCAGAAGTTCCAGGACGTATAATAGTTGTAACTATCGTGGATAAGTTAGGCCGGAAGGTTACCTTGATATTGATGACCATGTCAACATTCATAATGATGCTACCCTTGCTGTGGCATCAAAATGGCACTGTCACTACAGTTCTGTTATTCCTTGCTTGCATATTCATTTCTGGAGGATTTTCAATAGCTAATGTCTACTCAAAGGAGGTATAGTTATGTTTATATCTTTGGGTTTAAGCCTGTCTATTACCAAACTCGCTATTGGGTCATTATCCCTGAGCGTAAAAGGGCCCATTTAACAGTAAAAGGTTATCGAACTAATATCTAAATTTCCAGAGTGTAGGATTTTCTCACAAGCAGTGTAATATTTCAATAGGTGTATCCAACTGGAATAAGGGCGAAAGGTGATGGACTTGCAAACTCAATGGGAAGAGTTGGTGGAATGGTATGTCCTCTGGTTGCTGTAGGACTAGTTAGGGGTTGCCACCAAACCGCAGCTGTTGGCCTATTTGTAGCTGTGCTTTTTGTAACAGGGCTCTGTATTCTTCTTTTACCATATGAAACCAAGGGGTCTCAGTTGATGGATACCGTTGAATAAAGAGGCTTAGCCTTTTATTGTATCAGACTGTCAGATCCTAGTGTTAACCATACACTCATCGATCTGTAATTTTCCTTAACAATTGTGATACTAAATCATACTTATCTGGCTTTCTTTATCGATGTTGTTCTGTTTTCTTATTGATTCCCCATGTTTCTATTACATTTTGAAACAAGCCCAGAAGAATTTTTTAACCAAATTCTAAATAGAAATAGAATTTCGCTTTGGAAATAGCGTTACACATATCAGATTCAGTGAATTTGAACTAGTGAAGTCATCTGTTAGCAATTAGCAGTGGCAACCATGCATTTCAGTTTCATGATGAGCTAAGCTCTTTTAGTGTTTTCTCCTAGAACTATTTATATATACAAATCTCTATCTATAACGCTAACACCACAGCTTTTCTAAGTTGAATGCCCATTTGGTAGTTATCTTTGAACATAAACAACCAGCGGTCTCCTGCTAGGTACGTTCTTTATCACTCTAACAACTTTGTCATTTTATCTAACTAATTTATATAAAATAAACAAAAACTCATGTGGATTGAGCTAACTGTTGTGACTATTTATGTCTGAGCATCCAACGAATACAGGAAAGTTTGAAATTCTACTACTTAAGTGGAATTCTCTAATTGTTGTTTTCATCATATATATTCGAATTTGATTGACAAACTAGTTATATTGCTGGATTAGTCTACTGTGCTCGGTTCTATCAGATGACGACCGACACACTGGACGAAGCACTTTCCGCGGTTGGTTTCGGGAGGTTTCAGGGTCTTGCTATGGTTTTTGCTGGGGTGGGATGGATTTCAGACGCAATGGAAATGATGTTACTGTCTTTCATAGGACCAGCACTGCAATCAGAATGGAACCTTTCCCCTAATCAAGAGAGCCTTCTGTCGACTGTTGTTTTTGTGGGGATGCTTTGTGGAGCATATTTCTGGGGATTTATATCTGATGCTCATGGAAGAAGGTTACTACTTTCTAGCTTCTTTTTTTTGTTTTTTTTTTTTTTTTTGTTTTTTGTTTTCACTTTTCTCAGCCTAACCATGAGTGATGTATGTGTTCAATGCAGGATAGGATTTATTGGAGCAGACATGGTCATAGTTGCAACCGGAATCATGAGTGCGTTTTCTCCAAGCTACAAATCTTTGTTAGTTTTCCGTTGTTTTCTTGGTGTGGGCATAGGAGGTGCACCTGTGTTCTCAACGTGGTTCTTGGAGTTCATTCCGAATTCTCATAGAGGTTCTTGGATGGTTGCTATGACAAGTTTCTGGACTGTTGGAGCAATACTTGAGGCTTCCCTTGCTTGGGTACATGACACTGCACAATTTCCTTTTCTAATTTCGAGTTAAATTGATGGGAGCTAACAAAGGTCTGAATCAATCTCAGTGAATAGTGACAACCATGTCATGTAATATTATAGTTCTAATGCTCGTATGAACAGGTTGTCATGCCCAGATTGGGATGGAGGTGGCTGCTGGGATTGACAGCTACACCAGCTCTAATAGTACTTGTAATTTCTGGCTTTGTGCCTGAGTCTCCAAGGTTTCTATGTTCGAAAGGCAGAATTATTGAAGCAAGGCGGGTTTTAGAGAAGATGTCTCGACTGAATCGAACAACTGTTCCTGATGCAATTCTTCTTCCTGGTCAGACTCAGACCCCTTTAGAGTTGAAGGAAGAAAACGGTCAACCAGCAGAAACGCATCAATCTTCAGCCGAGAAAAACAAAATCTCTTATACCAAAACATACCTCAAATCAGTCCGTGAACTCTTCTCCTCCAAACATCGGAAGACAACTCTTCTCTTATGGTATTTATACTTTGCGTATGTATTCTCCTACTACGGAATCGTATTGATCACTTCCCAGCTGAGCAGTGGACAAAACAATTGTGGCACAGTAACTATCCATCCCACGGGCCAGAATTCTAATCTGTATCTCGATACATTTATCACTAGCCTAGCAGGTACCTACAAGATTGCATGCTTCATGCTAGTGTATAGGTATTCTTGCTCTCTCAGAGAAGTCTGAAAGAGTGTTATCTTTTGTATTTTGCAGAAGTTCCAGGCCTTATAATTGCTGCAACAGCAGTGGATAAATTAGGCCGGAAGCTGACCTTGCTAGTCATGACCATGTCAACATTCATCATGATGCTACCCTTGCTGTGGCATCAAAATGGGACTGTCACTACAGTTTTGTTATTCCTCACTCGCATTTTCATTTCTGGAGGATTTTCAATAGCTAATGTCTACTCAAAGGAGGTATATTTGTATTGAATTTTGTTTTATTGTAGGCTGTGTTAAGTGTTAGCTTTCAGTTTTTCATACCATTTCACTTTCGTCCGACTTATCAGTTAGCTTATCAGAAACTGGCCACTTTTATCAACTTGTGTTGTTAGACAGTGCGTTACTGGTCTCTTGTCTGTACCCCTTTGGTATGAACCAAAACCCAGTAATTTTCTTCCTTATATATGTATTTAACTTATAGGTGTATCCAACAACTGCAAGGACGACTGGTGATGGACTTGCAAATGCAATGGGAAGAATTGGTGGAATGATATGCCCTTTGGTAGCTGTAGGACTAGTTAGGGGCTGCCATCAAGCTGCAGCAGTTGGTCTATTTGAAGTTGTGCTTTCTCTTACAGGAGTCTGCATTCTTTTCTTCCCATACGAAACCAAGGGCACACGACTGAATGATACTGGTGGTGAAGCGTAGTAAACTTGGATTTTACGAATAAAGTGGCTATTACTCCTATTGTAGAAGAATTGTCTCCTAAATATAAATCATTTATCTACAAATGCAAAAATATGAATACTCACAAACGGTATACCTGGCTTCAGCTAAAGTTTTTAGTCTGCATAAACTTGTTTCATATTTCTATGGCAGGTTTTTCTGCTTTGAGTTGGGCTTGTGACAATCTCATCATATATGATTTTTGATATAATTGACTCTCTTTTGAGCACATTGAAATTTAAAATGAGTTGCAGAATATGACAGACTGACAGAGTGTTTGGATCTAATTCATTTTGAGATGGACTTCTCTATCTCTAAATTCTTTCATCAGCTTTGGATCTAATTTAGAGACTGGGACCATAGTCTCATTCCAAAATCGGGTATAGTAGCTCTCTTCTCTCATTCTCATCTCCTCTTTCTCATTCTCTTACTATTCACCTTCTCAACCCCTTAAATATATTTGTGGTGTTTTTTTTGTGAATTTTGGGAGTTACTTGAGCCTAACCACAGAGTTATGTATTTGATCGATGCAGGACAGGATTTATCGGTGCAAGCATACTAATGGTTACAACTGGTATCATAAGTGTGATTTCTCCAAATTACAATTCATTGTTAGTTTTTTGCTGTTTTCTTGGTGCGAGCCTTGGAGGTGCACCAGTGTTCTCAACATGGTTCAGGGAGTTCATTCCGAAGGATCATAGAGGTTCTTGAATAGTCGCTATGATCAGTTCTTCAATTGTTGGAGCAATATCTGAGGCCTCCCTTGCTTGGGTATCTAGTTTCTCATTTCTCTTATTTCAAGTTAAATTTTGTTTACACTGTCATAATTCTGGACACAGCTAATCGTGGTTATGTTTATATCTTTGGGTTTAGGCTTGTAAATTACAGAACTCTCTATTGGGTAATCATCCCTGACCTGAAAAAGGACCCATTTAAGAGTGTAAAGGTTCTCGAACTTATATCTAGACTTCCAGAGTGTAGGCTTTTCTCACAAGCAGTGTGATATTTCAATAGGTGTATCCAACTGGAATAAGGGCGAAAGGCGATGGACTTGCAAACTCAATGGGAAGAGTTGGTGGACTGGTATGCCCTACTGGTTAGGGGTTGCCACCAAACCGCAGCTGTTGGCCTATTTGAAGCTGTGCTTTTTCTAACAGGGCTCTGTATTCTTCTTTTACCATATGAAACCAAGGGCTCTAGCTCGGTTGATGGATACCGGTGAATAAAGAGACTTAGCCTTTTACTGCATCAGAGTATCAGATCCTAGTTTCAACCGTACACTGAGACTGCGGGCTTAAAGATCAAGAGTATAGCATCTGTAATTTTCATCAACAATTATGATACTAATCTATACTTATCTGGCTTTCTCTATCGATGTTGTTTTGTTTTGTTTTCTTAGTGATTCAACATGTTTCCGTGACATTTTGAAACAAGTCCAGAAGAATTTGTGAACCAAATTCTACATGGAAATAGAAATTGCCTCTGGAAATAGTGTTACACATATCTGATTAACTTATATATACGGATTTGATGTAATCACTTGAGCTGAAAATATTCAGTGCATTTGAACTAGTGAATTCATAAATTAAATCATAGCAGTAGCAATCATGCATTTCAGTTTCATGATGACCTATGCTCTTTTAGTGTTTCTTCCAAGAACTATTTGTACATACACGTCTCTATTTATAACAGCACAGCTATTTAAGTTGAACGTTGAATGCTCATTTGGCAACTATCTTTGAACATAAACAACCTGCGGTCCTGCTAGGTTCCTTATCACTTTGACAACGTTGTCATTTTATTTAACAATTTTTAATAAAATAAACAAAAAGTCATGTGGTTTGAGCTAGCTTTTGTCACTATTTACGTTTGAGCATCAAACCAATACAGGAAAGTATGGAAAGCAACTGCTGCGGTCTGAAATTCTACTACTTAAGTGGAATTCTCTGGCTAATTGCTGTTGTCATGAATTTGACAAAGAAACTAGTTGCTGTACAAGTTAGTCCATTTCACTGTCACTAATATTAATTCTTTCTCTAAGATAACAGTGAAGGAAGCTCTTGTCAGCTTTACATTGCTGGATAGACTACTGTGCTCGGTTCTATCAGATGACGACCGACACACTGGACGAGGCACTTTCTGCAGTTGGGTTCGGGAGGTTTCAGGGTCTTGCTATGGTTTTTGCTGGGCTGGGATGGATTTCAGACGCAATGGAAATGATGTTACTGTCATTCATAGGACCAGCACTGCAATCAGAATGGAACCTTTCGCCTAATCAAGAGAGCCTTCTGTCGACTGTAGTTTTTGTGGGGATGCTTTGTGGAGCATACTTCTGGGGATTTATATCTGATGCTCATGGAAGAAGGTTGCCACTTTCTAGCGTTTTCAATTTTCTTTTTCTGTTCTCTCAGCCTAACCACAAGATGTACTCAATACATGCAGGATAGGATTTATTGGTGCAGACGTACTCATAGTTGCAACCGGAATCATAAGTGCGTTTTCTCCAAGCTACAAATCGTTGTTAGTTTTCCGTTGTTTTCTTGGTGTGGGCGTAGGAGGTTTACCTGTGTTCTCAACGTGGTTCTTGGAGTTCATTCCGAATTCTCATAGAGGTTCTTGGATGGTTGCTATGACAAGTTTCTGGACTATTGGAGCAATATTTGAGGCTTCCCTTGCTTGGGTACATGACACTGCACAATTTCCTTTTCTAATTTGTAGTTTCGTGTTAAATTTGATGGGAGCTAACAAAGGTCTGAATTAATCTCAGTGAATCGTGGCAACAATGTCATGTAATATTATAGTTCTAATGCTCGTACGTACAGATTGTCATGCCCAGACTGGGGTGGAGGTGGCTGCTGGGATTGACAGCTACACCAGCTCTAATAGTACTTCTAATTTCTAGCTTTGTGCCCGAGTCTCCAAGGTTTCTTTGTTCGAAAGGCAGAATTATTGAAGCAAGGCGGGTTTTAGAGAAGATGGCTCAACTCAATCGAACAACTGTTCCAGAAGGAATTCTTCTTCCTTGGGAAACCGCTATAGAGTTGAAGGAAGAAAATGGTCTACCTGCAGAAACTTGTCCATCTTCAGCCGAGAAAAACAAAAACTCTTATACCAAAACATACCTCAAATCAATCCGTGAACTCTTCTCCTCCAAACTTCGAAGGACAACTCTTCTCTTGTGGTATTTATACTTTGCGTATGTATTCTCCTACTATGGAATCGTATTGATCACTTCCCAGCTGAGCAGCAGACAAAACAATTGTGGCACGGTAACTATCCATCCCACAGGCCAGAATTCTAATCTGTATCTGGATACATTTATCACTAGCCTTGCAGGTACCTACCTACAAGATTGCATGCTCCATGCTTAGTGTATGTGTTCTTGTTTTCTCAGAGAAGTCTGAAAGAGTGTTATCTTTTGTATTTTGAAGAAGTTCCAGGCCTTATAATTGCCGCAACTGCAGTGGATAAGTTAGGCCGGAAGCTGACCTTGCTAGTCATGACCATGTCAACATCCATCATGATGCTACCCTTGCTGTGGTATCAAAATGGGACTGTCACTACAGTTTTGTTATTCCTTGCTCGCATGTTCATTTCTGGAGGATTTTCAATAGCTAGCGTCTACTCGAAGGAGGTATATATGTATACTGAATGAAGTTTTTATTGTAGGCTCTGTTAAGCATTAGCTTTCAGTTTTTCATACCATTTCACTTTCGTTTGACTTAACAGTTAGCTTATCAGAAACTGGCCACTTTTATCAACTTGTTTTGTTAAACAGTATGTTACTTGTCTCCTGTCTGTACCCCTTTGGTATGAGCCAAAACCAAGTAATTTCGAGCTCTAAGCGATTTTCTTCCTTATATATATATATTGTTTTTAACTTATAGGTGTATCCAACAACTGCAAGGGCAACAGGTGATGGACTTGCGAACGCAATGGGAAGAATTGGTGGAATGATATGCCCTTTGGTAGCTGTAGGACTAGTTAGGGACTGCCATCAAGCTGCAGCAGTTGGTCTGTTTGAAGTTGTGCTTTTCCTTACAGGAGTTTGCATTCTTTTCTTCTCATACGAAACCAAGGGCAGACGATTGAATGATACTGGTGGTGAAGCATAGTAAACTTGGATTTTGGGAAATTGGCTATTACTCCTATTGTATAAGTATTGTCTCCTAAAACAAAAACCATGTATCTACAAATGCAAAAATATGAATACACACAAATGGTACTACCTGGCTTTAGCTAAAGTTTTTAGTTTGCATAAACTTGTTTCATATTTGTGTGGCAGGTTTTTCTGCTTTGATTTGGGCTTGAGACCCACCTGAATTATATTATCTGATCACATATGATATTTGATACAATTTGACTGTCTCTTTTGAGGGTATTGAAATTTAAAATGAGATACAGAGAATATGACAAATTGATAGACCGTTTGGATCTCTAAATTAATTAGTTCATCAGCTTTGGACCTAATTTAGAGACTGGGACCATAGTCTCATTCCAAAATCGGGTATAGTAGCTCTCTTCTCTCACTATTCACCTTCTCAACCCCTTAAATATATTTGTGGTGGTTTTTGTGAATTTTGAGCCTAACCACGAGCAACGTATTTGTTAGATGCAGGACAGGATTTATCTGTGCAAGCATACTAATGGTTACAACTGGTATCATAAGTGCGATTTCTCTGAATTACAAATCATAGTTAGTTATTTTGCTGTTTTCTTGGTGCAGACCTTGGAGGTGCACCAGTGTTCTCAACATGGTTCATTCCGAAGGCTTGGAGAGGTTCTTGGATGGTCGCTATGATCAGTTTTTCAACTGTTGGAGCAATATCTGAGGTCTCCCTTGCCTGGGTATCTAGTTTTTTATTTTTCTTATTTCAAGTTAAATTGAGTTTACACTGTCATAATTCTGGACTCAGAACCTGTGTTATATTTCTACTTGTTCCTGTAGATAGTCATGCCAAGACTGGGATGGAGGTGGCTGCTTGGATTGGCAGCTACACCAGCTCAATTCCCGGCTGTATGAAGAGGAAATGTGCAAAGTCTTCATTGACTTTGCACATTTCCACCCAAACCGAGCAGTCGCCTAATAATATATACAGGTCTTTATTTATAACAGCACAGCATTTTTAAGTTGATCGTTGATTGCTCATTTGTCAACTATTTTGGAACATAAACAACCCATTGTATTCCTCCTAGATTCCTTATCACTCTAACAACCTTTGTCAATTTATTTAACGAATATAAATTAATAAAATAAACAAAAACTCATGTGGCTTGAGCTAGCTCTTGTCACTATTTATGTTTCAGCATCAAACCAATACATGAATTCTCTATTTGATGTTTTCATGATATATATATATTTCGAATTTGACTCAGAAACTAGCTAGTTACACATTACTGGATTAGTCTACTGTGCTCGGTTCTATCAGATGACGACCGACACACTGGATGAGGCACTTTCTGCAGTTGGGTTCGGGAGGTTTCAGGGCCTTGCTATGGTTTTTGCTGGGATGGGATGGATTTCAGATGCCATGGAAATGATGTTACTGTCTTTCATAGGACCAGCACTGCGATCAGAATGGAACCTTTCGCCTTATCAAGAGAGCCTTCTGTCAACTGTCGTTTTTGTGGGGATGCTTTGTGGAGCATACTTCTGGGGATTTATATCTGATGCTCATGGAAGAAGGTTGCTATTTTTAGCATTTTCAATTTTTATTTTTTTTCCTCTTTCTGTTCTTTCAGCCTAACCACGAGCGCTGATGATCAATACATGCAGGATAGGATTTATCGGTGCAGTCATTGTGATAGTTGCAACCGGAATCATAAGTGCGTTTTCTCCAAACTACAGATCATTGTTAGTTATCCGTTGTTTTCTTGGTGTGGGAATCGGAGGTGTACCCGTGTTCTCAACGTGGTTCTTGGAATTTATTCCGAATTCTCATAGAGGTTCTTGGATGATTTCTATGTCATGTTTCTGGACAGTTGGAGTCATACTTGAGGCTTCCCTTGCTTGGGTATGTCACACTGCACAATTTCCTTTTCTAATTTCTTATTTCAAATTAAATTTGTTGTGAGCTAATTAACAAAGATCTGAATCTCAGTGAATCGTGGCAGGATTGTCATGTAATATTATAGTTCTAATGCTCGTACGTACAGATTGTCATGCCCAGATTGGGGTGGAGGTGGCTGCTGGGATTGACAGCTACACCAGCTCTAATAGTACTTCTAATTTCTAGCTTTGTGCCGGAGTCTCCAAGGTTTCTTTGTTCGAAAGGCAGAATTATTGAAGCAAGGCGGGTTTTAGAGAAGATGGCTCAACTGAATCGAACAACTCTTCCTGATGGAATTCTTCCTGTTCAGAATGCTATAGAGTTGAAGGAAGAAAACGATCCACCTGCAGAAATGCATCCATCTTCAACCGAGAAAAACAAAAACTCTTATACCAAAACATACTTCAAATCAGTCCGTGAACTCTTCTCCTCCAAACTTCGAAGGACAACTCTTCTCTTGTGGTATTTATTCTTTTCGTATGTATTCTCCTACTACGGAATAGTATTGATCACTTCCCAACTGAGCAGTGGACAAAACAATTGTGGCTCGGTAGCTATCCGTCCCACTGGACAGAAATCTAATCTGTATCTCAATACATTTATCACTAGCCTAGCAGGTACCTACAAGATTGCATGCTTCATGCTAGTGTATGAATTCTTGTTTTCTCAGAGAAGTCTGAAAGAGTGTTATATTTTGTATTTTGCAGAAGTTCCAGGCCTTATAATTGCCGCAACTGCAGTGGATAAATTAGGCCGGAAGCTGACCTTGCTAGGCATGACCATGTCAACATTCATCATGATGCTACCCTTGCTGTGGCATCAAAATGGGACTGTCAATACAGTTTTGTTATTCCTTGCTCGCATGTTCATTTCTGGAGGATTTTCAATAGCTAGCGTCTACTCAAAGGAGGTATATATGTATATTGAATTTATGTTTTTATTGTTGGCTTCGTTAAGGGTTAGCTCTCAGTTGTAATGCCATTTCAATTTCGTCTGACTTATCCGTTATCTTATCAGAAAGTGGCCACTTTTATCAACTTGTTTTGTTAAATTTAGTATGAATCGAAACTTAGTATTGTCGAGCTCTAAGCGACTTTTTTCCTTTTTGTTTTTTAATTTATAGGTGAATCCAACAACTGCAAGGGCGACAGGTGATGGACTTGCGAACGCAATGGGAAGAGTTGGTGGAATGATATGCCCTTTGGTAGCTGTAGGACTAATGAGGAGATGCCATCAAGCTGCAGCAGTTGGCCTGTTTGAAGCTGTGCTTTTCCTTACGGGCGTCTGCATTCTTTTCTTCCCATACGAAACCAAGGGCAGACGGTTGAATGATACTGCAGGTGGTGAAGCGTAGTAAACTTAACTTGGATTTTGAGAATAAAGTGGCCATTATTCCTACATTAATGTCTAAATGTAAATTATGTATGTATCTATTAATGCAGAAATATGAAGTCTGCATAATCATTGTTGAACTTGTTTTCATGTTAGTGTGTGCAGTATTCTTTGCTTTGGTTTGGACTTGATACACATACTGCTTTATTATCTGATCATATAGTGTGACCTCTTATACCATTAACAGTCTATATTTTAAGAGTCTTGAAATTAGAAATGAGATGCAGGTTGCAGAATATGATAGCTGAAGGTGTTGCTTAGACCATCCAGCACTAGGACCATCTCAAATTTTTCAGTCCCATCACATGAAAGAAATAAAAACAAAAGAACATGGCATCAGACAGGGAACAAATGAATGCTTGATGATTTAGTGTTCAAGTTTATAACCATTCTCCTGCTTTTTTTAATTTAATATATACCATATATAGAGGACAAATATAAAATTAATAGAAAAAAGAGGACTAAATTTAAAAAAAAAAAGTAGGAGAATGTCAATGCCCATGTGCCACAGGAAAGCATAAGATGAGCTTCTTTTTTTTTTTCTTTTTTTGAGCTGAAGTATAATATGAGCTTGAGGATAGTTATATAGCGGAGTTGTATGAACTTTATTCTGGGCTTTCATTTGCTATACAGTTCAATCTTACATCTTTGGAAATACAGTTTAACTCTTTATATGTGGTTTCATGTTTAAACATGACGATGACACCGGTTTGGAGCCATCAACCATTGGTGGAGCAAATAAGGTTGCAACTTCGGAAACTAGAGGACTGGTATAGTTAGATTTTGTGTATCGTAATATAGCATATGTTTTGTCAAGATTAGGGAGTGACCTAGTTAGTTTAACCAATGATGGTATTGTGGATGTCCTTTAATAGCTATCATTGTAGGAGTTCTATTAGTATTTAAGTATATGTGTCCTAGTTGGTTACACGTATATCTGTAAAATGATTTGAATAAGTGGTGTCCCCGAATAGTGTTTGCCCCAGGGCAACGGATTAGATGTAACTCCTCTTGTTTAATCTATAAGTTTTGGTTGTCATTTCAAAAAATGTTTTAAACCATGGTATACTCGAAGTAAAAAATTTACTCCCCTTATCTTTGTGTATGATTCTCATTTAATTTTATTAATTTTTTTTAGGTCTGATTTGATCAAGGTTCTCATTTGATTTTTTTTTTTTAAATCGAGTTTGACATTATATTATTTTTAAATCATAAAAAAAAAATTGATGTAAAAAAATAATTTTACAGAATATGTGAAACCTAGAGGACCAAAATCATATATCAAAAAAATGGGGGTGGGGGGCAAAATCATGAATGAATGCGGTTTCTAGAACTAGTCTTCAATTTCGACACATGTCCAGAACCTTCGGGTGTTTCTTTTCATCATCCTGTAAACCCTTAAACCCTCTGCTGTAGAGAAGAACAAAAACGAAAACTGAACAAGTAATACCAAATCGAGTTCGTTACGGCATCAATGGCGGCTCTGCTAAAATCATTCCGTCGCCGTGAAGTTTCCTCCGCTCCTATTTTGGCCTTCAGAACTGTAAGCGTCATTTTCAGTGTTTGTATTGACTTATTTATGTTTGTGTAGCTACTACATTTTGTACTCTGTAAATCGAAGAGAATTTTGGTACTTGAGTGAGTAGATGCTAATACTGGAGTATATAATTAGCAGAAATGAACTTATATTCTGTATTACTAGTTGATTGTTTGATACTTTGATTTCAGTTTATCGAAACTTTGGGATTTTGTTATATATATGATCAGGAGAACTGAAATTCTGTTTGATAATTGTGTTTTCAAATGTGAGTTTTAGACTAATTTTGTCTAATTTGATTGAGTGTAACATGTTTATGGTGATTACAGCTGACAGGGAATACAAAACCTTCTTGGGCTTTAGGTAACAAATGGTCAGGTCTAGTTAGGCCTTTCAGGTGTGTGTTACTGCTGGAAATTGGAATTTCCTTTTATTGCAAGTGTTTGTTCTGCTATGCTGTTTTTGGTGCTAAACTTGAATTTTACTAATTATTGCAGCACAAAACCGGCTGGAAATGATGTTATTGGTATTGATTTGGGTACCACAAACTCTTGTGTTGCTGTTATGGAAGGAAAGGTATAATAAATCTTATTCTTGGTATGAAGGTTTGTGGTTATCGATTATGTTTCTTGTGGTATTGTAGTATCTTACGTAGATTTTTGTTCCTTTTAGAATCCTAAGGTCATTGAGAATGCGGAGGGTGCTCGTACTACTCCATCGGTTGTTGCTTTCAGTCCTAAAGGAGAGCTATTGGTTGGTACGCCTGCAAAGCGGCAGGCGGTTACGAATCCAACTAATACACTCTTTGGGACAAAGCGTCTGATTGGTAGGCGCTTTGATGATCCTCAGACACAGAAGGAGATGAAGATGGTCCCATTCAAAATTGTCAAAGCTCCTAATGGGGATGCGTGGGTTGAAGCCAATGGGCAGCAGTACTCCCCGAGTCAAATTGGTGCTTTTGTTCTCACGAAGATGAAGGAAACCGCTGAGTCTTATCTTGGGAAGACAGTGAATAAGGCTGTGATCACTGTTCCAGCTTACTTCAATGATGCACAAAGGCAAGCAACCAAAGATGCTGGAAGAATAGCAGGACTTGATGTGCAGAGAATTATTAATGAGCCTACGGCAGCTGCTCTTTCCTATGGTTTGAACAACAAAGAAGGTCTTGTTGCGGTTTTTGATCTTGGAGGTGGAACTTTTGATGTCTCCATTCTGGAGATTTCAAATGGTGTCTTTGAGGTACTTCACTAAACTAGTTTTCAGCATTGCCAGATACATGTGTTTTTTTTTCCCCTCGTCGTGATTACTTATTACTTTGCAGGTCAAAGCCACAAATGGTGACACATTCTTGGGGGGCGAAGATTTTGATAACACACTATTGGAATTTTTGGTTAGTGATTTTAAGAGAACAGAGGGAATCGATCTGTCAAAAGACAGGCTTGCACTGCAGAGACTTCGCGAGGCAGCTGAGAAAGCTAAGATAGAGCTTTCATCAACATCTCAAACTGAAGTGAATTTGCCATTTGTTACTGCAGATGCATCTGGTGCCAAGCATCTTAATATAACTTTGACTAGATCCAAGTTTGAGGCCTTGGTGGGCCACCTGATCGACAGGACCAAGTCACCTTGCAAGAGTTGTTTAAAGGATGCTGGCATTTCTACAAAGGAGATTGATGAGGTGCTCCTTGTTGGAGGTATGACCCGTGTACCAAAGGTTCAGGAGACAGTTGCTGAGATCTTTGGCAAGACCCCAAGCAAGGGTGTCAACCCAGATGAGGCGGTGGCGATGGGAGCTGCTATTCAGGGTGGCATTCTCCGTGGTGATGTGAAAGAGTTACTTCTGCTTGATGTCACGCCACTGTCACTTGGTATTGAGACACTGGGAGGCATCTTTACCAGATTGATTAATAGAAACACCACCATCCCAACAAAGAAAAGTCAGGTCAGTGACTTTATATATTAATCTGATGATCATCTTGTTGAGTTGTGTTCAGAGCTTACATTGGTACTTTATTTATATGAAGAGTCTACATTGGAGTTCAATTGTTGAACGTATTCATGTCAAAACATTGAATTGATTAAATTGTCGTTTTCATGTTTGGCTCTGAGTTCTCGTAGTACTCTATTTGTTGGAAAAGTTAACTGATAGATTCCTTGGAGAATGTTCATGTTGATTGTTTAGTGTTCACTTGATGATATTGTTGTTTTGATGGTACTGAGCTATTATTACAACATCTATTCTTGGAAAAGTTCCAAATTACACGAGGAACTCTGTATTTGTTGATATGGCTTTGTAAAATTTGCCTTTAGCTTTTATAAACCCACCCCCACCCCGCAATTTTATCTTTCTTCACATTATTTGCCTTGCTCACCCCTTGAAACTGTAATCTATGTAAGGTGTTGAATAGTTTCGAACTCATTGGTAATTGTGCACAAACTTGAAGGTGTATATGCAAATGAACCTTAACTTGTACATTGTTCTTTCTTCAGACGTTCTCGACTGCTGCTGACAATCAGACTCAAGTGGATATTAAAGTGTTGCAAGGAGAGCGCGAAATGGCTTCAGACAACAAGCTCCTTGGCGAATTTGAGCTCGTGGGTATTCCTCCAGCTCCTAGAGGCATGCCACAAATCGAAGTCACGTTTGATATTGATGCCAATGGCCTTGTGACTGTTTCTGCAAAAGACAAAACCACGGGCAAGGAGCAGCAGATTACCATCCGCTCATCCGGTGGTCTGTCCAATGACGAGATTGAGAAAATGGTCAAGGAGGCCGAAATGCATTCTCAAAAGGACCAAGAAAGGAAGGCTTTGATTGATCTCCGAAACACTGCTGACACAACAATATACAGCATCGAGAAGAGCTTGAATGAATACAGAGACAAGATCCCAAGTGAAGTGGTCACAGAAATTGAAACTGCAGTGTCAGATTTAAGAAGTGCAATGGGTGCAGATAACATTGACGACATAAAGGCGAAACTCGATGCTGCTAATAAAGCTGTTTCGAAGATTGGACAGCATATGTCTGGTGGGTCTGGTTCAGGTGGAGGAGGTTCACAAGGTGGAGATCAGGCTCCTGAGGCCGAGTATGAGGAGGTAAAGAAATGAAGACTTGCTTTCTTGATCTAATTGACAGAGACCCCCTGTAAGGCTTTGGTTGTATTCAACTATCCACTCACTTACCTAGTAGTATGAGAAATTTATGTACAGCATACTGAAGCCTCGTAGCAGTAGATTCTTTTGTTGAGTTGGGTTTTGGTTGACCTAGATTAAGGGCTACTGTTTTCGTTGCTATAATAAGCATTGACAGATTGTAAGTGAATGCTTTGTGATGCGAATGGATTAAAATCTTGATTTCACGTCTCGAATTCTTGAGATGTTTTGCAATGGTTAAAAAGGTTCAAATTTTATGTTTATTTCATTTTTGTAATAAAAATTAGGATGTTTCCACTTCTTAGTTCTTCCAGGGACTACTTAAGTGATGTTTATATATAGTTTATTACTATAATCATATTTTCTAATCATATTTCCTATATAGGTTCTCTTCCTATATATATTTCCTATACATAGTTGTAGCATTGAAGAACGAGTATACATAGTTCTCCAGATTCTTTCTTCGATATAATGCTACCGTTGCTATAAGAGTTCTTTTTTTCAAAGTAGTTTTCATTAATATAATATGGTTTCCAGAAATTTATGATGTCCCAATTTATAATCTTTCATTATGAGTTTGAGAAATCACATCTCCACAATAATAAGTCATTGTTAAATGGCCCCTCCACAATAATAAGTCATTGTTAAATGGCCCGCGTGCCTAGGATACTCAGATTCATTTGGGAGTTAATCGGATGGAATCTACTTTATTTAATTATATTATTGAAATTATTTAATATGAATATCACGGAAAGAAATCTACAGTAACCATCACACAACTAACTAGTTCAGTTTAGATTTGCCTAATAGTATTTTGTAATACAAATAAGTTCAGTTAAGTTCAGATCCATTCAGTTCGGTTCGGTTTAGTTCTGTTCAGACGAAGATAACAGGGCCTTTAGATAGTTCATGATTAATACTTTATTAGCAAAGAAAAGAAGGATAAACAGTCATGGTCAAATTATGCTCTTTTCTGTTATTTTATTCTTTTGCTAATAGACATGTGTTTTTTTTCTAATAGTAGATATTATGTTACGCAAAATAAGAGTTATCGTTTACAGAGTTTACAAATAGACATGTGTTAAAAAACGCATTCTTTTGCATTTTCATTTTTTCTAGTTATTCTATGTTTATGTTGTGGTACCAGAGTGCGGAAGCGTAGGTGTTTAGACTAAATATATCGAGAAGTTAAGAAATACGATAAAATAAAAATGACACAGATTTTTAGGTGGAAAAACCCTCTGTAAATAAAAGTAAAACCCCACCGGCAAGAGATCCAAATTTCCACTATAAGGTATAAGGTATTGGGAGTACAAGAAATTTCCTCAACAACTTGTAAATAAATCTCTACGAGTTTATATTTCACCCGAACAAAAGTAGAGAAGACAAGTGAAACAATAAAGAGGAAATACAGAGAGTGAAGTGTATGTATTGTGTTGGAGGTATGAGTGATGAGTTGAGGTATGTCCAAATGATTCTACCTATTTATAGTGAAGGTGTGCATGATGTCATGGATGACATGGTGTGAAAGGGAAGAACAAACGTGTTTGTTCTCGTTGCCATGTGGCCCATGTCTAACATGATTAATTTGCATAAGGAAAAAGAAACAGGAAATAATCCTGCACATTATGTAAAACATGCAGTCCAAATCTTAGGCTTCCAGAAGAACAAAATTGAGGCACTGCTCAACAGTTTAAAATTCTGTTTCTTTCTGTTTATTTTTTTCTCTTTATTTGTATAATAACTTCTACTTCATGTACGCAGTGCACTCATCACTAGTCTTGGATTCGGAGCATATCATTCATAAAGCAACCTTAGTTCTCTACTACTTGAGTGAGTGAGTTGATCATTTCCAGTCTATATATGGAAACCGATTTCTTGTGTTTGTTTTCTTATGATTATTCGTGGTCTTCTTTCCAACTAATGTTGTTTTTCTTGAGAGTTTCAAGAATCTTATTCTGATTATTTTTGTATTTGTTGTTTCAGGGAAATTATAACAGCTAGCTAGCTAGGCTGATCAGGTTGAAGTAAAGGTGAGAATTCATGTTAACCGCAGTATATATGAACTGTGAACAGATGTTTATAAAGGCTTTTTCACATATTGGAATTTGATATCTGATATAAACAATTATAGCAAATTATATATTGAGGATCAGTGGTCTAGTTTAGTCTCAGTTAAGTAACCTGTTTTCAGTTGTACAGATATGGGTGACTACTACACACTGGATGAAGCTGATGAGACCTCGAGTTCGCCATCTCTTTTAATTGCTTTCCTAGATTAGATTAGATTGGTTATTTATTGTGTCCTTTATTTTCCAGAATATTCTTAGGGTTAGGGTTAGAGGAGATATTCTCTAGAATATTCCCTTAGTTGGGCTAAGCCCGTCTTCTTAGCGAGCTAGGCCTGTTAATTTTCCCCTATAAATACTCTGTAAGACATTCATTATTTACATCCGTTTATACAGTAGAGTTCAGTTCAGTTTTGTGCTGAGTGAATGAATCGTGGCTTGTGAGTTACGATAATAGACCGTGCAGCTCGAGGAGGTAGCGACACTAGACCTTGCGGTAGGGGAGGTAACCGCGCATTCGACCTGCGGTAGGGGCAATAACCGACGGGAAGGCGAACCCGTGCCATCGCCAGGAGGAGGCGCCCATCGGGGGGGCTAGTCCGTCCTAATGCTTCCGCGGTATTAGGTGAGCCATCATAATGCGGCCACGCCAGGTTATTGCTATTCTATAGTAGGCCTTAGTGGAGTTATGTGTCTTATTGCGATTATTATTCGTTTATCTGCTGTGAATATGGGGGGTATATATGGGATCCCTAGTTCTTTTAGCATTCCTGATGCTGTCAGAATTGAGGTTCCATCAGAAGCATTTGTTGCGGTTGGTTTTGGTAACTACCAGCTGATTCTGTTGGCTTTTGGAGGACTTGGATATGTTGCTGATGCTATGGAGGTCATGATCCTGTCATTTATCGGATCAGCAATTCAATCTGAATGGAATTTGTCTCCTGCAGATAAGAGCTTCATATCAACAGTAGTGTTTTTCGGCATGTTGATTGGATCTTATGCTTTTGGTTATGTATCTGATACTTATGGAAGGAAGTAAGCTGTCATATTTCCATTGTTCTACTATATACTATGCATGTGTCCTGTTGTGTACAATCTTTGAGGTATGTTAATATTGTTGATAAATCTCAGGAAGGGCATGTTAGGTGTGGCTACCATTACCGTCATTACTGGGCTGTTGAGTGCTATCTCACCGAATTACACATCATTACTGATAGCTCGGTGCATGACTGGAGTTGGTCTTGGGGGTATGCATATATTCCCTTCTTGGTTTTTGGAGTTTGTTCCAGGACCAAGCAGAGGAGTTTGGATGATGGTATTTTCGAGTTTCTGGATTGTTGGAGAGTTACTGGAGGATGCTCTTGCGTGGGTATATTATATATGCATTACGTACTCCTGCTTGTTGCATTGATGCTTCGTATAAAAAATAAAAAAAAAAAAAAAATTGTTCTATTTGATGTTGCAGATCATCATGCCCAGTTTAGGTTGGAGATGGTTACTAGGACTGTCTACAGTACCATCTCTTGTCATACTTGTCTTCTATGGCCTAATACCAGAATCTCCAAGGTTTCTGTGCATGAAAGGCAAAATGGATGAGGCTCATCTCGTTATGATAAAAGTTGCATCCCTGAACGGAAGAACAGTTCCAGCAGGGAATCTAGCATGTGATCGTTTGGAGGATTGTTATGATGATGAAGAGAATAATACAATGTCATCAGAAACTACTACTGCCCCTTTACTCTCCCGAAATGAGACTAATGGTGGACTGTCCCTAGTTTTGTCATCGAAATTTATGAGGATAAATCTGCTTATCTGGTTCTTGAATTTTGGGTGCTCATTTACATATTACGGCCTTGTACTTTTAACATCTGAGTTGATCGGCACACAAAACACTAGCCTCTACTTTAGATTCATTTATCACTAGTTTGGCAGGTAATGCATCTATTAGTATATAACAAGTCTACTTCAGTCACTACTATATACTTATATAAAAAATGATTGATATATATATATGATGTTGACTTGTTCAGAGATCCCTGGAGTTGTGATAGCAGCAATTGTTGTAGACTGAATAGGTCGTAAGTATACAATGATCACCATGTTCATGTTAAGTTCCATCCTGCTACTTCCGCTGCTGATCCATCAGGGTGAGATTCTGACAACAAGTGTACTGGCTGGATCTCGTGCACTTGTTTCAGCAATATCCATAGTCGCGGCTCTATACATTATAGAGGTAATTGTTTGTTTCAGTAATTAGCAGTTTATGCAATGTTTTGTTGGACCTGAGCTTAATTAGCAGGTTTACTAGCTACTTAATTGTGTATGACTGACATACAGATATATCCAACCAATATAAGGTCTACGAGTTATGGGATATCAATAACGTTTGCAAGGATTGGTGGATGATATGCCCTCTTGTTGCGGTTGGTTTAGTGGATAGCTATCCTCAAGGGTTTTTGTGATGACAACATTTTTATGTGGGCTGTGTGTCTGGTTCCTTCCACTTGAGACTAAGGGAAGGGATTTGCAGTAGAAGTACTATACTGATCAGTAATAACCACATGTCTTTATTTATCCTCATGTAAATTGTCAAAAGCTAGATCCTGGAAAAACATTGTTGTTGCAATAATTATTTTGTATCTCTACAAGTGACTCACAAATATCCAGATCACATAAATTAGTCAAAGTGTGATATCGAGAATGTATAAGATGTCAAAGCGCAAAAATTGATATTGGCCTTCCTCTTCACATTTCGAGCCAGAGCCGTATTTACATTAAAAGCCCGAACAGTTCCTTAATATTATATCGGATTTCTCACCAGAATCATGCAAATTGGCCATTGATGAACTACTCATATAACAAGCACGCAAAGAAAAACAAACTAGTCACAAAACATATATCGAAAACAATTCAAGTTCAAACAAACAAATTACCCGGTTTAGTCACTTGAATTTGGGTTAAACCCGTGAGAATAAAAAATGGTCGAGCGGCCTACTAGTAGTTGTCTTTATTTGGTGTTTAGATTTGGCAATTTTGTACTAATTCTGTAACGACCCAATTTTTCTTATTTTAAATAAAACGATTTTAGGCGAATTAGTACGGTTTTGGGCAAGCCTAATTATATAAAGTCAGTTTCCTAGTTTTAATGAGACTCTTAAGGTTACCTGAGCCATCGGGTTAATACGGGGGAAAAGTTAAGAGAAACGGGGGTTGGAAGGTTGAGGGAGCTGGCCGTCAATATTTACCGTAGAGCAGAACCGTAAGCTAGCTATTCTTTCCGTCTCGTTAACCAGGCAAGTCGAGCTTTAGGATTCTATTGCTTATGCTAGAGATCATATGTTAAGGGTTTATAATTTATGGGTCATGTCATGACTTCAGTTTATATATATATAAATGTGTGTGTGATGATCTTATGTTAAAATTTTGCTGCAACAGAACCGACCTAGTTTAAGGGTTATTACTCGGATTATATTTTGTGTGGGTTGACTGACATGCGTGACACCTTATATATATGTATGGCTTATGTGCAGACATGTAAAGATTGATGTAATAAATACATACATACCATATGTCTTGTCTGTTCACTTGCTACTTGGGTTGATTAATTAAGCTGCAGCGTGCATGGTTCTTAAGTTGAGTGGTTCCTAATTAATGTTGATCGCGACCAGTATGTCTTACTTCCTTAATTCTGTTGGTAAAATATCAGGGTGTGATAATCTTGGAATACTTCTTTGGATCGTGTAGTCACTTTCCAAACAAGATAATTCGATAACTCGTTGGCTCAACAAGCGTGCACTCCGCACTACCCAAACTTGTTCCGAGCTCAACGAGAGATCGCATCAGTCTCTAGCAGATCACATTACTACTAAAATGAATTGATGACACTAAAATCACCAACATATTCCCCCCATTTTAGTGTAATCCTTGATCTACTGAGTATATATAAACATATATACAAGTGTAAAACACAAACATAACGATCAAACAAGTGCATAAATGAAAATGTCTTACGATTGAATTTTCATCTTAGTACAATACACATTCCAAATACTCGAGAATCAGGGTGTCGTAACGATTGAACCCTTCAACCCATTTGAATACCTGAAGATATCATACACACATGTTTCTACAACATCTACAATCTATACTTGACACTATACAAGCCATGTGTCCTTATCCATTAATAAGCATATAGAAAGCCAAGTCCAAGCTTCTTGAAGCGGCGAAACTTCATGCTTACATAGGTAGTCCTTTTAGTCTTGCACCTGCATTTGCAATTTGTCAAAAGAACCATTAAGAAGATATATTTCAACCTTACATCACTTGCAGGTCTGAGCACATACCTTGGGAAGATAAACACTTGTGCTCCAATCTCTAACGATGGTCTTTCCACATTGAATTCTGCCTCTAACGTTGTATTAAAGGGGAATTGGGTATACCACAATTAGAAGATTTAGATGGACTTTAATCCCATCCCAATCGCCGACTTACTCACTAAGTCCCTAGCCAATCCCTTCGTCAAGTGATCAGCCAAGTTTTGTTGCGACCGAACAAACTCAATGGATATCACCCCATTCATGATTAACTCCCTAATCATACTGTCTAACACCCAAGTGTCTAGACTTGCCATTGTAAATTTGACTATAAGCTCTAGCCAAGGTGGCAGCACTATCACAACGGATAGAAATAGGTGATATCGGTTTAGGCCACAAAGGAATCTCATACACTAAGTTCCTTAGCCATTCTGCTTCTTTACCAGCGGCGGCTAAGGCCACAAATTCAGATTCCATTGTGGAGTCAGTTATACATGTTTGCTTCTTGGAAGCCCATGAAATGGCACCTCCACCAAGCAAAAACACCCATCCACTTGTAGAAGATTTGTCATCATTATTTATCCAACTAGCATCCGTATAACCTTCTAACACCGAAGGAAATCCCACATATGACAAACCAAGATTCATAGTACCTTTCAAGTACTTGAATACCCTTGTTATTGCATGCCAATGGTGTCTACTAGGATTGCTAGTAAATCTGCTCAATTTACCAACCGCATAAGCAATATCCGGTCTGGTGCTCGTCATAGCATACATCAAACAGCCTATGGCTCTTGAGTATTCTAGCTGATCCACAGGTTTACCTTTATGTGGCATGAGCTTTTCTTCAGGATTGAAGGGAGTACTTACCGGAGAACAATCTTCAAGATTGAACTTCTTGAGTATTTTCTCAATGTAATGAGATTGCGTGATAGCAATTCCTCTATTCTCCCGTTTAATCTTGATACCAAGAATAACGTCTGCTTCTCCCATATCCTTCATAGAGAACTTTGATGACAGAAATTTCTTTGTTCTATCTACCTGATTTTGGTCAGTACCAAATATCAACATGTCATCCACATATAGACAAATGATTACACCTTTTCCAGATGCATCGAATTTGCTATATACACATTTTTCCGCTTGGTTCAGAATGAAACCATTAGACAAAACAACTTCATCGAATTTTTGATGCCACTGTTTTGGTGCTTGTTTCAGCCCATACAATGACTTAACTAGTTTACACACTTTATTCTCTTGTCCAGGCATAACAAATCCTTCCGGTTGCTTCATGTACACTTATTCTTCCAAATCACCATTAAGAAATGCTGTTTTGACATCCATTTGATGGATTACTAGATTGTGAATCGCCGCCAAGGCAATTAGCAATCTGATAGTAGTGATACGAGCAACAGGAGCATAGGTATCGAAGTAATCGATTCCTTCCCTTTGTCTAAAGCCTTGGACAACCAACCGAGCCTTAAATTTGTCAATTGTACCATCGACTTTCATCTTCTTCTTGAAGATCCATTTGCAGCCTAGTGGTTTACAACCTGGTGGTAAATCAGACAAGATCCAAGTATTGTTTTCCATGATAGAGCCAATCTCATCATTAATTGCTTCTTTCCAGAAGGCAGCATCTCGAGATTTAATAGCTTCATCATATGTCCTTGGATCTTCCTCAATACTGTAACAGTACGAGTATTGTGATTCAATCTGATCCCTTGATCCTTCAACTAAGTAGAGTTGAAAATCAGAACCATAAGATTTAGGTTTCCTAGCTCTTTTGCTTCTACGAGGTTCAGGAGTCTCATTTGGTACATCATTCGAATGATCATCTTGTAGATTATCATCCGAATTTGGTATAGCATACTTTGGTCTAGGTATTGAAGAGAAACGATTCTCATCAAAGATAGCATCTCTTGATTCTATAATTGTGTTAATAGAAACAGAACTATTAGGTTCTATGACATAAAACCTATATGCCTTGGAATGCTCAGCATATCCAACAAAGATGCAATCAATACCTTTTTCGCCCAAAGTTTTCCTCTTAGGGTCCGGGAGTCTAACCACGGCCCTACAACCCCAAACTCGCAAAAATGTCAAGTTAGGTCGTTTCTTGTACCAAAGTTCATATGGGGTAGTCTTGTTCCTTTTGTTAGGAACCCTATTTAACAAATAGCAAGCCGTTAACATGGCTTCTCCCCAAAATCCCTCACTTAAACCAGAATAAGATAACATGGCATTCACCATTTCCTTAAGAGCTCTATTTTTCCTTTCTGCTACACCATTTTGTTGTGGTGTATAAGGAGCCGTAGTTTCATGAATAATTCCTACGGATTGGAAAAATACAGGATCATAATATTCACCACCTCTATCTGTGCGTAAGGTCTTAATCAAGCCATTTTGTTGCAATTCAACCTCAGTTTTATAAATTTTGAATTTATCTAAGGCTTCATCCTTTGAATGCAACATATAAACATAACAGAATCTAGAGGCATCATCTATGAAAGTAACAACATACTTCTTGTTTCCTAATGATGGAGTAGCATGCAAATCACATAGATCACTATGAATTAATTCAAGTATGACAGATTTTCTCATTATACTCTTAAAAGGTTTTCTAGTGATCTTGGTTAACATGCAAGTATTACATTTGCCTATATTTCCATCAATCTTAGGAATCAAGTCATCTTTAGACATTTCAAGCATTCTTTTATAATGTACATGTCCTAGACGAGCATGCCATAAAGATGAATCAATCAAATTCGAAGAAGACATAGAAGACATAAATACAGAACTAGAATCATGCGAAATACCATTAAGATTCAACATAAACATTCCATTATTATAATAACCGGATCCAATGTACAAACCACACTTCGATAAGGTAAACTTATCAGATTCTAACACTTGCGTGTAACCAAGCTTATTTAATACAGGGCCTGAAATCAGGTTCTTTCTTAACTTAGGAACATAAAGAACATTATATAAAGTAATTGTCTTTCCAGAACTGAATTCTAACTCCACGTCTCCTTTGCCTTCCACGGGGGCGAAGTGATCATCTCCCATATAGAGGACAGAACCGTCATCCACTGGTACAAGTCTCTTGAACCAGACACGATCCTTGCAAACGTGAGTTGTGGCGCCAGAATCAATCCACCACGCGATAGCATCATCCTGCACATAGTATGCTTCAGAAATAAGTGAAACTGAATATTCAATCAAACTATTCATATCACTATTTAAATTCTGACCTTGGTTATGGGATTGGTCCGTTGGACCCTTTCCCCAACCACTTGCGTTCGCGTTGTTGTCTTGCTTCTTGCCAGATCGGCAATCCTTTTTGAAGTGGCCAGGTTTTCCACATTTCCAACATTCTAGTTTCGGTTTCTTGTTAGAACCGGAACCTTTGTTGTCATTCCTAGCACGCTTCTTCCCTTTGTTGTTCTTCCTTTGTTGTTCTTATTACCCTCTTCGATCATATTGACCGAAGGTCCAGCAACTTCCTTTCCTTTGCCCTTTTCTTCCGAAGCCCTCAGAGATTCTTCTATGCGAAGATGGCTTCCAAGTTGCACCAGAGATAGTTCCTCTTTTTCATGTTTCAGAGTGTGTTTAAACTCTTTCCACGAAGGAGGCAACTTATCAATGATACTTGAGACAGAGATGGATTCATCCATCTTCAGACCATGTTGTGTGAATTGTCCGAGAATCCGGAGGATCTCATTGTACTGCTCCATGACAGACCGCGAATCAACCATCTTGTAGTTGTTGAAATCGCTAACCAGAAACTTCCTGCTTGAAGCATCTTCTGCCATGTATTTGGCTTCAAGAGAATCCCATAGTTCTTTCGCAGACTCAACAGTTTGGTAAATATCAAACAAAGAATCAGACATACCGTTTAGGATGTGTCCTCTGCAGATATAGTCATCGTTCTCCCATTTGGACCTGCGCCTGAGTTGGTCCACTGGTCCATCATCTTCCACTTCCGGCATTGGTGTAGACAGAACGTATCCCACCTTCAAAGACGTAAGCATGAAGTGCATCTTCTTCTGCCAGCGTCTAAAGTCCACGCCTTGGAACTTCTCCAGTTTCCCGAAGTTGTTCGTCATTTCCCTTACAGAGCTCCCGCTTGCTCCAGCCATGATTATCGTATATCAGAAATTATCTTGTTTGTTTGTTGGTAAAATATCAGGGTGTGATAATCTTGAAATACTTCTTTGGATCGTGTAGTCACTTTCCAAACAAGATAATTCGACCCTACAGTTGTTGCCGGGGTTACACGAATTCCTTGTTGGGATAATCCAAGAAGGCAATCTTATTCAGGCAATATGAATTTCGATCAGAAAGTAGAGAGGATGTATATGTTTTCGTTGTACTTGTTTTGGAGACTGATCGCTTCAATAAATAGAAGCGAAAAGGTGTGAACAAAGTGGTGTATCTGTTCAGAACGAAGTGTTATGAACGAAAGGTCACGTTAGTTCACGAACAAGTCTGTTCGTTCACGAAGAGTTGCAATGTTCCAAAAAGGTCGGGGCGTTGCCCCGCTCGCTGACCTGGCAGTGAGACCCCAGCCAGGGGCTACGCCCCTTGGAACCCCGCAAGGGCGCTGCCCCTCGCAACCCCGTACAGGGGCGCTGCCCCTTGCAACCCCGCGAGGGGCGCTGCCCCTCGACCCCGCAAGGGGGCGCAACCCCCTTGACCCCCGCTTCGTATTCGTGGTCGATAACTCGTTGGCTCAACAAGCGTGCACTCCGCACTACCCAAACTTGTTCCGAGCTCAACGAGAGATCGCATCAGTCTCTAGCAGATCACATTACTACTAAAATGAATTGATGACACTAAAATCACCAACAAATTCATGATATGGTTAGCAATTATAATCCTTGCCTAACATGTCTTTAGCTATAAACAAGCTTCCTGGTTTGTTTACTTGAAAGTATATGAACAATACAAGACACTGCTTCCAAACTTAAAGTACGGATGAATCATGAGTGTAAAGAATGATTAGGAAGATGGCTAGGTGTCTCTATTGATTATACATAAGAAAGTTGAGCTGCGGTGTTTTACGTATGTTGCTACGGTGAGCATACACAAGAGAGCTTATGCGAGAGCTTATGCGTTTTACGTATACTGCTACGGTGAGTATACACATGAGAGCCAATGTGTTATACGTACGTTGCTACGGTGAGCGTACATGTATAGTCAACATGAGGCGAAGCTCAAGTGAATCTAGCTAAAGATAAGAAAGAGCTTGAATCAAAAGAATGAAATTGATGAATGTTTAAGGATGAAAGTTAAGTCCAAAGTTTAAAGTAACCACCTTGAAGTAGGAGGAATTGCAAAAGAGAACTTAAATAGAGATTGTTCAAAGAACTATGAATTTGGATTACTCTTCTTGGTATCGTATGAAATTGATTTTCATTTATGATAAGATGCCTGTTCAATGTGATTCTCGGAAACAAATGTGTCTTCTGTTTATGTGCTTGGTATGACTTGGTGAGTCAAGTAGGACTCATCCTTGCATCTTTGAATCTCAGGTGATGAACTAGCTGGAGTGGAAGGGGGGCAAGTTTGATGCTGATTCAGTACACTTGATTTTACCAAAGACTATGTTTTGTTTAAATCTTTCACTGAAGCTAGTTTATGATGCTTTTTTTTTTTTTAAATAAGTGCGGATTGCACAAACTTCTAGCTCTAGCTCTTTTTCCGTTGTTTAAGGCTTGTTTAGAACGTAACTATGATTTTACGCTCCAGTCGGCGTATGCGATTTATGTTAATTTTTCTTTCAGTTGCAGTCAAATTTCGATGTGTACGACTTTTAAACGCCCTTATATTACTTTCTTTTATTTTTTTTAAAAGCGGGGCGTTACAAATTCACTTATATAGAAGTAGTAGTAAAAAATAAAAAAATAAAAAAAATCAAATATTGTGGAAGTGTCCCACTCCCATTGTTGTTTTGCTCACCAACCACCACAATTGTGACTGATTGCTCACGGCTAAAAGCTTTTTTAATGTTTAAGTTGCGGCGGCTGTGACCCAAAAACGGATCACTGATTGATAAGGAACTCTTTCTAACCTCACAATTATGTATCACTAACAATTCTAACGTCATCAGCTGCCATACGCCATTATAATCTTCTATCCTTCTTCCCTGGCTGTAAGTAATTCTCTTCCCTAATCCCTCTCTTTTCATTGTTTTATCGTCAATCTATTTCTTTCGATCTTACTTTCCATCAGATTTCTCTATTCTTTCTTCTACTGTGTTATATTGCTTAATTAGTTCACATTTCATTTCTGCCTTCTTCTATTCTATGTTCATTTTATCGTGTTTCTAGGTTTTTAAGCTATAGTTTTCCCCAAAACTATAGGTTATTTATTATGATGAACCATCTGTACTGTTAGCTCTGTTTAGACATGAATCTCCAGCTATAATATACACCTTCAGTGAATTCAGATTTTGTTGCTTTACAATGGTACTAGTAATTGAAACAGATTTATATATATGTCATCATCACATATAATATACTATGGCCAGTTTGTAGAGTGTAAAATAACAATAGTAGTAATGCATTATTTATGCAAGTTTGCTTCTCCTTCATCCTTTGAGTTGTCTCTTACTTTTTTCCTCAACTCAATTCCTACCGATTATAGACTAGTTAATAATTGTCGTTTTTAAGTGATCGTGTTCATTTAGGATCTGTTGTTACATGATGCTCGTTTTCTCCGATAACATGTTAGGATCTCCTCCCCCCCCCCACCCAGCTGTTGTTGTACTATGTAACTTGTGCTCTATCAGTTGACTAAGTGGATTGGTTGGCTTTAATGTACTGGACAAGCAGAAATGTTTCTATGCTGCTGTTTCTTGCCAACTACTGCAGAAACTAGTACCTAACCAGCTTTTAGTTATGCCATTTATTCACATTGCTTTTTTATGTCAACATGTTCAGTGTACGCAGATGGCTGATTCTGACTGCTTCTACACACTAGATGATGCACTTGCTACTGTTGGATTTGGTAAATACCAACTTCTTGTCTTTGCTTATGGAGGATTGGGATGGATAGCTGAATCTATGGAGGTCATGATTCTCTCATTTGTCGGATCAGCAGTTCAATCTCAGTGGGATCTGTCTCCTGGTGAGAAGAGTTTGATATCCACTGTGGTCTTTGCTGGCATGTTTGTTGGAGCATTTTCTTGGGGTCTTATATCTGATACTTATGGAAGGAAGTAGGATTTTTTTTTGGACTTTTTTTTGTGTTTTTCCCCATTCTTTCTTTATGCTCATTTCCGCATATCTCATTTAACCTGTACTGTACCATATGTGTGCTTCATTTATGTTTTACTCACGTATATTAAGCATATGAAAACGATATCTGTTCTTTCTTTCCAGGAAAAGTATCCTGGGTATGACCGCTGTTACAGCTGTTGCTGGGCTATTGAGTGCTTTCTCACCAAATTATACATCATTATTGATTAACCGAGGCATAACTGGAATTGGTCTTGGAGGTATGCAAACTTTTACCTCTTGGGTTTTGGAATTTATCCCAACACCAAATAGAGGGGCTTGGATGATTGTCTTTTCGAGTTTTTGGACAGTTGGAACTATACTTGAGGCTGCTCTTGCATGGGTATGACATAAACTGCTTCAATTTAATGGATTGGCTACTGATGTTGGTCTCGTCTAGTTGGCACTTATATCTCTCTACTTCTGAATATGTAAACCTTAAGTCTCTAGCTAATCCTTATAAAAAAAGTGATGCTTCATAACTATACACTATGTGACTGCAGAATCTCGTAAACTGTTTAGCGGTCATGTCTTTCTTAATAGTTGAAGATTTATGGTGAAGTCCTCTGTGTAGCTAATCGTAAAATGAGACTTATTTAGAAATATATCAAGGCTAGATATATGATTTTTCGAAAGTTCCCGGGGGGGGGGGGGGGGGGGGGGACGCCCCCGCCTGCCCCGCCCCTGTCTCCAGATCTCTTGTGCATGACATAAAGGAAGAATTGTGGGGTCAATTGATCTTCCATGATGCGTGAATTTCATATTTGGAAAGTTTTTATCAATTTAACAACTAGAAATTTGTTGAATTATAGATCATCACTTCACTGCTTGTCTTAGATTCAATGCTAACACCACTTTCAGTTAGTTCTGCCCCTTTTAGACTACCTTATAGAACTTGCTGCTAAATCTTTCTTGCTGCAGATTATTATGCCCACTTTTGGTTGGAGATGGCTAATTGCAATTTCTGCTGTACCATCTATATTTGTACTTCTTTTCTATGGCCTTGCACCAGAATCACCAAGGTTTCTGTGCATGAAAGGTAAAACTGACGAGGCTCATTCAGTTCTAGTGAACGCAGCAAAGGTTAATGGAACAGTACTTCCAAATGGTACACTAGTTAATGATCAATCAGTAGATCAACATAAAGATAATTCAGCATCCGAAACTACCCATTTACTCTCCGAGAAGGATAAAATGCATAGTTGCTCATCATTGTCTGTACTTATTTCATCAAAATTACTCAAGACAAACCTTCTCTTGTGGTTCCTATGGTTTGGGAATACATTTTCATATTACGGCGTCATACTGCTCACCTCTGAGTTGAGCAGTGGTCAAAGTAAATGTACAAAGACCACGCTGCATTCACAAGCAAGTCAAGATGATAGCCTCTACATAGATGTATTTATCACCAGTTTGGCAGGTAATATCGGAATGTACATAATATCAGAAGTCTCCTTCAGTTTAGTTTCCTGAGAAAGTTTGATTTTGATTGACTTTTGACTTGTTCAGAAATTCCTGGGCTCGTGATATCAGCATTTGTAGTGGATCGAATAGGTCGCAAGTTTACAATGGTAGCCATGTTTGTATTAGGTTCCATTCTACTGCTACCGCTGCTGTTCCATCAGAATCAATTCTTCACGACGACTTTACTGTTTGGTGCTCGAACATTTATTTCAGCAACATTTACCGTTGCTTGTATCTATACACCAGAGGTACATTTTGTTCGAATTTCAATCTGGTGACTTTTTTGCTTCCCATGTCTTGTTCTGTCTTGCTGTTTTGCTTTAGAACTGAGAAGCTTCTTTCTGTATATGACAGATATATCCGACTTATATAAGGGCAACTGGTGTTGGAATAGCGAATGCCTTTGGAAGAGTAGGCGGCATGATTTGCCC
This sequence comes from Plantago ovata, assembly GCA_028274465.1. Taxonomy (NCBI): domain Eukaryota; kingdom Viridiplantae; phylum Streptophyta; class Magnoliopsida; order Lamiales; family Plantaginaceae; genus Plantago; species Plantago ovata. The sequence goes on along the minus strand of CM051455.1, from coordinate 22,203,411 downwards.
TCTTGTTGCAGTTGGGTTAGTTAATGGCTGTCATCAAGCATCTGCTGTGAGTCTATTTGAGATCACCATACTGTTATCTGGCCTCACCGTCTTGCTCACTCCCTTCGAGACAACGGGAAAGAATTTGCCTGACTACGTGTTACTTGATGATCAATAATATGGTATAATCTCGCTACAGAAAGACCAAGATTAATGGAAAAGTAAAAGTGATCTTTCAATACAAAAATACCATCTTCTGGCTAGGAATGAACCACATCATCATCACGTATGTATATTGCAGACATATATACAAGCACTATTGCCCACCGAGTCTATGAAATTTATCATAAACCGATCGATCTGCTTAATAACCTTCGTGTGCAATGTTAGTTGGTTACAGACATGTAGGTTTAGGGCTTCATCATGGCATACTGTAAACAGATAATTTCCATTCAAATCAAACATTGGAAATGTATAAAATACGCCCACGGTGAAATAGAATGATCGGTGTGTATGTGGTGCATCTTGCAGCTGAAGTAAATCTAAATTTGAAATGAAATGTCTCGTTGAAAACATTGGATCAGGAAACGCCGAAACGGTTTTGTTGCTCCAAAAATTATTAATTTGCTCGACATTCTCAAAACTGAAAATACCTCAACTGATCACGGTTCAGTCTGACAAATAAATGTATCACCCTCTGTTGTATATGTATATTGAGGTAACACATGCAGGAATTTGGTGAATCAACCACAGTACAAAGTAACCAATTCCAGATAATTTATATCGCATTGGAGCCTGAAAGGAAAATCTAAACAATTTTCATAGCAATTTAACGTAGCAAGACACTTAATGCCCTTCATTCGCCTTTGTATATTGTCAAAATTCTTTCTAGGTGTAATGTACATTGATCATCTATCCTCTCAAGACAGACCGTCTTTGCTTTGGAGTGAAGAAGATATGTTCTGGACCTCTATATATTCTGCTCCCTCTTACTAGGTCTAATGTACATCACCTATCCAACAGACGATCTTTGCTTCACAATGAAAAAGATATTTTCTGGAATCTGGAGTTCTATGTCATGTTCTCAGTCCCACCTCTGAAGCCCCAAAGAAAATACTTCCTACCAAGCTTTTGTGCTAGTGATGTCAATTGATCTTCGGCTTTGGTCTCTTTGGTTTTAACACAAACCAGAGTATGATTATGACAACTGCGAAGGCAGGAATTGTGGTGATGTCAAATTCAACTTCAACTTTCCTCTGCCTGGTGCAATGAATTGGATGGAGACTTGATATTGTTGCATTCACGTACTCAGAAAATCTGCAAAAGAAAACTTGGCAATGAGCAATAAATTCATACAGAAACTTGGTTACCATTACATGCTTGAAAGTTACGAGAGCATAACTTGAGGACCGGTTCAACCTCCGAAGTGCATCTTAATACGACACATTATTTATCTAATAGGAACTGTACATATTGCTTGAAAATATAACTTTTGATGCACAATGAATGTAGAGTTTAGATTTCCAACCCTTTGGATGCATCTTCTAGAGTGTTGAGCAGTCTCAAGGCATCAATATATCTTAATTCCCCAGTCACAGTTGAGATCTGAAAAAAAAACAGATATAAGTTGGAGTTGAAAGTACACCATAAATGATGAAAAGGCATGAAGTTGAGTATGCAGTAATGCCACTTACTCTTCTCCAGAGACTAACAACATAGTTATACTTGGTAACCAGGTCACGTTCTCGAGCTTGAAATAGCTTGAAAGTCTGTTCTGCTGTTCATTAGTTAAGTCCAACAAGGAACATGACTTGGTATAAAAGTACTTCAAATGATCCTAGACGGCTCATAAAGGAAATGTAGTATTAACCAAGAAAGCAGGAAGCTGACAGCAGCAGGACTTGCCTGCATGCATAACCTTATTACCAGAGGCAGAAAGTTAAATGGTGATAACGTCGCAAACAATAGACCCGACACAAATATGCAATGATCTCTGCTCCATTCTTTGTTGAAGACGGTCCAAAATTTTGGGAAACCTTTAATTAACATCACTACTACGAAGGAAGTATTTCCCCCCTCATTTCCTACGTAATCAACTATTACGTTACCTGTTAATGAACTAGGTCCCCTAAACAAAATAATACAGTAAAAAATGAAAAAGGATACATGTACGTTCCATGACCAAAAGATGAATAGCTGCATTCACAACTTGTATTGATTCCTCAAGAGTTGTGAGAATGTAGCTTCGAGCAATGCTGTCAGTCTGGAACTTGGAGATGTGCCAGCCTTGGGAGGTGACAGACAATGGGTTACAACCTACCGACCATATCCAATCCTGTGGCAAAGTGTTAAAGATGAGTTATTATCCTAAACCCTCTCTCAATGCTCACTATTCTACCAGCTAAAACAAAAAATTCTTCAAAATCACAAAATTCAAATCCTTCCATTGATATGGCATGAAACTGAAGCACAATGTGAACCATGATCTTCGGATGAGAAGGGAATAAAGGTATTATAAATGATGCCATGGCTCTCTGCCATGTGAAAATAATAAAAAAGAAAAGGCAAACATGATGTTTTTGTGACGCGACAATTTTACGGTCATAGAAGCATTTTTGCAATTTGATCCCCACAAGGAGTATTATATTTCCACCAAGTTTCACAAACAATTCAGTCTCTGCAGTTTCTATTCTTTAATTTTATTGACTTCACAGCAAATTTGTAGTAACAGATTAATCTTCAAGATAAGCATTTGCATTTTGTTTCCTATGCATATAGTTTCAGATCCAGTTCACTCTTCGCATTTTCCTATTATTTCATTTTATGAACTTTAACAGCAAGTTCTGAAATACGCATGGAGTAAGTTTTAGATTAGAACCTCAATTGCAGTTGCATGGGCTTGGCTGTAAACAAGATGGAGCGGAAGCAACCCAGCCAGATGTTCAGAAACAGCGGCCAGAGCAGCTTTTATAGGCCTCCTGTAAAAGAGCAGTTTAGATTTTGCTTGCTATATACTCATAACATGCTCATGAAACGAAACAGGATGTAAGTTATCACTGGGACAAAAGATTCTAGCTATCAGCAGGTGACTCACCACACCAAAGAAAGGAATAACATTATGACCAACTCAAGGAGGAAAGGTAAAATGTAAATAAATACAAAACAAAAAATAAGATGTCACCAAACATTAACCACGGATTTGAACTTTGAAGTGATCCCACACTACCCCCCCCCCCCAAAAAAAAAAAAGAAGAAAAGGTAACGGAGATTGAAAACTTTTGAAGTGGGGTATGTTTTGATTTCGATGTATCCAAGATAAAGGCAGAGGACATGGGATGAAAGCTAATGATACTGTTTATAACAACACGAAATGATACTGTTTAATACCAACAAAGAGAGTCATATCCTAGGAGCGACATACGTTAATCACAACATATCAACATAAGAAAAACTATAGAAACTACTCATTAATATGCACGCAGTCTAACCTTAAGTCCCACAAAAGTGACTGCCCATTGCATTGGAGATGGCTTTCCCATGATGGTGTGTCTGACTGAACCACAATGACCATACCAGAGAGTGCCTTCGCCTGATAATGCTTGTCAACCAACACAGGATCATCATGAATGAACCAAAAGATAGGGATCTCCAACGTAGATCTGCTATGTGCATGAGATCCTACAACATCAAACATTAAGATTACCTAACAACACAAGCTATATAAGCTCTGTTACATTGGCACTTTAATCAACCAGAAAATAGTGCACATATTTAATCTCAAGCAACGAGGAAAATCAGCTTCTTACACACAGAGTGTATCTTACATACAAACTTTAGGTGTTTTATGAAACAGCAGAGCCAAAACTAACAACCATAGTAAATAAATGCTTATTGATGATTTATTCACTCAGAAATCAGAATTCCAAAAGTAGCCAAAAGCATTCAAAAATTTAAGAAATCAACCACAGCCGAAGTATAGCAGTCTGCTACATAAACTTGTATTTAGAACTCCAACCACTTAATTTTGTTGGCCACATCAGAAGCATATAAAAAATCTGATCTTGAAGCTTACTAATAGTTGACAATATGGATAATTATGGTTTTCATAATTTGACCATTCGGAAAAAAATTGATTTCTGTCACCACAAAATAAATGCCAATTTTCCACACCTCTCTTTTACTGCATCATAGATCACAGTGTAACCGTTAGGGATGCAACGGCATACAGTAGTACACTATTGTTTGATATACTGAAATGATCTAAGCAAAGTACAGAGTCGCTCATTAATCTTTTTTCTGTTAGGACACTTCTTCAACATAGCGATCCAAACTTATTTACCTCTGTGGAAACAGAGCAGGTAAAATTAATAAATAAGGAAAAGAAAGGCACTAGCACCCCTCCGTCCGGAGAGGGGCTCTCTCATTAAGCACCCCTCTCTAAAGTTGAAAAAGTGAAGCTTTTTAAGTATGCATCTATGAATAGCTAATTTGAAAATTATGGACAAACAATTACGGGAATCAAAATTATAATGAAAACTTCATGGGATCAGACAGACCTTTCAAGGAAACATGATCCATTCTTTGCAACTGATGTTGCAGAATAGAAGAATCAAGATATGATCGAACAGTTTTTCGGTATGTTCCATTCACTAGCAACAAAGGCACAGCAGACGCTTTCCTGGCCACTGAAAAGGCCATTGCTAAAGCAGGGTCCTCTGATAGCGGTAACCTACATGAAACAACAAAATGGCAGATGATGATATGTATAACCAAGGTAACACAAACTGTAGTGAAAGAGAATAGGGGGAGACTCCATATGGTATCTTTATATGCACTTTACAAAAGAACATAAAAAGGGTAGACGTACAGGTGTTGACTGAATAAAACTTGCTGAGAAGGCAACACCAGGGTGGACAGTCCCTCCATGAGACTCTTCAGATCAAGAGGTAACTGTTTGATACGGCTAACCTTCTGCATAGATGAAGCCAGACAAGGTTCATAACCATTGCTCTACAGTTTCCAAAATACTCAAATATCAATGTTCACACTACCTCTTGAGTGACGAAAAACAACTGAAAGGAGATTTTCTCATAATGATGGAACGCCCCATCAGCAAGAGAAGGAGATATGATGTGCCTCAGCGAACCCCATAGAGTAGCCCCAAGATGTGAAAGGAAATTATCTCGGGCAACAGTGTAATTTTTGAAAGTCTGCAATGCAAAGGGGCAGAAGAACTTAACCTAAAAAAGTCCTTTGCAGGTAATCATTCATCAAACAGAATTATTTCAAATGGGACTGCCATGTAAGATATTGGGACGTGTCCAGGCAAAGTGGAATCGCAGACCTCGTGGGGTTCACTGAACAGATTCCAATTCTCCATGCGTTTCAAGGCATTTAGTGCTTTTCCCCGTAATGTTTCATCATCGTCACCCTCAAAGGACTGTAGCTCTGTTTTCAAATCTCGCATGCGCTCATCAAGCTCTGGTGTTTATGTTACATAAGTTTAGAAGAAAACAGAATGAAAGAAGAGAAGAGTTGGCCGAAGAGAAGGCTATCCATCACGAAAAGAAAGAAATACCTTCACAGAGTGCAAGCTGGACTTTCCTTCCCTTACAGTGTTTGAAATAAAAAAGCTCATATATGTCGATTTCAGCAAGAAGAATATCAACGGCATGATGATCTTTCTGTAAAATATAATGTCGGGTGTTGATTACAGCACGAACGAATCATGCAAACTAACATTCAGAAAAAGAAAAGGCAAAAAGTTATTATCTTCGCTAAATTATCTTTCTAACCACCTATGACTGAAAGACAGCATAAAACATAAGAAATACAAAAACAAATCATATAGTATGGCACGGTCATTGTAACTGATTTAAATTAGATGACAGACGTAGATTTTACCATGATGAATCAGACAGATACCAGAAAGGTTTTAATCTCCTTCCAAATATAACATTAAAATAAAAAATTGGCAGTACTCATGAAATAATTGAGTCGAGTTTGCCAAACAAGTTACTAAGGTGGTAAGATCAGAGAGGGATACAAAGTACTCTATCCTAGGAAGGTTCTTCATCTACTGTGGCTACAAAACACCGAGTATGGTGTGCATGGGACCCAGTGATGATCATCCAGGTTGGCAAGGTTCAAAGTATGCTAACAGGTTGTCATTGTCTTCTAACAGGATAAATAATATCATAGTAACATTAACTACAAGATCACTGCAATGTATCTTAAAAAACACGCGATCCCAGAAATAACTGCAATCAAGAAATTCCTAACCAACAACCACTGCAAGATCAAAGAGTGATCTATTCTTTTTCCAGAAGAAACGTAACTGGGAGCTCGAAAGAAGAATAGCTTGAGCACAGTGAGAGGTGGAGAGGTATGAATTGCATTTCAGTCTCCCAAAATATATACGGAGTATATTATTAGGAAGATGGGTGGCGTCGTGGTGCAAGAACTGAAAGTGCAACATCATTCATACCAGCTGTAGTAGACTACAAATCTCCAAAGAACACATAAACAAAATCCTTGCTAATTACTAGTTTGATAAATATGAGAATGAATAAGCAAATCCATACATCACCAAACACTGCGAACTTTTCCTGAATTGCCTCTTGCAAACGGTCCTCAGCTTCATCTTCAGAAATTTCTGGAATTGAAAGGGATTGTATAAGAGTAAAATCACACAAGTATTGAAGTCATCCCATTAATACTGCACTTCAATTAACTAGCCAGTTACCCAAAATAAAATCAATGACATATCCGAAGCAGCAAAAATAATCCCAGGTGATTAGACAGAATTAACTAGGCCAAACATGACACTTGAGAATTTACATTACACATAACATAGCAGCAACTGCAACTGATAGAAACATTAACTGGAATAAGATGAGAAGTCACCATTAAAATTATATCAAGTATCTCAAATAATTTGAATATATAGCAATACTGACATCGACATTCAATTGATTGACTGATGCAAAAATGGAATTTTATGGTCATGGTATCTGCTTCGACTCCATTTTTACAGTACAAATAAGTGAAATAACATAGCAGCAACTGCAACTAATAAAAACATTAACTGGAATAAGATGAGAAATCACCATGAAAATTATACCAACTTTCTCAAATAATTTGAATATATAGCAATATTGAATCGACATTCAATTCATTGACTGTGATGCAAAAATGGAGTTGAAGCAGATATTATGACCATAAAATTCCATGTGTTCTTGATTTTACCCATATGATTGTTCTCTTTCATCAATCAGACTAAGAAACCTAGCTAGACTCAGGGTGGCAAATGAAAATTGGAAGCAAGATCGGAAGTAACGGCATCCTACAGAGTACAGACACTGCACTTTACTAATCTACACAGTTTTCTGTATGAACTGGACAGACAAGAAAGGCAGCAAAGAATACTTGGTAAACTAACTTAATCAATTTGCCAAGTAAAACACATCAAATATATAGTAATATATAGCCATACCTGCAACAGCGCCAATTGTCTTCTCCACATTAGGGAGGCTCTGTTCTGTGCGCACACCCTCTCCACCTACTGAAGGGCCCCAGGCAAAAGGACCTGCTGTCAAATCTATAAAGGCCCACCTGATAATCCCAAATGTGAACAAATGAAAATCAAAACATTACCTAGATAATGAAAATCAAAGCATTACCTAGATAATGAAAATGCAACTTTGATATTGATGGACAAGAAAGGCAACCCAACCTATTGCTTCCAATCCAAGTATCTGTGAGGCATTCTGCATGACATCCACTGAAGTCTCCAGACTTCAAATCCTTCTGTAGAAAAAGTTTCAGATCTTCATTTTTCCCATTCAGGAACTGCAAATCATATGGACCAAATCACAAGCCAATTAGTAGTAAAAGTAGAAAAACTTAAAGTAACGATTATCAAATATCAAATATCGAGAAATTGCAACAAGTATCTGTTATCAAAAATGCAAGAATATACCTGCAAAACTTTGCTTTGAATTATATTCTCAGTGTCTTTCCCTTGATACAGCTTCTCGACATTGTTTAATGCATCCAGGCATCTATTATACCACTCAATCTGAAGATTTTGAAGTGAAAGAAAGAAAAAAAATGGGGGAAAGGTAGTCAAAACCATGAAATACCAAACACAGCCCAGGTTTTGCCGAAGCATGAAACAACACTCTTCAATAAAAAGAAAAACACTCAACATTACGTTCAGCAGATCTTAATAAGGAAACTCTCCCTCTCTCTTTTTTCCTCTCCCTCCCTCCTCTCTCTCTCTTGGTTTATCAAAAGTTAATGGAGGTGGATCTTAATCTTTTTGCTGTAAGTGCAATTTCTTAACAGAGCTGGCAGAAATGTCACAAACCGTGTCAATCTCCTCTGCTACAGTCCATGAAAACTTTGCCATTGGATGCTTTTCGTACAAGGGTCTTTTGATCTTTTCAAGGGCTGAGAAGATCACCAAAAGCACACATTAAGGTTAACTGAATATAGTAAATGTCATGTGAAGTGAGGGGGATATCCAATCAAAGTTCAACATACCAAGAACACTCTCTGGAAGACTTCCAGACTGAAGTATCTTCTCTTGCAAAGCCTTATTCTGCAGATATAAGTTCCAAACGCAAACAAAATTATGTCACAGAAACAAGGCAAAAATTAAAGAAAAAAAGGGGGAAGGCTTCTTAATTTTTTCAAAGGTTGGTTGAGTAGACATGGCTTGCAGAATGAAGACAATACCGAAAATGGTTTTCTTACTTTTACAGCAGAGAATCATCAAGTAGAATGTTTCACATGGAATAATTATCAAACATTTCAAATTTGAGGAAAATCTTGATGAACAATCTCAATCGAAATGACCAGGACATGACACAGGTTTATGAATATTCTACCAAAACAAATGAGAGATGCTATTTAATCATGGGTACATACCTCCTTAAGAAATTTAATTTCAGTCTCAGATAAGCCCCTCCTGCAGTATAAAGTCGAAGTTTACATATCTCGAGAATAAGTGATATAAACATAGCATACAGTGTAGAACAGGAAAAGTTTAGCACAGCAATGCTTACGCAATCTATGACTAAGAGACCACGTGCCGATAGCAGAAATTATAAAACATTCACAATGATACATCATACAAGCCTGAAAGGGGTATCATTGGGGTTGATTATCTAAGAGCAATCACATGATAATTGGGGTTGATTATCTAAGAGCTTCATTGAAGATGCCTAATTTCTGTTGAGTTGAACATCAGCAAGCACCTCTGACTATATAATCACTCCAAGTCTACATAGGTCAACATTTTAGCAATATTGACTAAATAGCACATCTCAAGGGAAACCATATCATCCATATATTAATTAAGACTTCAAGGGAGAGTGCCACCATAGCTCATCAGGGTCTTTTACGTTTACCGCCAGTGATGGTCCAATCTTAAATATAACCCAACCCTCGGTTGTTAGTGTTATTACACTTCCCCACAGATACATACATAATCTCTCACATATCAGTCCTTTGATGTGACAACTTTCAGTTTCAGATTTTTTTTCTAAGTAACATTTTTCTGTTTTTACTTTCTTTCACGTATACATTTAGGAATTGATTTTTTTTATATTTTATGTTTAGTCATTTTTATATCACCATTGAAATGATTAAAAAAGCAAAGTGATGCATATTTAAACACATTCTTAAATATTAATTTATTAAATTCACTATTTTTGTTCACTGTTTAAAATATTGAAGGTTAAGGATAATTTAGTTGTAAAACATTAAAAAAACAGTAATAATTTTCCCACTAAAACCATATTGGTAAGGGGTATATGTAATTTCGGAAACAATTGTCACTTAAAAGTAAAACATGTTAGGGAGGCAAATAGTAATTCTTCCCATCTCATAATGAGGCAGCCATACAATGCAGGAAGAATGCGCAGAAAAAGAATGATATTGGTTGTAATTCTGCAATAGTTTTGTTATGAGAGGTAATTGTTCGGCATAATCATATTATACGATGGAAATGGAAAGTGTAGCCATGGTTCTAGATATCTCACATATTCAGCTAAAACCATTTCTCTAACCTTCCTTGAAATTTTAAGGGAATTGCTTTCACATTCTGCCATTGATCAGAAAGCACATAAATTGGGGTCCACGGTCGTGATATGAACACCGCACCCTTAGGTGAGATGTGTTTAGTAAAAAACGATGATCTAAACGTCAACAACACCCACAGCAAGAAAGAGTACAGCATGAAACCTTCACAAATAGGGTAAATACTGCAGCAGACGACATTAACATTTGAAACAATTTGAAATGAGAGGATCAGTCAGGTCATAAATTTATGTTTCACACAGTCAGGTCATGCAAGTGCTACCTCATGCAAACTCACCGGTAACCATATTTTGCTCTTTTTGTGTCATTCTTTGGGTTCAAAATAAAGACGTTGTATGCATCTTCCAACTGTAAATATTCAACAAGACTGGTAAAGACAACATCCATCATATCAACGTCAACTTGCCAAAGGCCTCTGCCATCATCACTGTAAACAAGAACCAAATGAACTAATGAATACCACAAACACGGCACCAGAAAGCTATGTAAATTGTGTAGATAATTACTTATCCTATTTACAGGACCATTAGTACCTGACACTGGAGACATCATCCCTGCGGCCAAGGACATCAATAGCACGCTCAAAGATAGATGTTACCTTTTCCCCCATCTGGATGGCATGAACAGAAAAACTGAAAAAGCATATACAGAAATTAACAAAATCAATCATATACTACCTTCTCAAGAGAAAAAGTACAAATGTCTACAATTTGTTACACAAGTAAAAACAAGAGTAAAAAAGAATTAATGAAGGCAGTACTTGTAATTTATATGGCTAATCAGAGGAAGTTGGTGACGTTGCTCACGGTCCATGTCAACTTGGTAAAAAGGTGTAAAGATTTCTCCAATTGGTGGAATCCTAGTGTGTTCGAATATATGATCAATTTTAGTGAACCAGCGCTCCAGTTCTTCATTATTTAGCAGAAACTCTGAACAAGAAACCAAGAAATGAGATTAAAATAACATGTTCTGAAAAAACAAAATTTACATGAACTGAAAAACATTAAGAGGTGTGGATGGCATTCCCAACTACCTCTATTTCCCTTTCCTTCAAATCCAATGAATATAAAGTTTACAGGTACCGGTAGATGCATTGAGTCAACTTCCAAAAGCTTCAGATAACTCGCAACATTGCCTGAAATTTAGTAGATATGCTAATTAACTTAATAAAACGATGAATATAAGATGCATACACTTTTCAGTTAGTGGATCCATGAATCTATTGGTAAGAAACTACGCAGTTGACGTAGAAACAACATGCACACATGCCTGTAATAAGAAAATAAACCTAACAAATGGATGTCATTAGTGACAAATCACACAATACAGGCAGTTCCAAGTTAATGCCCGATGAAAAAGGATTTCAGTTTAAAGTATTAGTTTCCTATGTGATGCCCTGGGTTACTAACTTTAGCTGACACTAAATCCAAAATTTAAAATATAATTTGGGAAGCAATATCCAGCACGCATCTATGTTTCAACACAGTGAAGGCGTGTTTCATGGGCTATGGCTTACCAACCCTACCCCCCTGAGATATAACAAGCTCAACATCTGAAATCAGATTACAATTCAGATGTATGCATATATGTATACTACCATTCCATACATAGCGCTCTAAAATTAAGCTTGTCTCAGTGAACAGGAAGAACGATGTTCAAAGCTATAGCTAAAAAGCCTAAAGTGCCTCAAAGCAGCTCATTCGCATAGCCAAGGTTCAGTATATCCAATGTCCTTACTTGACTAATTACAACCCAGCAAATATATACATCCTTATGATCATATTAGCAACGGCATGAGCCACCAACTGAGAGAATTTAATGACATTCAAAAATACAAAAAGTTTACAAGAGATAAATCTGAAGAGGCCCATTTCCATAGAGAACAAGTACCTGCCTTCGTGAAGTTTAATAGACTCATTTTGCCTGGGCTAGACGATTCCAAGTCATCAAAGTCTGTACACCACAGGTACAAAATGAAGGATTCATCCATGATCCATGTAATTCAATGCAAATGCAGAAAACATTAACTGAGCAAATGAATGGTACATATTTACCGTTGCGTATAACAGACTCAGTCCAAAATTTACTCTTCTCCTTGAGGTTAAACAAAGAAAACACGGATGACTTCTCCCTTTTACGATTCCCCAATGGCTCCCCATTGGACCTACTCCCCAGAACCTAATCCAAAGTAAAAGGACAACAATAGCCTAATCAGCATTCACTACATTGATGAACCAACTAGTCCACTGCCTTAATCAAACTCTACACTATTACTAGCATATTCAACATTCTACATAATCGATCAATCAATACCAGATTAAACAAGAAATGAACAATTGAGCTTTAAAAACAATTGAGAAGCTTACCAGGAGAGAAAGGAAGACTAGGCACAAGAGACGGGCGATTCGAGGAGGAAACAGCATCTGAGCAGATCGCCAAATTCCGATGATCTAAATTTAATTCAACCAACACTGAAAATTCATATGCAAAATTGAGGTATGGCTGACAAATTGAACCCTAGATTAAATTGAGGGAAGATGGATCGAGGGGTTTTTTACAGGGTTATAGAAATGAGACTCGACTGTGAAAAAGACTAGCTGCAACCTGCAAGTGTGACTGCTACTCAGAGAATGAAATAATAATCGCATTTTAAAACATGCGATTTTATGCTTTGACTGACGGTTTCTTTTTCTTTATTTTTATCTTTACGATACTCAATCAAATTGGTTAGTAAAAAACAATTTAACGAAGTCGATTGTTACAAATCAGAACAAAATAGCAAGAGTCATCACTAAGTGAGTGTTTGCTTTATTTTTGGAGGAAATTTTTAGAGTGGGGATTCAGATGGTGAATACAAAATATTTTTTAGAAGTGAGAGAAAAAATTTTGGTTTTATTTTGAAGAGTTTGCATAGTAGTATAGTGTAGGATTATGATGATGTGTAAGAAATTTTTCTTTTTGTTCTTTTACCATGTTTTCATCGGAAAATTTTTATTCGCCGGATTTCAAATCGAGACCGACAGAAATGTAGATCGTCCCAAGACGAGTCGAACAACGGGCTCGAAATTGGAATCGGGGCCGGATTCTGATCGAAAATGGCGAAACCAAGTGAGTGGCGACAGGTATAGCTTATGGGAGAGGAACGGTTTGTGAAATAATAAGAGCGAAAATGCTAAAAACGATTTTTTATGACCATTGGGGTGTGGCTTAAAAAGGAACAAAGCTAATGTGTATTTTAGAGCTTGGACTCTCCAAAACAAAATAAGTCCAAACATGTCGTAATTACTACTTAACCAAATGGGGCACAAGACATAAAATGTAAGTCACTGATAAAATGGTTTTTTCTATATAAGTTCATTGCTAGTAGTGATGTTTAACGAGACGATCCAAGTACAAAGACTCGTTTCATAATGTGCTAAAAATCAGGTTCGGACCCTTTTGGCTCCAACGAGCTCGAGTCGAGCCCATATATATATATATATATATATATATATATATATATATATATATATATATATATATATATATATATATATATATATATATATATATGAAACTTTGAAATAAGATAACCAAATTCAAGTATTCAAGATTACTCATTCACAATTAATATTTTAAATTATAAAGCCACCAAAAGCTAATAAAAATGCAAAAATGGACATTCAAATCTAATGTTAAACCCCGATAATTGTATAGATAATAAATCTCAACGAGTATGGCTCGGCTCGTTAATAAAAAGAGTTGTACGGCTCGAGAACGGGTAAAACAAAAACACAGGGACTCCTGTTTAATTCCTAGAGTGGATGTCAACCATCTTCCCCTCCTGGCGATGGAAAAAAAGCCCTTAGCACCAAAAAAAGTAGACCTCGTTAAGGCTCGGCTCACATAACAACACTAATTGCCAGTTTCATTTGATAAATGGTACTCCCTCTGTCTCATAACCTTTACTCACTCGGGTTAGCGCAGAGTTTAAGAATGGATATTTAATAATGAAAGGAATGAAAAAGTTAGTAGTGTAGGTTATATTTTAATTGAAAAGTAGTTGTTAAAGTAAAGTGTGATGGGAAATTTATAGTAATACATCAAAAAGTAATGTTTTTACTTTGTATGGTTAATTTGTGTTTTAGAAATGTGTAAAGTTTTGTGAGATATTAGAAAAGAAAGTTTATAAAGTTTTATGAGACGGATAAAGTAATATTATTAATTTTTGATATAAAAAATAACTTGAACATGTATTAATTGGCCAAAGTAATATAAAAGTGCATAATGATTAATTACAAAAGTAATCCATATGAAATTTTCCAACATGTCTAAAGTGGCTTTTATATTTAAGCATTAACATGTTTAAAATTTCAAATGGAGTCTAGATATTAGATAATATGTAAGCTTTGATAATTAAGATTTGATAAGATTAAGATGTCCAATGGTATGGATCGTTTGATCGGTGCACACAAACGGCATTAAACTAATACAATTTTCAGGGAGAAATTTGCAGTTGTATACTTACTAGAATACTACTACGCACTACTATTTATGCTATTGTAGCATTAATTTAAAGGAGTGGAAGTGAAAATTAACGTGTATGGAACACGTTAATTTTATGATATCCAGGTTCTTATCCCAAGTTATGAAACTGTAGTTCCTATTACAATAAAGCAATCAACAATGATGAACTTCACATGAGGAAATGTAAAAAGCATGTCCTTAACAATATCCAAAACTTTCTGAAATGCCACCTTAAAACACTCAGTGCACGCAAATTTGTCTTAGCCCGACAAAGCTGCTATCACAAAGGCTTCATGCACCAAATCCCCCTGTTCAGTTACAGATAATTTACATAATTACACATCACATTCACCCCTCTCTCAGTCTCTTATGTTTTTCCAATATGGCAAGAACAGGAAAAGAATACCTTTCCCCTGAGATCGTAACCCGAGGAATTGAGAACTCTGGTCCCTATGCCGGTTCCCTCAATTTCTCTGTCAGAGTCCGACGCTGCTTGCCAGACTTTCTTGGCTCTGTCAACCTAAAATACGTAAAGCTTGGATATGGCTACCTCATCAACCACAGGGTTTATTTTGCTGCCATGCCCATCCTGCTCCTGGCATTTGGTACTCAAATCACCAAGCTAATATGGGGAGATTTCTCCTTCAAATATGACACAGGGAATACACTCCTCTTAGGATTCTTGACAGTCTTTCTGCATATATATTTCAATCTGACTCCTCGTTCTACTTATCTACTTGATTTTGCATGCTACCTCCCACCAAATGAATTTAAGGTAAACATAACTTCCCTCTATAACCGTCTAATTATTGTCTTGACAAGGTATGGTTTAACGAAAAATCTAAAATATCACTGGTCTACAAGACCATGAATATGCTTTTTGTGATATTAAACCAAACTAACGAGGAATTATGGAGCTAGCCTTTTATATATAGTATATGCCTAATGTTTTCCCTTACCATTCAGATCAAGAAACAAGAGTACATAGAGTTGGCCAGGAAATCAGGGCAATTTAATGACACAGCAATTGAGTTCCAGCAACGAGCTCTTAAACACTCAGGCCTAGGTGAAGAAACCTACCTGCCACGAGTGATTTTCGAACCCAACTATGCAAAGGACCTGAAAGTCGGTCGGGATGAGGCAGCAGCAGCTATGTACGGGGCAATAGATGAGCTTTTAGCCTCTACTGGTGTCAGCCTAAAGGACATAAAGATTCTCATTGTGAATTGTGGTATCCTTACCACCACTCCTTCACTTTCCGCCATGCTGATTAACCACTACAAGCTAGGCCACAAAATCCAGAGCTTCAACCTAGGCGGCATGGGATGTGCAGCCGGGATCACAGCCATTGATCTAGCTAACGATCTTTTGAGGGTCTATCCAGGGTCCTATGCGCTGGTGGTTAGCACTGAAGCTATAAGCTTCACTTGGTATAACGGGAATGAGTTGGATATGCTGCTACCAAACTGCTACCTACGAATGGGCGCTGCAGCAATTTTGCTCACAGATCGGCGCATGGATTCATGGCGTGCCAAGTATCAACTGAAACAAGTATTGCTTCTTCTCCTATACAATAAGCTAGAATGATATTCATATGGAAGCATTAACAAATTCACTCATAAACTAGCTTTACCAACAATAACCAAACCCCTACTCAAAAAATATCATGCACTATCATTTTTTCGCAAGTGGGAAAGGGCTTAGTGTACATGCAGTCATGGGCAAACATTAGGAAGCACACATATAACTGGAGTACATAGAACATAGGTGTATATTTAAACTTAATTAGTTGAACCTCACGAGGTCCAGATGCAAAACACCCCAAGGATCAATATTAAAATCTACATGCATGCATCTAGATTTTGAGAGATAATTAAGTTTTTGTATATGCAGTTAGTTCGGACTCACAAAGGAACAGATGAAAGGAGCTTCAAGAGCATACAAGTAAAGGAAGACTCTGAGGGAAAACAAGGGATGCTGGTGAATGAGGACGTGATGGAAGTAGGGGGGCATGCTCTTAAGGCCAACATGACAATATTAGGCCCTATGGTGCTGCCCTTTTCCGAGCAATTCCACTTCTTCAGATCACTACTCGTGGTGAATAAAAGTGGTGGTTCCTCCAAACCGTACATCCCCAACTACAATCAGGCGTTTGAGCACGTTTGCATTGTAGCAACCAGCAAGAAAGTGTTGGATGAGATACAGACAAACTTGGATCTCACTGATGAGTACATGGAGGCATCAAGAAAGACACTTGAGAGATTTGGTAATACTTCAAGCAGCAGCATTTGGTATGAACTGGCCTACCTGGAAGCCAAAGGTAGAATTCAAAATGGGGACAGGGTGTGGCAACTGGCTTTTGGTTCTGGCTTCAAGTGTAATAGTGTGGTATGGAAGGCTATCAGAAATGTTAGACCAGTGAAGAGGAACAACCCATGGCCCTGGGCGGGGTAAGCATTGGTTCACCACGAGATCAGTTGATGACACCATCATACATCAAGAATGTAACAGTAAAAAATCACTTTTACTTACAGATAGAAACTTTCGTCTAGTCTCAAATTCCAGAAAATAATTATTTATTAAGAAGTTGTCTAAGTCAGCTCTAACATCTATGTTTCTTCAAAGACAAATAAAAATGAATTCACTATACATTGGGTAAATGAATAGTTCATATTTGGCTCAACTTAAACAACTACGTAGTTTGCAAGTTGTTTGTAGCAGTGCAACATTAAAAGACACGCAAATATCTTCACACACACTCACACACAAGCTGTCTACTTGAGGATATCATCTTCTTTCCATCAAGTTGTGCTCAGTGGTATGCCTGTAATTAAATAAAAGGCCTACCGCCTATATGTCACTTTAAAATGATTTTTGATTTTTTAGTTCATAGACAAGAAACTGTATTAACAATAATAATATCAGGAAGCCCAACACTGACAAAACAGAACAATATAGGTATTGAGATACACACAGACAATCAGACAAATGTACCCAACACTGACATCCTAGCAAGAAAATAAAAAATAAAAAACAAAAAAAAAAACAGAACAACATAGGTATTAAGAAACACACAGACAATGAGACAAATGTACATAGAATTTTGTAAACTCTGAGTTGATGAACTAGTTGAAATTGTGAGTTAGGCTATGTTCTTTTCGTCTGAAAATTGATTATTTTAAGTTCAAATAAGTTCAGTTCAGATCGGTTCAAATGCATTAAGTTCAGTTCAGTTTAGATGCATTAAGTTCAATTCAATTCAGATTTGCTTAATAATATTTTATACTACAAATAAGTTTAGTTTAACTCCATTCAGTTCAATAAGATATCAGATTGATTTGAAGGGAGGTGCCTAGCAATGAAAATGGAATGTAAAAAGCTAATAAGTTAGCATATTATAGTTGGAGTAGCTTTTAAAATTAACTATGTTAGCTATTAGCTAGGCATTCACATCATAGACTTATTTTGTCCAAATAAGCTAATTGTGTGTATACGCTCGCTGATGAGCTGATGCTAAACAATGCATGTTTATTTGTTGTGTTTGCACTCTATGTACTTTGATGTTGGTGGTGGTAGGTTTGCTTTTTTAGGTTATAACCTAATGAGCCTGAAGTGTAAGTGTAAGACAATGATAAAAGTATCTGGAACTTAGAGGCATTATTATGAATCGTGTGTTGGCATCAAATGATGTTTTAATATATGTCTGAAGCTCTGATTGTAGCTTCTTAAGAATGGTGGAATAATTAGCGTCTTGTTGTCCAATAATTCATGTTCCATTTTGGTGGAAAATGTACACACAATGTTCTCTGTGATGTGGTGCTAAGGTATGGGTCGATGTAGTTATTTCTGGAATCTTTCCATCTGTTATCTGTAACTTAGAGCCAAGGTATGAGTCTGTGTGATTGCTTTTGTAATCATATAATTTGTTCTCCGTAATCATATAATTTGTTCTCCGCAACATATTGGTCTTCGGTCTTCGAAGCCTCGGAAGCCACAACGTCCTGTCCAATGGAGAGACATATATCCCCGCTTTCTTAAGAATTTCAGCCACCACCCAACGCTTCCGCTTGCTAAGAGGCCTCGAAGGATCCAATCTCACCTGCACAGTCAATTGGCAACTAAGTTCCATAAACAAAATTGCAACACATACATACGGATAGAGATAGCAAAACATGATGGAAGATCAGCACAGACTCTGTCGCCGATGTTGCAGAGGTTTTGCTCGTCGTGAGCCATGAACTTGGAGGTACGTTTGACGTAACGGTTGAAGAGCTTGTTGTGGAACCGACGATCGACAGCCACAACCACCGATTTCTACATTTTGTTGGAGACCACCATTCCCACCACCAGCTTCATCTTATGATCACGGCGCCTTAGATTTATCCCTCTGAAATCAGAAATCCTCCTAAAACCCTTAGCTGACTCGTTCAACGTGACGTTGCGGTGACAAATATTTTTTTTGTTTTTACAAATGACGTTGATGCCAAATTAAGTGGCCCAGTGGGTTGAGTACTTGAGTTAAGTCTCTATGGTCCAATTCCAGAGTTTAGCCTTTGGGT
This sequence comes from Plantago ovata, assembly GCA_028274465.1. Taxonomy (NCBI): domain Eukaryota; kingdom Viridiplantae; phylum Streptophyta; class Magnoliopsida; order Lamiales; family Plantaginaceae; genus Plantago; species Plantago ovata. The sequence goes on along the minus strand of CM051455.1, from coordinate 22,184,260 downwards.
TTTTTTTTTCAATGACGTTTGGTACCATCCGCCGCTAATATTGGGATGTGCACTATAGGTAAATTGCATAGATGTGCGCTATCCTCGTACAGTCAACACAATAGTCTATCAACCGCATAAGTCAAGTTAACCACAATTAAGTTGAGACCGACTCTACTCATAAGGCATAAAACACAGAAATTCACTCCCAGTGATTGGGATTGATTTTTTTATTGAATTTTTTTTTTAATTTTTAGTTATTCAACCAACAAATCACATCCCAAATCACTAACTTAAGGTGTCATTAATTTTTTATGAGTTTGATTATGGACTGTGTGAATATTTTTATTGTATTTTAGTTTTGTAATGCTTGTTACTCACTTATAAAAATTAACATATAATTTTTTTTCCTAGTATACTTATAGCTTATAATTTATACTAATTTTCATCTTAAAAATAAAAACATATTCAATTTAGTTCAATCCATTTTAATTATTTAACTTATATATTAAAAACAAAAAATCCGACTCAATTTAGTTTATATTTTTTAATATTAAAAGATAGTGAATTCTATAAACTCTACTATATGTCATAATATGGTGCAAAATGACATTTTTTACTTGGGATTATTTGAAATAAAAAAATAACAATTAAAAAGCTTGATCCTATAAGGAGTGAGTGCAATTTTAAAGTTAAGGGATCAACATGAGAATTAGGACACTTCTAGGACCAAAACCAAAGCAATATAAAGTGACAAACTTTACAACAGAAAGTGGTTTATCCTAAACACAGAGAAATAAAACCAAGAACTGTTATCCAATCCCGCTTGGCTTCTTATATTCCTCCTCCTACACATACATAAACAAGACACTTTTGTTTTCTTTTCCAGCTATCGATCGGTACACTGTAGTACTTGCTTCACACTTCAACCTCAGGGCTTGGATTTCATCCACATTTCGTGAGTTCTCTTGTTCCCTTTATTGTGTAATGTTAAAAGCTCTTTTGTGTGTAATGATGCACACCCCCTGTTTGATGAATTGATTCAATGAGTATTGGTGGTCTTTTTTCGAGCTTATTTGAGCATAATTGCGTCCTTATTTCTGTATGACCGTGAAAAATGTGGATTTCTTCACATGTTCTTCATGAGCACTTCAATGGTCTTATGTCAAAGTCTAGTCCTGTCCAAGAACAATAGTAGCTTTGAGAATCGTTTTTCGTATTGTAATGCATCTACTTCTGTGGCTCAATTGAGTTGCGGGAGGAGGAGAAAGTTGCGTAGGGTGGTTCCTTCTTGTGCCAAGAAGAAACATTATAAGAAGAAAAGTTGGTGGCGTAAATTCTTTTTTGAAGAGGAGGGGAATTGGCTTGGTTTGAAGGATGATGATATGATCAATCAGTTGGAGCCGGATGAGGGGAGTAGTGATGATGAATTATCGGAGAACGAAAAGTTTGAAGCGTGGAAAAGGCGAGCGGAGGCCATTGTGGAGTTGAGGGAAGCGCAGGAGGATGTGAAGAATGAGGAGAGTAGGAGGTGGGAAGATTGGCTTGTTGAGGGGAATGGTGATGAGTTTGGTAATGGCTCATGGTTGCCTGATAACTCCAATGGCACCACAGCAAGGCTGGAGGTTGAAGATGGCGATGAAATTGATGATTTGCTTTCTGGGAGAGGATTGGTAAAATCTGTAAAGTCTGTAAGGGATATGGTTCTGGGGAGAGAAGACGAGGACATTCTTTATGAAGACAGAGTTTTCCGTTTTGCGTCACTGAATTCGGTGAGTGATACTTGTGTTTTTTAATTTTTAAACTAGTGGATAAAACATGCATTGTCCAAGTAGAAGAGAACTGATTAGCACAACTAATATGTTATGTGATTATTGTCGTGTAATTCAGAGTTACAAGAAACTACTTTATCGTATCAATGTTGCAGATATTCTTCTAAAGTTGTCCAGTTAAGCACATATTTTCCCAGGTTGATTTTGTCCGAAGTAAAAAATTGTCCTGTTAATTCTTCACATCTCATTTAATCCATGCTTTACAGATGGATTCCGAACAACATGCAGAATATATGAAATATCCCTTAAATCGTAAAAGCAATCATCTGTCATTTTCTTTTCCTTTCCTAAAAATTATTTTTCCACTTAACTTTCTCTAGAGTTGCATATATTGCACCATTCATATACATCGGATTGGAATGATCTTTTATATGAATTGTATTGAGCCAAGCAATGCTGACTTTCCCATTTTTATATTTCTACAATCAAAGTCCTAGTTTGAAACCAGCCATTCCAATCTTTTTGTACTAATTTCAATTCCTATGATGCATCCAATGTTGTAGCATCCTTAGGAGTTCTGATGCGAACTTCTTCCCCCACCCCTGACCATTGACTTTCTAACTTTGTACTTTATGCCATGTGTTTGATATCAGTTATTCAGCGAAGTAATGTGACGTATAATCACCATTTTTTCTCATTTCAGGCTAAATTTTTGGCTTTGCTGATCATTGTTCCGTGGGCATTAGATTTCTTGGTTCATGACTATGTTCTTATGCCTTTCCTGGACAGGTACTTTACCGAGTGATGGTTGATGAGTGTCTATGTATGATCGAAATAAAGTACCTTGAAGAGTAAAATATTCCCATTTTTTTCTTTATTTAATGTTTGAAAAGAGGTAACACGGTACTCCCATGTTCCGCTTAGTTTGCAGAAAACCCGAAAGCAAACCACACACAGATTAGAACTTTATCCCTCGTAAAAATTTGAATTTTTTGTAACAATAAAAAACTCTTACTCAGTAATTGCATCCAAATAAATTATTTCGAATGTCAAAGGTTTCTGCAAGCATATGAAGTTCAAAATGTTGATATGTCACTGAAAGGAGAGTGGTTTGGAACGTACCAAAGATTTATGTGGGGGAAGATCATGGTGGCACTTGGCAGTGGTTCAACTACATTTATTTGATCTTCTTATCCTCAACATAAACCCACAAACAATTCAAAACATAAGCATGTGCATCGCCAGTTTACTTGTTTAAAACTGGATATGTTTGTCATTAGTTAGGATAACGATGCTTGGTTATGTTCATGTGGTAATACATATCTGCAAGTGTGTCTCCCTCAGGCCTTTCTAACCTCCAATTATGGAATGTGAATAAATTAGAAAGTGTAGCAGATCTGCTTCACTAAACCGTAAGTATCTTTAACATTGGCAGTTAAAATAAGTTTCAAATTTATTTACTTCTATAGCTTCTCATGCAAAGTGACAGTTTGCACTAATATACTGTTCAATGGTTTGTGTACATACATATTGATATTTTGTTTCATGCACAGATATGTCAAGACCGTGCCATTTGCTGCACAGATGCTTGACGTGAGAAAGAATCAGAAGCTTGAAATTATCAAGGACCTGAATCTTGAGAAAGCGCGGTATCGCCTTGAATTAGAGATTGGTAAATCTCCTCCTCTTTCTGATGAAGAGCTTTACATGGAGATACGACATAAAGCGTAAGTTGTTACCATGATCACCAATTTTTAACAAGTCTATATGGCTTAGCCGCTTAGTTATTGTATAACAAGTTTATTTATTAAAAAAAAGAGGGAATAGTGGAAATGGCTCTCAAACAAAAGGGAAGCATTTTTGTTCGGTATTAATTTCTCAAACTATCACCGTTTGATGCATGCTAATATAGTAATCATGTTCTTGAGTTTTTCGTATAACCCTATTTCTGGAAACACATCCCCTTGATGCAATTTGCTCTTTAATTGAACATTGGTTATTCCGACTCTGCTTTGTGACATGACAGATTAGAGCTGCGAGAGGAATGGAGGTTAGAGAACCGCAACGCATTTGCTAATATCTGGTCAGATATGGTGTTTGGAGCCTCGTTATTCACTCTCCTATACTTCTTTCAGAGTCAAGTGAGTTTTGATCAAATAATCCTCTTTAATTTCACCATGCAACTAGCTCCCAACTGTAAATCTGTAACAGCCCAAAAAATTCAAATAATTTCAAACAAAAAGATCTCACGGACTCAAAACGGGGCTATATGCTAACAAATCTACGAAAGCGACCGATAACAGTTTGAAATTATGTGAATTTTCCGGCTGTTACAGTTGATCTTTACTTTCTTTCTTTCTTTCTTTTTTAATTTTCTTTCATTTAATCTGGACTCTCAAGTATGATCTTCTCTTTCCATTTTACTTTTCTCTTGTGCTTGCAATTGAATATGTATCCTATGGTATGATCTAGATCACCTTAAAGCTTCCAAATATGCTTCCGCTTGCGTTTTATGCCACTTTGACGCTCCAAGCTCTTTAGCGAACTTTATTCCACTTCTGAAATATTTTGTTTACAGTCTATGTTTTGCTAAAGCCTGACTAACTTAATATTCTTATCGAAATTGTTATGTACTATGAGTTAGTGATAGCTTTATATTTGTTAAGAAAGGTAAAATGATTGCCAACATTTGTTAATAAGTTTATATATCTTAGATTTTTACTATTTTATTTTATTTGATGTGCTTAATTCTTACACATTCTTTTCAATGTAAAATACTTTTTTTAACATGTTAAACATTTGATATGGATTTTATTTTTAAATGTTTAATGTAACTAATAATGCACTCTTTAATGGGTTCGCACTTTCATTTGTTTCAAAGTTTCAATGCTTTTGTGTCCATGCTTATGCTTCTGGTGATAGGGTATAATGAACTCATTGGTTGCCTGTTGTAATCTCATTGTGCTAGACTCCCAGGGACTTCCTGTTTTTTCTCTTTTTTTCATTTAAGATTCTAATGTTGTATCCATTGGTTGCATCTTGGTAATTGCATAAGACAAGTGACTTGATTTTCTTTTTTTTTTTAATTGTTTTTTTATTTAATAACTGGTCATATACCCTCTTCTCTTCAGTCCCTATTAAAGGTTAAAAAGCAACTTTTCAATAAATAAATTAGGCAAAAAAAAATAAAGGGAAGTCCCCCCACCCCCCCCCCCCCCCCAAACACCACCACCACTAAAGTTTGGCCATTTGTGCAAAATCCCCGTTAAAGTTTCTATGTATTTTACTTACTCCTGAAGTTTAGAATTTTGTTTGATTTACACCTGAAGATGTCAAATCTAAACATGTGGGAGAAAAATGCACCGAACTTAAGTGGCAAATAGCACACATATTAATCGGGACTACAAAGGGGCTGGGTGAAAGGATCGCGATCCCACGAAGCTCACCTTAAAAATCAAAAACCGGTTGGGCAAGAATGCACTTTTTTCTTCTTTTTTTTCATTTCCGTTTTTTACTAGTCCTTGTCCGAGGTTGGGTATCCGAAGCTGTAAAGATAGAACCGTTGATTTCTTACGCGGATGTTGGAATCCCCTTTGTTTCTTCCGGAGCAACCAGAAGGCAAAATTCTAGAATGTCATCTCCTTCTGTCTCTCCTTGGTCTTCTGTCCTTCTCTTGAGGATCTTTCTGTGCATCTTTGGAATCGATAGAGGCCGATAAATTGCTCAAGACCGATGAATGGTTCTCGGACAAAGGCTCTGGCAAGCCTTTGGATTTGGATCTTCCTCCAAGGCTTCTGTTTTCGTTCGTTTTCTTCTTCTCAATTACAGTATTAAGTCACTTATAGAACTAGTTAGTCTACTGAAAGTTCGAAAAAGTCTGAAAGGTGTCATCTTCATAGTAGTCGGGTAAAGGGGCGACTGCCTTCCTTTGTCAGGGAGAGCTACTGCTTTGGTGGGGATCGTTGACTCTTTCTCGAGTCATCCAGAGAGACTCTGGAAAAAGCTATAATTAGAATCTTCTCACACTAAGAAGAGACAGGAAAAGTCATTCTTTTAGGATTGATGCTTGGCCTGTGGTGAAAGTGAAATCATTTTCTCTTTTTCTTGGTATTACTATAGTGGGATTTATGAGGGCAGCTCGCACCGAGTTTGAATCTTCAGGTGTCAAATTGGACCAACATCAGGGGCCACTTTGCACAAAATTCCAAATTTAAGGGGGCAAAATGTTTTGCTGATAAAATTACTCTTCATATGCCTGCCACATACAACATGCAATGCTTTTCATGGCCATTGAACAACTTCCTTTTTCCACAAGAATCTGGTTTCTTGTTTTTGTTGTGTAGTTAGATATTGTAAGCCATTGGTTCTCTATTTCTTCAATGTGTTTATTGCTGTTTGACAATATCTGTGTCTTTTGACTTGCATTCCGCAGGTGGCTTTGCTGAAATTTACAGGATATAAGATATTGAACAACATTTCGGACACCGGCAAGGCATTTCTGATAATACTTATTACTGATATTTTTTTAGGGTAATACTCTCAGCTCTTCTCCACGCATAAATGACATTTTGTGTTCCTCAATAGTCAATACTGAAAACAGAAAATTGAGCTAAATTCATAGACGAATTTTCTGCCAGTAGTGTGCAGGCACTTTGCACAAAAAACCCAAACATAGAGTTCAAAATGCTTCACTTTGATTATACCAGATAAAGAAAAAACAAGAAATGAGGTATATTAGATAGTCTTTACTTCCATATAATTCTTTGCTGAGCTTGTGCCTTAAAACTTGCAGATATCATTCTGAATCTGGTTGGCAGACATTGTTAGAGATTATAGTTGAGCATTATGGGATTGAGGTGGATCAGGCCGCAATTACTATTTTTATCTGCCTAATTCCAGTGATAATTGATGCTTGCGTGAAGCTATGGGTACGTCTTTCTGTTAGCTTTTACACCCTGTCCATGCTTTCGGGAGCAAGCAATAGTTCACTCAATTGTCTAATTTTATCTTTTATTTGGTGTTGGTAAATTAATCCAGATGAGATACAGTGCTTAGATAGTTTACATACAATCGCCAACACTGAGAGGCTTTAGGGATGAACTAGTTTAATGCATTAAATTGATGTATGTACCTTGGTTAGCTTTCCCGGGAGTAAAAGCAGCTCCTCCAAGAACTTATATAAAAACGTTTATGTCTACCGAAACCAGCTCTTAAGGCACTCAGAGAGGCCCACTGAAAAGCAGAAAGTGTTGCAAACACTATTAGTTCTCACAAACTCTTTGTACCCTTCCATTTTCAGAACTTTCTTCAAATGCCCAGACGATCCCTATCGAATCATTATTTACAGTTCTCTCTAAGTTTCCGCACTTTTAGAAAAGCTCTAAGTTTAGGAAATACCCTCTTAAAATACGTAACCTCATCCCTGCTTTTGAACCTAGGACAATCCTATACTAACTTTAACTAGACTTTGATTCTTCTAAGATTTCCCAACATGTCCTACACACTTACTAGTTACTATAGCTTCTTTCATAATTTTGCCATCTCTCTATTCTGTGTTAAAGTTTCTGGTTTACTCTTGTTTCCTATATCCAATTACTGTAATAGATCATGCTAATGTTTGTTTTTTCAGCTGTTCAAGTTTCTGCCAAGATTATCGCCAAAGGTGGCAAACATATTCCGCGAGATGGAGAGACATTAGGAGGAATGCTGATTCATTCATTTTACGAGCAATCTCTTACAACATGTGAGAAGACATTGAGGCAGAGTCTGAGTTGCTGGTACTCATATTCTTTGCAATATCTTGAAGTTTAATACTCCAAAAAATTTTATCATCAAATTCATACCAGGTTCTCTGTACCAATTATAACGAAAAATCACAGTAATTCTCGGTTCCTCGTTGGTTGTTTGACCCGAGTGGCTTGCTTACGGGTTACCTGTCATAAGCTATTTGTTAGTACATGATCTGTCACACTGAAGTTATATCCCAAACTGCACATAGTATCATACCTATTTCAGCAATATTTATGCAGATTTGACAAAGTTTCTGCCTTTTCACATTCGCCTTTTTGTTGATACTTTGAATAAATAGATCCTTAAGTTTTGAAAAAGGAAACAGAGTAAAGTTGATCCAGCAACCCGTTTATGAGTCATGACTTCACATTCAGTGGTTCACATCAACTGGCACAACGCCAATGGGCAACAAATTTTACCCCTTCCCCTATTTTGAGATGTTAGGAGTGTAATTGCGGGTACAACTTCTAATATAATGTGTGAGGTTTATGCATGGGCACATGCTATGTAAGAGGATGCATCACTTCATTCACTTGTCCCCTAACATCTACTATAAACTGATAATATTTGTTCATGCAAGAAATACTCGGTCTTCAACCCGTTCATAAGATTTTTAAAGAAGTTTATATTAGTAGAAACTTTGAAAGGTTCATGGGATTTATAAAAAACCATGAATAAAATAAGTATTCTAAACGAGTTAGTTACCAATCATAAGCACATTGTAGCTTTCAATTCTCACATGATTGCTCTAAAAGAAGTGCAAACGGATACTCAAGGAGCTTCTAGCTATATAGAGACTCTTAGAATAGACATGACATGGACTGATAGTAGAGTTTCCCTGCTTCAAATTAAGCATAGTGGGCATACTAGCATACCAGTACCATAACCTTCGGGCGGAAAGTTAATGTTTGGTTGTAACCAGGGTGAAGTATTGGTGTATATAGCTGGTTTTACGGTACGGTAAAAAAATCATTAATTAAAAGGAATACTCGAGGAAGATTACCGGCATGAACCGCAAAGAAAACATTACACAACCTTGACCAAGTGAACAACCTTATTACTCCCACTGACCCAGCGAACTTATTATTATAAGTAGATGGATAGTCACACAGCCAGGAGAATGGCAACAAACTTATAACTCTTACACAATTCTAACGGCGGGGTATGGACCGAAAGCAATGCAGAACTAATTAATGTTGTTGTTAACTGGTGTTTTGTACTTGATGAATATGAGTTGTTTGACCATGACTTCAGTCAACATACCAACACCATAAAATGAAGAAGTATTAAAATTATGGGTGTACGTGTACGTCAACCTGCAGATCTAACAGAATGGAGTTGTATATACTTACTTGTATTACTGTTTGCCCATAGATTTCTTCCAATAGACCAAAACCAAACTCTTTTTTCCATATGTCATTGTCCCATAAAAAATTAAATATAAATAGGCTCGTGGTAGTACTATGTGGATAGCTACCCCAAAGCGTATTAATCATTTATTTATACTCATCCATTCTTTTACATCGTTTACTTTTAATTTTAAAAACAGTTTTAAGGAGATTGATAGTAGTAATAACCCCGAGATATAATTTTACTTTTTCATTTGTTTTATTCAATTATTTACGTTTCTTAACTTGGCCACTATGCTCGTATCTTATAGTCAATTCCATTTTTTTAAAATAATTTACTCATCACTCTTTCAACTTTCAATTTTTTTAAACGGCAAATATAACAACTAATCTTGCACTACTTTTATACAAATATCATATACCACATTATGCCTCCGCGGAAAATCAAACCATATACCTCTCCTTCACCAGCCCAAACTTCATTCCATTGCACCACCTTATAACAACTTTCAACTTTCATGTTAATAATAACGTACATAACACTCTCAAATATATCATACGTCCAGCAAATATCATGCAGAAATCAAACATTGTATAATCATTGGAATAGAGGAAGTCTAAAGTGTACCCATATTTTCAAAAGAATATGATGAGAAGGTAAAAACAAGAAAGCATGAGAAAAATGATGGGTTTAAATGGAAGAAGATAGAGAAGAGATGAGATGAGATGAGATGAATGTGGGATGTTGTTATCCTTTAGGCAATTGAATTGGGATTGTAGGGTTACAGTGTACATGTGACTTGAGGGGTAGCCCCCTATCATCACAAAATTCTGGTGAGGTCATCATGGTGCCCTTCATTTTCCAACTGTTTTAGGTCCCCTCCCCTTCCCTCCCATCCGTCGTTCCAGCTGCATGCCCAAAATATTCTCTAACGTAACGGAGTAATACATTTAGTATTTAATTTTGAACCTTAGTATATATTTTTGTATCTGCTGATAAAGACCACGTCGGCCGCCCGCTTTGATTTTTCAATTCACACCTAATTTTCTAATTAAATGTTAAATTTTACTCCCTAGCTATGATGTCTACCGATATTATCGGTTTTGGTAAATGAATGAGCCCTCCATTATTTAAATTTAAATGAAGAAAAATTGAAGAATTAATATATCATATTACATAATTGCACATTAAAAAACATATTACAAATAAGACCACTCTATTTTTTTGGTGCTCTAAAATCTATGAAGTGGTTTTTTATTTTTTACTACACTAGACTTCAAAATCTCGCTACAATGATTTTGATAACATATTTGACATCCATTAGTGTTAATTAATTACTAATTACTTAGTTTTAACTTTTTTATGTTGAAATCAATATGATTTCACTCGAAACTAGCTAAAAATGACTGAAATTAGCTAAAAATGGCTGAAAATAGTTGTTAATTTATATTTTGGCTAAAATTAACCATTGAAACTAGCTAAAAATGACTGAAAACTAGTTCAAAATGACTTAAACTTATGAAACTAGCATTTTTGTTGCCGAAACTAGCACTTGTGACGCTGACAAATGAAACTAACATTTGTGTTGGTGAAACTAGCACATATGATGTTGAAAATAACGAAAATAGCTTTTTGTGTTGCCAAAATTAATGAAACTAACATTTTTTATTTTTTTTTGCCGAAACTAGCATTTTTTTGCTTAAAACTATCACTTATGATGCTGAAACTAATGGAATTAGCTTTTTGTTGTTGAAAACTAGCAGTTGTGATGTTGAAACTAATGAAAATAGCATATTTTTTTTTTATGAAACTAGCAATTATGATGGTGAAACTAATGAAACTAGCATTTTTGTTGCTGAAACTAATGAAACTAGTATTTGTGTTGCTGAAACTAGCACTGTGATGCTGAAAATAACGAAAATAGCTTTTTGTGTTGCCAAAATTAATGAAACTAGCTTTTTTTTTTATTTTTTATTTTTTGCCGAAACTAGCATTATTTTGTTGAAACTAGCACTTATGATGCTCAAACTAATGAACTTAGCTTTTTGCTGTTGAAAACTAACAATTATGATGTTGAAACTAATGAAATTACTTCCTCCATTTCATTAATAACTTCCTAGGTTTCTATTTTGGACGTTCTCTTACAAACTTCCTAACCCAAATATGGAAAGTTTTTCAACCCACTTACTAATTTTTTATTATTTCTCTCTCCTTCTTTATAACAACTTTTTCACTCTCTATCATACTTTATCACCATTTCACAATTAAATACTCATACAAATCAATTCTTTAATATTATTCCTTAAAATTGATAATTTTTACCACTTAGGAAGTAACTAAAAAAATGGACGAAGTAACATTTTTGCTGATAAAACTAATGAAACTAGCATTTTTGTTGCTGAAACTAATGAAACTAGTATTTGTGTTGCTGAAACTAATTAATGAAACTAACATTTTTGTTGCTGCACTAATGAAACTAACATTTTTGTTGCTGCACTAATGAAACTAACAATGGAGTGATGTTGAAACTAATGAAACTAGTATTTGTGTTTATGAAACTAGTTTTTATGTGTTGAAACTTGAAACTAATCTTAAACTAGTTTTCCAGTGAAAATAATGATTTATATTTTTATAATTTTAGTTTCCATATTTTTATTTGTTTTAGTTTAGCATAAATAAGTTTTTAGAGTGAATTTAATCATTATATAGTTAGTTTCAGTGCAAAATAAAATCAACAACTAGTTTCAACGGTTAATTTCAGAAAAAATATGAAATTAATAGTTAGTTTCAGTCATTTTTTTGCTAGTTTCAGCTAGTTTCGGTGACTGAAACTAGCTTCCAGATTTCAAATCTTTATTAAATCTACTCTAGCGAGTTTTTGAAATTCGAATCTACTGTAGCGAACTTTTATAATTGTTGTTTGCAAGTGGTTGTTTTTGTAATTAATCTTGTTTAAAGTGTTATCGATCGCGGCGCCATCGCGCGTGATCGCGGGGTTCGGGGGCGATAGGTACCCCTGTCGCGGCCTCCAGTAGGCGACAGCCGCTATCGCGGCATCGCGTCTCGGGTGCGATAGTCCGAGACGCTTAAGTTGAAGCTTTTTCTAGTGGATTCCGGCGAATTTTCTGGTGGATTCCGGCCGGTCCTACCATGGGTCATCACTAATTGCTTGATTGATCATGGTATGTTCAATTATTCATCTTCAATTTGGACAATTTTGGATTAGGGTTTGATGAAATTGAATTGGGGCTTTGAATTAGGGTTTTTAATTAGGATTTTCTGAAATTGAATTAGAGCTTTCATTTAATTCTTGTTTTATTTCTTTAATATTCCCATGTACTTGGATAATATTAGTTATATTGATTCATTATACTTCAATTGGACAGTATTTGGACATTATACCATTATTTTCTTCTTCTTTTTTTTGTTTTTTGTTTTTTTTCTTTACTTCACTATCTCGCCGGCGACGCGACGCGATCCGCGATCTCAGTATTTTGGGCCTAGCCGCGACGTACCGCGATACGCGATCGATAACACTGCTTGTTTAGTGGTTTATATATGTATTTTTCCCTTAATATAGCTAGATTGAAGTGATTAAAGTTTTTATAAACATAAGTGTTTTATAGTAGATATATCTACCCTTTTTTTTAAATGTTGGTTGAACTTTTGAAGTATTTGTAAAATGTCGTTCTAGCAAACAATTGGAACTACCCCATTAGTATATTAGTAAATAAATCATCAGGAGGATATTAATTCTCTTCTAAAAGGACATATATATTAAAATTTAAACGGAGTTTTAACTTGTAACAAGTACTACGTATATACTTTTCTTCTGGTGTTCCATTAGGAAGTTAACATTTCATAAATTACAACATTTTACTACTATTAAAAAAGAAAAACATTTTACCCCAACTTATCTTACTAATAACTATAACATCGATCCCACATATACTCTTCTATTATGTAATCCACTTATATTTTACTCTATTTTGTTAAAAATCGTGAAAAAAGTTTATCTTATTAGATCCGTAATGTGAGTCATGTGACCGAGTGAGAGAGTATGTGATAGGTTCATGGTCACTTTTATGTGATACGATTGATCAATAGAATAGATAGAGTGCATGCATGATGTCTGATATATATATATAGTATATATATAGTGGATCCACTGCTGTATGTATCCGACATGCACGATGTGGTCCTTGTATGTTTTGCACTTGTGATCTTCTAAATACACGTCAATTTATCTATCAAACTACTTACTGAAGTAGTACTATGCTACAATAACTATTACTATTACTATACGGCCATTATTCTCTTGCGTTTTGTGTAGCATACATATCTAGATGCACTTCCTATTTCTCTGGGGTGGCCGCCTGATTTATTATATATCTTTCCTTATCATTAATCACTAGCTACAAATGTTTTCTACTGTTTGTACTTGTTCTCTTGTCTCTAAATTATCTTTATTGGAATTTGGTAGAAAGAAAGAAGACTGAAGAGAGCAATTGTTCTGGAGGAAATTGCGCACAATTTGAAAGTTATTGTACTCAAGTTTTAGGCGCGTACAAGACAAAGGATCAGAAAGCAAATAAGCAAGAGGGACCAATCAGCAGTCGACAGACAAGACGCACTGTGACGGTTTGAGCTTGAGACTGCGAGCGGAAGTAAAGCAGAGCGTGAGCGGATTGATGCAGAGGAAACAAACAAACGTAATTAAAGAGGAACGACACCGTTCCACCTTTATCTCTGCAATTCCGGCTATGCAGACCGGTACAGTGCGCAGAGAACAGAGCAAGGCCGTTAGATGAAAATCAACGGCAACTAGATGATCTTATCCCTTTGTACGTTAGGCTTTTGCTTTCTTGTTTCCCAATACAAGTCTTTGTCTGTACAATTTAGGAGTAGAGCACAAGAAAGGAGAGAATTCTCCAGTAGTATAAAGGTACTGCTAAGTTAGGGTTCTAAGTAAGTTTTTTGTAAATCATTTTTCAAGCTTTCTGAAATAAATTCAGTGTTTAAACAGCTTCATCGTTATTTGCTTAACTCTTTTTAACAATCTTCACTTGCAACGTATAGAAATTAACGTCAAGTGTTGACTATTCTACATAGTACGTACTCGATTTTGAAATCACATACTAGTGCTAATTAATGTATTGCATGGACACTGATAGGGAGTAACACAAAAAATATTATGTATTGCGCTGATACAGTACTCGTACTTGATCAAATCACATTTGGAAGACCAAGGCCAACGAAGGTCATGATCTGGAGGCACACATATGATACCAAGTGATTAGATGAAGAATGGGACAGATAGCCGAAGGTATCAAGGAACCCGGAGGCTTGGCCTCGTCGGACAGCTGATAGAAGCTGAGTATAAAAAAGAGCTTCAATTAATAGTAACACAAGGCCGAATGTATCATGGCGGAAGGTCATGAGCCGACACTCCTCTCCCAGACAACGAATGACTACGATGGAGACACGTGTCATGATCTAACGATGTCAACAAGCTTTCGAATTTTAATGGATCCGGTCCCCACATTTACTATAAAAATAGAGCTCAACTTCCGCATTATGAGGTAATCTCCATTATCTTTCCCTGTTAAAATTTGAGAGGGCCGAAGCGATTAACCCTTCAAACCGTAAAACTTGGTTAAGTCATAACCGGCTTGTCTGAGACAGGTCGATCCCTTACTCTCTATTACCTCTCGTTACACTACAAGGTCGATAAGAATAAGCTAGGTTAGAGGATGATCACAAGTGTTGAACTAACTGTAAAGAATACAAAGGATACGAATGGATCTTAATCTGCTAAGAGGGAAGAATGGATTTTACGGGCTCATCAGACACATTTTATAGATTTACATTAGTGTGATTTGATTTTCTTTTTTCTTTTTTTCTTCTTTTTTACTGATTGAAATGTATGTATGTGTGTGTATATAAAAAATAGATCCAGTGTAAGTGATGAGGCTAGTTTTTGATTGGTTGAGATTGGATAATTACTCTTCAGGCTCTCGTTTGCTTGATTGCTTGGGGACTCATACTCTACTGGCCCTTAGAGGCGAAAAGGAGGTGTGTAAATCTTTTGGCATGGAACAATTTAGAATCTTTTGGCTATTAAAAATGTGTTGGCTTTTAAGGGATTATAGAGAATATTAAGGTGAATTGTTGGTTGTGGATTGAAAGGGAAGCGTCAACCAAAGGATTATGATTTGGTGGGATTTTGGTTTATGGAACAACGTTTTTGTTTGAATTTGAAGGATTAATGTTTTTGGTCAAGGTTTGGTTACATTTGCAGTGGCCAGTGACCTCCGGTGTTGCATTACCACCTAGTTTTGGTGAAGAAGTTTTTTTTGGTTGTATTCGTTTCTCCGGACATTTCTTATGCTCTTTCTTATTAATAAATTCATTTAGCCGCTTAAAAAATATATATATAAAAAAAAAAAAAAAGTTTGACTATACCGGAGAATAATAATAATAAGTGTTCAGATTGGATGTTGGAACCGGTTTATGCCTAGACCGAATTAAGAGTGTCGTCGTGTTTGCGTGAAGGTTGAACAATTGGACCAGTATTAATTATTTCTCATTTTCTTTTCTATCTTTTTACTCATTCTCTCTCGATCATCTTCTGAAATTGTTGGGCCACTTCCTTACTGAGGAAGACGACTAATGATACTATTGAGTTTTTTGAGTTAAGGTGATGATTCACATACGTGATGATGATATAATGTCATATATTATTAATCTCAGATTAAATTGTCTTTTCCAATGTTGGTAGATAAATTTAATGTCATATTAATAATTTGTACTCTAATATTTTTTTTAAGAAAACCAAAATTTCCATATAATAAACTAGAGTCATTACAGCTGGGAGGTTATCCTGACACTACACTGTGCGAGAATACCAATTATGTCGATAATTTTGCAGCAATATATACAACCAGGAGGGGCACATATCCCAAATTCTAGAACTAAACCTACATGGCATTCTTTAACTGGTACAGACATGATCCCTTTCCCAGATGATTTTTACTCTAATATTATCATCACAATAAGTTTATTTATTAATTGTGTTATGTGTGAGTTGCATAAAAGTTTATTTTTACTCATTAGAAACTCTCTCCAAATCTTCATAATTCGTCTTAGTCTTGTACACTACCTAATATGGTATCAAAATTTACTATTTGTTCAAATCCATGAGAATTATAATTTAATAAAAATATCATCTTTTTATGAGCATTCAATCGATCTATCTACGTTCTCTCTTTGCATTTAGAACTCTTTAATGTATATACATATTGTGACTCCGAACTTCAAGTTTACCGTCAAAATATTCAAAACCTAACACATTTATATATGTATATATCTCTTCTGAAACTTAACTGATTGAACTTTAATTTACACGCGATTTTAAAATTATCCAAGGGGTATTCTTGTAAATATCACTTTTTATATAACTCTACACTACGAATAATGAAAATTCGTTACAAAGACGAAAATGGCTCATTTTACTTTAGAAAAAAATCAGTAATTTGGTGCAAGATAGGCAGGAGTATATTAATTGCACGAGAGGAGAGGAGAAGATATTATTTGTGTGAGGAGAGGGGTCACGTTTCAAATGCAACATAAAATATTTTGAAAATTTTAATAACAAAGAATTAAAGATGCATTTCGTGCAAGCATCTACTACGACCGATCGAACAGTTAGCGACAGTATTCCTATTAACCACCAAGGAGGGATTGGCAACTTCTCTCTTTCGAAAATGACATTACCACATTCATTACAACGTAGTCTTAGTCATTACTTGGTCCAGCATTATCATGAACTAGTTGCTTACTTGTTCGAAATCAGTGACATTTGACCAAGATTGATTGTTGTTTTTTTTGTTTCTTCAAAAAAAATCTCTTTAACGTTTTTCTTTTTCCATGTAAGGGTTTTTTAATTTTTTTTTTTTTTTTTGAGTAGAAAAAGATCATATATTGCAATCAAATAATCAAATAATGTTAATCCACATCCGGATTATCAAAGGGCAGAGCCGAAGAGCCAAAACTATCCTCAACTACGTTATATGCTAAAAGATGAGCAAGCTTATTACAGTTCCGATTCGCAAAACAAAAAGAAAACGAAGGCAAAACAGAAACTAAAATTTTGGCCTCTTCTACTAACGTCCCTGCAGCTGACAAACAAGGGGAAGCGCATTGCAGATTCTGAATAAGACGCAAACAGTCACCTTCAAAGATGACTTCCTGCAACTGTAATTCTGTAGCCAGTCGAATAGCTTGAAGGACAGCCAACGACTCAGCAATTTCTGGAGACAAAATATGTGGCTTCCAGCTACGCCTCCACGCAAGAATCTGTCCAGAATGATCTCTAGCTACAACCCCAAGTCCTGCACCTGCTCTGTTCGCACAAATGGATGCATCAAAGTTTATCTTTATTGCATTATCTGGAGTAGGCGGCACCCATCGCTGCTGGCTATTATCTGGCGGTCTAGGTCCTGAAAACTGGTTGCGAGCTTCATGGAATCTGGTAATGTACTGCTGCACAAAGTTGATCGACTCATCAGGTTCATAGCCACACGCTTCATGCACAATTTTATTGCGGTTACTCCAAATACTCCACATGCCCACCACACAAAATTCCAGTTGCTCTTTAGTAAGTTTCTTCCGCAGCAAACCAAGCCACTCATAAACATCTGTATGTGAAGTCATAATAGTATAAGATAGCATGTTAGAAAGAGCCCAAAATAAACGCGCATATGCACAATCACGCAAGATATGAAGTACGGATTCATCGTCAACAAGGCACACCGGACAAATATTATGAACATTTAGACCACGTTGCTGTAGACGGCTTAAAACAGGTAGAGAGTTTCTTATCACCCGCCACAGAAAAACCTTGATTTTATTAGGCAAATCAAGCTTCCATATCCATTCCAGATTCAGGTCCCTAACCGTACTACAACCACCCCCTTGATTTTCCCTTGCTCTGCGTTTTAACTGCCTGGCTAGGTGATAAGCGGTTCTAACAGTATACCTTTAGATTTTTTTAAGAATCCGAATGTTGGGATTTTCTCCCACGCTAAATATGGCAGACTTTAGAATGTCTTCGGCCAGTATCTAAAAATTAGAACTAACAGGAGCAGGAATTATATTGGGAATTATCTAGAAATTAGGTTTGCCAATATTTGGCTCAGTATGTCAGTATCCATGAAAATAGGAATGTATCTGTTTCCCGGGTATATAAGCTCAACATAATTTTTTTTTTCTTTATGTTTTGTTAATGAATAAAATTAGTTTCCAAAAAATCCGATTATCTCTCATTCTGATGATGGGTGTCTTTTCTGACGATCCATCTTCTTTTGTCGTCGTTCTGAATCTGCGTACATGCAATATTTCTTTCATTTTCGTGCCATTTTCCATTGGAGGACGTCCAGTTCGTAAGTTCCAACACACTGTCACACCTCAATATTGAGGCTTTCTCAAGATACCAACACCTATGAAATTCTATCTATCAGTAATTCATCCCAAACTCCAGATCGCTTTCAGATTAATCTGCACCAAATTGGTTAAATCTCTCATAATTCAATAATCTGTAAAGGGCTGCCATACTTGATTGGATAATCCATTATGAATTAGAGTCTTAAACCGAAGTAATATACTGCATATCCTTCAAAAAATTTACTACCATAACAAATATGCATACTATAAATGTAAACATCATACTGGACAGGATAATCTGCAGATTTTCTAATTAAATGACAAAAAAATTCATATTGGAAAAATCTCAAGGTTTTGAACACCACTGACATTATGCTTGGTTGATTGACTGCACTAATGTACTTAGAGATTTACATACTGTATGTAAGTTTCGTTGATTGACTGCACAAATGTACTTACAGATTTACATATGTATGTGGAATTACACATGTCATTTATACATCTCAACCTATATTATAATCTTCCCTTTTTATTAAAAAAAAAAAAAAGAGAGACAAAGGAAAACCTCAGTCTTAATCATGGATGAATTACAATAACTACCCGGTGCAGATTATTGGTGAGCTGATCAGCTGATGTGCCCAATGTGGTAATTTATTTACATGGCAGCTGATTTCTGCACCACTTGAATTACCATAATTATTTGCCTACTGTTATACAGAAAGTTGTCAGCTCCATCATAACTACTACTATTACCATAATGACTTTTACCTTTACATCTCTTGATGGTTGATCACTACCCCTACCAATAACGTTACAATTTCAGAAGTAAAACTGAAAACAACCCAATTTTTTCCCTTTGACAGACCACCAGTAGTATCCCTAAAACATTAAAGACTAAAACTAAATAAATAATCATTCTCCAATACATATTGCACACCTTTGTGCAAAAAGTAGGTGTTGAAATATGACTTTACTCACCAACTTTATGGTTATAAACTTACTGATTCCTAAAAAAAAGGAAAAGAAGAAAAAAAAGGAGCATTTCAAGATTTTGTGAGATACGGTTTAGTGCATGCTACCGCATAATGTAATGACCCACGATGTTTGATGTGTTGTACATCGAAACATATAAAACATTTGGTACAAATATGGTACAACACATTAAAGCATCATAATTCATAATAGCGTGATATAGCATATAAAAAAAAGGATGGACTTTGTTAGCATAGGAAAGTCATAGAAAAATCCATATAGAACTCTCTCACCTCTGTATTGTTGGAAAAGTACAATTGCTACATGAGCTGTAAATAAGCAATAAGCTTTGAGTTCCCTTTTCAGAAAATCACAGTCAGCCTCCTCCACTAGTTGATTTGCAGGAAGTAAATTGTAGTTTGGCCCTCTGCCAGAGTTACCTCTCATCTTCTTGGGCTTAAAATATTGTCCTTGACATTTACTGTATAAAAGATAACTGCAAAGTTCATCTACCATCAGGGCACTGTTTTACGATTACCCACAGGGAAAAGGGTACTAATGTAAAATACGAAATCATAAATCAATAGCAGTTATTAATATTAACTTCAGAAAATTTGTAGTAGAAGTTAACTTGACTAGTAAATGAGCGTAGAAGGGTACATGCAGACAGTAACTTGTTGTTTGTAAAATTAAGACGCACGGCAGTGATAAACATTAGACATACCAGTAAAATTAATTTAAACCATACCCTACACCTACTAGAGTCTGCCTTGGATGCGTCCATTTCTTTCATGTCAACTTTAAAGAACTGAGTTTTGATTCATTGTCACTTAGCTGTAGAGACAGATACATATGGCCTCACTCATCAATTTCACAGTGAAACGGTTCCTAGTGCATTCATACATATTATTGCCTCAACAACCTTCTCATTTTCGTCCAAACTATTACTAGACGCAACATATGTATCGAATCATGACAATAGAACTGTTACCAACACCTGCTCTGTCGATACAACAGTAACTCAAGGAATATCTACCATAGACGACGAAATAAATAATTGCCAGCATAATTTTCACAAGAATGAAAAAGATTGTATCGTCGTCCCATTCCTCCGAGTTACCTCGCAGGACGGGAGGACCCCTAAGGAAAGAGCATGTGGTGAGTGTAAACTGTTTTGGCCAAAATGGAAAAAATCCACATGGGTGTAGTCTGACAGATTGAACAATACTCTGCTAATCTTAAGCTTAGCTAGTGGTGGAATCGGATGATATTAACTTCTTGAATGGCCGAAAGCGAGCGACTTAAATGGCAATGGGACACAGTCTTTTGTAGTTACCTATGCCCTGTCCTCTATCAATCTCTGTTATCTTAAATTTGTGGGTCTACTCCTACTCTAGGGAGCAACCCTTCTACTCTGTTTTCCTACAAGGGAACACTTAAACTAGTTCAAACACCACCTTCTTCTGTGCACTCAATCATCCCCGCTACAACAGTTTGTATGCCACACACACATGCGCACACCGCATATATATATATACACACACATACACATAAGAAGCTCAAAGCATTGTACTTACACTGGTTCACTGTCCGGAATGTACGTACCTTGAGAATAGACTTCGTTTTAAAAGTTCGTGATGGAGAGGAATACGCAAACTTCTACAGGGTTGGAATGGGAAAACTTAGCCATGTACGGTGGGAAGCCTATAGAAATCCCCGAACAGCTAGGCTTCTCCATGTGCACATCAGCCGGTAATAACTTGTACTTCAATGACATTGGAAGTAGCAGCTCTTCTACTAAAGACGCAAATCTCGGTTATGTAGTCGGATCTTTGCCTCCGAACATAACTGGGAGTGCTGCGGAACCAACAATCGGTTTGAGACTTGGGGAACAGAGAGAGAATAGAGATTCTTTCGGGTATAATAGTAATAAAGCTTCCCTCTCATCCCTTCCTGTAGCTCCTGCTTCCTCAACAAGAGTTACCAGAGTGAGTATGCAGAACCCTTGCTGCCAAGTCGAAGGATGCCACATCGACCTCTCTGCAGCAAAAGATTATCATCGCAGACATAGGATATGTGAGAGCCACTCAAAGAGCCCTAAGGTGGTTGTAGCAGGGATGGAACGTCGGTTTTGCCAACAATGCAGCAGGTAAGTATCCCTGTTTTTCCATCGCTTTGCTATAAAGTGATACGTCACAGATAGTGTTTCCTCACAGGTTTAGTTACAGAGCTTTCTGTTTACTTGATTTTGAAAGGTTCCATGATTTGGCGGAGTTTGATGATAAGAAGAGAAGCTGTAGGAGGCGCCTTTCTGTTCACAATGCCAGACGACGTAGGCTGCAGCCAGAGTCGGTTCATCTCAGCTCAGGCTCAGGACTGACATCTGCACTATACGGTGATCATTTTACACATTAAATCTCTTATGTGGTTCCTTTGTTTCATTTTACTCATTCCCATAATATTTGGAACTTTGATAGCAAATTCACTCCTGTTGAAAAAATCTGAAAGATAAATCACAGAATCTGAGTTAGATTTCGTTATTGAGCACAGGAAAAGCTAATTATTACCTGTACAATTTCATGTGGCAAGCACTCCTTTAGCTTTTTCCACTTTAGGCAGGATTTTGAAGCACTCACCTTTTTTCACTTCTACTTGAATACTTCATAGTAACTGCAAGGCAAAAGTTAATAGCAGTGACTTGTAATGTCCTAAGTTTACCATTGATTCCATCCGTTTTGGTGACTATAAGAATCTGCTGTACTTGTGTCAGATTTATGTAACACTGTCAATTTGTATTAATTCTTTTTTTGATGATTCACCAAACAACTAAACAGACAGAAGGCCTCCAAGTCTACTACTGAATGGACTCCCAGTTTCACTTTCAAATTCAACATGGGAAAATGCTAGCTCTTCCATATTGAGACAAGCCAGAGATACATTTACTAGACCAACAAATGCTGCAGGACCAGGAAGGAGTTCGCCGAACTTTCCCAACATCTCAACTCCCATTTCTTCCATCCAGAACTCAAGTCCACAAGTTCTTGATCATTGTATGTCCACTGCCTGCTTTCAACTTTTTACTATCTTGCTCCTTTACAGACATTGTATGTGACCCATTTTTGCTTCAGTATGTACCAAGTGTAGAAACATGTGACACAAATGAATCGTGCTTAGATATTCTAAATTTGATGACATCGATGTAATGTTACAGGTCTAAATGTACCGACGACTATTTCTCCAGCTGCTCCAGATCTTCACAGTGCTCACTCTCTTCTGTCACCTACATCCTGGAGCATGCATGAGGCCGAATCCAGGTCAATGGAGGGCCTACTCGCGCCTGGAACCTATAATTCCGTCTCAAGAGAACGTTTCCAAATGGAAAACAGTCGAGCAGAACAACCGGGAAATTCACTAAATGTGCATCAAGAAGCAGGACCCTCCCACATGCAAGAATTTCAGCTGTTCAAGGCCTCGTATGAGTCTGACTGCTTTTATTCTAACCATAGGAATTTGTGATTGAAATATCAGCATGAGTTCTGAATTTTAGTTTATTTCTGTTATGTGTTGTCATTTGCTGAGACAGTGGAATCCTGTCAATAAATTGTACTTCCAATTCCGTACATGATTTACACAAAAAGCATATAGACATTGGAGCCTGTGAAAGGAACAGGAAATAGAGCATGTACAAATATGTACTGTGTACACCATGATAGACAGCTGAACTAATTTAGACCCAACCAAACAGGCTTTCACAATCTATAAAACGCGATTCCATTAAGAGTAATACACATAATACTGGTATTATAATACATATCACCACCCACTTAGTTTTTTCCGACTATCAGCATAATCATGGAGTGTAGAGGAAAATAGCAGAAACAACATAATGATAATAATGGCAAAGAAAATGCATGAATCCATAAAAAGGAAGGTACTTCAATAACAACATAGGTTTTAAAATTACATTCTCCTAAACTTAGGCTTCCTTGCGGACTCTGGTTGGATAGAATACATCACCTCATTCCTTTTTCCCGATCCCATGGGACATGTTATAGATTCCTCTACCCTAAACATGTTAGTGACAATTAGCATAAAACTTCTACCAGGACAACATACAAAGGTATGAAACAGGAGAATTTAGGACTCACAATCAAGTAAAGAGAAGAACCGGCCAAAGCCAGAGGAATGGCAACTGATGTAATCTTATCCATTGGCCCCTTCAAATACGTGTGCTTGTGAACACTCTGGAAAAAACGTTGCTTCTCGATGAGTTTCTCTCTTGGCCTAAAGGGTGCTTCAGAGGACATCCTGCATAAGTGAATCATTCAGTTATTACACGAAGTTGCATGGTTCCACAACCACCACAATATTTGCAGAAAAGGGAAGCTAGTTTATAACTTCAACTGTTCAAATAAAGTATAATAAAAATATTCTGAGTGAATTACTATTTCATAACTATCTATTCTGGAAAAATAGCTTTGGTATACTGATAGCACTTACACGATTGATTATGCCTAATGGAAAGTAGCTATTATTTCTCAATCTCAATGAACGAGTACAGTAGGAAAGAGTGTGCATGGACAAACATCACGGCATAATAAAAGGAACCGCATAATTAAACAATAACCTGATACTATATCCCCCAGTGATACGAAATTTTACTTTTTCACTTTGACATTCAATTATCAGGACAGAATTCAGATATGTTATGTACCACAGGAATTATCAGGACATCTAACATCAACCAGGAAAGGAACTGCAGAAACAGATCCCTGTAGACACATAATGCCACAAATTACAAAACAAGAAATCATCAGCTTGAGCACATACAGATCAAGTGAACTGCCGTGGCATAGCCAGGAATAAATTGCATCCAGACCTCACTATAAACTCGACCTACAGCGGTAGATGTGAGTGCCTAATTAACTGGATGACTGAAGGAAACAGAACATAGTGAGTGTTATTTCAACCTCCACCAAACAGTTATAGAGTCATATGATAACTGCCTATGATAGAAACTCTATCCCGATTAGGCATTACAATAAAAGTTCGGACCAGGTATATATGCATTTCCATCTCAGTTGCCTGCTAGGTAAAAAAACAAAACCTCATTTCCACTCAGCAAACATGAAACAGAAGAACGCTTTCCTACAACAGATTTTAGCCACACACAAAAAAAGAAGGTGGAGACGATAGTAGAGCAGGAGCTTGGAGCAACAAAATATCAACGTCCGGGTGAACAATCACTTTCCTGCTTTGAATTTCGGCAAGTCGTAGCTATTGCTATTATTGTAGAGAAGAATTGGATTGTTGTGGTTGAAATTTTATTGTGCATTTGGTATTTGGTGTTAATTAGTGATAGGTGGAACAGATGAAAAAACAACTAGGTCAGTGGATTGATTCTGTACACAAATGATAAAATGAATCTAAGCAACATGTTCATGACCACTGAGCAGTTTAAACAGGATAGCAGGAAATAATTTTTGCATTATGCAGTTAATCAATCAGATAAATCCTAAAGTCAGACATGGTTTGGAGTTTGGACCATTCTCTATGAATGCTCAATATTTCATCGTCGAAACCAGCAATAAAATAAGGGAGGCTTAAGCTAAAATTATAGGAGAATCGATACATAACATAAGAATGAAAAAACAGCTGAAACTTTTCAGTATAGGCGATAAATATAAATGGCTAACAATTACTCGATTACTCAGCATCAGTTGAAACAAGATGATTATTGATAAGCTTGCGAATGAGAATATACTTAAATTTCGCCAGGATTTAAGTAACAGGAACTTGCCTATGAGTCTGTGAGCGAGCGATGGAAATCCAGTAGCTGCAGAAACGACAAAATCGACGACGAGTTGAGTTGACGACCAAAATTTAGGAATATGGAAATTGAGTAGTGGAACCCGGAACCCGGAAGGTGCTGGACGATTCGCTGGATTGGGCTGAATGGTGTGCTTATTTTATAGGCCAGGCTGGAATATTTGGGCTGACAAAGGAGAGAGCCCAGATCAAAGAATTTAGAGTGCATGGCGTGTTTTTAGACTAAAAAACACGTCTTGCAGTGCAGGTCTGAATAATTTTTTTCACATGGGTGTCTTCTTTGAACAAAAAAAAAGATTTCTGGTGGCTGGGAAATGGGCAATTTATGAGCCTGTACTCAAAATTGAAAAATAAATAATACATTTAAATTATTTTATTGTATATCCAAACATAATTGGTCCAACCATTTCATATGCTGCATTGGGTACTGTTCAGCCGAAAGTCCCATGGCGTAAAGTACTGTATAGAAATAAGGCTCGACCAAGATCTCAGTTTATATTATGGATGGCCTGTTTGGATCGTTTGTACACTCACGATCGTCTAGTTAGAATGAATATCATAGCAGACGATGTCTGTGTACTATGCGGCAGCTTGCAAGAATCAACAAATCACTTATTTTTTGAATGTCAGGCCGCAAAGCAGGTGTGGATCTGCTTACTGTCTTGGATGAAAATTCCGGATAGTGTCCAGGGCTTTAACATGGAATTGTTTTGGACCATTGGAGAAGCAAAAGGGAAATCGATGAAGGCGCTACTCTTGAAGATGACCTTCACGGAAACAGTATATGCAATATGGAAGGCACGCAATATGAAGCTTTATCAGCATCAACCATTTCATATGCATATTGTGGAGGAAGTTAAGCATGTTGTCAAGATTTGTTGTCGTGGCAATGACAAGTTACTAGCTTACTGTTATAGTTTGTGAATTGTCAAATTTTAGTTACTTGTCTAGATGAAGTCGGCTTGTGATGTAAATGGCTTTGATGTAGCCCGTCTGGATCTTCGGATCGACGTTCTGTATTGAATTGTTTTGGAATAAAGTAAACAATTTTCCAAAAAAAAAAGTAAAAGTAATGTGATGCCGTTTGGACCCAAACCCAAAACGTAATTCATCCCTAGAAAAAAGGGTGGGCTTAAAACTTTTTGTGATATTAGAAATACTACACTACTTACTATAAAGCAAAATTTATAAAAGAAACCGAGAGTTTAAAAATTATGTGTTAATTTCATATTTTTCACCGAATGGAAAATGTAAAGCATTTCAAAATGCTTGTTTGATACGTTTGAGAATTTGATTAGTAGTTTTACTTACTTTCAAACGCATCGAGGCTATAATTACCATCTACTTTAATGTGTTGAATCCCAAATTCACAAGTGAGATTGCAAAAAGGTTAGGGGCTACTCAACTAGGCAATGCCTTGGAGGAGTATCCGTGGCCACTTGACGTTGAACATGGGAGAAGCACGAGCCATGTTATAACGTCTTCATTTGGGAAATCACAAACCTAATTATCCTTCCGGTGATGTAGCAATCACTCTCTTTCACAACCTACAAATTGTAGTGGATGAATTTCCCTTGGTGTTAAACTTAAAGTAGGTTTCTCTCATGACTTTTGAAATACGAATACCTTCACGGATGCAGGTAATGGAGTGTTTCTATAGAGACAACAAAATTGCAAGTTTTCGATAGGTGTTACAAAATGTTGCAAACGTCCACGCCCATAATCCATCAAGAATAAGGTTGTTGCCAACATTTTGATTAGAAGTAATGAAACTTATGGTACCAAAATAAATTCAACATCATGGTACACGAATTTTACACCCCCTCCCTACTTTTAAGAAAGTTAAATGCAACTCTCCTATAATGAGGCTTTGTTATCTAGTTAGATTAAATTTATTAAATTCAGTTCATTTAAAATTTGCTTAGTTGGTTTTGATGTTACTAAAATATGTCCAGGACGAATTATAGCTATGAGGCGTGAATCAAGGACACCGGGACCAGGGACAGCCATACATAAGTACTATCAGAGCCCTACCTACATCTCGGAAGAAGTGAAGAAGTGATGTTTACCGAAGGAGAGTCCAGAGTCAGGGGCCAGAAAGAGGATAAGATTGCTTAATCTGGCAATCTTGTATGGGAAGAAAAACCTCGTACGATAAGAGAGACGTGTCTGGTCGAGCCCACAAAGACATGTTACATAAATTCAATGAGACGTGTTCGGAATCCAATGAAGCGGTACTTTACAAGGAGACGTGGTTCAATTTGGAAATAGAGAGATCTACTTTCCGAGTGAAAGGCTCATATAAAAAAAGAGGAAAGACATTCTTTGTGCTCAAGATTCATTATCTCCATCAATCTCCAGGAAAAAGGACCACTATGCAACTCTAAGGGTTATCATTCTTCTTCACAAGGTTTACCTTCAAGTAAAGTCTTAATCCACCGGCTTGACCACAGGGCAAGCTGGGTAAAATTAAGGTTCTAACCCCCTATTCTGTTACTCTCTCTTGATTGACATGAACCAAGACAGCAGATGGAGAGTCAAAAGGGAGTCACTTAGCTCAAGGAAATTACCATCTCGATAGCTTACTGACAGCCCAATCATCCAGGCAATAGTATTATACTCGAGGAAAAATCACGTCCCATCAGGTTTTACACTATAAAAAATTACAAAAAAATTGAGTCCAGTATAGTTTAGTTCAAGTCATTTAAAACAACAACACAGAGCTAGAATACAAAACTTTTCACAATATCAGAGAAGTTATATAAAGCAGGTTATTTTACAACTCGATAATTATTTATTAATTAAAAAATATTTTTGTGCCAATGTAATATTCTGTTTGAAAATCAAATAAAGAGAGAAATATCATACAAACTAGATCCTTATTCAATACAAAAAGGTAGATACAAAAACGAGGTTAGCAAGATATGTGATGATTGCGCACAAATAATTGCTTGCATCTGGAATTTTGAATTGGGGGCGCTACAAAACTTGGAAAACTGTAGAGTGAGTTTGGCATATTGGGAGAGGTCAAAGTTTGGTAGAGTACAAGATAAAGTGAAGAAGCTCGGGGAGACTTTGTAATCGTTCAAGGGAAAGCTATTAGTTGTTGATCTGAAGCAATTAGAGAAAACTACCAAATTAGCCTTGGAAAAGGAGTAAAACAGAGAAAAAACTATGTGGAAACAATGGGCTAAAGTTCAGTTGTTGGCGGAAGGAGACTGAAACACATGCTACTCAACGGGCGCAAATAAATGAGATTGTCACATTGAGGGATGAAACCTGCTTGTTGTGCACCGATGATGACAATATGGGTAGGATTGTACTTGAGTATTATAACAACATTTTTCGGAGCCGGCAACTTCTTGTGCAAAAATTGAAGATGTTGTGGCCTTGTTGGGACTATGATGAGGCGAGTGTATCAATATATCAATCGAGAGCTAGCTCGTAAAGAGGTAAGAAAAGAGTATTTGATATGTACCCTTATAATCACATGGCCATGATGGGATGCCTACTTAAAATTATCATAAATTTTGGGATAATGTTGGATCAATCTCGAGTTTTTGAATAATCATAATATTGACCCTCGGTTAAATTACACTCATGTGGATTTGATTTCCATGTGCAAAACACCATAGTTGATAACCCAATTTCTTCTTATTGGGCTAAGTAATGGCATGTTTTTGCTTGTAAAGCAATCACAAATAGACGTATATACCCCCACATGAACACAATTATCTCTGCTTTATTTTATCAGAAATTATGGCATGTGGTTGGATCAAATATTGTTCATTGTGCTATTGGCTTTCTAAATAATCATAATATTGACCCTATGTTAAATCACACTCATAATGACTTTGAAACTACATATGAGCAAGGTTTATGACAGAGTTGAGTGACCTATTTTGGAGAGAGTGCTCGAGAAGTTGGGTTCTGACATATCTTTCATAGATTTAATTATGTTGAGTGTTAATTATGTCTCTTGCTATGCCCTTTTAAATGGAGTACATCTTAACGAATTCCAAACGAAAAAAGGGGATTCGATAGCTAGGGATACCCCTATCGCCTTACTTGTTTCTATTTTGTACTAAAGCTTTCAGTGCTCTTGTCCGTGGTGTCGAGGAGATGGAGGCGTTACATTGCACCTAATTTGGAGTTGGGTGTGGAAACCTAATGAACCCAGTAAAATCAAAGTGTTCCTCTAAAGATTATTAAGAAATGGCCTTCATCTTTTGGTCAATCTTGTTCGTCGTGGTCTAATGTCGTGTATTTGCCTCGATTGCTAGTGTGCAAATGAACCTCTAATACGTGTTTTTAAAACTTATCACTATGCATGTTGTTATTGGCCGCGCTTTCCAATTTGTCTAATTTTGTTATCCTATCAGATATTCAAGACACTGTGAACTGGATTGCAACTATTCGTTCTCACCTCTGCATGAAAGATTTTTTAGCGATTTGTATGCTATTGTTGGAGTATTTTGAGCAACCGTAATAAGACGGTACATAAAACATTTAGTTATGTTCCTCTGAAAGCCGTTATGTTCGTTACAGACTACTTGCACAGGTTCCCGAAGGCGCATAATCAGTATTCCAACCCCAGACAACCTGAGCATCTACAACGCTGGATGTGATCGCTGAAGCCCTAAGCAGCCTCACTTGTAGTCCGTAGGGCTGTTCATTTAGGCATGGATCACATTCACCTGGAAAGGGGCTTGACTGTTTGCATCTCCTAGTTGCAACTTCAAACACTGTCTTTGTCTTTGATTGGCAGAGTTGTGAATGAACGTAAATCAATCACATCAAACATTCATTTAGTTATGAAATTGTAATAAACTAAGTCAAGTTAGCCCATGATTTCGTATTTCATTGTGTGTGGACTGATGTATTTTCATTTGTAAATCGAGATATCCTGAATGATTTATCAATCTATAATTATTTTTTTCTTTTTTAATAAAAGAAAAGAACTTTCTTCAATACACATTTTTACTAATATAAAAAAATGTGATAAAGAGGTCGAGTATGACCATTATTGTTTTATAGTAGTCAATGAAAAAAATATAAAGTAATAAATTTATTGTTTAATCTTTAAATTTGAATTTTGAAATTTGAATATGGAAAATTAGATAAAATATTTAAAGAATTTATGGAATAGTAAAATTGACTTTTAATAATTTAATCAACAATAGAAAAAAAAAATTCCCATAAGTTTACCTGTACCAGAAAAAGGAAAATAATCATAAATTAAATAAACCATTATATGATTTGATGAATTTCCTAACACAAAAAACAATGACAATAAATACAAATAAAATAAAATCATACAGTAGGAGTGCATATTACTTACACCCGTTGTGTCTCTAAAACCCTGTCGAGCTGTGTTTTATTCAAACCCTTTTCTGCTAAGCAATTCTTTTTCCCCTTCCCTTCCCTTCCTAGGTTTTAGTAGTATTTGATTCTAGTTCTTCTTTGTTATTGAGCTCTTGTTGCTCGCCTGCTATTCTAATAGATCTGAATTAATTTCGCCTCTTTTCTCCATTTCGATTTGATTCTAAATCATGGAAGACGCCAATCAACAGCAGCAGGGTGGTGGTGTTGATCGATTTGCCCCAATCCCAGCTCCCGGTGAGTACTTAATTACATGTCTTACACTCGCGTTATTTAAAGTTTCGTTCTTTCGCTTGTTTTTATCTATTTAACTCTGATTTAGAGTAATTTAGTTTATGTGATTGTCTTGGCGTGTTTGAGAATGGGTGTGAATTGATGGGTTGTTTAGGGTTTTGTTTTATTCAACTGTATTGGAGGAGTGAGGAGTGTGATTGATATGAATTGAAGCTATTGCCCTAGTTAGAGGAAGCCCATTTTGGGAATTAGGGTTCATGTAATTGAACTGTGCCCCCTTGCGTCTCCTATGTATCAAATGCCGGTGCGCTTTGAAGTAAAAAAGTATTTTTGTAGTGGACTTTGATTCAAAGGTGTTATCTTTCGTGTAACAAATAAATAGAACAAATTTTTTGTGGTGTTGGATTTTAGGACTTTACGGCTTTACATCCGATGAGATTAATGTGTGTGGTGCGATTGCAGGTAGAAAGAAACAATATTTTTGTGGGGTTTTGACATAGATTTTATCGAAGGCTTTGTCAATTCAACTTTTATCATTAGTATTACGTTTGTGGTAACCACTCATTGGAAGAAATAGCAATCATGTATAAGCCAGAGCGCTAATTTGTTTATTGTAGAAAGTATATGCCAATATAAAAAAAAAAAAATTTAAAAAAAAAACGGGGAGGGAGTGCAACATAATCGAATATTTTTTCTTTCCCTTTCTTTGTTGATCTCCGATGTGCAATGCTATCTATGGCGATCATAAATCTGGAGTAGTGTTCTTGCCGTTGAATTTTTTGCCCTTTTTCTCCCACCTTATCACTCACATTTTGTTCACCATACACAGTAGCCCAAGTTTGTTTTTTGTATCCATCATCCCCCCTCCCTCTCTCTATTGAGAGTCCTGTGCAATACCAATTTCTTTTTCCACTATGCTTTCTTGCGGAAGTTATGTGTTGAACATAAAATGTTTATAGTATAAAGACTGGATATTGATGTTTAGATTAATGTATTCATCTGTTCGCTGCAGGTGATCGGGCTGTTGAGCTGCATAATTTGACTGAACAGGTGTGTGTTATCAACCCTGCATTATAAAACACTTATTTTCTTCACTTAGATTCGTATGGTTTGATTAGCTTAGGGACATATCCATAAATCGTGTTTCTTTACTTCTTTATCAGCCACTCTCTCCAAAAGATGAAAGGATTGTTTCTGCAAATCCTTCCCCAGATGTTCCCATCGCTGGGGCTTCAAGAAATGCCAAAGATCAGCCTGCAACTTCGGCAGCAAATGTAGCTCCTGCCGTGTATCAGTCTTCATATGCTCCTCAGGAACAAAGTTTTTATTATGGAGGTTAGTCCTGGCTCAACTAAGGCGCGATTAATCCTGGCACTGCATCATTACTGATTCAAAGATAGCAAACATGTTTAGTTTTTTTTATAATCACTTGTGTTAGTGACCATACTATCAAACATAAAACCAAACTGGGTCTACATTTGAATCTGTGGCATTTGTGACTCGACTTAACTTGATGATAATGTGAATAATTGTTACTTATTATATGTGTTTGAAGTTTTCGGCTATATTCAACTCAATATTCTTGATTCTTCTTTGTCCCAGGTTATGAGAACAACAATAGTAACTGGGATGAACAGTCAAACTATGTCAATGCAAATAATTTGCATGTCATACCTCCAGTGAGTATATATGTTGTATTATTGTTTCCCTTTTCGTTTTGTCTTCTGTCAACGTGCTGTTATACTGAATGTTGATTTCTTCTTGCAAAGGCAATGTACAATGATAATTCATCACTCTTCTATCCCCCGGGCTATGGCTTTGACTCTCAGATGGCATATGGACAATTTTCACCTCTTGCTAGCCCGTTATCTCCTATAATGTTTGATGGGCAGCTGTTCTCTCCACACCACCAAATGCCTGTGAATCCTTCTTACTACCCACCTGCAGTTTCACCTGGCCTGCCACATGTTACTTCTGGACTTCAGTCTTCACACACTGATCTTATGCCATCAGGGAGTAACAGTCAGGAAAATTATATGGACAAAACAGGTTTTGGTTCTGGTTACTATTTACCTTTTGGAGCTTTTGGAGGAGATCTGTCTGGGAGTAGTGGACTTGGTCTTTACCAGTATACTGGTGAGTTTGGATCTGGTGAATCACAGCCTAACCGTTCAAGTTCCATAGACACTAGTCGCTACATGTCTCCATTAACTTCTGGAACTGTATACCCCCAACCAATGGGCATATTGGGACCATATGATCAAAATGTTGCCCAGGTTCGTAAAATATTTAATGTACTCAATATATAGTCATGCATCATAACATAACTGCCTATGCCCACTTCCTCACATTGATTTGAAAGCCGGGGAGAAGAACATGTTATCCTTCCCTTTTTTGATCCACACACTGGTGCATACATGCATGTCAGCATGTGTAGTGTGCGCGCGCATCGAGAATGGGTTGGGGCAAGGACCAAAAGCTTGATCCACCGTGTTTGGTTTATTTGGTTCTATTTATTTATTTATTTTATTTATTTGGGTGGGGGTGTCCATCTGATGTCCTGCTTTCAAAGTTAAAGGTGAGTTTTCTTGGCTGCATAAGAAGTTAAAATCCTACCACATGAGCACTGAAAAGTAATGAACTGTGAACTAGTGTATGACATCTGTAGAAGTGTATCAATCTTATCTTTATATCTGCCTCTGAGTGTGCTCTTGGTATGTGGTAATTTGTGATAGCAATTAAGTAAGATATCATTGGCTTCTGTAATATTGAATAAGATGATTCTCCACCCCCCCCCCCCTTCCTCCTTTCGTTGGCAATGGAGGTAAATCGTGGGCTGCAATGTTGCAGCACAATGATTGGTTCATAGTGCTTATTACGACAATAAAATATTTTTTTTTCCAATGGTGCATTATTTATTAAATTTGCCTTTCCTCAAGGTTGCTGATATTATTATATATATGATTGCAGTCACCGTATCAAGCTTTTGGCTATACATCAAATTCCTCTGCCAGACACTTTGCCCATGGTGGCCCTTACCAAGCCTCTTTTGGATCTAGCTCAAATCGGAGTCGTTTTCCTATTGACAAATCTGGAAGGCGTGAGAGGGACCGTGACATGGTCAGCAATACTGTTGATGTACTTGGTATGCCAAGTGATCGAAACCGTGGGCCAAGAGCTTCGAAGCCTAAAAGTAAGACTGAAGATGGCTCCCCGTCTGCTGTTAAAGATGCTGAACTTTCAGCTGGATCTGATGCCAGTAACCTCAACTCCCCAGATTTTGTAACTGACTACGAGCATGCAAAGTTTTTTGTCATCAAGTCTTTCAGTGAAGACAATATCCATAAAAGTATTAAGTACAGTGTTTGGGCTAGCACACCCCTTGGAAACAGGAAACTGGATGCTGCCTATCAGGAGGCAAAGGAAACGGAAGGCACCTGTCCTGTATTCCTCTTTTTCTCGGTAAGTTTCTTGAATTCCCTTAGTTTTTTGTACGGAGAAACTTCAATGTGTAATATCTCAGATAATTCTTAGACAATTAAATATATCTGGAAGCAACAGTTTGGGCTAACTCATTACAAATGCATTGTTTATAGTGATATGCTATTGATGCTTGCATACAAGTTCTTGTTAATGATGTTATGTACTCATGCCTTCTCGGTTGACTGTTGCATGAACATGCAGGTTAATGCTAGTGGCCAGTTTTGTGGGGTGGCTGAGATGGTTGGACCCGTGGACTTTGAAAATAGTGCTGATTATTGGCAGCAGGATAGGTGGAGTGGACAGTTTCCTGTTAAGTGGCATATTATCAAAGATGTTCCAAACAGCCGCTTTCGCCACATACTTCTGGAAAACAATGACAACAAGCCTGTTACTCACAGTCGAGATTCCCAAGAGGTACCACGATTTTCTCACTATCTTTGGCTACTTTAAAGGTTTTCTCCTTTTTTTTTTAAAAAAAAAATTGGTTGTTGTCACTGGATGGCGTCCCGGGTGTTTCGTTTTTTGTTTTTAGTTTATCTTTTATGCTGGGTAAAACATCTTTTATGTCATTCAGCCACTCAGTCTGTTACAGTTAGACACTACATGTCTGTCCTCAATTTGTTTCAAGACATATTTAGGAATTCCTACTTCTCCAGTCCATAGTGGAGACTACAGCCCTATGTGATCAATCTTAAGTAGAGTTTATCTCTGTAATGTTTATGGACTTGTGAGTTTTATGAACTTTGTTCACTGCGGCATGCAATGACTGCTTCCACTACAGCCTTATGTGATCAATCTTAAGTAGAGTTTATCTCCGTAATGTTTATGGAGAGTTTTATGAACTTAGTTCACTGCAGCATGCAATGATTGCTTGTTGCTTTTAAATAAATCCTTCAGGTTGGAGTTAGAGCTCACACTGTTATAACGATTTTTTTACCAAGAAAACGCCATCAGTGTTGTCTTGTGTCGGGGTTGCGAGCTGATTGCACCAAATTCCTTATTTCATTTCATCTTGCTCTCACACACCCGAAAGTGACAACTTCATTATAACTATTATTCATTGTGACCCATGGATAGAAGTCAAAATTTTGATGCTTGTCGAGTTTTTTTCTAGTTTACAAGGCGACCTAATTTGGTTGCTGATGGATTTACTTAAACATGATTTTTTACTCCATTAAGGTGAAATTGGAGCTGGGAATTGAAATGCTGAAAATTTTCAAGAGCCATGAAGCTGAGACAACCCTTCTTGACGATTTCAACTTTTATGATGAGCGAGAGAAGTCCTTGCTGGAGAGGAAGGCTAAACAGCGGACCAGTTTAAATGCAAACCCAACTGCTACTCTTGCTACTGAATCAATAAGTCAACTGTCAGATAATTTGGCTGACACACTGCGTTTGGAAGGTACTAAGAATCTTCCCAAGGCGGAATTGGAGTAGCATTGGTCATCTTAGGAGTTGGTAGCTATAATTGGAACCCGCTGACTTGGATGATCGAGGTGATATTTTCACTCACCTCGTCCTTGCTATCTATTGTATCTCGCCCCTTTGCCCATCTCTTTATCTGATTCTCTATATCTTGTGTCTTAGTTGGTTATTATTTTGGATTTTAAGAAAAGACAGCATGCTGAAATCTGGGACTGTCCTTATACTTCCTTTTTTCTCTTTTATTTTTTTCGTCAAATTGTTTCTGGTTAAGATAGGTGGTGTTAGACCGAGGAGGGTTGTTGATCTGAGATGCCGTATGCTCATCGGTTGTACTTTTAGGTGTTTCAATGTTAGTGCAGGGCAATTATTTTCAGCTGCTTTTGTATTAATAAGTTGTATAAGCCTCAAGATAGGTAGCAGTTTACTGAAGGAATGCAGAGAAATGATTACATCAATCAGAAGAACCATTGTGCCTTTTAGAAGACTTCAAATGTGGTTCTGTCTGTAGTGTTTTGCCCAAAGGAATGTAATCGGAGAAAGGAGGGAACAAACAGCTCTATCTTTGAATCAATCTATTTCATCTGAATTTCATCTGATTATGTTACCTTTAGCATTTTCATTTTACTCTGTTGTTGCATTGGTTCTTCAATGATCCTTTTTCCAGTCGACGTGTACAGTAAATAGATGCACCTCACTGTGTCGAATGTTTTTTCTTTTTCAGAATTATAATTAGTAAGTATCCTACTTCACATATATCTCCGGTTCCTACCTTGTCTCACTCATTATCCTTTTCTGGTCTCCAATGGTGTTTGTTGGCGCTGGATTTTGGACCAATGTTTTCATATTGCCGTGGAAGCTAATGTCGCTGAGGTTTTCTTTTTTTTGGGAGCTTCTGTGTTTAATTCTGTCTTCAAAACTAAATTTATGAACCAGCTGGAGAAATTCATTTGATATGCGATCTATAGCAGTAATAATATTGTAAAATAAATAAAGTCGGGTGATTTGATACTTTAACAAATCTGTCAGTTTCCCCCACCCCATTATGTGATCTTTGGGCTTTGATTGTGAAATCGAACCCAACGTTGCTCTGCTAAGAAAATGCTGATTTGAAGATTAATGATTCCTCATCCTCACCGAGCCATACGCCTCAATGTACTTTCCTGCAGTTTTATTCCAGCTATTATCCATCTGCATAACCTTCTTTACTACAGCATCCCACTCATCTGGTCCTGTACCAAAATTCATCAGTGAAATCTTTTCTGATGTAACAGACACAACTTAATGAACTGATATTGGATGGCATGAGAATGGAAGGGTCACAGAAACAAAAAAAATAAAATATGTTACTACAGCAGCCTTACTTTTACGGTAGTGGTGGAATGCACGGTCAAGAGCATTTTGCAGAGATGCTTCATCAATTCCTTCAAAAACAAACCTGCAACAGTAAAAAATGGGGAAATCAGGATCTTATGTGAATAATGACCCTCAGGTGCGTCTTAGCCATCATTACCCGTTTGCCTTATCAAGTTGCGCCTGATCATCCATGTCAAAAACTGTGTCTGCTAGGCCACCGGTCTTTCTGACAACAGGAACCTATATGTAGAGCAGAATGCATGATTATTTTTCCATATTCAGTATGCATAACTAGTAACTACTATAGAAGTTCATAATAATATAGTCAAATTGGGACTAATGCACATACCGCTCCATATCTCATTCCAATCATCTGGGCAAGTCCACAAGGCTCATACATTGACGGCACCAACACCATGTCGGCAGCTGCATACAGCATGTGCGATAATTCTTCGCTGCATTACCCACACAACAGAAATAATCCATCAAGGAGTCTTTTTAACTTCAATTAATTAAGATGACAGAGGTGTTCACACAAGCAAGGTGAGTAGTGCCTTAGATGAACACTAGATGTCAAATACCAAGTTTTAAATGCATGTATCCCCTCGTCTATACGATTTTGTGCTCCATTGGAGTAGAATCACATTTTTCTTCTCATTATTCTAGGAATCATCCGAACTCTTATTGTGTTTGATTAGGTGTAAGAATCTGATACATTGGGGTTATTCACATTGAACAAGTTCATGGGTTCAGTTGGGTATAAGAGAATGAGATCCATTCGGCCTCTAAACATAGAAAAAGCTTATACAAGGGCTCAAAACACTGGGTTAAGCTAATTTACCTATACATCAGAAGGATTCGGACGCTGGTGTCCTTGATGTGCTACAAGAAGAAAGGAAGTGCAGTTAGTAGAATCGCAAAGTTCAGTGCAATAAAGGCAAGTATAGCCCCACACCAGGAATGTGTGAATCAATTAAGAATGGGCGTTAACCACAGAAAAAAGTCTAATTCTCCTCTCTTGTATACCAAGATTCCGAATAACCTGTCTGAAATTACTAGTCCGCAGAAGATTCCGTGATGGAAAGAGGAGAATATGCAGTGAAAAGATACATTACCAACTCTGCAAGACCTTCAAATTCTCGTGCAACTTGACCATCTGGAGCTTTACCCAAAATAACCATTTGCCCACCCTATGACACAGCAAGCCAACACGTATAAGTAGACTACAATCCATGTCTCCCTAAAAGATAAGCACTCCAAGAAACAGTGAGATGGAACAAAAGAGGAGCTTATTACTGATCAAAATGTACATGAGGGAACTCATAATTAAAATAGGGAAAGCTCTCAGAACAGCTCCTATATTTTGTAGCGCATTAGAAAAAGGAAACGAGCCACTTTCTTTTGACATACAAACTCAGATTTTTCAGAGCATCCCAGTGAACACAAGATAAATATCATATTCCAGGCGGGAGATAGAAAGAGCTCTTACAAGTTCTTTTACATAATCGATTGCTCTGTTAATCAAGTGAAGACCTTTCTGTGCGACTAATCTTGTAATGCATATAACCAGGGGCACCTTATGAGGACTCGAATGAAGTCCTTCTGGAGCCAAACCAAGCCCTCTTTGAACGTAAAGTTTGCATATATTCTTTCCACCTAAGTTCACAGCTGGCAAACCAGAATGGTTAAGTATAAAGCAAAAGGTCATGTAATTCAGAGAGATTAACATTTTACAAAATTACTTAACACTAGAGAGAACCATTCTGCACTCAGAGATGAAGATGCATAAAAGCTGGATTTCAGCTTCACCCGGCAACCGCCCTGTAAATTTTTCTGCTTTGACACAATCTCATTTCCATTCCGCATACCTGCCCTCTCTAAATTTTTCTTACAAGATTCTTCTTCTCCTTCTTTATATTTATTTATTTATTTATTTATCTTGTGCTACCATATGCTGGTTCCTTGTCTATCTGTTAATACTTTTGCCATCAAGTTTAAGCACTTTTTTCAAATATACAATTCTTCTTTTATGCATTCATTTTAAGTAATTATTCACTTTTTCATACTATTGACTTTTCTTCGGTTGTACATGTAGAAGGAGCAATTGAACAAGTGCCAATAAAGTTAAATTACATGTTCTTGTCCTTAACTTTAACTGGTAATACTATTGATCTTGCATAGTTGACATGTTTAACATTTTCTTCACAAATGTCTAAATTCTCTCTATTAGATGATGTTAACTGAAAAAACACCACGAATGTATCCGACATCAGATATAAATAGCATGTTCCTGGCAATTATGCTCAAACATTTAGAGTGAATCTAGCAGTAAGTCTATATCTCACTACCTCAAAATATTGCTTGAAACCTACATCTAAATGCTCAAAGCTAAATACTGCCTCATCCCAAGTCATGCCATTAATCCTGAGTATTTCCAACCATTAATCCTGGTTCTGTCCGGCCTACACAAATACATGCTCATGCTTCGAATTTTAGAGTCAGGGACACCTTTGGCAATACATATATCCACTTCCTACTTCCTATTCTTTCACTCACCAGGAGTTATTTCATAAATGAATATTGAGGGGTGAAGATAGATGTAGACATACAAATTGTCCGCTAAGTACTAAGTTATCACAACATGATTCAACACCGTGCTGAGTTAGGCAGAAAAGCAGAGTGCAAATTTAACAGTACAAAAGTTGCACCAATAACAGTAAAACCTTAAATAATCAATTTAGACCTCCATAAGTATTGTGCTGCAAAATGAGCTTGTAACAGTGGACTCAGGATCATTTGTCAATTTTCATAGCATCTTGCATGATCTCGGATTATCTTATATGTGACCATTACGTTCTAAAAGATAATTCAACAAAATCTCATTCGCAGAAACCAATTATGGTTACAAATTTGAAACACGAAGCTTAACTTGCACCCCACACTGTTAAAGAGGTGAAACCATCCATAAATACTTCTGGGAAGCAGTGAGTTCAACTGGTTAAATCATTTATTTATCATTAGCAGTCTATCTATGAGATCTTTCAGATAAGCATCATATCATGACATCCCTATGTATTTCAAATAAGCATCATATCATAT
This sequence comes from Plantago ovata, assembly GCA_028274465.1. Classification (NCBI taxonomy): domain Eukaryota; kingdom Viridiplantae; phylum Streptophyta; class Magnoliopsida; order Lamiales; family Plantaginaceae; genus Plantago; species Plantago ovata. Next base: position 22,144,148 of record CM051455.1, on the reverse strand, counting down.
GACATCTCTACATGATACCAATAAAAAAAGTTTGGCAAGCATTCCTTACCATGCATAGATCTAAGGTGCCAATCACTTTAGTATAAAGATAGATATACTTGAGAATGGCTTATAAATCTCCTTATGGTAAAAAAGAATGATTACCATCATATCTAGCTGGCAAGAAGACATCCGTTACAGGGTTCCACATTGCAGTATCTATTCCGTTCAGAATGCCAATGTACCTATCATAACAGATGATATAGTTCTTCACCCGCAATAAGAACTTTTAAAGGGACACAACACATAGGACGAATTTCTTCTTCTTTGAAAAAAAAAAAAAGAAAAAAGAAGAAACAGAACTATATTGAAATGCAAGTGCAAGAGTGTGCCAGGCATATACTAAAATGGATTGCAAACTATGAGGACAATCAAGTGCATCCAAACAGGGTTCTTACTTGTCACGGTGTCTCATCAACGTCCCTGAAAGCCATCCAGAGCAAAGTGTTTCCTTGAGATATGTAGGTGAAACTGTACTGGATGATTATACGAGTATTAGAAATAGAAACTCCAAACACTTGCGCCCATGGGCATGCAGTGCATATACAAGAAGAATTTAAATGTCAATTTCCAACTAGAAATTGTGTATGAAGAACAGATAATATAGTCTACGGAGTTCAAATAAGTAGACAGCTACTGATGGTACTTAGTTTAGTTAGTGTAGTCATACATACATTGTATGGTATACCAAGGAGTATACTACAAATTATTTGGAAATTTTATGCTAATAAAGAGTTAACATCTACAGCAGAAAAATTGAAAACATTATCCAATCCACTCTGACTTACACAACAGCATTACTGTAAACTATTCCTCCTTTTAACAAACTCAATCTCTCAGGGTTATGTCCTACAGTTCGATCATCTACAGCCTGCAAGATAGAGAAACAAACGAGGGAGCTTATATTTTCAATTAGTTAAGTAGATCAATAGAGGCACGGGGAGTTGATTAAGATAGCAAAGAAAACAAATTCTGATATAAGCATTGCAGAATATCCAGAAAAAGGCCCTATTTACACTGGGGAATAGAAATTTTTGATGAAATTATTTTATTGAATTTATATCTAACTGTCTTGATTGAGATGCCATAAGGCTAAAACTCCTATTATGTATACGATATAAGTAAATTTCACCTTCTCTCCAGTTGCATACATTGATCCATCAAGACCACACTTGCTGAGCTGATCCTGTCTGGTAAGAAAGGCATGAGAGAAGCCAAATTGAGCAGATAATCAGATAACACACTTTTGACTATCAATAAAGAAAAATAGCAGCAAGGTCTCATCCAGGCCTGGTCTCATCTACGGATCTACCTCTAATTCCAATGCTCTTAGGCGGCAAATTCACTATACAGACTAAAGGAATTTCTGATTAAGAAAATGACTAGTTTGGTGTTTCAGACTTTCAGTGGGTAAAACGTAAAAGTAATCAGGGTCTACAGGTATTTTGTACAATCACATGTGTACTATGTCATTGGTAAAGAGAAGTGTAAGAACTGACATTGAGCTTTGAAGAAGAACCAGAAATGCACCAAGTATCTCATGTCAGGCCAAGAAGACAGATACTTTAGTGCACCCCAGGCTGCCTGAGTATGTCTCAGTTCATAACATAATGTGTCCTAGTAACGTCACTGCTTACACCCCAAATCTAGAGTATCCCCACACCATTTCCAAAATTAACGCCAAATCGAAAAATGCCGAGAATTTATTCGAAGGTAAGAATTAATGAACACGCCATAATGGTCCAAGAACCAACTAATTAAGAAACTGTGTCTTAACCACCAGAAAACAAAAACTTAGTACCTGCACTCGCCGTAATGCTCCATATTGTGGATTGTCAACACAATTCTCGGTTTCTGCACGGGATGAGTTGTCAGCCTAGTAACAGTAAAATATACCATGCATAACATAGTAAACTTCAGAACATCAATTTTTACCTTTAGAGAAAGGTGGTGATACATATCCCAGTATAGCAAGGGCACAGCACCAGTTTGCCACTCGTGGACATGCACTATATCAGGCTGCAAACCTGTGACCTGAAATAATTCTAGTCTCAGTCACGATTATCCATAATCTTGTTTGATGATATAAAAGTCGAGAAGATTATCCTCTGACAGAACCTTTTAATTTTTATGTTGTATGAGTACTATATATTAATATATGCCTGTTAACCGCTACGAAATCACAAACCTGCAACCATTCGAGGCAGGCACGGCTAAAGAATAAATACGCCTCCAGTTCATTGTATGAACCTCCGTAAACACTCTGTCCCTTGAAGAAGTGATTGGACGGCTCAATAAATATAGTTGGGATACCTGAAACTACTCCCTGATATACATTAGTAGGTATCCAGTTCCCATCATGGTATGAGTTATACGTGCTGATCAGTGCAAGATCTTTGATCAGCTGCTTGTCGATGCACTCATAGAAAGGTATGAACACGTCCACTTTATGCCCACGGAGTAAACATGCACGGGCTAACCCAGTCACGACATCACCAAGGCCTCCAACTTTTGCTATGGGTGCCATTTCAGCTGTTATGTGAGCAACGTGCATGAGATCCGAATCATTTTGGATGTCATCAGGCACCTCAGGTATACTATCCCAAGTCGGGAAGTCTCTCTTCCAGAATGGAGTATCATCTTCTGGAGAAGGCCATATAATGTTGTCATGTTCTAACTTCTTTCTTGTATACTCCACCTTTTTTGTGTCTAGCTGCAAAACATGACATCAGAAGACAACGGCCAGAAAAATATTGAAGTTGTCTCAATCACGAGACATGCCAATGCCAGTGAACTATATATAAACCTGTCATTTGAGACAAAAATCAACTATTGGAAAGCAAATGCTCCAGAATTTTGAGCTTTTGCGCAATCCTAACTATTATCTTCTTATTACAATTATTCATGTAGATACATATATAACGACCTTACCACTGCACTACTTAAGTGGTACCAGAACCACATTAGTTAATCTTTATTTTGACTTTTCGATGTTACATATTTATCCCAAGTAATCCTTAGATGGTGCTTGCATGGGCTTACTTTTGCTAAAAGCTCTTTAGTATATCCTTATGGCTTAAATAACCAGGTGTTGTTGGAGTGTCACATATACAACAGTGTGCTCTTCTGGCTTCTCAAGTCTTAAAAATGTTAGCCCAGAAAAAAAAATGCAAGAAGCAACTTTGAGACACTCTTGACTCTTGTAAACACTACCTCACTCGATTCTACTACACACAAGAGGTACATAAAAACAATACAACACCAAAAAGATTGTCAAAGTCTCAAAAAACAAAACAACACAGAGGCTAAAAAATCACTACTCAGATAATTAAAGAGTAGCATTGATCCCAATTGTACTAAAACAGAACCACATTGAATGAGTATCACTATTAGAATCTGATGAATAAACACCAACAATACAACATAAAGATAAATGCACAAAGAAGCAGAAATCTTGGTTTAAAAAACAAAGAAAAAAAAGAGTTAACCTCAGCAGAATCAGTTTCAAGAGCCTGAATCTTGAAATTGCTGGACAGTAATTTGGGCTTTTTTTGTAAATTCTTGCAACGGAGAGAATTGTAATTGACGAAAAAAGGGTAGCTTGATGTTGTTGAGGAGGAAGTGAGCTGGGTAGTCGTCCAATGGGCTTGAACAATCATCATGGCATCCATCACTCAATAATCAGTGAGCCCAAACAATTTACTGTGATGATGATGATGATGATTATGCATTTCTTTGTTAGGAATTGCAATTAGTTGCGGTATATATAAGAAGAAGAGGAGCATCATTGTAGTAGTAATTTGCAGTGTACGATACGTATTGATTGATAATTGGGCAAGCGACAAGGTGGAACAAAGATCTTATTCCACGGACGGACGAGAATCGATTTGTGCTTCCCAACGTTTAACATTTATACTAGAGTATATTCTAATCCCATTTAATTTTTAATAAGAAAAAAAAAAAAACTGCAGTGCATATATTTTTTCTCCTTAAAAATGACAACACAGGATGATGACAAAACAAAACAGCAAGATCTTGTTGAGAGCATATGTGCAGCATAGAAGATCAGCTCAGGTGAAATCTGACCGTGAGTAGTGAGTACCAACAACCACCGGTCAAAATTTTTAACAAGAAATCAGATTGATGTGAATTGTGTCTGGGTGGTGGTGGACTGGTGGTTTAAAAGATCATGTATTGGAAGTTTGGAGGGTTCAATTCAATTTCAATCATACTCTTTTGGTGTTCTAGGCTACATTAACTAAAAAAGTATAAGGTTTGGAAAACCAAAAAAGGGGTCACCATGAATTCATATGTCTTAACCTTATTAAAAACCTCTCATTTTCATGTTTTGACTCGATATCGTTTTAATTTAAAAGGGACAAATAACGGATTTTAATATAAAATGTCTTGTTATGTACTTAATTTTCACTAAAGAAGCAATAACAATGAGAACTATTGGGAATATTTCATGAACAATACGATTTGTACCACTCAATTAATGTTGAACGCGTACAATCATACAATGTAACAAAACAATGCAAGTTCATTGATTGATTTTGTTTACACATGTATTTGCCCGCCTTTGTAAGTTTCGGACCTCCCGTGGACAATAAGCTCCCAAGGTACAACGACAATCACCTTGATACTGGAAATTACAACAGCAAGTAATTAGTCGAGCAAAATGGAACTGGAACTCTCAAAGTTTAAGTGTTTAAAATGCAAATATGATAAAAGAGGATATACAAGTATATAAAACCAAATGGAAGTCTTTATATAATCGCGAAAATGGAGATCAAGGACAAAACTAAGATTTAAGTACCGAATGTTGACTATTCATTTCTATTTCTTCTAAAACAACCAAATAAAATCAACACTAATAAATCCACTAATTGTTCCCAAGCAGCGCTGCAAAAATCTTGACGGTCAATATAAGTAAAAAATAATGTTGTTGAAAGTGAAGCCAAAACAATTTATATTTACCAAATCAAGTTTCAATGATACTATTAAGCTAGTACGCATGCAAAACAAAAGATCACAATCCTGGACTGGAAGAAGTACATAGAAATCTTACCATGGAAGTTGGTAGAGACGGTCTCTCGGGAACAATGATCGATTTGATTACTCTTAGTATAGTTGTATCTATATATTCAAAATGCAACAATGTAAACATAAATCATGACGGATCACGTTCGCTAAGGATGACGTCGTTGATTTCCTAACTCTGTGTGGAGCACTCACATCCACAACATCTTGGAAAATAAATTATGACGCTTCCCGATATAAAGGATCGGGCTTAATGTGTACAAAAGTTGAAGTGTTACCAATATAGTTTTTCAACAAGTAAGAATCGAGCCGACTCAAACAAAAAGAAAAATAAATTTTTTGGTGATTCAACTTCAATTGTCAACGCATATTGATATCGTCACTTTGGGAATGACTGACGAATTTTGCTTAGATTTTTTGATGGTTGAAGGATCCTTTGTGGGCCTATTTATTATCAGACACATTGCATGTACCACATCTTCCAAGATGAAATACACAAATTTTGTATACCTCTAGTTTACTCTTTTTGTTGTTGTTGTATGGATTCTTCTAATATATTTATTAGGATCTCGTATCAACAACTTAATTACACCAGGTCCCCAGCTTGTACTCCACCACCACCTCTAACAGCACCACCACCTAGTCTACCACCACCTATAACACTTCAAACACCTAATATTACTCCTACCGCTACTTCGACCACCTACTGTTACTCCAGTTGGTTAGTTTTGTATACCAGCACCTCTTAGACCACTTACTAGATAACCATATTATATATTCACACGAGAATTTAAATATAACCAGTACAATATATACCTTATGATATCTTTTTCGTTTTCTCAACAATTGAGAATCTAGCCGCCTCGTATAAAAGGGAGAAAAAATTTATATTTTTCATCTTTATTGACAATGGATAAATCACGAATTTTATTGAGATTTTTCTAATGACTGGAGTTCATTTGTGTGAAACTAGTTATTTAATTTTAGACGACGTTGTATTTGTAACTATCCCGCCACATCATAAGGTGAAATATTATAAACATAGAGTTTTGTATACCTCTAGTTTACTCTTTCATGCTATATTTAGTTTTATGTTCAACCTTTAACCGAATATTTTTTTCCACCCTCCCGTAGACTTTTTGACCAAGTCTACTTTATCATCATCCAACATTCACTCAAAATCTATGTCGCATATATAATGCATAACGTTCTATAAATTTATAGAATGAATCCTACAACATGATTCTACAAGCTTTAAAGAAGCCATTTTATTCCGCCGCCACAATAGTATATTTTTTGTATAAGTTTTGTTGAACCTAAACCAATTACTGGTAATCTAATGATCATGTGGGAAACAATTTCGCAAAAAAACAAAAGAGATCGTGGTCGTCTACCGTCTAATAGTTATCCATCTAACTAATAACTTTATTTATATAAATATGGATCATATATAGGCCACTCACTCAGGTCTATTTATTAAAATAGATGGGTTAGAAACTATTTAGTTTATCTGGACATAGGTAGGTTAATAGTTTTTAACCTATATTGACAGCTATAGGTGACGTCGTTGAATTTCGTAATTTTGTGGACAATCCTTACATAAGTAAACTATCTTAGCATACTTGAAAATGAACAATGTTCAATTGAAATAACATCATTTAAACGACTAAACCGTAAGGAGATAATGAATGTTGACTCTTCGTTTCTCTTGAACCTGACTTGAAGGTTCAATGTTGCTGCGTTTGAATCTTCAAGCTAGGGTTCTTCTTCTTCTTTTGACACCAATGATGGTTGAGAATTGCGTGCATGTTGAACGGATGCTGAGAGCCTCGTGTGGCCGCCATAATTGCTAAGCTGCCCTTTAGGGAAATTCCCTCCCATGCTTTTTTCGAACATCTAGACTTCGTTATCTTCAAAAGTGGTCTTCTACAATATTTTAGTTCCTTCGCAACGTTTACACATCTTCATTAGATGGATTAAAGATTGTCGAACACTCCATTCTTTGGTTTGCTATAAATATCCAAGTATTCAATAGGAAATTGTGTAAATCCTCTAAAACTCAGTCATCCCCTACGAATTGAGCAATAATTAAAGTAATAATAATATAATAAGCCGGTTGATTTACCAAATTGATTGACCTATCAATCAATTTCAATCCGTTGATCTTGCTTATCCAATTTCCATCTGGTGCGTACATGTGTCATTAGTTAATTAAAATATGTTGGGTTCGAATCCTGTTGGCGTGATTTTTCTCCATTATTTTTATTATTATTTTTATTGAAGGTGTTTGGTTCGAATCTTGCTGGCGTGATTTTTCTCTATTATTTGTATCATTATTGTAGTTGAAGGTGTTGGGTTCGAATCTTATTGACGTAATTTTTTTATTTTTTATTTATTCTCTTCTAAATTTTTTATTTTTTAACATAAAGTTGCATGACATATTATACTTAATTTTAAAAATAACAATGATATGTTCTTATAAAAAAAGACATACTTCCTCCGTCCAATAATAAATGTAACACTTGATTTTGTTGACTTTTTCGATGGTCATTTTGACCTTAAATTATTTTTAAATCATACGATAAAAATAACTAAAAACATCATATTATGAAACTAGAATGTTTATATGAAGCACTTGACAATATATTCAACTGATGAAGAATACCAATTAACATGCAAAAAAGATGCATTGCAAATTTTGAAGTTAATTGTTTCCAAAGTCTAGAGATGTATCTGATGGTTCTTAACTCACCGGAAGAATAATTTTCGTATGTCTAATATAGTTTAATTCAAAACTATTAATTGCATAACTACAAAAACTATTTTTTTTTAATAATCGAACCATTATAATTTCACAAGTAGCATTATAAAGCTAGTAATAAATTATAAATAATCTCGCACTTGGCGAGAATTGAACCTATGACCTCTAGTGTCATGACACCTCAGTCTAACCAATTGAGCTAGACCTCATTGGTTAACTACAAAAACTATATACATTTATAGTACACCATTTATATTAAGTTTAATTATTCAATTAGTTATTTTTTGTTACGTTTGAAGTCATTATGTGAAGATTATATATTAACTCCATTTATTTCAATATATTATTTAATAAAACAATAATGTTTTACAAGATTACGCTTCACACGCTACGCGTGTGACGCTGTTCCTAGTAAATTAATAATTGAACATAATTAATATAAATAATAGTGAAAAAGAGTAAAATATATGGATAAAACATGTTTGAGAAAAAGAAAAACTTTACAATAAATGTGTAATTGCTAGTTACAGTACATATACTTATGTCACTGGAGTATGTAATTTGGTGATTTGATTAAAAATATATACTCCACACTATTGCATTTTCGTATAAATTCCAAAATAAAAGAAAAACTAAGAATTTGAGAAGGTATAAGAACAATCAGAAAAACCCGAGACCATAACCAATTAACCATACCATGCCGGATTCCGCTTAGTTGAAAAAACAGTAGACTCCTAACCCAAGCACAGAGAGAGAGAGAAGATCACTCGACAATGGCGGTAATCTCTCGAGATCTATATCCATTTCTTTCTTTCCGCCACGCTTCAATTCATCGATTCCTATTCTAAATTTTTCATTTCTATCGTGTAATTTTTGCTCTTCTATTATTAAGGAATCTTCTGGCACCACACTCATGGATCTCATAACCTCCGACGGCTCATCAAAGCCCCCGCCACCTTCCTCCTCCACTGCTCCGCCCCCGACTGACTCGCCTTCCAGCGCCGCTGCGATGGGGGCACCGGTCCCGGTGATGGTAGATCGGAAATCCAAGAGAGGAACTCTGATGCAGATCCAGAGTGACACTATCTCCGCTGCTAAGGCTGCTTTTCACCCTGTCCGGTCCAATATTATGCCTCAGAAGCAAAGGAAAAAGGTGATCTCCTGATGTAGTTGAATTATGTAATAGTTTTAATCACTTTCGACTTAAGTTCGTTGTATTACACCTTGCTGCTGAGCTATACTGTGTCAATTTAATAAAGAGTGTGATGCACAATGTGTCAATTTGTTGATTGTTATATTGTGTTTCAGCAACCGGTGTCATATGCTCAACTCGCGAGGAGTATTCACGAGCTAGCAGCCACTTCTGATCAAGTACTTGGTTCTGTGCACCTTAATTTATTTATTAAACACTGTGATTCTCTTTCATAAAGATAATTTAGTGATTTCTGATGTGCATTTGTAGAAAAGTTCTCAAAGGCAGTTGATACATAACGTATTTCCAAAGCTTGCTGTTTACAACTCTGTCGATCCATCCTTGGCCCCCTCGCTTCTAATGGTATGGCCTGAGTCCCTCATCTGTAGGGTTAGGAAAATGTATTTTGTTGCAGTCTGTCTTTCTCTTTATTTTCCTATGTTTCTGGTTCCTGAAAGTTCAAGGAAAATGATCTCTCCCATTTTTCCTTTGGTAAACTGTAGCTTGATCAACAATGTGAGGATAAGACAGTGCTGCGGTATGTTTATTATTACCTGGCCAGAATTCTCTCAGATTCGGGTTCCCAAGGTGTAAGCCCAGGTGGTGGAATACCTACTCCAAATTGGGATGCTTTGGCTGACATAGATGCTGTTGGAGGAGTGACGAGAGCTGATGTGGTCCCGAGGATAGTTGAGAGGTTAACTTCGGAGGCTCTAAATGAAGAAGTTGACTGTGAGTGATAGAACAATGTTTTCCTTTTCTTGTGCGTACATTTGGTTTACGCTACATATGCTCCATGCTTGTTGCAAAAAAAATAATGGACAGCTGTTGGGCTTGGTATTAGATTTGACTTCACCTTGATGCGTACCTTTATCATTTTGAGTATCCACTGGTTGGTCAATTGGTATAGAAATGGGCAATACTTCAGAACTTCATTGGCATGCAGAAAAACTATGCTATTTCCACATACGGAATTAAAAGGAATACAAGCTTCATTTCAGCAATAAGCAGCTGTTATATGCTCCCTCTGCCCTCGTAAAACTTCCAATTTTTATCGTCATGTTAGAAACTTGCCATTCCCTAAATGGCAACTCTATTTATCCTTATTTATTCATTATCTCTCATACTTTTAACACCCACAACATTTATCCATTACTCCCAATATTTGATTATTATTATGTCTCAATTTTCCCTAAAAGAAAAGCAGTAGTTTCTACTGGAGTGGAGGGACTAAGAGTAAAGAGTATTTCATAGTAAGTGAGCATTTTACCTAGAAACCCAAAAAAACACATGCGCCAAAATGCTAGTTTTAATTATTTGCCCTAACTGTGTCAAATGTTTCACTCTCCTCCTCACCGAGTTATCTTCATTTAGAAGGGAGGATGTCTCTGCTCGCCTATTTACTGAGAGCAGAAGAACAATCCTCTTTGGTAGATGCTTGATGGTTGTTGCTTGGAAATTTGTTGTGTTCAAACAAAATATCAAGGATCCCTGCACGAGGAGCAGAGTCCTATTACTCTGGATTCCTTGATCTGTTATTTTGCCATTTATTAAGGAACCATTGGAATGCGTTCAATCTTAATTTCCAGCTCTGAGTTATTTTTCCATAAAGACCTGAAATTCTCTATGAATACCATTTAAGCCCTGTATCCTTTTCGTTTCTTGACTTTCAGTTATAATCATATCATACTTTTTGTACATTAGCCTTTTTATTCTGTGGGGATTATAATATGTTAACGTTGTAGATAAGTAATTGATTTTTTTTCCCTCCTATGAAGTTCATGCACGGAGACTGCAAGCGTTAAAGGCTCTTACCTATGCTCCTTCCGGTAGCTCAGAAATTCTATCAAGATTGTATGAAATTGTATTCAGCATATTGGATAAGGTTTGTGCAACTGTTCTCTGTCCACAGATTTTATTCAACTATTATTGTCTTTGTGTCTTACCCTGCAAAAAAAGATAAAGAGAAACTTTCATCCCTCTCTGTACTGTCTTTATTTTTACACTTGTCATTCTATTCCGGGCGTGCGATCAAGAACTCTCTAGTGAATTATAGGTTGAGATTCGTCCACTATAAGACGATGCTTATTAAATTAGTTTTTAGAAAGCAGTAATGACTGATGAGTCACTGCTGGAGGATACATTTTTAAGGCTGAGTCTCTATCATCTACCATTGATGAAATACTAGACGCAGAGCACGGCAGTAATGATGATTACAAATCAGATTGAGTTAATAAGAGGTGTCTAACTAAAAGTGAAAACCTTGGGGCTATTGTTCCATTGTTTTTAATTTGTTGGATAGAGTGCTTTTGTAAAATGTCATCTTTATCGTTATTATATTGGTTTTAAATATGATATCGTAACTCTTGACATGAAATGAACTTCCGAACATAGCTATTACCGTTGCTGCTGTAATTTCTTTTGTGGTTATCATCATCATAAATATTATTGCAGACTGTTATGTTATTGTTGTCACATTGGAGCGCTGTTCTCTGTGGTGCTTAATCAACAGTATTTCAAATAAGGTTTCTGTCATGTAATTTTATCCAACAGAGACTTGAAAAACTCCAGAAATACCTTGAGCCTTCTAAATTTGAATAAACAATTTGGTTGCAGGTTGCTGATCCACAAAAAAGAAAGAAGGGTATATTTGGAACGAAGGGAGGCGATAAGGAGGTATTGTAATTCAATAACTGTTTGGTAGTTGTATTCTGTTTAGTAGAATGATATAGTTTTTGCACTGGAGTACAATACTGATTTGCCCTGATCCTCCATTGACGGCATCTTTAGATTTTGTTTCTTGTTCTCCTTCCGTACTATGTAAACTGAAAAATGCTCTACCACAAGATTAATCACCAATGAGACCTTTTCTTCTTTTCCCTGGGAGGATTCTGTAAGCCAACTTTGATGTGCCGTATTTCATGAATTTGCGTCAGATTGGCCATCTCTTATTTCTCTGTTGAATTATCTCCCATCTACACATCTTACTCAAATTCGGAGCCTTGAATGTCAATATCTTTTATGCATCAAATTCTGTGAAAAGCCACCCACCATTCTACCTTTAAGTGCCAGTGCCTCTGGAATGTTTATACGAGCCTGCCCCTGGTACAGAAAAGGTGTGGAATCCTTAAAGAATGTATGTTCACAAATCCGTAGCCTATTACTCAAACTTAATGACCTATAGAAATAAATCTGTTAATTAAGTCATTACATGTTTCTAGAAGTCCTAATAGTGGCATAGTGGGTTGCTCTAGGTTATCCAATATACTCGTGTGTTTGACCATCAGAGTTTACATGTGGGGAAAACTCACTGTTCCAGCTTTCTGCGACTCAGCCAGCTTTGTGTTCTCTCCGAGCAAGACATTCTGAAAATAACTTAGTTTGCATTAAGGATTAAGTTGGTCACTTGAGACTATTAAAGCCCAAAATAGTGCCTCGTGGCAACATCATGTGATTTGTCTCACATAAATATGTATCCTTGTGTTTCTGCAAAGTCCGCAAATAAGCCTGACAGAATTTCTTTATGATTTATTTATATTTTGTACCCCCTCCGCACCACTTCAAAATGCTATTTGCTGTATGACAAATGATTTTACGAGATTTAGAATGGATAATGAGTGGGGGTAAAAGTGACCAAAAAGCAAATCGGCAACTTTAACAGATCGGAGGGAGTATGTCCACATAAGCTCATTTATGTAGTTAATAACTGTAGTATTTGTTTTCCAGTTTTTCTATTTGGAAAACTGTCCAGAAGAATTTCCAGTAACCTGGTAAGTAATGGTATTCATGCTATTGAGAGATGCTAGGATCTATTTTAGTCTAAGTGAATGATGCATGGAAGTCTTACATTTCTAAGTTCTAATCTTTGACTATAATACAATTAAAGAAATCTATAATGGTGTATGCATGCATGCTGTTGGTGTACTCTATCCTAGCTATGGTACTTGATTACTCATCAGAGCCATCTTGTTTTTTATTTTTCTATTCCAGAACAATCCTTGTATTGATTTCTTTGTAAATTGTTATTTATCAGTCCATCATTCGGAGCAATTTACAATATGCAGCCATGAGTGCTCTGAGAAGACTTCCTCTGGATCCAGGAAATCCAGTATTTCTTCATCGTGCTACACAAGGGTTAGCTCACTATCTTTGTTGAGTTTTAATGGAAATGAATAATCTTAGTCAGCTCTATTTAAAGTAATTTATGTTGGTTATATCTGTTGGTTGCATTTATTTATCTATAAGCAGATGTCAGTTATCTTCATAAAGCAAGTCCTCGTTTGAGTTATGCAAAGTGTTTTCAGATTGTATGGTCATTGATTTTCTTGGGAGCTTATTGATTCTATTATTTGCTCAAAAGAAAAATGAAGCAAAACAGAACCAGATCAAACCCAAATGTGAACACCCCTCCCAAATCGCTCAAAATGTATATAGAGCACAACAGCCTTGATTTGTGTATAATTCTTATTGGAAGTTACAAGCTAAAAAAGTTTCTACTTGAAAAGAATACTGCACCAGAAAGATAGTTTACTAAACCCCTTGTATCAAACTTTTTAAAACCCATATGAAGCTGAGATGCCGTGTGACTCAGATTCCAGGATGCGAGAGAGTTGCAGGGGTGGCTGTTTTAATTTAGGGTGAGGAAGAATCTTTGTTTTGCTTGGCTGAAGGCTCTATCTTCTAGTGTCTATAATTTGTGGTAGTTTACTTGCGAGTTATATACTCAAACATGTCCTAATCCTACAATGGGCATGTGCTAGAATTTGGTTGGGGAATATAGAGATCCATTCTTCAGTATAGCTTTTAGAATTCAACCACGTGATTGTTACGCCTGTAGAGGTCGTTTAGGGATCGGCCTAGTTAGAATTTTCTGTGACTGCCCCATATCACCCTTAGGTTCAGTAAGTGGTTAGGTACTCCCAAATTGTAGCATTTCACCAACTTTTCAATGATCTTCTGTCATATATGCTCATGTTGTCCTACCAGGCTACCACTGGGATTACTTCTCAAGACATTTTTTTGCTGTATCTTGTTTTGTGATCCTGTATCTGTTCAGCATCCTCTGGAAATGGCATCTGAATTAGTCTTAGGTTAAAAATAGCTAGCTGTACACATTCTCTAGAAACACCATCTGAATTAAGCTTAGGTTCAACAAGTTGTTTTGTCCAACTATTATGAATTTGTAGCAATTCACGAACTTTTCATAATAATGTCATAGTCTCTGGTATTACAATTTTCAATACATTTGTTTTGCAGTATCTTGTTCGCTGATCCTGTAGCTGTGCGGCATTCTCTGGAAATTCTAGCTGAATTAGCCACAAAAGATCCATATGCAGTTGCCGTGGCTCTAGGTATTGATTTTAAACATTTAATGTTGGTTACACAAGTAGTGTTACAGTATTTTACTAATATTATGTACGTTTGACAATTTATTCACCACAATGATGCCTTTTGCTTTCTGCAGGAAAGCATGTCGAACCGGGTGGTATGATCTAATTCTTGGGTTGCCTTCCTTTCGTAAATAAGTCTTTATTGCCAGTCTTTTTTATCAGAGTTTATGTAAACCAGGGGCTCTCCAGGATGTTCTTCACTTACATGACGTTCTTGCCAGAGTTGCTCTTGCTAAGTTATGCCATACTTTATCAAGAGCTCGAGCATTAGATGGTATTTATGCTTCTTTGGTTTTTTCCCTTCCCCTTTTTGCTCCCTCCTTTTGCATAAATAGGTGTATTATGTCTGCAACTTATAGCCTGGAATGATTCGTTTAGGCCTTTATGACAGTAATTTTTGATAAGATACTGAGGCTTTATCTTTTATGAATTGAGTGCAGAGCGCCCTGATCTGAAGTCTCAGTTCAATTCTGTACTTTATCAACTTCTCTTGGATCCCAGTGACAGGGTTTGTTTTGAGGCTATCCTCTGTGTCCTTGGTAAATTCGATAGCTCAGAGAGGTATGTATGTACATATTGCGCTTTCACCCATTTTTGCTTTGTGACTGTTAGGATTTACAGTGCACGTTTGGGAAGTGCTTTATTATTATTATTATTATTATTATTATTATTATTATTATTATTATTATTATTATTATTATTATTATTATAATATTTTTGTTTTGCTTTTCTTACATTTCTTTCACTCATACTAGGACTGAGGAAAGAGCTGCTGGGTGGTATCGTTTGAGTAGAGAAATCCTTAAGCTCCCAGATGCACCCTCTGTGAAGGACTCCAGTTCTGATTCCAAAGATGCAAATCCAACTAAGCCCAGCAAAGATAAATCTTCAAAAAATAGACGACCACAACCACTGATCAAACTTGTCATGCGAAGGTCATTACTCTTTACTTAATTTCCTATATGTGTGTGTTTGCAACTTTCTCGATGAACTATTTACCTTTATTCTTCATTTTTACATTAGCATCAGGCTTTCATACTGTAAATTTAGGATGAGAACAATGCTTCGTCTGTTTGCTGTGTTTTGCAGGTTGGAAAGTTCTTTTCGTAGCTTCTCGCGGCCTGTGTTGCATTCTGCTGCAAGGGTTGTACAGGAGATGGGGAAAAGTCGTGCAGCTGCCTTTGCTTTAGGTTTACAGGATATTGATGAAGGAGCTTACGTCAGTACTTATTCTGAAAATAATGATTCATATGATACGGACGTTAATCCAACTGCAACTTCTGAAGGTAGTTTTAATATATGCCCCTGTGAACCAATCCATGATTTTAATTTTTATCTGTATTCTCTCAAACTGCGCCAAAGCTTGATATCAATTTTTCGTTGGGTGTTTTATACAAACCTCTGCCTGGATATTTGATAAATTAAACTTACACCAGAGCTCTGTCAGTTTCTTACTTTTAGAACCCTCGCCATTAGCATTTTATTACAGACACTTGTGAAACTGTCAACATTCCTACCAATTCTTAGTGATTTCATAAATAGCATTAAAAACCAAATTATGATATAAAAATATAAAACCAGAAGCAAAAAGCTACTGCCATGGCAGCAGCCTGCTCCATCCATTGCAGAGCTCCGGGGCTCTGCCGCTAAGGTTCTTTTTTCCTTTTATTTCAAAAACATGTTTTCCTTCTTCCTTTCTGTTTCTTTAAAAAATGAATTATGATGTCACATGGGTAATTGTTGGAAATTTTGTCGTTCACTAAGCTGAGTTTCACGACAAGGGGTCTGAATGTAAAAAACTAATGGAGTACTGGTTTATGTGTAATTTATCAATTATCCAGTGGAGGTTTGTGTAGAAACCCCTTATTTTTAATCAAGAAAAGGAGAAATTGTTATCTTCTTGAACCTTTCACTTTCTCTTAGTATCAGATATCCATTGTTTCTACTTCTTTGAGCACAGGTATTCGCCGAGTTACCTCAGTATCTAATGGAATGGCTGCAAAGGACACAATTGCAAGTCTGTTAGCTTCACTGATGGAGGTCGTGCGAACAACTGTTGCGTGTGAATGTGTTTATGTGCGTGCAATGGTGATTAAGGCACTGATATGGATGCAAAGCCCCCATGAATCTTTTGATGAGCTGGAATCCATTATTGCATCTGAGCTTTCAGATCCATCCTGGCCAGCTACTTTGCTGAATGATGTATTACTTACCTTGCATGCTCGTTTCAAGGTATGCCCAGAGTTGGAATATACTACAGTGCCTTTATGATAATGGTGTACTGTTGTTTGACCCTTTTTTCACAGATAACATTTTATCCCATTTACCTGTATGCATATCTCCTTCAGAGGTTTGCTGTCTGCTTGCGAATGAAATACAGTCACTTTATTTTTTTTTGTATTATTATTTTCATAAACCATTTGTTAGCTGTAGAACCAGAGTTCTCGAATCTAATGAATGAGTGTTTCTTTAGCTGCAGCATTGTGGTTTTGTTAATCATACTAGTACAATAAATTAGCTTGTATATGATGGATCGTGAATCCATGATCTTTCTTGAATAACATTCAATAACTTAATAGCATTACTAGGACTCAGCGACCTTAGGCATTTTCACTCCATATTGTTTTTCAAAGTCATCTCTTTGCTTTTCCTATGATCTGTACTGCTGCAGCCTGCATGCAGATTAGAAGATAAAACATCTGCTTTTATGTTAGTTGTGTTTGTTTGTGAGTGTAGACATTCTAGGTTCTTATCTTCTCTCTCTCTTCTTAGGCGACTCCAGACATGGCAGTTACTCTTCTTGAAATTGCTAGAGTTTTTGCTACCAAGGTTCCAGGGAAGATCGATGCTGATGTTCTTCAGCTTCTGTGGAAGGTAAGTTTGGATTATACTGTTAGCTATGAGTAGTTCTATCTTCGATTCACTTCATTGTCTAAATTGCTGCATTATTGGTAGACTTGTTTGGTTGGAGCTGGATCTGATGGAAAACACACAGCTTTGGAAGCTGTTACCATAGTTCTTGATTTACCACCTCCACAGCCTGACTCGACCTTTGGACTCACCTCAATTGACCGGGTGTCTGCATCTGATCCAAAGTCAGCATTAGCACTGCAGAGACTAGTTCAGGCGGCAGTAAGTCTTTTTTCTTTTTATTGTTGTTCATATTATTGTTGTTTGTTATTATTGTTATTGTTATTATTTTTTCGCATGAAGTTAAAATTCATTGAAGCCCAAAGAGAGTCAAGTACAAGATAAGAGGGGTATACCCCAATCGGAAAAGCATACATTCAGATCTAAATCCAAACAATTCAATGTAGACCAGTGACTATCAGACAAAAAGGAATACTCATGGCTCTGGATCAGATTCACGACCTGAGTAAAACCTAAGACTCACCCTACAATCAGTTTATATAGAAATCCTCAGATATCACAATTACATTCTATACACAGCAACTGCAGAGATACTCATCCTTCATTCCAGCACCAGGGCAACGCCTGTGACTACTCCATGGGTAATCTCAGGTAGTGGCAGTCCTTGTCATAAATTGATAGCTTTTCCTTCACTGGTCTGACTCTCTCCAGGGGGAAGAGATAAGAACAAGTTTACAGGAAACTACCTCAATGATAATAACCTTGGACCCATTACTAATCCACCTTTTTCCTTCCAAAAAATTAACAAGCAACACCTGCCAAGTAAACAAACACTACCAAACAAGCATAATATCTATTTAAGAAAGAAAACAAATAACCAATCATTAAACACTTTCTAGCCTTTCGAGAGTGGCCTTATTAATCTGTTCATTTTCTTTCCAAACTTATATCTTACCCTTGTGCTTATGTTCTGTGCAATGCTTCGACAAACAACAGCAATCGGCTCAATTTTCCCCTAAAAAACATTTCTGTTTCGTCTCCTCCAAATCCCATCAAGTACAGCTCCAAATGCAGCAGCTCTTACCTTGTACACCAGTGAATTCTGATGTTCAGACCTGCAAAACATAGCTTGCAACTCATCCAAATCACTACTGTTAGTATTAAAGCCCACTGCCCACATTATCCTATGCAAGATAACTCTAGAATCAGCACATCTAAAGAAAATATGACCAATAGTCTCATTAGCACTACCACAAACATCACAGGTAAGGCTACAATCAATATTGAACCTAGCAAGTCTATCTTTAGTAAAAATTCTATTATTAATGATCAACCAATGCATAAAAGCAACTCTAGGCTGAGAAATTGGATTCCAAACCTCTTCATACCAGTCAACCAGTGGTAAATCAAGATGGAACAGATTATAGCACCTCTTTACAGCCTTTGAATAACCTTCTTGCAGATAGAAATCACTTGCAACACCAGGATTTTGTCTTTGTAATTCATCCCTCAATCTCAGAAGGTATCTCCACCAAGGAGAATCAGAGGGCTTACTCTCAACATTCCAAATAGACTTATCCTTTAGTTTGTAACAAAGGACCCATTTAGTCCAAATAGTTTCTCTAGCTCTATGATCACCCAACTTCAGAATTATTGTTATTGTTATTATTATTATTATTATTATTATTATTATTATTATTATTATTATTATTATTATTATTATTATTATTATTATTATTATTATTATTATTATTATTATTATTATTATTATTTTGAATTTTCAAATGCATTCAGGTATGGTTCCTTGGAGAAAATGCGAATTATGCTGCTTCTGAATATGCCTGGGAGTCTGCAACCCCACCTGGTACAGCATTAATGATGTTGGACGCAGACAAAATGGTGGCTGCTGCCAGCTCTCGCAACCCAACACTAGCTGGTGCTCTTACGCGACTCCAACGGTGTGCTTTTAGTGGTAGCTGGGAGGTACCGCACCTCATCATTCTTTCGTTTTGTCTACCAATGCACTTGATAAAGTAAAGTTTGTTTTGCTGCATGAAAATCTTTGAAGCATGTGTTACTTGATTGCACAAAATCTTTGGAGGTGTTATTGATCAACAATCTAAGTGTATATTTAGTTGTTTCTCGAGTTGGATGAACTGCTGGTTAGACAGATGTGGGAATTGAAAGTCTCATCTTAGTTATTCCCTGACAGGTGGATTAGCCTAAACTAGTCGTAGAGTTAGGGATGTCGAAGATACCATATCCCTTGCAGTCCTGCTACTTAAAGTTAAGGCATTGTTTCAATTTGGAAATGGAAACTCAGCTGTTAGCTGAACCAGAATAGATTTTCCTTGCTTGTTCCTTAACTTACAATTGAGAATAATTCGGTAAAAGAAGACTGTGTTCTCCACTTTTTGCCTTTCACCATGCTACACATATATATGGGGAGTTGAAAACATAATGTGTTGAGGATGAGTAGACCCAGTCATTTTGCGTTTGGTGGTACACAAATATGTCTGTGGAATGTGAAAAAGTGAGATTGGTTAATTGGACAGGTGCCTGTGCATCTGAACTTTCATCTCTTTTAACTGTTTAAACTGCTGCATCAACCTCTCCTTGTGCTTACAGTTTGAAATTTACCTGTACTTAGTTGATAAAATAATAATCTCATACTGGCTCATCCAATTTGGTTGGTGGCATGAATGGTCAGACTGTCAACAACCACAATGCCATGATGGTGATACACACTTGTGAATTGTTTGAAAAATAAAAACTACACAACTTGCCTTGAAGTTATTGTCCAATGAGGCAATGACTGCTGATGAAGAAAGTTGTTTTGCTCCTCTTGTTCCAGATTCGCATCATTGCTGCTCAAGCTCTCACAACTATGGCAATTAGATCCGGCGAGCCTTATAGGCTACAGATCTATGAATTTTTGCATACTTTGGCTCAAGGCGGCGTACAGTCACAGTTCTCAGATATGCATGGTAGTAATGGTGAAGATCAGGGAGCAAGTGGTACAGGTCTTGGATCTTTAATAACTCCTATGCTGAAGGTCCTAGACGAAATGTATGCTGGGCAAGATGAACTTATAAAGTAAGTTATGAGTATTCTGTTTTCTTAATTACGTATATGTATCATGATATGTAATTAGTTCCAGAATTTTGTTATATTTTTCGGTTTTTGAATGTTCAGGGATATGCGCAATCATGACAATGCGAAAAAGGAATGGTCGGACGAGGAACTTAAGAAGCTGTATGAAACTCATGAGAGATTATTAGATCTTGTCTCACTCTTTTGTTATGTTCCACGGACGAAGTATCTTCCTCTAGGGCCAACAAGGTATTTATACTTCTTTCTGCATGCCGTTTAGTTGACCAGCTTGATACATTTTCTTCAAAACACATGGTATACTGCATGGAAAGAGGTTTCTATTGGATTCAGATTTAGTAAGAAAGAAACTTGTGTTTGTATTCAAGGTCTCTTTCTCACTTTATTTGGTGATGTTTGGTGTTTTAACCTTGAATAATGCTGTGGTACTGGTTAATGAAGTTCAGAACGAATTAGTCTTGTTCATGTGAAATTTTGACTGAGGTAAATTTTTCACTGGTGAGCTGAATGCTTTACTCAAATACAGGTAGTCCTGAAGCATTCATACTGCTAAAGAGAAAAGATATAGTACTAGTCTAAATATTTCTAAATCTTTATCCTCTTCCAGTCAGCATCTCACTCAAGTATCTTTTCTACTTCTATTTTTCTACATATTCTTGGGGTTAACATGAGTTAGATTAGTGTTTGTAGCTTTTCATTTGCAGGGAGTTAAATTGGAGAAACAATTATCTCACAATTTTCTTTTGGGTTCTCAATTGACAGTGCAAAACTTATTGACATTTATCGCACGCGGCACAACATAACTGCATCGACAGGCCTCAGTGATCCTGCAGTTGCCACAGGGATATCTGATCTTATGTACGAATCTACAAAGAAGGGGATTCCTGACCTGATCTATGAAAATACCAAAACAAAATCAGCTGAGCCTGAAGCACTTGATGACGACCTTGTTAATTTCTGGGCTACTAGCCTTGGTGATGCACCAGCTATGAACAGGGTAAGAATAAATAAATTAATCTAGATGTATTGACTCAAGAATAACATCTAAGTATAATTTAGGCAAGATTACATCAGCATTTTATTCAGGAAGCTCTTTGTCAGATGGTATCTCTTTGGCTGGCCCTTATTCTTATAGATCAGAGATACTATTAGTCATGAAATTTGGTCAAGAACTTAATTGTCAATTAGGAAAATTGATTAACGGGATGACACTGGGGATTAAAACCACATTCTGTCTGGAAGAATCTCTGTGCTGTTTGTTCTCTGAAGTTCAGTGTCTTGTTATTTGCTTATTCGGCAATGACTTACCGTAGACTGTGTGGTCCTATAGAAGTAATTGCATTGATTTATGGAAGAAGCCGAAAGAACTCTTCAATTACTTATTAGCTGACTTGAGTTGCACCCCCACAATGTTCCGGGACACGAACTGGGAGCTCTGGCTGGAGATGTGTGTCCAGTCCACTGTCCACTTGGTGCAATGCATCTCCCGTTTTCTGTCCTGTATGTTAAAAGATGGGAGAACTACATTTATTCGTGTCATTCCCAAATATTTCTTACACATAAGTGATACATATAATCATTCTTACATTTTAGTGTTATTAATTTGTAGTGGCTATAATATCCTCATTTAAATTAGGCAACTAAATAATTAGAATATCAATACAATCCTAAATTCATGGGCTTCTTGTTTTTTTTGTCTTCCAAATCAAGAATCAGATTGAACCCATCTTCTCCAACTCAGTCTCACATCATCCCCCAATACCGAATCAACCATCCCTTTTAAGTTGTTTATATTATGGTGCTTCATTGTGTTTCTAGTGATACTTGATTGTATCTGATTTAATGCTTGTGAGAAGAGGGTGGATTGTTTGGGTTTCACTATGATGCTTTGGGATTGAGCATCCTAGACCAAGCATTATCGTGTGTGACTATGATGCTTGGTACTGTGGTTTGGGTTGTGCTGTGCTGAAGATGCTTGTATGACTGATGCTTGGACCGAGCAACCCAAACCATGTTTGAGGACAATTCTTGTTTGTGTGAGGATGAGTTTGTTTGTGTACAATTATGATGCTTGGAGAAAAGTGATATTTTTGGAGTAAAATGATTCAGTGACAGAGATGCTTGGTTCCGTATATTTAAGAGATGATTGAGGAATATGTTTTAGGAAAATCTTGCCAAACCTAGCAAAATCGCTAATTTGTAGTAAGTTTTTATAGGAAGTAAGAATTATTTTAGGTCAAACTGATTTGACATAAACTCATAAAACTATCACCAATTTGTAATTATCTTAAAAGAAATACGCGAATGTATCAAACATATTCACGAGTTTCCTGTGCTGTGAACTTGCTTGTCTTTTTTTTTGGCTTGCTTAGTCATCTTACTGCGTGAATTAGTAATTAGTCTTATATTATATTAACCATGGGGTGGTGCATGTATTTTTCCAACAATCCAACTCACTTTTTCTTGTCAACAAGAAGTTCCTGTTTGGAGTAAGTTCTGTTTGAATCACTTCGGTGATTTTCTAGGTAATGTATTTAGAAAACACTGCAATTTTCATTCCTCAAGTTTTTATTGTTTGCTCACTCCTAATAGTCATTTTAGTTTGCACAAAGGCAGAAACCATCCTTGCGGATTAGTAGGAATATGTGAGCCAATATGATTCTTGTTTATTTAATTCTTTATTCTGGTGACACTCTCTCATGTCTCATTTGACCGGTACGGTTCTTCCATGGTTGTTGTCTTTTGGGACTCCCTCCAAATTTAAATAGCATTGTTTTCTTCATCTAAGGTTAATGAATTCCTAGCTGGTGCTGGTACTGATGCCCCTGATGTGGAGGATGAGAATATCACTGCTAGACCTTCTATGAGTTATGATGACATGTGGGCAAAGACACTCTTAGAAACAACAGAAATGGAGGTTAGGAGTCCGACTTTGTTGCATTCCATGCTTTCTTACATCTGATCTGGTCCCAACAATTATTAAGTTTCTTTACCTACAGGATGCAAGATCATCTGGTTCTTCGTCCCCTGACTCCACAGGCTCAGTTGAGACATCCATATCGTCTCATTTTGGAGGAATGAACTATCCATCTTTGTTCAGTTCAAAGCCATCCACTCAACGTTCTTCTCAGCCCTCGGTATAAATTATTCATATCTGAATTCCCATCTTTTTCTATAAGAATAGTTGTAATCGCTTACATGGTGAATAAGAATGATACTATAATTGATGGAGTAATTGCTAAAATTGCTATGATATTTTGTTTTCTTATACTATAACAGTATAACTCCAAATTATTGTTCTGCATAGCATCACTTGAAAACCTTTTAAGCTTAATGCATAAGCATCCATCCCAACCCCCTGGCAGAGTACACATGCAAATTAATCACTAGTATTATACTCAGTTATAACTCAACTATTACTTATAAATTAGGAATTTAGTTATGATTTATAGAAGTTCTCTTATGAAGGAGGAGATGTTCCGTTTTAATTCTTTCTTTTCCTTTTTTCGATTATATATTTTTAATTTCAATTATTTTGGTTCTCACAATTGCTATTTCCATGAGTTAGTTTATGCATGTATGGAATAAGTATCAGATGAACTTCTCTCCAGTTTTAGCTTAGTATTATCTCATTTATTCTTTATTTTATGGTGACATGGTGTTGTGCTTTGCTTATCCAGGCAAGACCAAGTGGAAACAGATACAGTACATATGAGGATCCTGGTTCTCCGGTTGGCACTGTGAACCTCCTTCTCTAACAATTATATGAGCCTGAATGAATACACAATCATATTTTTCTCTTTTTCTCTTTTCTTTTAATTGCAGATAAGAGAAGAGCCCCCTCCATATTCATCACCTGATCGATATGAGTCTTTTGAGAATCCATTAGCTGGCCCTGGATCAGACAGTTTTGACGATGGACGGGTTTCTTCCGGCAATCGACAGGCTGGAACAGCACTTTATGACTTCACTGCTGGTGGCGATGATGAGGTTAGTTTGGTTGAAATATATCTTCAGTTGGTGTACTTTATGACTTCTCGTACTACAAGTCAGAGTTGTTTGATTTTATTTAGTATTTGTTGGCTAATACTTGAATTTGCTTTATTGGCAGCTTAATCTTACGGCGGGAGAGGATCTTGAAATAGAGTATGAAGTAGATGGCTGGTTCTATGTAAGTATGAAAATTCATAAGTTTATATCTGACATTCTAACTGAATGTGCAACCCTATTTGTTGCAACCCTATGCAATCCAAGGTCTGTCTATCATCACTGTCAAGATCAATCGTGTTATTTCAAAGTTTTCTATCCGTTGACGCAATATGTTAGAAGCTCACATTTGCATATAGTTTGGTAGAGTGCTAAACAAACACCAAGCTGGTAAAATACAGTATTTGTCATGTCAACTAGTATTTCTGAATTATTGGTCGGCTCAAGAATGCATAATTAATGACTTAGAACCAAACCAACCTCATCTTCCATCTGTCTTCATACCATAACTATATTTATGGTATGTGACATGGCATTATGAAAATTAGAAATTTCAGCGTCAAGCTTTGATTGTCACACCTTCTGTCATATTGCTATTCAATGTGTATTTTCTTTTACCATCGACACCGACTAATTTCCTAACTTCACTGTCATTTATCGCATTATACTATTCTCTACCCATAGCGAGATACCTATACTTGATTTCATAAATTTCGTTGCTGTTGCAGGTCAAGAAAAAACGCCCTGGAAGGGATGGGAAAATGGCTGGACTGGTTCCCGTCCTCTATGTTAGCCAGTCTTGATGCTTGGTTGGTCCTTGCACAGATCTAAGTCACCATCATAAGTCCACAAGTTTTCTCTGGTGCTAGAAGTTGTTGAAAACACAGAGGACCGGATGCAATTCTTAAACAGCTCGGGTGTGTTTTTGGTGTACCATTCTATTCATTTTTGTTGGGTGTGTATAGTAATGTATGTTGTCTGTTTATTGTGAATTATGATTAGATGTTTTTATGTGAGGTATATTGTTTAGAAATGGCAGATGAGTGTAGAAACGCAAACGCATCCTATTGCTGGTTCGCCATTTATGTGTTTGTCGCACCACCTTTGAAGCACCGGGTTCCCTGTAAACATTTTTGAGCCATTCATTTCTTTTTTTCAATAATGTGCCTAGTTTATCAGCGTGACTAAGCTTATGGTGAGGTTTTTATAAGAGGAATTTTGTTTAGAAATGGCAGATGAGTTGGACCGTTTTGTACATGCGAAAGAGTAGCATCTTGTTTGTATGAATACTTAATTATCTCAGTGAGTATTATGAAAGTTATAATCATTTCCTGATGCGTTTGCGTTTTATGGATGAAGTCCCTCTTTGTTTTCCTGGTCGTGATATTTGCGCGAATTGGAACTTGGCACTCCTTCAATCTCACCAAACTTTAGTTCTAAAATGTAAATGTAATTTTTTTTTTAACAATAAAATGTAAATGTAATGATCATCTAAACTTTTACCGATCATCTGAAATTTTTACCAATCACAAAGTGTCTAATTTGTTAAAAACAATTACATTTAAGTCCAAAACTTTTAAATATTTCTAGTATGTCCTAACGTTCCCTAACAGTAATTAAAAGTTTTAGCCATAAGGCTCATAGCCTATGTTCTGGAACCCGAATCTGGGGTTGAATTGAAAAATCATCTCGGAGTGGTCAACCCGGATTACGTAATAAATATTATATTTATTTTTAAATTAAAAATAATAAAAAATACTTTTGATAAAAAATTATAATGCATATTTAATAAATTCATTACCATTACCTATATTATAATATATAGAATAAGTGAAAAGTAAAAAAATTCAAATATATTTTTTTTTTTACTAATTTCATATTTTTGGCCTAAAACCCAGGTTGACACGGGGTTAAACTGGAAAAATCTCGGGTTTCAATTTTTTCTTTGAGATTTTGTATATTAACCCGCCAAGGCCTCCGGGTCCAGGTCAACCCGCCAGGTTTGAAAGTATAGTTCATAACGAAATACAAAATAAAAAATTTATTCAAGACAATGAAAAATATTATTTTTACAATATATTAACTTTTTTGCCACAACTAAATGATTAATTTAAACAATTCAATTTCAATTATTAAAAAGAAAAATACCTTACAAACCTTCTTTCTTTAATTTTACTTCCACTGGTATTACGGTGCCAATCATAACTAAACTTCCTCTATCATGCCCCCAAGGTTTCCCATTTTGTATGTTAATTTTTCGAGCATGTATGTTTGACCTCAAATTAATTTTAGGTCGTATCCAAAAAATAATATTCGAACTTGTATTATATAAAAGTGGAAGTCTTGTATTTTTGTAATATAAATATTAAAATTATTTTTTGGTATAAATTAAATTAAAGTATAAACGGAGGATAAAATAAAAATTAACAAAACAAATAGGAACTTGAGCTTCTCTCTTGCCACTTCGGGAAAAGAGCTGCTTAAGTCTTCGACATCAGTCGACGAAGACCTCTTTTCTGTGATTTACGAATCCGTTTGAGATGGTATGGGAGAAGTAGTAAAATTTTGTGAAGGAGATGATGGTGTATTGTGGAAGTAGTAAGTAGAGATACATGTTCTTGTTCCTAGCCTTAAAATTTGTTAAAATTGACAGTGGATTTGGCTTAGTAGTTAGGAGTAGTCGTTACAAGTTACAAGTACATCTCTATCGTGTCCGAGACGAGATGTTTACGAATCGATGATGGACATTGTGGAGTAAAATTATGAACGTAGTGGTCACTTCACTTGTTTTTTTTTTAAGCGGTCAAATTTCTTTTTTATTAAATAAAAACACAAAACGAGCATAAAAAATGCTCGAAACAAACAAACGTAAAAAACAACAACAAAATCAAACGAACCAACCAAAGAAGGAACACCTCACCCAAACCTCAAAACCAACCAGCCTTTCTCTTGTAAGAGTGGATAATCGTTATTTGAATTGATACTTCGTGTATAAAGTATGTGAGGCCGGGTGCATTATTATTCCAATTTCCAACGGCTTTTGAGGCGATGCGAATCACGGTACAAATAAAATATATAATTAGACTACAACTAATTAATACTAATAGGCATGGTCGTCAGCTAGCTTATAAGATCAGTTTTGTGACGGAACCGATATTAATTGATGTTTTCTTTCTGCTGTCTTTTTCCAATCTGGTGCATGCAATATGCATATTTGTTGGTATTATTAACACACATTTCTTAGTTTTGGCTAACTGATATGCGTACGCTACTAATCCGTGATCATAAGAGGAGTTATAAGGTAATATAACTAACTTATTAATTACAAGCAATTCCATCTTACTGACTGAAAAATTAGTTGGAATAGATTTGAAAGAAACCAGTCACATATAATTAATAATTCAAATTATATCATAAAATGATTGATCCCCTCGCTCGCAGTACAATTAATAAGATTTCCATTTTGTATTATCGTCAAGGCATGTGTTTCGACACTCAGTTTGCGTCGGCTCGGTTGCTTCGATTGAACCTTGACTGGATAGCTTTGTAGGTTGAAAGCCGATCCGTCGGTCCGTTTTCATTGAAACATTATATATTTATTTAGAAAATAAAAATACTAATGGCGAACTTGAATCTTGCTTAAGGCAATGAGAACTCAAAATAGGTAGCTAATCGTGCCAAAGATTTTTATGCTCTATATAATTTAATTTATAATGTCAAATTCCTAGTGCCAGACTAATTAATGGACTTACAAAAGGAGGTGGATTTGTCAATGATTTGCTGCAATTCGTGGAAAATGCCAAACATGTTAATGGGATTGCTTTGGGATTTTGTTCATTGTTTATTCGGCTAGCTTATAATTAGTACTAGTACAAGTATTACATATTGTCAACTTGACAGTACTTAAACTATTGGAAAGGAGGCAAAATGCGTTTACTTCCAAGTCCTCCTAAGCTACCAAAAGTTGGCAGCAGGTAGGTGTAAATACAACATGGTGGTTTGGTACTTTGATCAAGTATCATATCATTATAAATTTTACTTTTCATGCTTTGACTAATTTTCCATATAAACGTAAAATCGAGATCTTTCATTCAGATTAAGTCACAAGACTAATACATGAGACACAAACTATAGTGAAGAAAAATGTGGTTTCAAAGTGTAACTAAACAAAATAAAAAAGGAGGGAGGAACTAAACTAATCCTTCAAAATTGGACGCGCTATGATGTACATGCACTACCGATATATATGTTGTTACCTAGCTACCATTGTGTGATGACTTTTTGTGTACGTATTATATGAATATTGCGCGACAACGAAACGTAGTTTAGTTGGTTGGTAAGCTGCTTCACCTCCAATCAAGGGGTTCGAATCACCACGGGGTAAATGAAACCATTATTAATCCTCGCTTTGTCGGTTAAAAAAAAAGAGTTATTAGGTGGTGCAGCGGTAAGGAGTTGAGATAGTGAAGGAGAGGTTCCGGGTTTGATCCTCGGCGGTTGCGAAGTTATAAGGTTGGTTTAGGTGTGCAGAAATAAGGTGATTTAGAAAGTTTGTATAGTATTAGTGTAGAAGTAGTCGTAATATTTGCCGTTTAAAAAAATTATATGAATATCGCACGGCTAATAAATGAAAAAATATTGAAAAGGAAAAGACATACAACGCTAAGGAAAGAAAATATGACAGATAGATATGGGCAAAGATTAGTCACACATTAAGCATTTAATAGTGTACTGCAATATTGTCTCCATTTTCATACGAGATCAGTAATTTTAAATTTACCAATTAGATTCGGGACCCAATTAAGTATATATGTCAATCTATGTCGATGACGGCACCCTAATCGATCTTACTTACCTAATACCTAATATTGCAACCTATATTTAAAGGATATTGGCAACCGAGAAATATGGTGCATCTTCATGGCTAAAATTGAAATGGACGAGGACTTGGATGATTGAGATTGATCATACATTCATACCAATCCAATTACAGTGGACTAGGGTTATCAGTTTTTTCAAGTCGCGTTGGGTTTAGCCTCGTAAAGTTTGATGGTTGATTTGAGCGTTCTTTCTTGTTTAGGCCGAACGATATTTCTTTGACAAGGTGTAATAGTTAGCGGTTATGGAGCCTCGTGCTTTGTCCTTCTACACACTATGAACTTTTTCGAGCATTTCTTATGCTCAATTATTATTTATATTATTTGACCGTTTAAAAAAAAAGCTTTAGTTCATTTGCTTTCTTTCATCAACCAAACCAATGATATGAGATATGACTGGATGGTTCAATAACTAAAATGGGTAAGTACTTTACATAATTGGACAATGGAAGTTAACAGCGAAAGTGTTCTTTTAAAGAACTAAACGTAACAATGCAGAAACAGTGTTTTGAGTCAAATACATCTTGAACTGAATACAATGGATTTAGGAGATCCGAGGTCATCTGGAGGGCTAAAACTGCATTATTATAATTTTTGGGGTCTTTTCATAATTTTCCAAAGTTGTTAAATTTCTTTTATTAGCTTTCATTTTCTTTTCGCACAAGTTTTGTTTCCATATATCCGCCGTTTGACATTGTTATTTTTCGGTTTTGACAAATTTCTAAATAATAAAACGAGGTTTCCTCACAATCTGTCAAATTTCGGCATTCTAAGGTAGAATCAACAAATTTTGTTTAATAGTTCTTTCTGTCACACGTAAAAGATCAAATTATGTAATATGGAGTTAGAGATTTACTTAATATACACCGATAAACAATGTTGTTAATCTTTTGAGCAGGCAGGACCGAGTATCAGTTTGCAACAGAGGGGACTTCTGGATGAATTATGCAGCTTGTTCATGAGGTTGATCGTGTGGTAGTGCATTTCCAGTATCAACAATATAATATGTTAGCAGATGTTTTAGCTAATAGAGGCAGAGAATTAGGATATGGCTCCGTATTTGTGTCTTTGATGTATGCCCTTCATGGGTGTAGCTGCTTGTAAATATGGACGTGTCTGTAAGGTCTTCGCGTCGAAAACACTACTACTTTGTAACATTTTCCAATTAGTTAATTAGTTAATGGAAGTAATGTTTGATAAAAAAAAATGTGAATTACTGTAGTAATTCCTGGCCGAAAAACCTCATATGACATCCCTTGTAAGCATGCATACTGGTCAATGATAGTCGAGGACTAAGTACTTGGTTTGCAATTTGCATGAACACTGCAATTTCATTTACTTTAATCTGGACGCCTGCATAACATTTACTTGTATTAGTTTACTCTAAATCTGAAACTAATCAGTTCATTTGCTAATAATTACTACTCCAAATGGAGTAGTAATACTAATACAACTGTCGCATAAATTAAGATAAAGTCTTTGACAATAGGGGAAAAAAGTAGTATAATTATTTTATGTACTAATATAATTTGTTATTCCACGTTATTGATATCTTTTATACGTATCAAATCAAATCAAGTTGGATCATCATCTTTTTAAAAGTGTTATTAATTGAAGAATGTTATTTAATACTCCGTTTGTACGTATATTTATTTAGTTTGAGTATCTTTCTCTCGAGTGATATGGAATATGTATTGCTCGTTATGAATGTTTATGTACAAGAAGTTGAGATCTTTTGGTTGTGCCCAGCAGCCGGCCACGGGCCACCCCGCACTGCCAATGTGAATGATGATGATATAGATTGCCTCACGTCAATAGCAGCAATTTCAATAAGTCTTCATGGTTTACCATGTGCCATTCGATAACTATCTTGTGACTAATGACTCAAGGCAAGCGACACAATCAAACAACTCTAATGTCAAAGGCTTTAGAAGATCAAGGCTTTGACTATTGTTATTTATAATAGTTACATAAAGTTAATTATTGCTGCCGTTTTTAGGATATATGACCTTGCTATCATATAACTATAGTTTATTAAGTTAAATCCAATCATCAAACTCCAATTTTTAGACGCTAGTGAGTAGTGACGACGTGACTTGGAGGCTTCTTTGGGGTGGAGAAATGCATTATAAAGTTTAAACTCTGACTTGTTTATAATATTCACAATTGATCGACGGTGTCGACATATATTATGCATCAAGTCAACTCATTATTTAGTGATTAGCTTAATTGCTTTGGGTAGTTGACCTTGACTAGGACAAATTGTTCCCCAAGTAAGAGTTCCTAAAGTTCCTAAATTGAGATATACACATGTCAATGTTCCTAGAGTACTCATATGAGTCAATAAGGCATCCACATATTAGGTATGACATTTTATTTCATGAATTTCAATTGCTTTTTTTTTCTCCTTTTAAAACTAAAACGACAAAAGTTTTTCATTAATAATAACATTACCAAATTATTGATGGTGGTTTATTGGTAGTTCGCCACCATCATCAGTTATATAAGGGCGCAATATAAGGGCGCATAAGTAGTACACCCACTAATAGTCAAAACCAACAATACAAAAACAGTTTACGACAACACTCGCGGTCCCTACAGTAAGATACATCAAGCTCTTACTTGGTTACCCTATATAAGTGTTACAAGCCGGAACTCAATTTCGAGTTTTCGACCACCATGGTCTAACTAGTAACATTCGGAATAGTGATCGGTCAAGAGTCGCAGTGGCAAAGGTAGCCATAAACCAACCTTTGCTACAGTACATGGTGAAAAAAAAATACTATATATTAAATTGTGAAGTTCTATATTTAGCACGATTCATTTCTTACGCAAAGTTTTATCTTTTAGCTTTAGTCATGTAATTTTTTATCATTTTAATTTTAAGTCTAACTTAAGTATTGGCTTCGCAACACTTATTGGCATAGACCGGAGGAGTGTGAACCACTAATGGGAGGTTTCAGTATATCTTTACTTCTTCGTTTGTTCTTATGTGGATCTCCCGTGTGTGGCTATTTGTGTTTTCAACTCTCCCCGATTTTGGTTAGAAGTTTGGTTTGTTGTATCCTTCAGTTTGTGGTGAGGTGGGTTTGGCCAACTTTATAAGCCCTCCCCGGCTTTTGTTGTTTAGAGAGGTGGATTAGTGTACGAAAAGTGGTTTAGACGTTGGTTGTGAGGTTTCGGTTCGAGACACCCGTTTGTTTGGAGATTGTGCCTTATATTTTGTTGTAATTTTACCAAGCATTTCGTGTGCTCTTTTTTATAAAATTTTAACCGATTAAAAAAAAAAAAGTAATGTAATTTCATATAAATATATGTTGTCTGACAATTATAATGAACTAAAATATGAAAACAAAAATAAAATTCCACATATTGAATATGCACGGTTTATCATAATTTTTATTTATTTGTCAACTAGTACAGGACTGACCGAAAAAAATCTCTGACTTCGTCCCTGCCTAGTCAAGACCATACCTTTCAAACCGAAATGTTTAATATACTAACCCCACGAACCAACTCATGTATTCTTCCCTAATCCTAGCTAGCACATTTGTCCATGCACGTGTGTGGATATTAGATTCTTTCTAACGGGTAACCCATTTCAGTATCCGAGCAATCATACTTGAATTTAAACTTTTTATGAATGCATGAATTCTCATAAGTAAATGTGCATTTCATCGTATAAATATAACATTATCAATTTTTTTAACATTGGGTAGTTACAAAGTTTGCTCTGTTATCATTGTATAAACGGCACCGATCATATTCGATCTGAATTGAATTGAACTCATTCGTAATATAATAAGCATCTAATTATTAAATTTGAATTGAATGGTTTCTCAGATGAAAAATATCCGACTCTTATCAGTGGTATACATAGTCATAAGATTTACTAAAACATGATTTATTATTGGTATGGAAAAGAAAACACGCTATTGATGCGTGTGGTTTCAGTCATGGGATACATACCCGCCATAATTATTGTCACTTCTTATTACTAAAAGTTAGAGCAACATAATTTGCCAGTTTGATTCCAACTGTAGCGTTGAGCTAGCTAGTATAATAACGTTGTGAACTTATTGAAATTATGTTGACAATTAAATGGATCACAATTGACAATTTGCTTCTAATTTGTTTCTTTATACAGTTTACATGTAGTTCAATCTATGTTCTGTTCAAACCATCCTTCTCATGTTGACGAGATGATGATCATGAGAGAGAGATATATTGAGATTGAGATTTTATTCTATTAAGTATTAACCAATTAATTATAGTAATTAATACTTACGTACGCGTGTATATATGTTTTGTTTCTCATAAACTTTTGTAGTATTAAACTATAGTGAGTGAATTTCATGGCACGATTCTATAATCCATTAATGGCTAAGCTAATAGATTTAGATTGAATTAATTTAATTTGTGGTAGTATTAGTCGTTCTCCAACCTAACCAACTCTTGACATTTCCAAACAAACATGCAACTCTCCGCCTATCATTGCTCTTCCCGTTGCCATCAACCCAATAACAAACTAGTACTTGTAATACTACAACACAATTTTAACTATCTCATAACCTGCCATTTCTTTAAATGCTAGAGAATGTAAAGTCCGCACAAAATGCTAACATTCTATCAGAAACTATCGCACTAGTAGTTTACCCCATAGACGGCAAGGACGAAGATACTCATAGTTTGATTTATCCAAATGGATATCGTTAACTTGAACTTTCATCGTTAATTTGTAATCTCATTATATAATATTCTGAAGTCAAAATTGAAGATTGCATCACCAAAACAACCCCAAAGTCATAGTACTATTTACTTTAGAGTGTTCTTTTAATAATCTTTTAATTTCAAACCAATTATATTACTAACTAATTACTTCTTCTTGTTGTTGAAGTATAACAAGAAGTAAATGCATAAATTCATAAATTTAACTTCGATAAATTCAATAATATGAAATAATAAAATTACATTATAACTTTCCATGCATCATACAAACAAATTACAATATACTGTAATATTAGATCATAACTTAATGAAAGATCAATCGACTAGCAACTCCAATCAAGGAGAAAACAACTCCATTCGGAGTAAATCATCCCGTAACGGGACGAAAACCTAAGACCTCTTCCGAAGAAGAGTCTCAGGGCGGCTCGAGTCGACTATCCAATTATACATTTTGAAAAAAATCAAAAAATAAATCTCAACTAAAATAGAAACTACAAAAAGATAACGAATTGAACAAAAGGATAGGTTAATTAATTCCAATTCTTCCCCGCTTTCATTCTATCCATGAAATCGTGGATTCGTCGAAGTGCGATTTCCAGTGTTTCTTCACTCATATTTGCAAAGCAAACCCGAAACCAACCTGGTTCAGAGCAATGACAAGAAGATCCTGGAGAAATGTTCAGCTTCACTTCATGCACTATCGATTTCCATAAGGCCAATTCGTTCTCCATTGTTGGTTTCTCCAATAAGGGACTCAAGTTCATCCAACAGAACAATCCAGCGTTCCCTTTCAGGCACTCGATACCGGCTTTTCTAAGACCGTCAATGATCATTTGGTACCTCTTTCTCAACCTGTCCCTGTTGGTCTTAATGTAGTTCTCGGTGAACTCCCTATCCGAGAGCATGGAAGCCAATAGCTGCTGCGTTTGTGACGAAATGAGAGTGAAGCTAGACATTCTACGCGCAGTTGTCACAACCTGATCATTGTAAGAGTAAATTGTCCCGACGCGGAAACCTGGCAGGCCCAAGTCCTTGGACAGACTGTAAACAACATGGACTCGTTCACAGTCTTTGTAGTTTCGCGATTCTAGAATCTCGGCAATGCTGACGAACTCGTCAGATGAGAATGCTGAACCGGAGTAAATCTCATCTGAGACGAGATGGATGTTTTTCTCAGTGGCGAAGTCCAGAATTTGTTCCAGGTTGGAACGGCTGATTGTTGCGCCTAGGGGTTGGAAGGATTGGTTATCAGGATGCCTCGGACTTTGATGTTTTTCGACTGGGCTTCGGTGTATGCTGCTTCTAGAGCTTCTGGAGTGACTGCGAAATTGTTTGAGCTGTCGCAGTGAATCGGAATGATGTTTACACCTGTCCTCCATCTCAAGTCTCTATCAAACCTGTGAGAAGCATGGCTAGTTAGTTTAAGGTAGCGTAAGAACTAAGATAACTTCTATTTTCCAAGTGGGGTTTAACATATGACAAACTATGGGTGAGTTTATTAGAATAATCGGGTTGAGATGGAACGGTTTTCGTACCCTGGATAGTAAGGAGTTGGGATGAGCAAAGCATCGCCGGGGTCGGCCAGAATGAAGGTAAGGAGTTCGTTTGCGGCTGTTGCTCCGGCTGTGATTACGACTCTGGCAGGGTCGAATTTCGCTCTTCCACCTCTTATTTGTTCCATGAAGCTTGCCATTGCCTGAAAAAAGATGTTTACAAGGAATCTGTTAAAACTGTACTACTCAATTGTGTAACTTCATGAAAGTACTATTTTTACACAAGGATATGGAATTTTACCTTTCTGAAAGAAAACAGTCCATGGTAGTCTTGAAACAGTGCATTCTCTCTAAAGTTAGATGTCCTGCCACTGTTTGTTGCCTCGGAATGTTTTTCCAGGTACTCTTCTAGCAAATCAAATGAAACCTGTAGAGAACAGAAGCATATTTCGAGTTAGCATGTTTTTCTTATGAGTCTGATATGTGGACCCCACCAAATCATCAGATGTTATTCTTCGGTGGAACTTTAGAACTTTAAGTTCTCAAGTTTCACCGCACTGCATGATGAACACTTACTTGATTTTCGGCAAGTCCCATCTGTATGACTCCAGAGGGATTGTTCGTTTCGTGATAAGGGTTCTCGTCGTAAGCTTTCCACCCCGCAAAGTAAGGCGAGTCTTCGCCATGAGTTTCGGAGACAGCAATCTTTGACAAACCAACAGAAGGCTTTACAATCTCAATTGCCATTTGAAGTGTCAGTGTGTACTTTGAAGAGTTCAATTGGTTGGTGTAAACAGAGGAAGTAATATATTAGCTTGGAAAGGAAGAAGAGATGAGAGAAATGTTATGGACTTGTGTTGTTGATGAATGTTGAATGATGATGATACTGAAGGATTGCAAATGTGGCCTATTTATACAAGAATTTGTTGCATAAACAGGGGCCCTCAACAACATGTAAAAATGATACTTGGCTCTGACATTAAAAATTTATTTTAAAAAAAATTTGTAAATAACCAATGATTTATGATTCTGCAGAGTAAGCAAACATCAGAAACTCACCTTTTTACAAGTATTATACAAAATATATATATTTCTAATGTCTTATTATTAAAATTTATTGACTGGCGACAACTGTTTGGTTGTGTCATCTTTTTCAGAGCTTGCCAATATCTCAATCTCTCCCACGAGATACACAGCAAATATGGTGGTTGAATAGGGTGGGTGATTTTACCTTTTCTTGCATTACTATACTCCAAGTACTCTACTCTATTATTCTTGTTTTTTCCTTTTCCAATTTTTCTTCTTAAACAAGAGATTAAAACAGAGACTATAATTAGTCTTTGGTTCTTTGAGTAACTAAAATGATCTAATCCCTGGTTAAACCCAATGAAATTAAATTACTTGATGCATAGCATGTTACACTTTTACTTCTTCTAAAAGTAAGCTGAGTTTGCTGTTATTTAGCTAGGAAAATGTTACTTTGGGCGTTAAAAAATAGTACTTCAATACTCCACATAATTAGAACTGATATAGTGGAATAGTTTTGAGATGAAACACGAGACTTGTCCTCGACAACGTCCTAGTGATATTTTACCATTGTCATCAATTAAGCACCCAATTATTACAAAGCCAACCTTTTATACGATGGGTGTTCAAAGACTTTTAAACTTCTTCTACTGTTGAGTCACCTTCACCCCCTATCATAGAATATGGTAAAATGGTGTAACCCCTCGGCGTACTTGGTGGTTAGCAACACATAGTAGTATTATACTCTAAAGGACTAACATCATTTAAAAATACAGTAATACTCAATATTTATATGGTTGAATCGCATTATTTTGAATTATCAAAGTTATTGTTGGATTTTAGAGAGTTAAACATTTGTACTAATAACGTCTTGTTCTTTTCGTCTGAAAACTTATTAATTTTAATTCAGTTCAATTCTGTCCAAATCCATTATATTTAATCCTGTTCTATTCAGTTCAGGTTTGCTTAGTTAATTTTATATTACAAATAAATTCAGTTATGTCCAGACAAAGGGAACAGAGTCTAATGAGTTTAGAACGAGCAAAAATGCTCAACTACAAGATTTTAGCAATAGAAATCAAACAAGATAGAAAACATAAAGAACATAAAAGATTTAAGTGGTTCGATTTCGCATGGAGAGCCAAACAACAAGACCACTATATTACAAGTGTTTTACATATTACATGTTTTTCCCTCTTGAGAATCGAAGACTATAAACCATAGAAATAAATTCACTCTCTACGGTGGAACGATCTTATCTCATATCTCACTCTATAGTGTTATCTCTCGTATACGCGAGCTCACACCACAGGTATTCTCTCTCATCACATGATCTGAAAATTAGATGCACTGTTAGGTCAATAAAACATAGACAATGACAACTTAAAAATGTATGAGGTAAATCAACAATCTTTGAATCATCTTTATACCATTTTAGTGAGAGTATGCAAATCATTTTGGGAAATAATTTAGTCATGCTCAAATTAAATCACAAACGTTCACTTTTACAAACTTTCCACAACTTTCATTAATTACAGAATAATCCACAAGTAAATCAATTGTTCAGTCACACGCATAAACTACCAACATCAATTCACACTTGAACACCCTAATGTGAAGATTAGAAAAGTGGGTATTGTGTGTTAATGAGGGATGCTTAGTAGTTGTTTAACGTGGACTAAATGGAGCCATCTCATGCTGTCAAAGTCCTCATTTCTCATGCGTAACAACTTTTTTTGACATATGGTTGTGACAATGGTTTAATTGAAATCTCAGTGAAATTGCATGAAAAGAAATATACACAGGTTTCCATTTTTCAGTTTATAGAGACGAAATAAATATAAATAGGAAATTCAAAACTATATACTTCTATAAATATAACACTTTTTTAT
Organism: Plantago ovata; assembly: GCA_028274465.1. Taxonomy (NCBI): domain Eukaryota; kingdom Viridiplantae; phylum Streptophyta; class Magnoliopsida; order Lamiales; family Plantaginaceae; genus Plantago; species Plantago ovata. The sequence continues at coordinate 22,105,738 of CM051455.1, read as the reverse complement.
GCATAACCAATGGGTTATCACTAGAAGCTTCCAAGTATGTTCTTCCATGCGATTTCAAGAATCAAGATACTTTTGGGATTAAGCTCAATAAATCTAATCTACTAGCTAAGAGTGGTTTTTTCCAGTCTACCTGAAACAGATACTATTGGGATTAAGATCATTAAGATTCTGATTTTATACGATCACACAAAACAACCTAAAAGGCTACGTGAAGATATACTATATGGTCCCACTGGTTATTTCAAGAACTAATCATTTCGAACTTTTCCTTAACGTCTGTAAATTGGCCGCTAAATGGCTAATATAATTAGAAGCGCTTAAGCATTACATATGCACGCTTTCCTTATTTAAATCATCAGCCTCAGTCGTGCATGATCTTATCATTT